>CM076674.1:184728367-185328367 GCA_038501925.1 Xenopus petersii | reverse complement strand
TTGTAACCATGGAGGAAAAAAATGGAAACATAGATAATGTTATTGTCAAACTGTGAAGATTTGATTTTTGATATTCAGAAATAAGAAGTTTGAGCTCTATGGAAATAAGAATGCGCTAAAAGAGAAGTTTACTCAAAGGGGATTATTTATCAAAGTCCAAATTTATCTCAATATTTTCTACGACAAACTCCGATTTAAATCCGCTCGGGTTTTTACGCTTATTTATTATTACATTTTCCCGAAAATTTGCTTTGCAGGAAAAAATCTGATTTTTACGTTTTTTAATGGATTACTTATCCGATTTTCGTAATTTTTTCAGATTTTTCACCCGAAAACTTCGGGGTATTGCACAAAACCCACCGCACATCAAAAAATCATTGTGACTTCTCCCATTGACTTATATGCAACCTCATCAGGTCTGAGACACCGGATTTTCTTATTCGGACTTTTCCATCCTCGGGGTTTAATAAATTCCAAAAAATTCAGATTTTATAAAAAAAAAACACAAATTTTCCGTGATTTTTGCATTCAGAGTTTAGTAAGTAACCCCCTAGGAGTGGAAACAGATATGGGAAGAACAGAGAGAAAAATGGTGGAGAATGCGGGATACGTTTCTATAGACAATATATAGGACCGTTCTTTTTGACAGTATTACTTGTGCCATTACAGTGTTTCATGAGGCAGAACCAAAATACTAAATCTGGATAAAAATTGAAAAGGGAAATAGTATAGGTTAGAAGATTTATTTCTTAATTGTATTATAAAACTGGAATTGTCTGATATTTAAAGCGAATATTCAGGGTTCTCATTTGTAATTTGTACACAGCATCCTGCATTTTCTTCTAAGAGAAGCATGGCTTTTCTGTGAAAAGGGAGGAGGAGAAATATCAAATCTAAAAAGATATATATATATAAATATCTTGTGTTCTTTTTTTAACTCAGTTCTCTCACACACATTTTATAACAGTTCCAATTACAATTATTACATAAGCTCTTATATAACATTTGTTACATTAGCATATTCTGAAATACTCGCTGTGCAAGGCAAGAGATTCAATATCGCACTGATGGTTTTTAACAGCAATAAAAATACCTTTTATAGAAATTTATACATGGGATCCTATAAAGACCTTTTCCAGTTTTGCTACCTATGCTCTCAGGACAGAATTTGTATGTGATGTCTTTTATTTTTCATTTTGAAATCATTTTAACGGAAGACTGGATAGAGCGTAAAAAAGCAGCTTCCTCTGAGTTAAAAAATCGGACTTCTTGTGTTATTGTTTTGTTTTTTTCTCGAATAAGAAGGCGCCAGTTATACATGAGCCGCGAATGCTGTGCGTTCGTCAGATTGAAGTATACGAGTAAATGTTTTTTTTTTCATTTTTATATATATATATATATAATTATATAAGTTATGCATTTATACACTACGAGTTGAACTCGGCCAACCAAAGAAACAAGGGACATTTAAAAGAAAAAAAAAACTGTGGCCTTGAATTTAAACTCTGTATGCTTATTGTTTACAATATGAACTAGTAGTACTTAGACTGCAGTTTGTGAGCAATACAATTAGCTTGGCCTAGCATGGCATTGTAGTTTGCCTTAGCATATAAATATGACCAAAATGACCACCTCTTTCACTTCCACTTTCCCCTGTGGCATTGGAATTTTCCAACCTTGTGCTTCTTTTTTTTTCCCGTGCAACATTCCCATGACTGCCTTTAGAAAAAGTGTCAAGTTTTGACGTAAACTTGAAAATTAGGACAAAAAGTATAATGAAGTTGTAAAATATTATATAAATTCAATTTTTGTACTGCTTTATTCGCTCAACTTTGAAGTTTTTAGGAGGGCAATTTTTTATTTCAATCTTCTTTTTATACCTATGATAAAATGGTTTCAGAGTCTTGATTACAATTAAAACAAATCCAAAATATTTATACTAAAAAAAAGAAAAAGATAAAGGGATAAAGTGAGGGGGAACAATTTTTGCCCCTCCGACACCAACTGGCGTCTCTACTTAAAAAAACATGCAATGTTCCTCTTATAGTAGATTTGTCTTTGAGTAAAGATTGCCACTTTGACGATTGGACATCATTTTTTTAAACTTGCCTGATTTTAAACCAGGTATTGGTTGGATAGGCCCATCGGGGAGCCCTAACCAGTCCAATAAGCTAGCAATTTAGCCCAGAGAGACTGAGTTAGCAGCTTTTATCAGCCCATGTAGGGCCAACTTAACATAGACCTATCCCAATTTAAGAAAACTGCAGCTCTTTCTAATGGGTAGATTTATTAAAAGTCAACTTCTATGTTTCAAGAAAATTGGTAAAAAATACAATCACAGATTTCGAACTTGAATAATTAAGAGTTATCAAAACAAAATCTAAAAAATTCAAATGCAATCCAATTTTTCAGAATTCAAGGCTTTTCCATAAGTATGTGGCACTTAAGATTAAATTAAAAAAAAAAACTCCATTCTAGATTTCATTTCTAGTTTACAGAAATTCTTTTTGAAAATTAGCAAATCAACCTCCCCGGGTTAACTATATATTTCACCTGGCTGAGCATATTGTTTTTACGGATTAGTAAATTAAATTGTGTGCCAAATATTTATATTTAAAAACCAAAATCTTCTTCCACGACCAATGGTGACTCAATAACATGACTAAACCAATCGTGTGCTTGTATTACTTGTTCATGCACTACATAAGCTATGAAATTTTAAAACAGAACTTGGGTTTATAGGCAAAACAGTAATGCTGCTACCCCCGAAATTTGGCTTGAATAATCAGGTCATTGCAATGATACAACCAAATGATAATGTGATTGGTTGAATGTAGCAGTGTATTACTATTGTGACCAATTTTGAGCAGCATTTAACAAAACTAAAACCATTCTATTCTTCTCATGAATTAGCAAAGATGGTCAGAGCATTCCAGATTTCCATACTGTATGTGTCTTGGTTGGGTGATTTTGTTGGAAAGATCGGTTTTAACAATTCCATTTTTTCGGTGCCTATTGGTAAAATGGACTCTGAGTCGTTGTTTTTTATTGTACTAAGCTCAGAATACAAATATGGCCTTTTCTTTTATTCCTTTTGATAAACTTCACTGTAAAAACATTGATGGGGCCGCTGCAATCAGAAACCATTGACGCAACAATTATTTACCTTGGTACATTAAAGAGGTTGAAAAATGTACATAAATACGTGGAACATTTAGGAAATATTTTCCTAAATACATTCTCTCTGAATTAATTAGAAACAGAACCAATAAATGGCCCACTGTTTTGACGGACCACTACAATTGTACTTACTATGTAAAAAACAAAAAACAAAAGGGTTGTGTTATATGTGTAACCAGGACCTAACACTAATCAATACTTTGTTGCATAAAAGGCAGCTTGTTAGATGTGTCAGAAAAAAAAAGTCTTTGTCTAAAGCAGCAGTACTAATTATTATTTAAAGAAATCAAATATATAAACCAATAAAATCATCAACAAAAAATGCCTTGGTTTTTTTTTTTGGTTTTTAATTCTTTCTAATTAGTCATTTTAGTTTATTGATGGAATAATTTTGCAGGGTTAAGTTTAGTCTTTGTCATACTGGAATTTTGAGCATCGCCCAGTGTCTCAAGGTATCAGGGCAAGAACTAGGGGTGCAACTGGTGGGGCAAAATAATGAATGAATAAGCAAGCTTGGGGGGGCTGGGGTGGCATACAGGGCATCTTGGCTCCTGAGTCAAAGGGGAGTTGGTGTGGCTAGCAGGTGGCGTTTCAGCCATGAGGCAAGGTGAGCACCTTGCCACAGGCAGCAGCTCCGCAGATGTTACCAGGGGTGGCAAAAAGCCGCTCCTGGTAACTTAAAGAGCCAAATTTCCGTTTTTTAAACCATAAATGCGGCTTTTCTAGTGCAGAGAGCGCAATTTCACTGTCTGCGCTACCAATGCGGACTGCACTAGACCCCCCGTTGGCTATAAAGGTAAGTGTGACGGGCGGCAGGTGGGCGGCAATACTTACCGAAGCGCCCCTGGTGGCTAGTGGGCATAAAATACTTAATTTGCTGGTTGGAAAAGGGCAGGGCTTGTGGCTAGTAGGGATGCACCGAATCCACTTTTTTGGATTCGGCCAAACCCCCGAATCCTTCACGAAGGATTCGTCCGAATACCGAACCGAATCCGAACCCTAATTTGCATATGCAAATTAGGGGTGGGAAGGGGAAAACATTTTTAACTTCCTTGTTTTCTGACAAAAAGTCATGCAATTTCCCTCCCTGCCCCTAATTTGCATATGCAAATTAGGATTCGGATTCGGTTCGGCCGGGCAGAAGGATTCAGCCGAATTCGAATCCTGCTGAAAAAGGCCGAATCCTGGCCGAATCCCGAACCGAATCCTGGATTCGGTGCATCCCTAGTGGCTAGTGGGCAGGGTTTAGGTGGATCATGGGCAGGTTTTTGGCATATATGGGGTCAGGTGTATGGCCATGCACAAAAGGGGTTTTTACATTGGGCAACGCCTACCTTTTAGGCAGCCCAGGTTTCCAGTGGGCTAATAATTGGTGCCTACTGGTGGGAGGGCCCTGCTAAGTTAGTAGTATGGGGCCCCATGACTACTGAAGGCAACCTTGACTCAACCTTGAAAAACTTGAAGAAACACATTGAAGTCAATGGGCGTTTAATTTTATTTTGATGTGCATCAATTTAGACACCCCGGGACAATTGTTATATGCGCACCTGTTTTTGGCCAAATGTTTTAAAGTCAATGGGCGTCCGAAATAATTTTGCCAGTTTTTTTCCCGCGTTGTGCATTTTTCGACACGTTGCATTTTTTATCGGTGAATTTTTGCTGCAGTTTTGCAAATGTATTCACCGGTATTGAAAGAAAGAAATTCGCTGCGAATTCACGCCTAGCGAATTTACTCGCCCATTACTAATAACCCATTTAAATATGAGATATATGGGGAATACCAAGTGGGTCTTTAAAAGAGGTGTTTATGAACAGATATCAGACACTGCAGAGTTTACGTTGAAATCAAGCAAAGCTACACACGTCCATTGTATTTATAATCAGGGGAAATGTTTCAATTTTACAGAGAAAATTCACATCTAAATAAAACATTGTTGCAGCTAGAGACACAGTAAATCTTTAGGCTGCAGATGTAGAAAACTGATTTTAAATTAAATTAATTTAACAGTTTACAGGCTTTTTGGTAAGTTTTCTTTTAACCTCTTGGGTGCCCAACACATGTATACGAACAGATTATATATTAGCGGTCTAAGAAATTTATCTCATGGAAATAAGAATCTTTCTAAATAGAATCAATTAAAATGTTTGTCTCGTTTCACTATCCCCGCTCTCGGCAATCTGACTCAGGGTCAGATTGAGTCAGGGTAAGATATTGATTGACAGGAAGGTTTACCCTTTCCTAGCAGATGTGTTAGAGATAACTCAAATAACAGACTCCAGCATAAACAAAATCAAACAAAGGTACTGACTCCGGCACAAAATCTAACAGAATAACTGATGGAACAAACCCTGCATGTACAGAGACAATATTTTTGACGGTTTTGAAAAAGTGAGCACGAATACATCTTCTAAAGTAAGGGAAACCCCAAAAGCTTTATTAGATCTAACTGTCAATCAAAATCTGACTCCAACTCCTGCATGAGGAGAGACTGAAGAGAGACAGATGCTAAGAGGAGTATAGTGAAGATTAAAGGGCATGTAAAAGCAAAATAATAAAATCCAATTTTTACTTTCTTTAATGAAAAAGAAACCAATATGCTTTAATTAAAAAATGTGTACCGTTTTATAATAAACCTGACTGTATGCAGTGAAATTTTCCCTTCATTTACTGCTGTGGATAGGAATTGTCAGACGGTCCCTAACTGCTCTGCAGGGAAACAATCATACTTATGAACAGCAGGGGGAGCCCCCGCCTTACTTCCCAGCCATGCAGAACTTAAGCAGCTTTGTTTGTTTCCCTGTAGAGCAGTTGGCGACTGTGTAGAGATTTGTATTGGATTTTATTTTTGCCTTTACATCCCCTTTACTGTTTCCAACTCCAGCTGCAGGGACAAAGATCATGGAGCCAGATTTAAACAGATAAACTGGGATTATATTTGGAGAATTATTTTGCTGCAGCCACTGGTTCTGCAGAGTTGGAGAAAGTTTTTATTAAACAATACAAAAACTATAAAATCCACATTAGATTACATGACAACACAGGACCCAGTGCAGTCTGTATATTCTGATTATTAATCAGTCTTGCTGTATCGGCTTCTGGCAGATAATATTTGACTTGAGCTGTTTTGATAATTTATGACGATCCCTAAACAGCCCAGACCACACTGACATGTGCACAGTCTTGGTCTTGCAAAGATGTTTAACAAAGTTACAAGATGGTGACCCCCTGTGGCCAACTTTGAAAGCATAAATCATTTGTTTGATTAGACTTGTGGTGCAATAAGTTCATGTTTATGTTTAGCATATAAAATACAGCATTTCTAGCCTTATTCTATTTTAGACTTTACTTCACCTTTAACATTTTCAAAAATGGCACACAATTTTTAAGGAATTATATTTAGAAAGTCTCTTATTTTAGCGGGATAAAGGTTATAGTTTTTATATTCTTGAGACAGTTCCCCTTTTAATTGCACTACTGATTAATGTAATCTAATCAAGCTCAAAGGCTAGAGGCCTCATTATGGAAGAGAGTCAGAGAGCCCTAACATGGAACATTTAACTGTTTGTGTTAAAGAAATACTGGCACCCAACTGATTCTTATTGCGTATATTGAGGTTCAACTGCAATATCCTTCCTCCGCCACTTTAGCAGGGGCCAGTGTTAGTAAAGGAGGCCTAAGCAATGCAGGTTTGCTGGGAGTTGTCATCCATGTAACACTAGGGGGCTTATTTACTAAACTCCGAATGCAAAAATCACGAAAAAATCTGACTTTTTTTTTGGAATGTATTAAACCCTGAGGATGGAAAAGTCTGAATCTGAAAATCCGGCATCTCAGACCTGTCGAGGTTGTATACAAATCAATGGGAGAAGTCCCAATGATTTTTCCATGTGCGCTGTTGGCAATACCCCAAAGTTTTCGGGCAAAAATCTGAGTTTTCGGCTGAAAAATCCACCGTGAAAATTTGATTTTTCAAGTTTTTTTCCCGCAAACAAAATTTTAGGTAAAGTGTATTAATAAATAAGCCCAAAAAGCCTGTGCGGATTTGGTCTGAGTTTTTTCCAGAAAATATTGAGATAAATTCAGATTTTGATAAATAACCCCCTAGATGTGTTAGCAGTGTGCCCCAAGGAAAGGCTGTGCCAGAGCTCACTGACAACAACATATCATTACAATCTGATCTTCCTTTAATCAGTACTAGGTGTCTGTATCCCGGCTCAGCATTCCGACTCCTGAAGGTACTAACTTGCACTTGCCTGGCTGCTCCAGCAGGGGGGAGTAAAGCTTCAGGAATTATTTTTCAGAATGCCCATAAACTCTGAGTTTTCGCCTTGGGCAAATCTGTCTCATTTCTAGTGAAGCCAAAGTCATATTTCTGATGGGCCTGTAGCTCATTGGCTGCCTGGGTTTGGATCACAAGACCCAAGACTTTTTACAAGCTCCAAAGCAATTAAATCTGCTGTTATGGCTCACGACTCACAGTCAATATCAAGCAGGTTGGACTGGAAATATGAAATGATCGTATATTTTAAAATTCCATCATTTAACCCATTGACTACTAGAAATACAGTTATTTTGTTTTTTCCCAGAATTCCAGTGCACTGTGTACATTGGGTCTGCCACAACCAATATAGACCCAAATTAGTGGCCCTTTTGGTAAATAGTGAGCACATTGTGGCAAGTTTTTTTTCCACTATATTTTCGCTGAAATGCCATTGATTCCTGGACGCGGTGTTAATACTGGCATTAGTATCGGAAGAACTTGGCTCCAATCAGTTCTAGATGACAGTTGGGGCCAATTGGGGATTATTGGAAAAGTCACATGGACTGTTGACAGTTTAGTAAATTATCCATTTCCGACCTTTGCCGAGTAAACTCAGTGCCCTAATGTAGTGCCAAGCACTCGGCTCTCTCTAATCTCAATCTGATTTGCTATAAAGACGTATTTGAGCACAGTATTAAATATAGATTAGTATGAACTGGACGGGCGCCTGGAGTTCAGCAGAACACAAGGTGGATCTGATTGTACCGGTACTAACACTTGTACGACTTTCTCAATGTCATCACAGCTCCAATAATGCACTAGTACCAACTGCACTCACCCCTCCATTATACTGTACTGTCATACTTCTACCAACTGTACTCACTCCTCCATTATACTGTACTGTCATACTTCTACCAACTGTACTCACCCCTCCATTATACTGTACTATCATATTGCTACCAACTGCACTCTGTTAGTAAAACTTACCCTGGTGGTCTAGTGGGGGGACGGCAGGGATGCCCGCCACGCAGGTCTTCTGCGCCGGCATCTTAGGGAGCACGCAGCGCGCCTCCTTTGTATTTAAAGGCCCAGGCGCGCTGACATATGACGCGAATTTAAAGTACTTAAAAGTACATTTTATTTTTACACACTGCCCATTATAGGAGTTTGTTCCTGGTGCTTTCTGAGCTTTTGCTTTACCTGTTTTGAACCTGTTTAATTCCTGTTGTGACCCCTGCCTGGCTTTTGACTATTCTGACGTCTGGATCCTGACCCTTGCCTGAATACCGACTACCTATTCTGCTTAACCCTTCTGATTGCCTACCTGGTTTGACCCTTGCCTGCCTGACCAGACCTGATCTGACTACTCTATTGCCTAACGTCTTGTACCGCGACCTTCAGCCTCATAGACTCTAGCTAATAGTCGTGCCCCTCTGTCTATCCAGAACCTCTAGCCTTGCACCTCTCGTTTAATTCCTGGTGGCATCCAAGTAGCTGAGGGCTCCTCCCGAGGCCAAAGGCTGTCACACTACAGGTTAAGCACGAGCCAAGACCAGGGTGCTTGGCATTTGTTCTGGTGTTGGGTGCCGACCGTGACACACTCGCTCACCCCTCTAAAGAGAGCAGACCCTAGAAATAGTCAGAATAGGTGAACGAGACCCACATTTTGAGTTCACCTCTTTTGGTTCTTTGTGATGGGACCATATATTTGGTAAACTTTACTTGTACAGTACTTACGCCAAAGGAGCAGACATACATGCCATTTTTGTTTATTTAACTTGAAGCAGACCCTAGGAATAGACATGCTGGTAGGACCTATAGTGTATGCCCCAAGGTGCCAAGGGCAAGAGCTGAGGCAAGACCAACACTGGGGGTTGCCCAGGGCAATTTGCTTCCATCTCACAGTTTCAGAATGGGAATGATATTGGTGAAAGCTCATTTTCCAGCCATTGATGCCTCTACCTGTAGTGTTACCTGTGTCTAACAGGGCTTAACCCCCCCCACCATAAAAAATATGTCTTTGGGTTCATAAATGAAAAAACCTCAGAAATGAGTTCTCCTGCTTGCCCAAGTTGCCCAGTGTAAGAACCTACAGTAAAAAAACTTGAGTAATACATTGTCTGGGATTATATGGAATGGGATGTTGTGCAGCATAGTTACACAGAAGCTATTGTGATATTCACCACTGCCTATTTCTGCTCCTAATAAAACATTGGCACTGGTTGGTTCTCGCTGGTAAAATGGCTTTTTTTTTGTGCAATCTGTGTTTAATGCCAAGTCCCTGGCCTTTGCTTTGCTGGGTGCCACTCACTGTAGCCCAACAGCCAACTTCCACTCTGTTATTTGATATATTTGTTATTTGATATATTTGTTATTTGATATATTTGCAGTGTGGTGCAATTGGGGTTCATACAAAGGGCTAATTAGTGCCGGGTTTGTATAACCGCTTGGGCCAAAAAAAGCTGAAACAGAATTCTTCAGTGCAAATATACTGGTTTTCTAGATGTTTCTTTGACTGTCGGATGGCACTTCTAGTTTAAAAACATTTGGAGGTTTCGGGTTTCACTGTTGTGATATCATTTTTTATTGACACGACTGTCCCACGTATTATCACCTTTCCCTGAAGCCACCTTGCCCTATTATACACACTGTCCTACTGTCCTAAAAGTCTTCAAAAATGGCTGGAAATGGGTCATCACAATGATGTATTTTTCTTTCTCACATACACAGGCATTCTTTGGTGGCTCGCACCATGAAAGATCAAACATATTGCTAAAGAGTGCAACATGCCTATTGTGATATCATCTGAATAAGAAGTAAACGTGCTTGGCTTTGTACAAATTGCATAATCTGATGTCACTGAACAGGTAAAAAGTTGACAGTTCCTACAGTGACCAAGAATCTGTGCAGGACCCACAGCTCAGTAGTTAGATCCCAATTCAGGAGCTTTACCCAATCAGAATCCTTCCTTTGACAATCTTTCCTCCATTGTTATGTCGCTGTGCTGGGCTTTTAAGGAAAGAGAAGATTCATGCAGCCGATATAGATGAGACAGATCTAGAAGAACCCCCTGCTGGTGGTATTATGTCCTGTTAGGGCTATGAGTGGGGCAATATGGCTCATTATGTTCAAGGGATACTGTCATGGGAAAATATTGTTTTTCAAAACACATCAGTTAATAGTGCTGCTCCAGCCGAATTCTGCACTGAAATCCATTTCTCAAAAGAACAAACAGATTTTTTTATATTCAATTTTGAAATCTGACATGGGGCTAGACATATTGTCAATTTCCCAGCTGTCCCAGTCATGTGACTTGTGCTCTACTTTAGGATGGAACTACTTTCTGGCAGACTGTTATTTCTCCTACTTAATGTTACTGAATCAGTCTCAGTGGGACCTGGATTTTACTATTGAGTGCTGTTCTTAGATTTATCTTATGTTAGGGAGCTGCTATCTGGTTACCTTCTCATTGTTTTTTTGTTTGACTGTTGGGGGGGGGGGATATCACTCTAACTTGCAGTACAGCAGTAAAGAGTGATTGAAGTTTATCAGAGCCCAAGTCACATGACTGGGGGCAGCTGGGAAATTGACAATATGTCTAGCCCCATGTCAGATTTCAAAATTGAATATAACAAAATCTGTTTGATCTTGTGAAAAATGGATTTCAGTGCAGAATTCTGCTGGAGCAGCAATATTAACTGATGTGTTTTCAAAAAAAATCACATGACAGTATCCCTTTATAGGGGTTGTTCACCTTTGAATTAACTTTTAGTGTGATGTAGAGAGTTATATTCTGAGACAATTTTCCATTAGTTTTCATATTTTATTATTTGTGGATTTTGAGTTATTTAGCTTTCTATTTAGTAGTTCACCAGTTTGCAGATTCAGCAATCTGGTTGCTAGGGTCCAAATTACCCTAGCAACCATGCATTGCTTTGAATGAGAGACTGGAATATGAATAGGAGAGGAACGATTAGAAAGATGCGTAATGATAAAAAGTAGCCATAACAATACATTTATATGAAATGGGGTCAGTGACCCCTATTTGAAAGCTGGAAAGGGTCATTATTATTATTATTACTACTACTTCTACTACTACTACTACTACTACTACCAATAATAATAATTATAATAATATTGACCCTTTCCAGCTTTCAAATAGGGTAGTAGTACTAATTATAATAAGTTAAAAAAATAATGAAGACTAATTGAAAAGTTGCTTATAAATAGCCATTCTATAACATGTAACATATATTACAGGAATCCTAAAAGGGATTGCAGCTCCCACACACAATACATTTTCAGGTGGCATTTGCAAGAGCAGGCACCATTACTGGCATTTGTAGCTATGGAGGGAGGAGGAAAATGTTCATTTCTAGCACTCTTTATCCCTGTGTGCCATTGGCCTGCAAGATCAAAACTGGAAGCATAAAAAGCAAACTACAAAAGTGCTCAGATGAGCGCAATACATGGGTTTCAGACATTTGCAAATGCACTTATGTATTGCCAAGTCCCCAATTACTACAGAAGGGGTAGTTCACCTTTAATTAAACTTGTAATATATTATAGAATGGATACTTTTAAGCAACTTCTCGCTTGACCTTCATTTTTTATAGTTTTTGAATTATTTATTTGCTTCTGACTCTTTCCAGCTTTCAAATGGGGGTCCCTGACCCCATCTAAAAACAAATGCTCTGTGAGGCTACACATTTAGGGGCACATTTACTTAGCTCGAGTGGAGGATCAGAAGGAAAAAAACATTGAATTTCGAAGGTTTTTTTTGGCTACTTCGACCATCGAATTGGCTACTTGACCTTCGACTACGTCTTTCGAATCAAAGGATTCGAACTAAAAATTGTTCGACTATTCGACCATTCGATAGTCGAAGTACTGTCTCTTTAAAAAAAACTTCGACCACTTACTTCGCCACCTAAAACCTACCGAGCGCCAATGTTAGCCTATGGGGAAGGTCCCCATAGGCTTTCCTAGCAATTTGTGATCGAAGGAAAATCGTTCGATTGATGAATTAAAATCCTTCGAAACGATTTTTCCTTCTATCGAACAAATTGCGGTAAATCCTTCGACTTCGATATTCGAAGTCGAAGGATTTAACTTTGATGGTCGAATATCGAGCGTTAATTAACCCTTGATATTCGACCCATAGTAAATGTGCCCCTTATTGTTATTTCTACTTTTTATTACTCATCTTTCTATTCAGGCCTCGCCTATTCATGTTTCAGTTTCTACCTGAAATCAAAGCATGGTTGCTACGGTAATTTGGACCCTAGCAACTGGATTGCAGAAATCAGCTGGAGAGCTGCTGAATAAGAAGCTAAATAACTCAAAAACCACAAGTAATAAAAAAAGAAAACCAATTGCAAATCGATTAAAGTTAATTTAAAGGTGGGCAACCCCTTTAAATTTGGCTACATAGAGCAACTGCAATAGGCAGCTCAGTTATTCCAAATGGCATTTAGTCCTGTGGTTCGGTTTTGCTCAGGCTCTCTGATATTCTGCAAAGGATTACTAAGGACAGTTACCCTGGCAACCAGATAGCAGAGTTAATGGATTGAGGAGCAACCCATAGCAACTAATCAAAAGCTTACTTTCCAATGAGTTGCCAGTAAATGCTGTTGCTATGGGTTACAAGCCCCACATACGTTGTATTGCCTTACCCAATGAATATTAATTGAATATGTATTTGTTTGTACAATAGTAAACATTCCTTTCCATGGTTTCCCCCGTACTGTACATTATCCTTGTGTATACAATGAATAGATAGTCCCCTGCACACAAAGCCCCAGGTGGCTGCACACTATTTGCTCAGCCGCTGACAATTCACTACTGCACTTGACGCTTTAGCATACAATTCTATCAGTCCTTCCTTATTCTATTCTATCTGGTTACCTTCTGCTCTACTTGCCCTTTATTTAGCATAATAAAGATGAATAGCCTGGGGAAGCAGAGGATCCTGGGGAAGCTGATGGAAGGGAAACGCTTGACTTGGTGCTACTGTAATTCCACTTCATTAGGCAGATTGTATTAAGCAGATCACGGCTCTAATTAACAACAAATCACTAGAGCAGATAAGGGTAACAGTGCGTAGCTCAGACCTGTGTCATACCCTATCCCGCCTCATGAAATATTGCCATTGCTTTAATAATAACAACAATATCGCCTGTCAGGGGACGCCAACTCAGGCCGCAATTAATGGCAACGTGCAGATTTACTGTTTGTTCCACTTCTCATTGCAAGTGCTACTTAGTTTGAATTATGAGTGTATTATAAAGATAAAATATGTTCTTGTGGTTATTCACTTCATTAAAGAGGCACTATAACATCAAACATTCATGCTGAGTTGTCCTCTGTACAAGCAAATACCTATGCTGCCGTTTTATGGGATCTCTTTGTACAGGCTATGAGCAAATGTAGGGGCTGTTCCTGCTGAATTGTGCTTAGTACAAGGAATACCTATGCTGCCATAGTTTTATGGGATCTATCTGTACAGACTATGAGCAAACGTAGGGGCTGTTCCTGCTGAATTGTGCTTAGTACAGGGGAATACCTATGCTGCCATAGTTTTATGGGATCTCTTTGTACAGACTATGAGCAAACTTAGGGGCTGTTCCTGCTCAATTGTGCTTAGTACATAGGAATACCTATGCTGCCATAGTTTTATGGGATCTCTTTGTACAGACTATGAGCAAACTTAGGGGCTGTTCCTGCTGAATTGTGCTTAGTACAAGGAATACCTATGCTGTCATAGTTTTATGGGATCTCTCTGTACAGACTATGAGAAAACGTAGGGGCTGTTCCTGCTGAATTGTGCTTAGTACAGGGAATACCTATGCTGCCATAGTTTTTTGCGATCTCTCTGTACAGACTATGAGCAAACCTAGGGGCTGTTCCTGCTGAATTGTGCTTAGTACAGGGAATACCTATGCTGTCATAGTTTTATGGGATCTCTCTGTACAGGGGTAATCAACTGTGCAGGGGGTGGGGAGAGGAGGGAGGGGGACTATCTAGGATAGTAGGTGGGAGATTTTCTTATTGGGTGGGTCAGTTCTGCTTTAAGTTTTAATTTTGACTTTTTAACATAGACAAAGATAAATTTGGTTTACATACAAACACATCAGCCAAAGTATAGCAGGACAACGAGGGAACCTACACAGTCGTACATATCCAACAGTCAGAGAATCAGCATCGGTCACATTTTAACAAGGTGCCTCCTTCACTTCTAATACCTGTCTTATGGATAAATATTAGGGATGCACCGAATCCACTATTTTGAAAATATTTTATTTGATTTTCATAATCAGTATGACAGCAAATAATATGCAGATGAAGAGAATATGTTATATTTGACACCATGTCATAATATCATCAAAACTAAATCAAATCCACTTTTTTGGATTCAGCCGAACCCCCGAATCCTTTGCGAAAGATTCGGCCTAATACTGAACCGAATCCAAATCCAAATTTACATATGCAAACTAGGAGTGGGAAAACGTTTTTTACTTCCTTGTTTTGTGACAAAAAGTCACACAATTACCCTACCCGCCCCTAATTTGCATATGTAAATTAGGATTTGGATTTGGTTCAGCCATGGAAGAAGGATTAGGCCAAATCCGCATCCTGCTGACAAAGGCCGAATCCCTAATAAATATATATACTGTATTTAGTAGTCTGGGGAAGTGCCTTGTTATGAAGCATCACTGGGGAATTCGAGGGTTGGATTAGCGTCCAACAAGGGGGTCCAAATTTTATCAAACATTTGAGGGGAGCCTCTGACAATAGAGTTGCCCAGTCCTCCACAGTGGGGGGCATATTACTCCATTTCATGATGATTAACTTTTTAGCATAGAATAAATGTGGCCATAGACACACAGATCATATCGTACGAAACTAATTTTCATAAGATATTCGTGTGTGTAGGGTGGGAAACAACCCTACCGCTATCGGCAGAAGACCTGGATATCGGTCGGCTTGTCGATCAGGCTGGATGGAAAATATCCAAACATTAGCTATTATTAGTGTGAATCGTCAGATACAGGTAGAATTCTATTGTTTATATATGTATATCTGACGATTCAGCTCTACCCGTGTGTATTGAAACAAACGATCTTTTCTTGGAAACATCAAGAAAGATTGTAATTGTAGTTATGTCTATGGCCACCCATAACCCGTGTGTGGCTTCAAGGAATTGTCATCAATCAAACCGAGTAAACAAACCTCAAGGGTTTTAACCTGTTGTAGATCTAGTTGTTCAGCTAGGTATGCCATCATGTCGGACCAGTATCTATCGATATGAATACAGTCCCATAGCATGTGGGGGAAATCTAGAGTTGGTGGGATCTGTTCATTTTTCTAAGTCTAAGTGGTGTCAAGAATGGCTGGTGTAAAAATTTTAATTGGATCGTTCTATCTTGAGTCGAGATGAGAAAGTCATATAGATGATCTGCAGCCTTTATTTAGGGTAGTAGGTAGAGTGTAAAGTGTAAAAAGATTGAGGATTGTGCAAGTTGACTGCCTTCCACTTTATATATGACTCTTATGGACTCTAATCACAGTCTCTTCATGCCTGTATCATCCCACATTTCCCAGCTCTTGGATATAAGGTTGAGTGTTGTCCCTTCACACTCTCTAGGACCATGTACAATGTTGATCCCTTTATTTCTACCCATGTATATTACAAATATCTCCCAATCGTACCGACAGTATTTGTCCTCAGACTCCAAGAGGAGTAGTACTTACCGGAAATGGTTCAGGCAGATGATGGGGGTGGCAAAAAAGGGGGTGGGGTTCTCCTACAATCTGTGTACAAGTCAGTTGATTGCCTCCTGATTACACTGTTACCTCTTGTTAAATGTACAGCACGTGACTGTAAAAAAGATTAGATTGTAAGCTTCTTTGGGGCATAGTTTGCTGCACAACCAATGAAGCCAACACAAGGCACATAAGAGACACTGTATATTCAAATTATCATTTTATTGACAACAACCCACAAAATGCATAGTACTGGCAATGATATACAGCTGTGAATGGAAATTCTGCAATACAAACAAAGGTTGGCTCTTTAATACAGAAATACCCACCACCGTATAACAAATGTAGAATTGTGCAAACAAATGGACATTTATTTATTTTTTAAAAAATGGCAAAACAACATTCCCAATAAAGGCAATTTACTGTACAGTGATTCTTTTAATTTACTTCCAATGGATTACCGATAAATATTAGCAGCAGATCAGCTTTCAGAAAACGAATCGTCACAGGATACAAGTTCCTTTTCCATAATTAACATGTGAAATTAAGAAGTCTTTTGAAAAAAGTGAGGAAGACATTTGGTCTTTGATCACAGATTCTTAAAGGCTGCCCATGGTCAATGTGTAACAATCTGTGATTGGCTGTGAGTATAAGATTGACAGCCACTACAGTTGTGAAAATAGGGGGACCTGTCTTCCCCCAAAGTGCACTGGCACCTGGAAAATAATTATTTCCCCAGGTTTGAGCAATATATATAGATATATACAATGCTTCCCCCTGCAGTAGATACCCATGTAGCCAAAGGCCTTTAACGAGTTATCATGTGACTTCTATGCAATGAAGTCATTACAATGCAATTGGTCCTACTGGCTGGGGTTGGAGCAAGGAGGTAAGGTAAGGCTTGATGACATTATTGCTCTAGGATCCCCATGAGATAATTACCTCCTGCCCCTTAAAGCTCATTCACCCCTTGATGTCAACAGTAGAGTCAACCATTAAGGTCACTGAATGTGTTTGGCCATTTCCATGATGGCACCCTCCTCAGTATGGCAGTGCACTGCCCATGTGTCATGTGAGATACAATGTTGAATTTGGGAACTGCCCGAGAATTCATAACACGTCTTTGTTCCGCCAACATACATTTTAATTGGTTGTAGGGCACTTTTCATTACCCTTTGTTCCTGCTAGCGCCCAACAGACCGTATCTGTAATTTCAGTAATAAACCTAAAATACATTTTTTCATCCATATTATAAGGACCACTGTCCTGAAAGGACCCAACAATATTCTTTAATGCATCTCTCCAGAGAAGCTTCCTACCTTTGTTTCTAGATAATGTACATTAGAGAGGACCTGCCTGCTCTAACCCTAAGTTCTGGAATCCGAATGGAATGTGTAATTGGTTAAACAGCAGTTAGAGTGTGTCTGCAACATACAGTGGTTACATTCAGTAGACCATCCACCAATAACCTTATGGAAAATATGTTAAACCAGAGGTCCCCAAACTTTTTTTTACCTGTGAGCTATAGTCAGATGTAAAAAGAGTTTGGGAGCAATTGAAGCGTAAAAATATATGGGCTGTGGTTGGTTATTTGGTAACCTCTATATGGACTTGTAGCCTACAGGAGACTCTGGCAGTACGCCTGTTTTTTATACAAACAAAACTTGCCTCGCCTGGAATTCAAAAATAAGCAGCTGCTTTGAGGTCACTGGGAGCAACATCCATGGGGTTGGTGAGCAACATATTGCTCATGAGCCACTGATTGGGGTTCACTGTGCTAAACACAAAACCTATGGAGCATTAGTAAAGAAAGATCCCATAAAACTATGACAGCTTAGGTATTCCCTTGTATTAAGCACAGGGCCACTATCAGCAATCATGGGCCCCATTCTATAAGTTAGAAAGGCCCTTTCCACATGGAGACCCAATTATTGGCCCACCAGTTACCAGGGTCTATCCCATGATCTGCCCTGTTCTCCTCAAATCATGATCTCTATCTGCTTAAATTCCACTTACTACCCACAAACCTCACCCCTTTGCAAGCCGTTAGTGGCACCTTTACATATCTTGCTGCCCCCAATTCCCACAGGGCCCATGACTAGAATATCCCTGGTACCCCCATGATGACAACCCTGACTAAGCACTATCCTGCAATTCATTTGGTACTATAGTCGCCTTTGAATCTAACCTTCTGCTCAGTTGTATTAAGAGTTGTCTAGGGCACTGGCTTTCAAACAACAGAATATCCACATCATCCTACACAGTATCATTTGCTGTTGTTTCTTTTGTTCTTCCTGCTTCATAAAACATTGCTAAGATTGATGTTCCTCACAGAAGCTGGGCTAACAAAGTATTAAGCTTCTCTATGGAAGTAGAGAAGCTGACAAACATTTAGGAAAACAAAGTCAATTATATTCCTAGAACACATTCTTTATCAAACAGTACCTGGGGCTGTCAAGCATGATCCAGCCCTTTATTTTGATCAGAATCTTTTAAATTCCAAGGCTTAATTGGTACAAGATGTAGGGAACAAAAATAATAACAGTACCATTATTCTCTACTGAAAGTCTTAATTAATTGACATACTGCCTTATAAGCTTGCAGTATCCATGTTGCCGCCTTGTATCAATACAAGGAGGACCTAAACTTTGTCCACAACTTCTGTTTTGGTCCCTTCTACTATATATCTTTTGTAGTGTTGGACTGGGACACCAGGGGCCCACCCAAAAACCTTAGACCAGGGGCCCTCTCTCAGTACTATTATTCTTCCTCTCATTGCTTCTCCTAGTCTCTTTTCTTTACATACTATAATACTATCATCTATTATTCTATCTATTTAGTCTTTTTGTTCTCATAGAAATAAAGAATGACCATGAAATATGCCAAATGTTTAGCAGCATGAGGGCCCACCCACCGGGAGTTTTCCTGGTATCCCGGTGGGCCAGTCCGACACTGATCTTTTGGATGTGTGTATGTTTTAGTTTTTTTATATAAATGGTCATTTTGGAGATTCCCACTGGAACAAGTGGCAAGCTTTTCAGTTTCCCAGAGTATAGCATTGCTTAATCCAGTTCCAGTGAAGAAGTCTTCTTCTTACCAACCATACTACCCTGGTGCAGCTATTACTGATCAGGGTACACCTATTCCTCAAACCTTTTTATCAGTCAGCCTTGTGTTCTTATGTCACATGAAATAAATACAACTTTGTACTAATTAAACATTTGTTTGCCTCTCTCTGTCCATTAATTCTTGTTTTCTGTACTTTTCCTCCAACTTGTGTTTCTCAAAATGTGCGAGATAAATAGTTTCTATGGCTTTGCATTTTCTGATTTTGTCAAAATTGCTGAAGTCAGCCACATATTTCCCTTGTGAAGATAAAGAAACAACCGGCACAAACTCATAGCCCCAGTAGATCTCGTCGGGGAGGTACGATGTCCTGCTCTGACATACTGTGCTGGTAGATTCCACCGTGGCATTCAGAAGAACAACAAGTTCAAAATCCTTTGTCTTGATATTGTCCACCGTTAGATCCTTAAGCGGACTGTTCTCATCAAGCACATGATAGAATGTCAATGGTAGAATTAAAAACGGGCTTTCAGAAGAAGAGTCTACGTTAAAGTTCATGTTGGCCTGCTGAAGAAGGATCTTCTCACCTTCTTTGGTTTCATATGAATGAAGAAGTTTTCCATAAAGTTGGCATTGTATTAAGAGGCTTTTTCTCATGTTGGCCACTTGTACCACGAGGCAAAGTTTATCATTGTGTTTAGCAATAACAGCCTTGTTGCTGAACTTTATAGTCTCGGCACGCTTTTTGGGTCTAGCTATTTTGGCCAAGAAGGTCCCTGTGATGAATATTTCAATTAATGTTGTAATGACCAACTGGGCCACCAGCATGAAAATGGCATGTGGACACTCTTCTGTGATAAAACGGAAGCCGTAGCCAATCGTTGTCTGAGACTCCATAGAGAAAAGGAAGGCTCCAGTAAAGGAGTCAACGTTCATAACACAGGGTGTATGATTTGACATTGGTTCAATATTCATATCACCATGAAAGAAGGCAATGACAAAATAGATGACACCAAAGAAGCACCATGTCAGAAAGAAGGTAGCTGCAAAAAGAGTGAGCTTGTACCTCCATTTCATATCAATGACAGTGGTCCACAAGTCTTGGAGGTAAAGCAGGAAAACTCCTTCCACCTTGTCAATTTTCACATTGCTGTGTCCACTTTTTGAGATAACTCTAGGTCTTTCCGACTTGCCTTCAACATGGATATCATCGAGCACAAGAGGGCAGCTGGATAGATCTGAATGCCCTGCATCCATCTTCTGTCCCGGTTCAGCCCTAGGGAGACAATCACAGTTTAGTGATCATGGGAATATACGCTAAGACTCAGGAACAAAATGCTTCTACCTGATGATGACACGTACACAAGATGATAATTTTATCAGAGTAGTAAGATAAGTTAAGCAGTTAACATCATATTCTGCAATAACCTAGGCTGTTTTACTTCCATACTCAAGGATGTACATTAGTACTTATCATGACAAATCTAAAAAACAGATACATGGAAGCTGAATGAGTTCAAAGTGCTCAAAATGCTCTGTAATTACTTGAAACAAACAAGTCATCTGCAGTATGGAAACGCAACAAACCTCCGGTCATGGAACACGTCTTCACCTGTCTTACACCTGTACTGTAATCTATACTGTACTGCAAATAAAGACCTTGGAAAAGAAAATATGTTTATTAAACCCTAAAGTATAAACACTAGGGATTCGTGGACACGGTCTGGTTGAAAAGGTATTTGAAAGACAAAACTGGTCATAATGAAGACGCAACAATAAAAAAGAGTTACCTACCTGTTTTATATAGGGAATAATATACACCCTGCCTAAAATCTAAGGCATTTAGAAGTCACCAAGGAGGTGACTACCTTAAATCAATGGTGATTAAAAAGTCACCAAGGAGGTCATGGAGATCCATGACCATTTATGGTTTATTAATGGCTTGTGTACAAGGTAAGGCAAGGTAGGAACCAAATGGCATCAAATGGGCAAGATGCCAACAGTAGAGCAAAATGGAAAAAGGAAAAGGTAAAGCAAGATGGCTACAGTAACAATGCCTATTGAACCTTTAGATGCTTTTGAAGAAAACTCCCAGCACCAACAACAACGGAAAACCAAACAAAACCCAAAAGCTGGGTGCTGGAAGTTGTAACAATAACATCAACAACTGAAGGACCATTCTAAACAGATCTACTTTTGTAGAATTAATGCAAAGAAATAGAGATGTCTCATACGTCTTATCTTTTTATATACTGCTGTGAGCCTTGCATTAGCTCATATCTGCACCTCATGCAATGGGAATTGATTCTCCACTACAAGAATTTCTAAGTATGATAAAACCAAGCATGTGAGTTTCATTATTTATAGCCAAGGAATTATGCATTTATGATAATTTATAGGGCATAAGTAATGTCTCAGATCAGCCCCGGCAACTGCGGAGATCACAGGCTTGCCAATGGAATTATTAGTGACCCAATTTTAAAATAGAAAATGACTGTACAGGCTATTGCCCAAAATGGGAACACGTAATTTGGGAGGGGGTCCCGGTTATGAAAAAGCAATGTGCAAACACAAGGTGTAGTATTGCACCACCTCAGGACTGATTTATTTTGATGTTATTTTGATATAATATCAATAAAAATCTGGGTTTGACAAGGTCTATGAGGCACTTATTTCAGTAATTATTAAGTTTGCCAAATATGGCTGCTGATTTGGACTCTTTAATCTGAGTGGCTTTCGGCCAGTGCATGGGGACTACCTTGTATCTTGCCTGACCAGTCTTTGGCCAAATACCTGCTAGCTATCCAGGGACGGAATTAGGGGTAGTCAGTATTGCAGAGGGGTGCAAAAATAGAGGGGTGTAATTCCAAGAGATAAGGAGGGAGTGAGCAAGCAAAAATGCATATGGCAGGACTTGTACTTTCTGCAGTGGGGAGCAAAAGGTGGTTGGTCCTATTGGGGTTAGGTGTCAACAGAGAAATTTTACCTCCAAATACTACCTGACCAAGCTCTGTAGCTATATCAATCCGAGAGATTCAAAGATTCCAGTAGGCTAGAACCGCAATATCCTGTCAATGCAGTCGGTACATGCTATACTCTGGGTTTTACATGTAAGATTCTAGTGTTACATATGGAACTCATTTTCTGGTATTTTTACATAGCCGTCTTAATTAATACAGGTATGGGATCCTTTATCCATATCCTTAACCCATTATCCAGAAAGCTCCAAATTACCCGGATGGCCATCTCCCAAAGATTCCATTTTAATGAAATAATTCAAAATTTTAAAACGTTTTCTCCTTTTTCTCTGTAATAATTAAACAGTAGCTTGTAATTGATCCCAACTAAGATATAATGAATCTTTATTGGCGGCAAAACATTCCTATTGAGATTAAATACAGTTTCAAGGATTTTTTAGTAGACTTAAGGTATGGAGATCCAAATTACAGAAAGGCCCCTTATCTGGAAAACCCCTGGTCCCGGGCATTCTGGATAACAGGTCCCATACCTGTACATTTGTGGCATTAAAACATTTGCCATAGGTTCTAGATAAAAGGAGATTATTCCCACCATCTTTGCAGGGAAAATGATCTGGTTCCAACCATACCCAGGGCTTGATTTACAAAGGTGCTTATTTGCATAAGTCATAGAAATCAGTTTTCAGTCTGTACTCTCCCTGTCTCCTGGAAAAGTAAAAGTCATGGAAAGCGGATGAATAGGGCAGTATAGGTTACACTCCCTACATCTGTAAATATAGACTGGCACGCGCAATTTAGCTCAATAAAACAATAAATGTCAGCTTGATCCATGCTAATAACTCCTACTGCCACCTAGCAAAGTCCAAGTTACAATGGAAGAAATAATGGAAATCTTACTTGCACGTCGCAGGCTGATAACCTGTCTAGTACATACTCCGGGTATAGAAGGAAGCAAATGAAAACTAAGGATATCAGCATTCTTTTTGCATAAGAAAAATGGAAGAGTTGATTGACCTTATAGATAATGGGAGTCTTCATGCTTGCTTAGGAATTTGGATGACGTCCTCAGGCAAGAAACCTTGACCCTCTGCAGAATTATTTGATGCTATTGCTCCAACTTGTTTAGCTTTGCTATGATGACATTTTTTAAACTAAATTTTAGAATATACAGTATATATATACTTATCCTAAATATTGAAAAATAATGGCTGGCTATGCTGATAAGTGATAATATAATAATCCAACAACATTCATGTATACAATATTTAAGCCAATATGTTAATGTTCAGACCAATAGCACAGACTCAATATGAATTCCTGCCACTCAGTAATAACAGGTTCTACTTTTCCCGAAACCCGCCCAAATTCCAGCTCATGGTTCACCATTGGGCCAGATCTTCCCTTCGTTCCATGATTGAGGTTGCATTTCTTGGAAGTGGTTAGAAGAGCTTTTCCATTAGTACAAAATATCTGCTTTTATTTTACTGGAATAAAATCTGGCACGTACATTCCAGAGATACTGTAACAGTCTGAGCTTTCAGCAGATGACGCAAGAAAATAACTCTAAATAGAGAATTGCACCCCACCCCAAAAAAACATTTTATAAGAATTGTGAATATTAGACTCACTACATCAGCACATTTTGGTTCAGTAAATGAGAACTGCACTGACCAAATGCCAATTGCAATCCATTCAGTTGATTGTTGAGTCATTTGGAGACACTTGCTAT
Source organism: Xenopus petersii (assembly GCA_038501925.1). NCBI lineage: Eukaryota > Metazoa > Chordata > Amphibia > Anura > Pipidae > Xenopus > Xenopus petersii. The sequence goes on along the minus strand of CM076674.1, from coordinate 185,304,386 downwards.
GGTGTTCCCAAGAGCTCCTTGTCACTCATTGCCAGTGTTTACCAAGAGTAGAAGGTTCTTCTTTTCAATGGGGATGGACTGCAGACAGGGCAAGATGTTTTGGTAGCCACAGAACTGATAACAATCATGTATACTTTATGTAAGGCTATAGTAAATTTACCAGCACTGTTACTCTAACTATAAGCTTTACCCCTTTGTTTTGCTCAGGATCAGATCTATCATTCTCAGGGGATGAGCCCTCGCAACAGTGTGGAGGAGGGGTGCAACATACTATAATCAGTAGAATTTTCCAATATTGGGTGCCAGTTGTTCTTGAACCAGTAACCAGTAGGGATGTAGCGAACTGTTCGCCGGCGAACTAGTTCGCGCGAACTTCGACTGTTCGCGTCCGCCGAATGTTCGCGAACGTCGCGCGACGTTCGCCAATTGGTGTTCGCGTTTGATTCGAAGTAAAATTTCGTTCGACCATTCGACCATTCGATCGCTAAAATCGAACGATTTCCATTCGTTCGAACGATTATAAGCATTCGATTGAATTAAAATCATTCGATCGAATAGCTTCGATCGTTCGATTCGAACGAAAATCCTTCGATCGTACGAATAAAATCCTTCGATCGTTCGATCGAACGATTTTATCGAGCGTTCGAAGTTCGCGAACTGTTCGCGAACTGTTCGCTTTTTTGCCGGTGTTCGCGAACACATTAACGGCAGTTCGCTACATCCCTAGTAACCAGAACTGATTTACTATAATACAACTACAAAGGAGTATGTGATAATGATACAAGGCACAGTCATTGAGTAGCCAGTACATACTCACAATTAAGCAGAGCAATCCCTCCAATAGAAGTGAAAGAGGGTATCATACAGAAGGGATGTGAGGGTCGAGAAAAACTTGACCTACACCCGAACCTGCCCGCACCATCCTTTTCGCCTCTATTTACAGACCCGCTCTGACCAAAAAATACAAGTTGTTGTAAAACAATGGTCATTAAAGTGAATAGGAACTTGGACTGTGTCTACACAAGGTGACTTAAGACTTGACATTTTACTCATGACTTCATTGTTGCAGAATATTCTGTGATCGCCAGGGTAATTGGGCTTGTGCATAGCTTATACTCTATATTGCAGTGTCAGGCAGTATGGATTGTGGGTACCTTAGATTGATTGAATTATTTACTTATTTTTGTAAGTCAGATCAATGAAACAAGCTAAACCGTCCATAAAACATTTGAGTTTTCCCCTCCCCATTTGCCCAGTCTTGTATATGGCCACCGGTGATGGGCGAATTTCTCCCGTTTCGCTTAGACAAAAAATTAGTGAATTTCCTGCAAAATTCGCAAAACTGTGAAAAATTCACGAAAAAATAATGAAAATCTAAATTGACGCCCGTGTAAGTTTTGGACACATGTCCGAAAAGACGCTCACTTCAATTTTGACACTGGTGTTAAAGTCAATGGGCATCCGAATAGTGTTATATATTTTGATGCAAGCGACTTTTCGGACGGGCGTCCACAGTTCTTTGACACAGGCGAATTTTCGCTGGAGATTCACAAATATATTCACTTTCGGCAAAATCTGGAAATTCGTCGCAAATTCGTAAAAGGCAAATTTATTCACCTATCACTAATGGCCACTTACAACCCTAGCAATTGGGCATTTACATCTACATTAGGGAAATTTATTGGTCAGTCTCCTGCGGGCGCACAATCCAATAACAACTTGTTCTCCAAGCAGCTCTTTAGCATTCATAGGTAACATTAAGTAACAAAGCCGAGCCTCGTCCACAGTGTTAATTAATAATATTCCGCTGTCAAAGTTCTACCAAGCATTTTGTCCATATGAAAGCCGAGTCTTGTTCAAGCCCTAAGGCTGTTTGTTTAAGGGGTAAATGTGGGTGAATTGGATTGTATGCATCCACGTTCAATTACTCACATATCAGAGAATAATACCAACACGCATAAAAAACATGAATATTTCATATTAAACAGGGAAAAGAAAAAAAAGAATAGAACGTTGTGTTGTGAGCGTTCCTGTCTACTACATCATGGAGGAGGTTAAATACTAACATAACATGTTTTACAAGACGTGAGAATGAGAGAGGTGAAAGCCATTACAGAGGATTAAAGGGAAAATCCAATGAATGTTATGTCATACTATAGAGCCTATAGGGAAAGCTTCCGTTAGGCTGTTCAGGGGAAACGTAAAGGCAAGCTTTTAATGCAGATATATTTACAGTACCTTTTAAAAAGCCATTCTTTGTTTACTGTGTATTTATCTAATGTCCATTTGTCCCTACTGTGCCAAGAAGGGGGCTGTTTAATTATGTTCTTTATCCTTGGTGGTCTGTGAAGTCAGTTCCCTATGCAGTAAACTTGTCCATTCTGTAAACCACCTGCCTCGCAGTATATAAATAACGAGACTTATTAAAGTATGTTTGATTAGATATAAACATTGATAAAACTCATGTGATCAGCACATGATAGATCCCCTTCTAGTAACCTTTTAATGATAACTGCCTCTTTCTTTCTTTCTTTCTTTCTTTCTTTCTTTCTTTCTTTCTTTCTTTCTTTCTTTCTTTCTTTCTTTCTTTCTTTCTTTCTTTCCCCCCGATAAACACACCTGATATAGTCGAGTTACAAGAAGCAGGGGTTGTCTCAAAGAAAAAAATACACTAATAGTTTGACACATAGGGTTTAGAAGGAGACCCCCAAGGCTTGCTCATATACTATACAATAAAACTATATCAGCATAGGTATTCCCTGTAATAAGCACTCAAATGCAATTCTAAACCCCAATTTTATCTTAGCCTGTAAAGACAGATACCAAACTGTGCTAGAGTAGATATTAAGCTGGTCGTTCATTGGCTGATAATAGCTGCCATCTTGGCCCCTCCTGACCATGTCTGTAGCTTAAAAATGAGGTTTGCCTGAGCCTGTAGGTGCAGTGCTCTCTCAATGAACTTTAATAAGCCAAGATAATACAACTTAGTCTGGCACCCTGTTAACCAGGCTAAGTTGTATTACCTTGGCTTATTAAAGGCTCACATATCCCCCAATACTCTTTCCCACCTGCTGCTTTCCACTGTCCTCACCATTGTGCTCCCCAACTTATACCCAATGAATGTGTCTTTGCTGCCTATCCATAGTTAAATCTCTGGTTCAGAAGGAAAGATCTGATCATTTGGCCTTCTGTTTGTGCATAGCTGGTACTAAGTACAGTTCAGCCCTTTTTATTTACGAATACCCTATACAGGGAGATACAATAGAACAGCAATCCCCAACCAGTGCCTCGTGAGTTGCTCTCCAACCCCTTGGATGTTTCTCACGGTGGCCTCAATGCTGGTGCTTATTTTTAAATTTAGGCTTGGAGGCAAGTTTTGGTTGCATAAAACTATATTTTTTATTCAAGTAGAGACTCCTGCAGGCTGCCAGTCCACTCAGGGGCTACCAAATAGCCAATCACAGTCATTTGCTTGTTTTGCTCCCCAACTCATTTAAAGGTGGCTCATCAGTAAAAAAAGCTTGGGGATTCCTGCTATAGAACTATGGTAGTTATCACTAGTGCAGGTATGGGACAACGGGTCTTTCTGTAATTTGAATCTGAATGATGGTGGCACACAGGGAGATTTAGTTGGGTGACTAATCTACCCGAAATGCCTTCCCACCGGCAAGAATTGGAATTCACATTCTAGCCAGTGGGAAGGCATTTCACGGTAGCGAAGATTTATTGCAGGTGACTAAATCTCCCCGTGTGCTGTCACGTTTAAACATTAAATAAACCCAATAGGATTTTTTTTCCTCCAATAAGGATTAAATATTAGTGATGAGCGAATCTGTCCCAATTTGCTTTGGCGTAAAATTTGCGAAATGTATTGAATTCAAGGGGGTTTTTACACAAGACTTTTTTTACTCTCCCAACAGTTTTTCTTACTCAAAATGCATTAAAGTCAATGGGTGTTTTTTCTTATGGCGTCTGTTTTTGCCCAAATGCATTATGACACACAGTCAGATTCGGGATATTAGTCGCCCGGCAAACTTCTTTGGGACGACTAATCTTGCCTCACGAGAAAACATCGGGTGACTTCGGAAAACAAAGCGCTCTGAGTGCCATCCTACCGGCGATTTACATTCTAGCCGGCAGTTTGGGGAGATTAGTCGCCACAAAGAAAGTCAATGGGTGTTTTTCTTAAGGCCGACTATTTTGTCCAAATGCATTAAAGTCAATGGGCATTTTTTCTTATGGGCGTTTTTTCTCTGCGAATTCGTGCTGCAGTTTGCGAAAAATTCACACATGGTGAAATTCGGAATTTCGCCAGCAAATCCATGAAATAAATTCACTCATCACTATTAATTATATCTTAGGTGGGATCAAGTACATAGGGACTGTTTTATTATTACAGAGAAAAAGGAAATCATTTTAAAAGATTAGAATTATTTGATTAAAATGGAGTCTATGGGAGATGGCCTTCCAGTAATTTTCTGGATAACGGGTTATACAAAATATAAATCTTGCTTTTGGGGCCAAAAATGTGTTTACAATTAGTATAGTCTGCAGTGCAGTAAATCTCAGAGTCGAATGTAAAACGTTAATCAGAACGTGAGTAACTGTTGTACCTTAAGTAGGTTTAGGGTGGTTGAACTCAGTGATACTTTGCCATTAAATTCTAACTTCCAATGTTCCATTAACTGGTTTAATTGGGCTGTAACTTGTAGCCGGCAGAAAAAGAATGCGGAGTTGATTAATCATTGCCAGGGCTCTGCCTCTGAATTAGCACAGGCCTTTGTTGTTACAGCCTTTATTTCACTTATCTACAATAACCTAACGGTGCATTGATTTACTGGATTAACTGAGCTATAGATACCGTCGGGAGGGATGCCAAATGGAGATCCTGCAGATCACTGGCAATGGGAGTTATTATAGAGTAGTCAGGGTGTGTAATACAAGTCACAATTTAATGATAAAACAAAGTATATCCTGAGCCAATTCCTTTCAGGGTGGAATATTAATGAGGCAGCTTTGATGATTGACAGTCGCTGCTGGGAACTCTCAGTTTGACCGCGAGTCTCAGGATTCTGAACATAATTCTTAGGGTTTTGGAATAATGACCCCCCCCCCCGATACATCAGCAGTGGCCTTGGGTCTATTCACATGTTCTAGTAGTGGATATAGAGAACATATAAACACCAGCACATTATTATGGGTTTTAAAGATGGAATACAAAGCCAAGGTCAATTTAAAGGGGTGGTTCACCTTTAAGTTAACTTTTACAATGATATAGAATGGCCAATTCTAATGGCACCCATACACCAGCCTATAAAAGCTGCCGACAGACCAAGTCGGCAGCTTATTGGCCCGTGTGTAGAGATGGGCTTTCCCGATCGTCATCTTTTTGTTGATCTGGTCCCACGATCTGACCTGGACCGTACGTTTGGCCTCCGTTCTGATCCGATCATTGGGCCCTAGGGCCCACGATCACATCAGCCTGATATCGTCCACTTCAATGTGGGCATATCGGGGAGAGATCCGCTCATTTGGCGACATCGCCAAACGAGCGGATCTCTACATCTATGGCCACCTTAAGCAGCTTTTCAATTGGCCTTCATTTTATAGTTTTTGCGTTATTTGCCTTCTTCGTTTGACTCTTTCCAGCTTTCAAGTGGGGGTCACTGACCTCATCCAAATAACAAATGCTCTGTAAGGCTACAAATGTTTTGTTGTTGCTACTTTTTGTTACTCATCTTTCTATTCAGGCCTCTCTTATTCATGTTCCAGTCTTTTATTTCAATCAAAGCATGGTTGCTAGGGGAATTTGGACCAGAGCAACCAGATGGCTGAAATTGCGAACTGGAGAGCTGCTGAATAAAAAGCTAAATAACTCAATGACCACAGATAATAAAAAATTGCAATCTCACCAAATGTAATGAAAAGACTTGCATTTGTATCACTTGCATTTCAACATAATACTGCATGCTGCAAAGATATAATTTTTAGAAGTCATGGGGCAGCCACTATGCTGAAATAGGGTTATGGGGCGCATGTTTTCATAGCAGATAAGAGATGAGTGCTGTGGAATACAATGGTTTTAACTCTTACACAAAGTACCAGTGGATCTTGTCTGCAACAGCTGAGGGCCACCACTAAAAGTAAACAGTTAATATCTGGTATAGGTGACCCTGCTCATTAAGGGCAGAGACACACGATACGATTCGTGGAGATTAGTCTTCTTCGGGGCGACTAATCTCCCTGAACTGCCACCCCTGCCTTCCCAGCGGCTGGAATGGAAATCACCAGCGGGATGGCCTCACGAGGAAACTTCGGGCGACTTCAAATCGCTCCGAGTGCCATCCAGCCAGCGAGTTCTGTTCTAGACGCCGGGAAGGCAGGGGAGGCAGTTTGTTGGCCCGAACTGCCGCATATTTCATTTTTGGGCTGGATTTTCTTAAAGAGCCTTTGGGCAGATGGTCGTTCCTGCAGGTTTTAGAGTCAGACTAGTAAGAATGATGAATTACTGGTTAGAAAGAAAGAGGGGTCTGGGTTCAGAAATGAGACAAACACAGGTCAGGCCAGAAGTCTCAACCAGTTTATGGATGGGGGCAAGAAAAACGAAAAAGGTCATTCTTATAGCATGAGCCCTAAAGCAGGGAATTCTTTCCCTATAGCAGCTGTACCGGCTCAGAGTTTCAAGGAAGGGTCCGGCTGCCTTTTCTGCGCGTGAGAAATACAATGCTACTTTAATGCTCATAGGACTGTATATACATGATAGCATTTTGGAGTCAATTTGCCCAAACTGGAAACAGCTCCTTTTTTTTTTTCTCTGTGTCAACTAGAAATTAGATTTAAACTATCTGAATGAAAGGTCTGAACTGATTTTAAAACTCAGCTTCTATAAAAAAGAGGATTATCTTTTTCTTTTCTTTTTTTTATTTCCTTTCATTCTTTGATAAACGTTTATCGTTTTTAACTTATAAATTGGAACTAAAAAAAGGGACGAAAACATTTGGTGCGCGTAGTGCGGTGAAATATTTTTGACCACGGCCATTGTTTTGGCCACACCCCCTAATTACCATGTTCATTTTACAAAATTTGGCAGGTTTGAACATATTTCTGTGTTTTTTTCAGTTATTATAGTCATGCTAATGAAGGTGAATTGCCCTTTAAGCTGTAAATCTAACTTTTCCCAAGGGACCTCCTTATCTCAATTGTTACAATTATTTATTTGCTTATCTCAAAATTGTTACAAAGTATCTTAGTTTCTCCTGGGGCTGTTCTGGGCTCTCTGCCAGAAGCCAATTAAGTTAGAAACTTGGTTTCTTTTTCTGGCTGTTCAGTGCATAGAAAGTCCAGACTTTTCAGTACAAATGAGGGACTGCGGGTTGAGCTGTCAAAAGCGGGACTGTCCCTCTGAAAATGGGACAGTTGAGAGGTATGTAGTAAATATTGATTATTATCTGAAGGAGCACTAATCCACGAATAAGTGCAGGTTATAATGAGCCCAATTATGATCTATGTGTAGGGCAGTAGTGCAAAATCCCTGTAATGCCTCCCCGGAGTGCAGATAAGCTATAGACTATTCCTGTGGGGATGTGTTTGTTGATGACCCATTGGGCAGACACCAAAGCAAGGAGAAGATTGAAGACCCTATGGGAGGCATGAGAAGGAAGCTGGATTTGTAGAGCCTGCTAGAAGCCTAGAGAGACAGGAAGGCAATTGATGTGACCTGTAGGAAGACTCTAAGGGTAAGGCCAGACAAGGAGATTCGGGGAGATTTTGTCACCTGGCGACTTATCGCCACGTCTTTTGGGCGACTATCTCCCCGAACTGCCTCAGCTTCTTTTCCCCACTCACTGAGGCAATTTTGGGCGACTATTGAAAAAACGCATCGCCGCGTGTGCATTAGTGCAGGCGATTTTGCACTGTAGCCTATGGGGAAAAGACGCTGAGGCAGTTCGGGGAGATAGTCGCCCAAAAGACGTGGCGATAAGTCGCCAGGCGAAAAAATCTCCCCGAATCTCCTCGTCTGGCCTTAACCTAAAAGTGGTTGTTCACCTTTAAATTAATATTTAGTATGAGGTAGAGAGTAATATTCTAAAACAATTTGCAATTGGTCTTCATTTTTTTATCATTTCTTATTATTTTTTGCAGTTTGCAATTTCAGCCATTTGGTTGCTATGGTCCTAATTACTTATGAAATCCAAAATCCAAAGAACAAGAGGAAGGGGAAGGCCTGGAAAGGGGAAAGATTATTCACCAAAATTGGCAGCCGTTTGATGTATAATGAGGAAAGAGAGCATGCTCAGGCAAGAACATCCCAGCAACGATTTGAACCCGTGCCTTCAGGTATAAATGGCAAAGTAAAAAGGACATTAGTGCCACGGGGTTAGACCTCAGGAAGGAATATATTTGCTATTTATAAATCAGTTTAATATTTCTCCTCTCTCTTCATTCCGTCACACCCAGATGAGACATTAATTGCTGCTCTGATGGCCAATAAAGGTTAAGCTCTTTTAGTGCTGAGCTTTATGAGCGATAGTTTATTGAGAACCAGAATATCACATGAACCAAGAAACTGCTTGGGAAATGTACTAGACCAGTAAAACATTCCACAAAACTATTTTTGTTGTCACATGATAATGATAGCATCTTCTCTTTTATATGCTGGCTCCTTGTATTGTTACTCATTTACTGTACGGACAAAAACAAACAGTCTTACACAGAGTGCGGTGAAGGATTAGTGCTATAAGTAGACTCCCTTAGCTAAGTAAATAATCGCTGGGTTAAAGGGCAAGTATTCCTGAGGCTGAAGGCAAAAGGACTGCTTTTTTACAGAAGACATTGGGTCTCAGCCAAAGAGAAGCATTTTATATTCCCACCTGCCCCTCGGACCTTCTGTAAAGAAAATCAAGCTTTGCATAGTGTACATGTGATTATATAGCTGGTGGTTGTATTGTGACATCAACTTGTCTTGATTTCACTGTACTTTGACATCATCAGCTTGCGTCAGACATGTTGTGATGTCACTTCCACCGTTCTGGCACCAAACACATTTATATTCCCAGACTTTGGGAAGGTGCCCAGTTCCTGGGTGCTACCAAGTCCAACTGAATTCCTGGCTTATTACTTTGCCATGGTTGCAGCTTGTTACATGGGCTGCTTGTTACTGATTATTTATTTCTGCCTAAGGGCAGAGACACACATGGAGATTCTGGGAGATTTAGACACCCGTTGACAAATCGCCTCTTCTTCGGGCGACTATTCTCCCCAAACTGCCTTCCTGTCGGCTAGAATCTAAATCGCCGGCGGCATGGCACTCGGAGCAGTTTGATTTCCGAAGTTGCCTCGGAGTGCCACCCGGCCGACGATTTAGATTCTAGCCGGCGGGAAGGCAGTTCGGGGGGATTAGTCGCCCAAAGAAGAGGTGATTTGTCACCGGGTGACTAAGGGCAGAGGCACACGCTCAGATTCGGGGGGATTAATCGCCCGGCAACAGATCTACTCTTCTACCCGGAGACTAATCTCCTCGAACTGCCTTCCCTGCCTTGCCGCTTGCTACAATGAAAATTGCCGGCGAGATGGCAATCGGTGCGTTTTGTTTTCTGAAGTCGCCCAAAGTTTCCATGTGAGGCAACTTCAGGTGACTTCGGAAAACAAATCTCTTCAAATGGCATCCCGCCGGCTACAATGAAGGCAGTTCGGGGAGATTAGTCGTCCCTAAGAAGAGTAGATTTGTCGCCGGGCGACTAATCTCCCCGAATCGCAGAGTGTGTCTCTGCCCTAAATCTCCCCGAATCTCCATGTGTGTCTCTGCCCCAAAGGTGTCCATAGACACACCAATAATATTATACAAAACAGATTTCATATGATATTTGGTGCGCAGGTTTGGTGGGAGACGAGCTGACCTATATCGACAGAAGACTTGGATATCGGTCGCCTCGTTGATCGGGCCAGCCGGAAAATTTTGATCGTGCTCCTTTGAAGGCACCTAAACATCAGCCATTGTTAGTGCTGAATCATCAGATACATGTAGAATTCTATTGATTCTATATGTATATCAGACAATTCAGCTCCACACGTGTGTATTGAAAGGAATTATCTTTCCTGAAAACCACAAGTCCAGAACATTCTGGATAACAGGTCCCATACCTGTACATTAAATGTGTCTAAAAAAAAACACTAAAACCCAAAACAAAAGGTTAAGAGGGCCCTGCCCAACAGAGCTTACAATCTAAATTTATTACACACATGTGTTGAACTGTGGTCCCATGCTGCTTAAGTACAAGAGACGGTAAAACGTCTGCCCAACAGTCAGTTAGACATTTCCATCTTATATTCTTTTATATATAAGATTGGGTGAACATTTCATTGTAATAATAATACACAAAAGCACTCAATACCTTGCAAAAGAAATTATATTACTGTAAATAGATCTTTGTGATGTCATCAGCATTAATGGGTCCCTGTGGGTATGACCTGTGCCATGTGACTCATTGAAGACTGTGTATAATAAGGCACAGTGAAGCCTATACTTTAAAATATGAGGATAATAAAAGTCAACTTGATTATCTATAGCCAGTATACAATCCCTAAGCCTCATGCCTGTGTATAAGCATGGAACTCCTCAGTGATTATGAATGTTTTATATGTGGGTATATTGCTCCCAATATAATACATCAAGGTACATATACAGTGAAGCGTACTTTATGATCACAGATAATATATAGTGAATAAATTACCCCCTCTTGTAAAGTATAAGGATATTATAAGTTACCAAGGAGTTCCATGACCATATAAAAACACGAGGCCAAAGAACGAGTGTTTTATTCAGGTCATGGAACTCCGAGGTTACTTCTAATACAGATATGAGACCTTTTATCCAGAATGCTTGGGACCTGGGGTTTTCTGGATAAGGGATCTTTTTGTAAATTGGATCTTCATACCTTAAGTCTACTAGAAAATCATGTAAACATTAAATAAACCCAATAGGCTGGTTTTGCTTCCAATAAGGATTAATTATATCTTAGTTGGGATCAAGTACAAGCTACTGTTTTATTATTACAGAGAAAAGGGAAATCATTTTTAAAAATTTGGATAAAATGGAGTCTAATGGAGATGGCCTTTCCGTAATTCGGCTATTTCTAAATAATGGATCCCATACCTGTATAATGCATTTTCCTATTTATATTAGAGTTTATTTACTAACATAGGTTCTAAATTGTATTAGTGCACTTGCCAGACCTTGGCTTTCGAAGGCTAATGGCACTGCATGGAAACAGTCCCCCAGTGCACATGCAGGTCGGATCCATAGCTGACCAATTTTTGGCCTGATATTGATCGCAGAGGCCTGTCAGAATGCCCCATACAGGGGCAGATAAGCTGCTGGATCGGTCTAAAGGACCGTTATCGGCAGCTTTAATCTACCCGTGTATGGCCACCCTTAGTTTATCACTTTTTATTCTCTACTTCTGATTGTAGAAACAATGTAGCCAAAGTCAGCTCTCCTCCAGGTCTGTTTATCAGGAGGCACATTATTTCAGGAGTCAGAACCAGCAGAGCATACTGACGGCTTTCAATCGCAGTTACATCTATACATCACCAGTGCAAATATGTAATGAATGTGTATTGGGAAGTTGCTTAGACGTTTACTTTCATTGTTGCAGCATCATTTTTGTTTCTCTCCCTACGGCGCAGGAGAGAGGCAGTTCATATATTCAGATCCCTCCCGGCATTTGCTTTCTTTTTGTTTACTCATTTTAGAAAGCAGCACAAAATTAGCCCGAGCCACTGGGAGTTTAAGTACCGGTCAGACTGGTTCATCTCGCCCAGTTACTTCCATGGCAGGGTTCAGGCTGAGGCTCAGCATCCCAGGCTAAAGCTGATTTCATGCACGTGGTATTTCTATTCAGCGCAACAATGACCATTTCACTCATAGCTCCATCAAGGGATAAAAACTAAAACCATGAGATTCTGAGAAAGGAGTCGGGGTGAAGAGGGTATCTAGTTACATATAAGGGGAGCAGTGACGTCACAATATTCACCCTGCTGTGCCATGTGCAGTGCACTTGCTATAGTCTGTAATGGGAAAGGGTTTATGATTGTGACTGAGATGCCATCCAGAACCCATGTGGGGCAGGTCCCAAGACTTGCGTTGCTTTTCTCAACCACTCAAAACATTCTTAGCTGGACTGAACTGTCCTCTTTCCTTTCTATACACACTATGATAGTTACAGACTCTTCCTCAATACTATCCTTTGTTTTCTCCTTCCTATACACAGGGCCTCTGTCAGGGGGCTACAGGGGGTACTCCAGTCACGGGCCTCTGTAGCAGAGTTGGGCCCCAAGTTACAAGAGGATGTAATTTGCAGTTCATAATGTGGGTGGGGCTTGCACAGGAGGAGTTTTGTAGAGTTACAGGTATAATTGGCCATACGTGTGGTGGGTAAGGGGAATGGCATTTTCTTTTTTTATTTGGGGTCCATTCTGCATGTTGGCAGGGTCACTGTACAGGGGCTAATAATTGGGGGTCCCCAGGGAAAGAGGACCCTGTTAGCAAAGTAATAAGCTGCCCCGAAATGACTAATGGCGACCCGTGCCTTACTATGCATACAGATAAATAGATGGGATCACATGCATTCAGTTGCCTTCACACTAAGGTGACCAGATCACTTTAAAAATCATCCTGCTGAATAAAAACCATCCTGCTAATAATAAATGCAAGTTGCTGTGCTGAACTGATAACCGACCAGGCTTATTGCACTGAAAGAGATATTCTCCCCAGAAATAGTTTTTGCAGAATGAAAGAAAATATCATTCTAAGCAAGTTTCCAATATGCATTTATTCTACATGTCAATGGTTTTAAAAGTTATTTATAAATGCAATTGCAGTATCCCTCTCTCTCTCTCTCTCTCTCTCTCTCTCTATATATATATATATATACATACAGGTATGGGACCTGTTATCCAGAATGCTCGGGACCTGGGGTTTTCCAGATAATGGATCTTTCCGTAATTTGGGTCTTCATGCCTTAAGTCTACTAGATATCATTTAAACATTAAATAAAACCAATAGGCTGGTTTTGGGTCCAATAAAGGTTAATTATATCTTAGTTTGGCTCAAGTACAAGCAACTGTTTTATTAATACAGAGAAAAAGGATATCATTTTTAAAAATTTGTATTATTTGGATAAAATGGAGTCTATGGGAGACAGTGGAAAGTAGAAAGAGAATCGCACGGACACCAAATATATTGCAGGTGGGGAGCGTCCCCTATTTTTTATTGTGACCACCTGTGCATCAACGTTTCGGGGGGGGATTAACCCTCCCTTCGTCTATGGGAGACAGCCATTCCGTAATTCGGAGCTTTCTGGATATCGGGTATATATATGGTATATATATTAGCCCTCAGTGAAAAAACAGCGTTCAATGGACATTGATTACAGGTAATGCTAAAATGCACATAAAATATAAAATAAGTTAGGGACCGCCATTCAGGGTTTACCTTGACGTGGTATGGTGGCTTATCAATTTTATGATCATAACTTTGTAACAAAATAACCCCTGTTTTGGGTACATATGCAATAGCATTTATTATACATATATATATATACTTTAAAGCCTTTAGAGTGCTCCCACAACCCCCCTGTTTTGATATTATAGATATATATATATATATATATATATATAGATATATAGATATATATATATATATATATATATATATATATATATATATATATAGATATATAGATATATAGATATAGATAAACAGTAGATATAGATATATATATATTAATTCAGTTTTGTAGGCAACGCACACCAGAATATTTAAAAAAACAGTAATTTCTTTATTTATTTATCCAAAAGTTAAAAACATAGTCAAGAGGGGATATATATATATATATATATATATATATATATATATATATATATATATATATTTGCACTGCTGGTTCTGACTCCTAAAACAATGTAGCAGAAACTAGCTGATTAACAGGATCAGAGGAGAATGGACTTTCTTCTACATTGTTTCAAGGGTCAGAACCAAAGAACAGAAAGGGATAAATAAATGTTGCTTTGAAGAGCAATCACATTTATGAACAACCTTGAAAGCAGCTCAGGGCAGCACTCACACCCCCTAAATGCCAGCTCTTTTCCTCAGTAAACCTGCCTAGCCAACACACAGTGGACTTCTCCAACAAGCATAGTGGGGGAGCTGATTTCCCACGCTTGACATTTAAGCTTTTAACTCTGATGAGAGCATGTTCTGCTCTTTATCCGGCTCACAATCTGCCTTTCTATGGGCGGCTCAGTACATAAAGATCTTCATCAGAACTTCAAAGAGAGTCAAGATCCAAAGATGCATTGAGACAATGTTACAATAACAAGTTATCAGGCTGTTCCCTATTCCCCCTGCAAACTCAATAGACCATGAGCTGTTTATTGGCCTGCCGACCGGCAGTGTTTGATACTTCAAAGGAGCAACTCCAACCTTTATCCAAGGAACACAATCGGGCCAGAACATTTCCTTGTGTGTCAGCTCCGGGACCAATCTCTAGCTGCACTAGATGTAGAAGTAATGGGTCTGATGGCTTCATACCTGACGTGAGCCCCATTCCTAAGCCTCAACAGGGCCCATTACTCCAAGGACCAGGCCAGACTCTGGACTGAAGCTCTCTCTGCCCATTAATGCTCCTGCACTTCTCTCTGGGGACTTTGTATAGGACCTCTAAACAGTTCCTTGTTGGAAGATCATCATTGCCAACCCCAAAAAGCAGTATCTGGGCAGGACGTATAAAAGAGAAATCTTCAGATCTATGCCCCACAAACATCAAATGAAGAACAAGTCACTCAAATTAAAAAATTGGAGAACGTATACACCATGGAGAAGACAAAAACTGTACAAAGGGTGCCAATCCGAACTGAGCCTAAGACACAACTAGGGATGGGCGAATTTTTTCGCCTTGTTTCGCTGAAAAAATGGCGCCCATAGACTTTTATAGCGTCATGAATAAAAAGACACGCGTCAAAAAAATTTCACATTTTTTTGACGACCATAGACTTTAATGGGCGTCGGCGACATTTCGCCAGCGGCGAATTTTTGGCGAAACGAAACGGGTCAAATTCGCCCATCCTAGACACAACCAAACACTGTGCTGCCGTCTCACTATAAACCATCTACCCCTGCAGAAGAACAGTGATGGGACAGGGATTGGGACAGGGCAGGGGCATCATTAAAGGGGTTGTTCACCTTTAAATTGACTTTCAGTATGATGTAGAGAGTGATATTCTGAGACAATTTGCTATTGGTTTTCATTTTTCATTATTTGTGGGTTTTGAGTTATTTAGGTTTTTATTCAGCAGTTCTTCAGTTTGCCATTTCAGCAATCTGGTTGCTATGGTCCAACTTACCCTAGCAACCATGCATTGATTTGAATAAGAGACTGAATAGGAGAGGCCTGAATAGAAAGATGAATAATCCAAAGTAGCAATAGCTAGGGATGGGCGAATTTTAGTTTAAAAAAACATTTAGTTTTCGGCAAAAATTTGCCGCTGGTGAAATGTCGCAGACGCCCATTAAAGTCTATGTGTGTCAAAAAAAATTTGTTGTGTGGTGAAATTTTTTTTGACGTGCGTCTTTTTATTTTGACGCACAACGCCATACAAGTCTATGGGCTTACTTTTTCATCAAAACAAGGCTAAAAAATTTGCCCATCCCTAGCAATAACAATAGGTTTGTAGCTTTACAGAGATTTTGTTTTTAGATGGGGTCAGTGACCCCCCCCATGTGAAAGCTGGAGACCCCAGGGATCCACAGGTGGTGCATTCTCTAACACTGAAGTGCCACCAGTCTGGCTCTCACCTTGCATAATACCCAGTCTCTTGTATAAGTTGATGATCATATTTGAGTGGATTTGGCCCTCACTGCAGACATACCTGTATTCCAGCATGGAAACCCTTGCAGAATGATGAAGGTGCCACATGAAATTACCAGGTATTTATGGAACATTACATCACAAAGCACCCAGTAGGAAGGCACATTTAAAGAAGTAATAACATGATGTAAAGAATGAATGGGATTGGTCACAATAAGTGCCAGTGCTTCAGTAACAGTACTATGGTTTATAGACACGCGTTATAGGCCACACGTTACAGGATACATATACTATGTATCCTGTGCTTGAATGGCTGCCCCCATGGCTACACAGCAGCTTGTTTATATGAACTATAGTAGTACTTATCTGTTATCTACTGTGTATCCTGTGCTTGAATGGCTGCCCCCATGGCTACACAGCAGCTTGTTTATATGAACTATTGTAGTACTTATCTGTTATCTACTGTGTATCCTGTGCTTGAATGGCTGCCCCCATGACTACACAGCAGCTTGTTTATATAAACTATAGTTGTGTTTCTGAAGCAAACACACCAGCGCAACCAGTGCATGACAACAGTACATTATAATATCATTGCTTTAAAACACTTTCACTTTTTGGTGTTACTGTTCCTTTAAGTTAACTTTTAGTATGTTATAGAATGACTAATTCTAAGCTACTTTTCAAATGGCCTTCATTTTCTTTTCATTTATAGTTTTTGAATTATTTGCCTTCTTCTTGCTTTCCAACTTTCAAATGGGGGTCACTGACCCCATCAAAAAAACGCAGTAAGGCTACAAATGTATTGTTATTGCTACTTTTTATTACTCGTCTTTCTATTCAGCCTCTCTCCTACGCATATTCCAGTCCCTTATATAAAACAGTGCACGGTTGCTAGAGTATTTGGACACTAGCAACCAGATTGCTGAAATTGCAAACTGGAGAGCTGCTCAATAAAAAGCTAAATAATTAAAAAAAAACACAAATAATGAAAACCACTTCACTCTCTACATCAGGGATCCCCAACCTTTTGAAGTCGTGAGCAACATTCAGAAGTAAAAGGAGTTGGGGAGCAACACTAGCATGAAAAATGTTCTTGGGGAGCCAAATAAGTGCTGTGATTGGCCATTTAGTAGCCCCTATGTGGATTGTCAACCTACATTGAGGCTCTGTTTGGCAGTGCACCTGGTTTTTATACAATCAAAACTTGCTTTGAAGCCACTGGGAGCAACATCCAAGGGGTTGAAGAGCAACATGTTGCTCACGAGCTACTGGTTAGGGATCACTGCTCTACATCATACTAAAAGGTAATTTAAAGGTGAACAATCCCTTTAGCAGGAGCTGCAACTCACGGGAGGTGGAATTTAGTGGCATAATTATTTAAATCGTTTAAACCAAGACTTCACAATGGAGTGGTAAACGGGTAATCACACCTGTGTACTCTAACTTAAGATCAGCATTTACTAATAAATAATACCATTTATGGCTTTATAGACAAAGGAGTCCCAGGCTCAGAGCAAATCTCTTGGCCGATACAGAAGGTTCTGCATCACTGGATATTGTAGATTATACTAATCTGCTTGGCAGGAGGCACGTCTAAGGCTTTGCTCGTTGTCCTTACACAAGCCCAGAGTGCTGGGAATACCCGTAAGTATTCTTTAATACTGTGCAAAGTCTCACTCGGACAATAAAAAACATAATCATAATCTCTATGTTTATCAATAAATAACATGTGTTTCCTCCTTGGACCAAACTCAGAAAAAAGGTTCAATAGTACATTCACCAATATATATACCTAGATTTCCCCCGATTTTCACCTAATCAAGTTTAAGCACAATTTAGCAGGAACAGCCCCTAAGTTTGCTCATAGTCTGTACAGAGAGATCCCATAAAACTATGGCAGCATAGGTATTCCCCTGTACTAAGCACAATTCAGCAGGAACAGTCCCTAAGTTTGCTCATAGTCTGTACAGAGAGATCCCATAAAACTATGGCAGCATAGGTATTCCCTGTACTAAGCACAATTCAGCAGGAACAGCCCACTAAGTTTGCTCATAGTCTGTACAGAGAGATCCCATAAAACTATGGCAGCATAGGTATTCCCCGGTACTAAACACAATTCAGCAGGAACAGCCCCCTAAGTTTGCTCATAGTCTGTACAGAGAGATCCCATAAAACTATGGCAGCATAGGTATTCATCTGTACTAAGCACAATTCAGCAGGAACAGCCCCCTAAGTTTGCTCATAGTCTGTACAGAGAGATCCCATAAAACTATGACAGCATAGGTATTCCCTGTACTAAACACAATTCAGCAGGAACAGCCCCCTAAGTTTGCTCATAGTCTGTACAGAGAGATCCCATAAAACTATGTCAGCATAGGTATTCCCTGTACTAAGCACAATTCAGCAGGAACAGGTATTAGAAGTGAAGGAGGCACATTGTTAAAATGTGACTGATGTTGTCCCACTATCTGGTACACTGATTCTCTGACTGTTGGATATGTATGACTGTGTAGGTTCTCTCGTTGTCCTGCTATACTTTGGCTGCTATTTTTGTATGTAGACCAAGTTTATCTTTGTCTATGTTAAAAAGTAAAATTAAAACTTAAAGGAGAACTAACCCACCCAATAAGAAAAGCTCCCACCTACTATCCTAGATAGTCCCCCTCCCTCCTCTCCCCCCCCCGCATAGTTGATTACCCCTGTACAGAGAGATAACATAAAACTATGGCAGCATAGTTATTCCCCTGTACTAAGCACAATTCAGCAGGAACAGCCCCTAAGTTTGCTCATAGTCTGTACAGAGAGATCCGATAAAACTATGGCAGCATAGGTATTCCCCTGTACTAAGCACAATTCAGCAGGAACAGCCCCTAAGTTTGCTTCTGTACAGAGAGATCCCATAAAACTATGGCAGCATAGGTATTCCCCTGTACTAAGCACAATTCAGCAGGAACAGCCTGCTCGTAGCCTGTAGCAAAACATACCATAAAACAATGCAATCTAGGTATTCGCCTGTACAAAGAATAAGGTGTTAGGGTATAATTAATTTAGCTTTTGATTTTGCTAGTCCTGCCCTCAGATGCTCTTACATATATACTGTATATGCCATGTAATTGCTTCTGTACAATACACTACTGGATTTCAGACTGGGGTTTTCACAGTGCAATGCAAATATAATTTCACAGAAGCTTCAACCGACACCTCACCTTACTCCTGAAGCAAGTATCCGCCAGGATTATCCTGTTCATATGCCGTCACAGGCAGGCAAGCGAGCAATAGCAAATAACAGACTGCACCAAGCAGTTTTATTCTCTATGGGTGCGACACTTCCATGTGTCACACCTTCCCCTACTCACACTTATGGTACAGGTACTGTGTGGGGCGTGCTGAAGTCTGTAGTCCCTCAGTAGTGAAGTTATGAATCAGTTATATGTAATATCTCAGTTCTATAGCTCAGTGGTAGAACTGAACAGGGAAGTGTCAGGAGATGCTTCCTGCTTCAGTCATATAAGCCTTTTAGTTGTTCTTCCCGGGAATGGTTTGAGCAATGGCCTTTCCTGTTTCAGCATACAGGGAAGTCTGTGATTTACTGGTTGCCAGGGCCCGAAAAAAACTATTGTGAAATTAGCATTAGAATCGTCTGACCTGCATAGAACCCGTCAACCCAACTGAAACCCTGTGGTATCAATTGGGGCCCCAACAGCAGGGTTGGACTGGGCCGGCAGGACAATGAGAAAAAAAACCCAGTGGGCCCCTGGCCCTCATGTGCCCTACTGGTCCTGACCCGCTATTGCTGCTGCCCACGACCTCCCTCCCTGACCCTGGTCATGGGTTGGGGGCCAGAGGTTTCTTTGCAGCAATCAGACCCTGCCCAACAGAAAGCTAAGCCAAACATCTGATTTAGTCAGAAAATCCCACCAACAATGTAGTGGAACCTTTTTGGAAACATAGGGGTGTTATTGGAGCAACTTCATATTGATCCCCTTGGTTTGGGAATGAGACATTGGACAGGCAGGTGCCCAGATAGTTTTGGACATACAGTACCTCCTAACATCTAAGGAACGAAAATGTTTTTGACCACCCCTATTTAATAGACACACTTCTGGCTGCGAGTCTCATTTCTCCCAAGACACCTGTTTATCTTAAATAGTTACAGTTGTATCTTTGCTTATTTCAAATGGTTGCAAATGTATCAAAGTCCAGGTGCCGAGTATCCTGGTCTCTCTGCCAAGAGCTTCTTAATTATTTAAATTTCAGAAACTTTTGTATCTTTTTTTCTGGCTGTTGTGGAAATCAAAGAGAAACATTTATGTAACAATCCGGGACTGCGGGCTGAGCTGTCAAAATCGGGACTGTCCCATGAAACTCGGGACAGTTGGGAGGTATATGGTTTTGGGAATATAGTGGGAGCAACCATGATTGGGATATGACCATGAAATGATAAGCAGCTGGCCGTGCCCAATAAAACCTCAGTTGGCATCAAAATCGATACAAGGTACCAAAGTGCTGAGAGCCAAGGGTAAGGTTTAACCTCTGTTTGTCATCATTGAATGGTCTCTTACCTGCTGAGAAAGAATGCAGAAATTATATAAAGCTGCAATGGGAGCTGTGAGTCTTTCAATTATTTTAGAAAGAAGTAGCCAGTTTTTACAAGCTCAGAGTAAATGGGTTTTATAGTTACAAATCCCTTTCATTAGCTGGAGTTACAGGTCTTGTAACCGGTTTCTAGTGCAATAAAGAGACTTTCTGGCCTGTGTTACAACACAATGTAACAGACTGGTGCTTTATATCGCTCACAGGTTACTGCCGCTTGACTCTCAGCCAACAATGTATTTACTAAAAACAGCCCACCTGCCATCATGTGATTGAAGAAAACTTGTGAGAAGTTTCTGGATGTGTCAATTCATAGAATAGCATATAAAACAGGTTATAACTGTTCTACATGAATACACAGAAGGAATCCTCTTCTCTGCCATCCAGATCAGTTCTGACTCTTTCCAGTTTTCAAATGGGGGTCACAGACCCCAACTAAAAAAACAAATGCTCTGTAAGGCTACAAATGTATTGTTATTGCTGTTTTTTATTAATAGTCTTTCTATTCAGGCCTCTCCTATTTATATTCCAGCCTCCTGTTTAAATCAATGCATGGTTGCTAGGGTAACTTGGGCCGTAGCAACCAGACTTGTGAAACTGCAAACTGGAGAGCTGCTGAATAAAAAGCTAAATAACTTTAAAAATAACCAGTTGTAAATTGTCTCTACATCATACTAAAAGTTAATTCCAAGACGAACACCCCCTATAAAGTAGGTACTCAGAGGGGCACGGGTGGTGCTGAGAGGGAGCAGGGGGGCTGAGGTGTGGGGGGACACAGGCTTTCATTCTCCTTTAAAAAGAATAATTGAGTTGGAAAACAAGCTCAATTCAGTAAGAAAAGAACTTCATAGGATACAGGGAAAGCCATGGAACAAGAATATCAATCAATATTGGTCAAATATTAAGACAAAATGTAATGGCCATTTTTAATGGGATTCATTTTAATTAGTGGCCATTTAAAGGGATTCTGTCTTGATTTTTATGGTGTTTTTTTATTTCTAAATTACACTGTTTACACTGCAAATAATTCACTCTACAATATAAAATTTCATTGCTGAACTAGCAAGTGTTTTTGTTTAGTTGTAATATTGGTGTGTAGGTGCATCTCAGGTCATTTTGCCTGGTCATGTGCTTTCAGAAAGAGCCAGCACTTTAGGATGGAACTGCTTTCTGGCAGGCTGTTGTTTCTCCTACTCAATGTAACTGAATGTGTCTCAGTGGGACCTGGATTTTACTATTGAGTGTCATTCTTACATCTACCAGGCAGCTGTTATCTTGTGTTAGGGAGCTGTTTCTGGTTACCTTCCCATTGTTCTGTTGTTAGGCTGCTGGGGTGAAAGGAGGGGGTGAAATCACTCCAACTTGCAGTACAGCAGTAAAGAGTGACTGAAGTTAATCAGAGCACAAGTCACATGACTGGGGGCAGCTGGGAAACTGACAATATGTCCAGCCCCATGTCAGATTTCAAAATTAAATATAAAAAAATCTGTTTGCTCTTTTAAGAAACATATTTCAGGGCAGAATTCTGCTGGAGCAGCACTTTTAACTGATACGTTTTTTTTAAAGAAATGACAGTATCCCTTTATTAAGAACTACGAATTTTTGCAACTACAGAGTGGAATCTGCATGTTTTGGAGTTTTACCCATCCATGTAAAATACATATACACATCTCAACATTATCAACAAAAGCAACAGTTGCAAATTCTTATCAAAATATCATGTTTTTGCACAACACAGACCGGTTTTTACAATTAGACAGAAAACAAGACATTGTTTATCTTGTTTCTCTGCAGATCAGAGCATTTTCAGAAGAAAGTGAATGAAATGGGAGCCTGATCTGACTTGTCCTAAAACAACCTTTAAACACTGAAAGGCTCTAATGATCCGATAATCCGGCCTCCTTCCTCCAAACCAGGTGCTCTGCTCTGAATCTTGGGGAATGGGCCCAGAGACATAAACATGGGAGCTAAGTGCTTATTAAATGCTTGGGAATCAACTGTAAATATTTACAACATGCACTGTAGTACAGACGCAGTAAATACTCTAGTACAGACAGTAGTGGATACCAGGGCCGCCATTAGAAATCACGGGGCCCCGTACAACAAAATTTTCGGGGCCCCCTGGGCCCCGCCCACACTGACGACCAAGCTCCACCCCATTTCCCGCCCACTCCACATCGCAGTTAAAAGACCACACAGACATCAGCGCTAAAAAAGTAACCCCCCCCACACAAGTTGTAAAAAGCTATTGATGGTCAGGGCCCCCTTATAAAAAATTGGGGCCCCAAAAAAAAAAAAATGTAAAATAAAAAAAAAACATTGGTGGCAGGGGCCCCCTTACAAGTTAAAAACAAATTGGGGCCCCAAAAAAAGAATTAAAAAAAAAAAACATTGGCGTCAGGGGCCCCCTTATAAGTTAAAAACAAATTGGGGCCCCAAAAAAAAATTTAAAAAAAAAAAAAATTTTTTTGAAAAAAAAAAAAACATTGGCGGCAGGGGCCCCCTTATAAGTTAAAAACAAATTGGGGCCCCAAAAAAAAATTTGAAAAAAAAAAAAAATTTTTTTGAAAAAAAAAAAAAAAAACATTGGCGGCAGGGGCCCCCTTACAAGTTAAAAACAAATTGGGGCCCCAAAAAAAAATTTTAAAAAAAAAAAAATTTTTTTGAAAAAAAAAAAAACATTGGCGGCAGGGGCCCCCTTATAAGTTAAAAACAAATTGGGGCCCCAAAAAAAAATTTGAAAAAAAAAAAAAATTTTTTTGAAAAAAAAAAAAAAAACATTGGCGGCAGGGGCCCCCTTATAAGTTAAAAACAAATTGGGGCCCCAAAAAAAATTTAAAAAAAAAAAAAAATTTTTTGAAAAAAAAAAAAAACATTGGCGTCAGGGGCCCCTTACGAGTTAAAAAAAAAAATTGGGGCCCCAAAAAAACATGTTTTAAAAAAAAAGATTGGTTGCAGGGGCCTCTAGAATATTAAAATAATACATTGGTGGCCAGGAGATTAAAAAAAAAAAAAATACACAAACTGGTGTTCAGTAGAATTGAACTCACGGCTTCAGTACTTCAACTTCACCTCCTTTCGTGACTTCGGGTCTTTTCACCGCTTCAGGACTTCGGCTTCGGCTGTTTTCGTGACTTCGGGTCTTTGCGCTGCTTCAGGACTTCGGCTTCGGCTGTTTTCGTGACTTCGGGTCTTTTCGGCGCTTCGTGACTTCGGCTTTTTCCGTGACTTCGGGTCTTTTCGGCGCATCGGCTTCGGCTTTTCGGCACTTCCGCATTCGGCAGCACAGAAGCAAGACGTACGGCTCGGGCGCTCGTAAGGGGGGCCCGGATCTTCAAAAAATGCAGCGCTGCCGGGCCCCCCTTCATGCCCGGGCCCGGTACGCTTGTCCCCCCTGTCCCCCCCTGATGGCGGCCCTGGTGGATACTGATATGTATATACTGTAGTACAGGCTGTAGTATATGATACAGTATAGACTATAATACAAACACTAATATAGACTCCAGTACATACCCTAGTACACAGTATAGACTATAGTACAGACAGTAGTATAGACTCTAGTATAGACAGTAGTATAGACTCTAGTGCAGACAATAGTATAGACTTGAGTAAAGACTCTAGTACAGACAGTAGTATAGACTCTAGTTCAGACAGTAGTACAGACTGTAGTATAGACTCTAGTACAGACAGTAGTATAGACTCTAGTACAGACAGTAGTATAGACTCTAGTACAGACAGTAGTATAGACTCTAGTACAGACTCTAGTACAAGTACAAGTAGTATATAATATAGTATAGACAGTAGTATATAATCTAGTATAGACAGTTGTGTAGACTCTTGCACAGACAGTAGTATAGACTTGAGTATAAACTCTAGTACAGACAGTAGTATAGACTCTAGTACAGACAGTATTATAGACTCTAGTATAGACAATATTATAGACTCTAGTTCAGACAGTAGTATAGACTCGAGTATAGACTCTAGTACAGACAGTAGTATAGACTCTAGTACAGACAGTAGTATAGATTCTTGTACAGACAGCAATATAGACTCTAGTATAGACAGTAGTATAGACTCTAGTATAGACTCTAGTTTAGACAGTAGTATATAATCTAGTATAGACAGTAGTATAGACTAGTATAAACTCTAGTTTAGACAGTAGTATATAATCTAGTATAGACAGTAGTATAGACTCTAGTATAGACTCTAGTTTAGACAGTAGTATAGACTCTAGTACAGACAGTAGTATAGACTCTAGTACAGACAGTATTATAGACTCTAGTATAGACAATATTATAGACTCTAGTTCAGACAGTAGTATAGACTCGAGTATAGACTCTAGTACAGACAGTAGTATAGACTCTAGTACAGACAGTAGTATAGATTCTAGTACAGACAGCAATATAGACTCTAGTATAGATAGTAGTATAGACTCTAGTATAGACTCTAGTTTAGACAGTAGTATATAATCTAGTATAGACAGTAGTATAGACTCTAGTACAGACAGTAGTATAGACTCTAGTACAGACAGTAGTATAGACTCTAGTACAGACAGTAGTATAGACTCTAGTATAGAGAGCAGTATAATAACAGACAGTAACATAGACTATAGTACAGACTGCAGCACAGACTCTAGTACACACTGTAGAATAGACTCTAGTACAGATATTACAGACTCTCAGGGTAGTGGCAATGAATGCCATCTCGCCAGCGATTCACATTCTTGCCGGTTGGAAGGCATACCAGGGAGATTAGTCGCACTAAGAAGAGGAGACTTGTCGCTGGGCGACTAATCTTCCCCGAATTTTGAGGTGTACCACCACCCTAAGGGTGAAGATACACAGAGGTGCTATCCACAGCTACTTGTCACTGCTACAAAATAGACAATAGTGATAACTGACTTTACTAAGAAACTATGTCTGTTTTAGCAGAGGCTATTCTCAGTATTGTCTATGGCAAGGTATTTTGTATAAGTAGTTGCTACCAGTAGTTACTAATAGCAGCTACTTGTCAAAGCTACAAAATGCCAAAAAAAAAATCTCTGCCATAACAATACTGAGAACCTAATATAGACTGCAGCATATACTCTAGTCAGACTCCAGTACATACCCTAGTACAGATGCTACTTCAGACTCTAGTATAGACTCCAGTATAGACTCTAGTACGAATTTTAGCATGGAACCCAGTATAGACTTTAGTACAGTCTGTAGTACAAACACCAGTACTGAATGTAGTATAGACTCTAGTACAGACTGCAGTAAAGACGATATTGCAGATTGTATTATAAACTCTAATACAGATAGTAGCTTAGACTGTAGTACCGACTTAGTTCAGACTATAATACTGACTGTAGCAGAGACTCTAGTACAGACACTAGTACAAACTCTAAAATAGACTCCAGTAAATACGTTAGTACAGATGCTACTACAGACTGTAGGACAGACTCTAGTACAGAATCCAGTATAGACTCTAGTACAGACTGTAGTATGGAATTCAGTATAGACTCTAGTACAGACTGTAGTACAAAAAACAGTAATGAATGTAGTATAGACTCAAGTATAGATTCTAGTACAGATTGCAGTAAAGACTATATTACAGACTTTAGCATAAACTCTAATACAGATAGTAGCTTAGACTGTAGTACAGACTTAGTTCAGACTCTAATACTGACTGCAGCAGAGACTCTAGTACAGATACTAGTACAAACTCTAATATAGACTCCAGTACATACCCTAGCACAGACTGCAGTACAGACTCTAGTATAGAATACAGTATAGACTATTTTATGGACTCCAGTACACACTTTAGTAAACACTGTAGTATAGACTCTAATACAGACTGTAACATAGACTGTAGTACAGACACTAGTACAAACTCTACTATAGACTCCAGTAGTACAGACTCTAGTATAGAATACAGTATAGACTGTTTTATGGACTCCAGTACTCACTCTAGTACACACTGTAGTATAGACTCTAATACAGTAACATAGACTGTAGTACAGACACTAGTACAGAGAATTAGTATTTCAGTACAGAATGCTGCAGGGGAAGGGTTTCTCTTTTCTCAGACCGAAATTATCGCAAAAAAGATTTCAACAAGGAAATAGGAAATTGCAGCTGCTGGGTATAAAGATGAAGATGTTCCTGGGGTAATTACTGGCCCTGGCCCCTAGACCATAATAATAATAAAGGCAGCAAGGGAGATTATAATTTACTCATGTTAAATTACTTATAATTAGTGATGGGCGAATTTGCGCCGTTTTGCTTCGCCGAAAAATTTGCGAATTTCGCGCGAAATTCGCGAAACGGCGAAAAATTTGCGAAACGGCACCGGCGTCTCGTTTTTGACGCCGGCGCCCA
Organism: Xenopus petersii; assembly: GCA_038501925.1. Classification (NCBI taxonomy): domain Eukaryota; kingdom Metazoa; phylum Chordata; class Amphibia; order Anura; family Pipidae; genus Xenopus; species Xenopus petersii. Next base: position 185,277,565 of record CM076674.1, on the reverse strand, counting down.
TTTTTTCGAAAAAAATTTTTTTGACGCCGGCGAATTTTTGACGCGAATTTTCGCGGGAGTTTCACAAATTTATTCGCTGGCGGCGAATCGCGCAAATTTGCCGCGAATTCGCGCCTGGCGAATAAATTCGCCCATCACTACCCTTTTTCCTCAGTTTTGGGGAATAAGGGCCTAAAACAAGATTCCTCCTGAAAATCACTGTAATAATCTGCAACTTTTCAGCTGTCGACAGACTTGCTGATTAACTTCTACTCTAACATCCATTAACAGCTTAGTAAATGTATACTACTGACTAAAGCACAGAACACCTGCTATAATATTATATATTATTAGAATATATTATATATTGCTTATATGTAGAAACATTCAAGGGTTGTTTGCTTCCTGTCTAGGTAGTGGAAAAGAAAATACAGGTATGGGACCTGTTATCCAGAATTCTTGTATCCTGGGGTCTTCTGTATAACAGAATTTTCCATAATTTGGATCTTCATACCTTAAGTCTACTAGAAAATTATGTAATTATTAAATAAACCCAATAGGCTTATTTTGCTTTCAATAATGATTAATTATGTCTGAGTTGGGATCATATACAAGATACTGATTTATTACAAGAGAGAAAAATTTGGATTATTTGCATAAAATGAATTCTCTGTAATTTGGAGCTTTCTGGATAACGGGTTTCCGAATAATGTATCCTATGCCTGTACTTACAAATTCTGGTAATGTGCAGGAAGCATTTAAGATTTTAAGGAAAGCCCACAACTCATTGGTTGCTAAGGGTAACCAGACATGCAAACGTGGCACCCTTTATTACATTACCTCTATAAATCATTGGAACTCCCAAAATTGAACCCAACAAGGTTTTCGAATTCATTGAAATTGAAGTTCACGGGGGTTCCCATGGGAACAGAGATTCCACTAAAAATGATATCACAATGGAAATAGACAGCTGATTAGCTCACCTCATGTCTCAGTGTAATATCAATAAATGCTGGGCCATAGATATTGGTTATTCTGTGAAACCTCCAAGGGATCCTTGGGTTGTTAATCTTTTGTATGTCCGAATGTCAGTTACCCACTGCTGGCATCCACCTATCCCGTCGCACCGTCTGTATCTAATTCAAGCCAGTCTTTTCCTATTGACATGATTCAATCTGTGTTCCCAAGCGTATAACTGATATGATGAAGGCATAGCACACCTATATATGAGGAAAGCCTTCTATAATAAGACTATTGGCTACACCCACTTATCTATTGTTCTGTATGAACATATCCCAAAGTAAAACTGAACCAATGAAGGGTCATCCCCCATATAAACTTTTCCTTATAGGCCCTACCCACTTACCCATTATTGGGTTTGAATGGACCTCTTCCTGTAACTAAGGCAATATGAAGAATATCTCTAAAGATAATCAGAGGACCCTTTCCATTCAAGCAGAATAGGGTTACAGTGAAGCAACATCAGCTGGTGCCTCCTTAGCAGGACTTGCTTTGCTTACTCAGAAATCACAGAAAAAGAAAATGAAATGTCAATATTTATAGGTTCCATTCCCACGGATTTAGTGCCTGACGTGAACTGGTTATTGCACTGAGAGTAACACTGGCCCTTTGTTCTTGCAGACCTTGTTTATGTAATATTTTGGGAATTATGGCCTTTCTTAGATTTCAGAAATGACATTGCACATTGTTTTTTTTTTTTTGTACTGTACATTGTTTTTCTACTAGATGAGGTGGTGACAGCACTAGCGAGGGGTACAGAAAGGGGCAACCAAGGCAGTTTTAAGCATTGTATACATTGTGCCAAGGCCAAAACACCCCAAAGTTGCCCCTATGGCTGCCTATGAAAATCTTATGGAAATCCTAGTACAGATGGATATTCTCTGTGTGTTTAACCAACTTTACAGCCCACTGGATAACATTATATCCTTGTACTAACAGGCACCTTCCTCCTGCTTCCCATGCAAATCAATGCAACCCAATCCCCATGATCATATCACTGCCATTTACCATCCAAATCACACTTGATCCATTCAGCCAATAGTATCACAATAAATCAATTGCAATCAATGAACCCCAATCGAAAGGATATTTTGGAAGTGTCCCATCATTCCTCATCACTGGGGAAGTTCTATGCACACTGTAGTATTCCAGTAACCGATCAATAATTACCGTTAATTATTCTAGTGCGTTGGAATAATGAAAGCAATAGCCTGATTATTTGCTGCAGGCTACAGCAATAACACAACTGATCTTATATTTGTGATTACATATTACAATTGATCAAGGATTATTGCACGCTGAACATTTTGACAGCTGATGGTCTCTTGGCAAAAAATCGCTTGGAATTGTAGCATGGATTTACGTTCATTTGAGTAGAATAGAAATGTATTACACAATGTGTTACAACAGCACAAAACTGAGTCATTAACCAAAGGCTGACAAAATGCAAAAGAGAGAGGCAAAAATGCATTTTTTCCCCAAAATGGACATTTCTCCCCCTCTATGCCAGAGGCAAAAGAAAGTCAGCTCCTGATTGTAAAGGCAAACTGGTTGCGCCTGCTAGAAACTATTCTTCACCTGCAATGTAAGGACTAGCTCCAGGGGGGCCCATGGGCATCTACATGCACACGCTTTATTTTCTTAGTTGCAAGATGGAGCATCTATGGGCACAAGAGCAGTTAGGAACACTGATATTTACTGTCTACTCAAGGCAGGTGATAAGTACAATGCTCCCTTGTGCTCCTGATCTCTGCACTTTGCACTTTATGCCAGATGTGCCAACAAAGGTGCAGTGCATTTATTATACTGCATCTGGCATAGGCTTAATTGCTAAGTATATGGTGCTCTATGGGGTGCAATTTGGCACCATTTAGCATATACAGGTAGGTATATAAACCCTGTATTTTAGTGGTCAGCTTGTATATCTATAAAGGTATAAAAACATGGGCAGTCGTATTCAAGGTGTACATGTGTTGCATTCCAGTACAGTTAACTGGGTGTATTACAGAATTTGGACTGCAAACATCTGTGCAGAAACACTAGTATCTATTTACTGTATGTGCAACTGCCACATTCAAATCCTCATCATTTAAAAATGAAATACCTTCACCGTAGCATTCACTTGCCAGGGATGCCAAAATCGAAGTCAAGTGCATGGCAGCCACGTTGGTGGCCTTAATCCCCCTCCTTGGGCAATGGCGGCAATCGCAAGCACCCAGATAAAGGCCTCACACCTAACAACGCAACAATAAAATCCACACAGGCAGCATAAGTTGTCCCGGAATTGTGATAAATCAGCACTCAGGGTTCAAAGTCTACAATCTCAGGAAGCACAACATGTTATTTCTTGGATAAACTCATTAGCATTCCTTCATCCCATTCATCTAATTATCTATATATATATATTATACTGTATGACTAATATATATCTATCTGTCTCATTATTTCAAGAATCACGTTTAGAGATAAATAAAAGTAAATATTCCCATTTTGTTTACTAAACTCATTACATTAGTTTCAGTTCTTTATAAGATTTTTGTTTTTCCTTTTTTCTTTAATTTCCCTTTATTCTTTTCTGGGAAACCCACCAGGTGTACGAAAGCAGGGGGGGAAGGCGGAAAAATTCCTATGTTTGCGGAGAGCCGCTCAGCTATAAATACAAAATGATTTTACTTTCTACTTTGCCTTTCAAAGCAGGACGGAGAGGCAGCACATGCACAGTCCTCCGGCCGACACGTCAGGCAGCATTTCTTTAAAAAATTGCAATTTGTTCCTTTTCCAGTTCAGACGTTGGAAGGAAAAAATATGGTTAAAAAAATGACATCTTACCTGTTCCAGGGGGGCCAGCGTCTCGCAGCGTTCAGCTTTGGTTAAGCCATGACTTGCTTGTAAACAGAGCTCAAATTATCCCACACACTTGTCGCCTACTGCAGCTCTGAGAGAAAACGAGTTTGCACAAGTTTGGGTTGGATTTACCTGATTGAGGGAAGGCTGGAAAGGAATCTGAGAAGACTCGGTGTGATGTCAGCGGTGTCTATCTGAAGAATCTCCAGCCCTAGAATATTTTATAGCTCTTATTGCTTGGTATAATTGCTATCAACACCCTTTGCACTGCACATACACACACACACACACACCTGCTTAATAGGGAATGTTGGACTCAACAGGCATGCAGGCAATCTTCAAAATCTGTTTAACCCTTTCCTAAGCAGCCTGTTGTGTTATTTTGCATATCAAAACAATGAAGAGGAGGAGGATTCCAGGCAAGTTAATGAGTAACTCACCCCCTGCAGGGATGCAAGGGAGAGACAGAGAGAAGCTTGAACCAATGTGTGTATGTGTATTTATTGCATTTGCTGTAAGAAATAAACACGCAAGTCATTGTTTGTTTTTGGGAGGGGGTTTAGTCAGTTTGGCTGATGTGAGTTCATTGAATAAGGGTAGAGACACACACTCAGGTTCGGGGAGTTTAGTCATCCGGCACCAAATTTCCTCTTCTTCGGGGCGTCTAATCTCCCTGAACTGCCTTCCTCTGCCTTCTCACCAGCTAGAATGGAAATCGATGCTGGGATGGCACTCGGAGTGCTGAGTTTTCCGAAGTGGCCCGAAGTTTCCTCATGAGGCAACTTAGGGCGACCACGGAAAATGAAGCGCTCCAAGTGCCATCCCTTTGCCGATTTACATTCTTGCCGGCAGGAAGTCACTTTGGGGAGATTAGTCACCCCGAAGAAGAGGAGATTTGTCGACTAATCTCCCCGAATCTGAGTGCATGTCTCTGCCCTAAGGCACCAACAAATGGAAAAAATAAGTGCTAGGGATCCAGGAGACTGAGGGAGTCTTGTGCAGATAGTAATGTTTGGGGATTCTGATGGGCTTGGAATAGAAGCTTCTCCTGCAGGTCCACACTGGCAATCTGTGGGTTCTGGCAAATACCAGAGGGGCTCCTGCAGGGTCGGACTGGGCTGGTGCAACACCATAAAAAACCCAATCCAGACCAGCCTGGAACCATGGGTGTTTTCCCCCAGACTTCCCCCCCAATCACGACTGCAACACAGAACCAGTATATATGGGAGAGAGGGGTGTAGCATTGGAAGAGAACCCGAAGAATGCAGTGGTGGTCCCTGAGGTGGCAGCTCCGGTGGACCCTGAAAATCCCAGTTTGATGTTGGGCTGCTGTAAGTTCCCATAGACAGCGACTATTTATTGGGCTGGTGGGGCCTTTGTGTACCTGAAATACCAGGACCTATTTTGATTCTCACTCCAGGCCTGTGCTCCTGTGCCCTGAAAATCCACAGAATTAATTCATAGATTCAGTTGAAAGTACAGCATTGTGTATATGTGTGAGTGTATGTAAATGATTATCCTATAGATTACAGAAATTATTCATCATTCCCATCAGTCCCTGCCCCAGTTGTGGGCCACAGTTTTAGGGGTGGCATGGTGCCCTGCCACATTGAATCCATAACTACTACTGGAGTAAAAATAGTGCCACGGGCTGGCCTAAGGGCCCCACAAATATGATTCTGCCCTGCCCAGTCTACCATCTAAGGATACACACACACTGGGGTCAGTTTTGTAAGGAGCTAATTAACCTACCTGTATGTTTATGGAGTATGGGAGGAATCCAGAGTATATGTATGAAACCAGGGGCGATCCGCCAATGAGGCAAGCTGAGGCGCTCGCCTCAGGCGGCATCGCCAGCTAGGTTTCCAGGGGCGGCAAAAAGCCGCTCCTGGTGCCTTTAAGCACCAGGAGCGGCTGGTTTTTGAACCGGAAATTCGGCTTTACTAGGGCGAGAGAGCGCAATTGCGCTCTCTGCACTAGCGTTGCTGCCTCCCCCCCGGAAATCGAATCGGGCTGGGGGGGCGGCATTACTGGAGCCGCCTCAGGCGGCAATGCATACAGAAACGGCGCTGTATGAAACCCACACTGACTTGGAGAGAACATACAGACTCCTTGCAGATAGTGCTCAGGTTGGAGTTGAACTCAGGACCCCAGCACTGCAAGGAAGCCACACTAATTTACAGGGTTAAAAGACTAACATGGATAACCTGGGAAATGTAGCTCAGTCTGGACATACAGTACATGGGCAGATATTTGCTGCCACCTTGGCCAATTTTGACCTAAAATGACGATCTCCTTGATACTTGATTGTGTCTCATTCACAAAATGATCACTTGGGGTGCAAAATGCCATTGACCTGAGGACTGTATTTGACTGTGGATACATTTCTCAATCAATGGTTGATCTGATTATCAGCCTTTGAGGGGAGGCCAGAGGATCAGCCCAAAATGACCCATGTAGGTGACCAAATCAAGTACAATTTGCACATTTGGCAACATTTTCCTGTGTATGCCTAGCTTAAACCACACATATTGGGGCTTTATCCTAATTTACTTACAAAACAGTGACCGGGTCATTTTCACTACAACTGTTTCCCCCCAGAAGCGAGTGGCCAAAAAGCCCCATGTGCAATTATATGACCAGCTGATTTACACACTCAATATAAAGTGCATGGCTATAGAATATGGAGTCAAATCTCACCTTTATCTGCTGCCCACTTGCCAAGAAGCATATTTATAATATAAATATTTCTAACACTCCTTTTATGATAAGAGTGTTTGCATATCATTGCACTGCAAAGCTATTTTTCTTCTTCTGCCAACCAATAAAACATACAAAATCTATTAACCCTACTCATACTGTAATGGGATATTTGTAGGGTAGATGGTACTTCAACTCCTGATGTCCCAATGGCATAAGACCACTCAGAACATGTCCCTTGTAATGGAATGTACACTGGCTCCTTATATGGAGGTATTAGAGCAACAGCTGGAGAGCAAAGGTTACTCACTGTGCATCTTAACTACAGGATCTGGCAAGGGCTTTCTTATCTGAAGGTTCCCAGCCAGCCAGGCAGATAATATTATATAACACTTATTGACCAGGTGGAGGCAGTTTCAGGTGTCTCCTTTGTGCAGACACAAGAGAAGATTGCTTGATAGCGGAAGTTTCTAATAGCGCATGGGGCTATTCCTTGTATTCCAGTTTGGCAGGCCATCCACAAAACAACAGTATCACCTATCTGATCCTATGAACTTCTGCACCCGAGGGTGCACTAGGGGATCAGGATAGGAACACGGATGAATGGAGATGAATTACTGGTGTCTTGTCACCCACACACCAAGCTGAAAACCATTAGGCAACAAAATGTTTTGAATTATATTGTGTTCAATTATCTTAAGAGCAGAGACACGGTCGAGAGATTTAGTCGCCTCTTCTTCGGGGTGTCAAATATCCCCAAACTGCCTCCCGCCGGCTAGAATGTAAATCGACGGCAGGATGGTGCATGGATCGTTTCGTTTTCCGAAGTCGCCCGAAGTATCCTTGTGAGGCAACTTCGGAAAACACGAAGCACATCAATTACCATCCTGCCAGCGCTTTACATACTAGCCGGCGGGAGGCAGTTCGGGGAGATTAGTCGCCCTGAAGAAGAGGAGATTTGTCGATGGGCCGCTAATCTCGCCGAATCCGAGCGTGTGTCTCTGCCCTAAGAGTGAAAACACACAGATCTACTAGAAGCAGCTACAAAATAAACAATAATGATAATTTGCTTTGCTAAGACACTAGGGGGGGTTATATACTAAACTCTGGTCGGGCTTTTTGGGGCAAAACTCTTTTTGGGGGGGGGTTTGTTTGTTTTTTCTCAAGATTTAGCCTGAATCCGCCATCTCAGACCTGCCATGTTTGTGTATAATTCAATGGAAGAGGTCCTTATACTATTTTGAAGTTTCTGTGGTCTGAGCTGGAATTAGTCCAAAACTCCAACCATTTCAGCCTTTTCAGGTATCTACTTGAACCGATTAAAGCAAGCTTTTTTAATAATAGAAAAGTTAAAATTGGGTATGGGAGTTTGGTCGTGATTTTTTTATTTAAATAATTAGATAATAAGATAAATTTGGATTTTAGTAAATAACCCCCTATGTGTCTTTTTGCAAAGGCAATTCTCAGTATTGTCTATGGCAGGGTATTTTGTAGCCACAAGTAGGGTTCCCACCTTTTAATAAAATTTCCATCCACCAGTGGTGGGGGCGGGAACAAAAGGGTGGGCTGTGATGTAAAAGGGGCGGGTCATGATGTAAAAAGCGCGGACTGTGACATAAAAAGGGCAGGCCACCGCACGCGATCGCCAGAAGGAGGCAAAAAGTACAATTTGAGCGGATTGGGACTGGGCCAAGTACTTTTGTTATGCCGGTAAATTTGTAATAGCCTTGGCAGGTCTTTTACTGGCCCGGATGGCAACCCTAACAACAAGTAGCTGCTACTAGTAACCCTAACAACAAGTAGCTGCTACTAGTAGCTCATCAGTACACTTTTCAAACCTTTTCAAAATTTTCCAACCGGCCCAATTTCTGAAGTGACTGCCATGGCTGGCAGGCCACCATATACATTCTAATAATCAAGCAAAATAACCCTTATTTATATTTTGAGATTCCAACTCAAGCATTAACAATCCCATATTAAACTGTTGACTCTGGTTCTCTTCCAGTTGGTTATTTCATATTTTTCCTCAAATAAGTTGAACATAGAGGCGATAATTTTAGGACCTAATTAAGGCTCTTAAGCAACATCCAGTGAGTCGTTACGTGTTCAGAAGCATTTTTTTCTCCAATGAGTAATGCAGGTATGTCCATCCAGCCCTTATTATTAGAATTCAACTGTAATTAATAGGGTGTGGCTTCAGTTGCACTTTGGATATCAGTAGCAGAGACACAACCGGATTTCAGTTGCCCAACTGGGGAACAATATGTGATGGAAATGAAGAGAAATGACGAGCAGGAAAGCCTTTTTGAGGAGAGACCGGTGGCTACAATTCTATGACCCTTTAACAAATTAAACATTTTGGGTTTTGCCTTCCTATAAACAATAGAGGGTGTGTGGCTTTGGGGCAAATGAGCGCACATGTAATGCACACGATATCTTAAGGACTAGACAATCTTATTGTTCTTATATCTAATTTTTTTCTAGTTTCAATAGGCAACATTAGAAGCAAAAGGGTAAATTATATCCCGTCACACCCCAGCAGAAGGAAACAGCAAATGTAATGTTTGTGTGCAAATTTAGGGCATCGCACAAAAAAGCAGAATTGCTTCCAAAATCCTCAGAAGAGGTTTCAGTAACTAACTTTTTTTTTTGGTTGACAGCAGAAGTAGGAGCCAAAGCCAGACATTGGTACCAAGGGCTTGACCAGATGGGAGACATTACATGGCCGTGACTTTTTGCACTTGATGAAACTTCACTGGGCTTGTTTACTGTAGAAGTGGAAAGAGCACAACATTGGAGATTGGGAGCCAGAGAAGGGACATGCATATGGGAGCAGCTGATGTTGAGTGTTGAGATAGCTGAATGAGTCTAGAAACAGCATTTAGAACATATTGGAGTTCTGAAAGGCGACTTGTTGGAATACCTGCGAGCATTCTCGGACTGGCCCACCAGGATACCAGGAAAACTCCCGGGGGGCCCAGGTGTCAGGCCCTCTTGCTTCTGAGCATTTCTTACAATTTCATGTTAATTCCCTAATTATTTATGGAAACAAAGTAAAGTATATCATGTAAAGAAAAAGTACCAAGAAAATAAAAAGGTTAAGTGAGAAGTGGAAGAAAATTAGATTGGTGAATGGGCCCATGGGCTAAGGGTTTCTGGTGGGCCCCTGGCATCCCAGTCGGACACTGCCTGTGAGGAGTAGGTTGCAGTAATCAAGGCAGGAGATGATAAGAGACTGAATAAGTGTTTTGGTTGATTCTGAACTTTTTGAGATATTGTCATATTCAGGCAATGTTGCATAGTTGAATACGACAAGATTTTGCAAGTGTTTGGATGTGTGATGGAAAAGATAGATGCGAGTCTAGTAAAACTCTTAGGCAGCGTGCCTGTGTGGTGGAGTGAAAGGTGGTGTTGTTTACTGCGAGTGATTTGTGAGGGACAGGGAAAGATCTTGGAGGAAATATAATGAGTTCTGTTTTTGAAAGTTTCAGTTTCAGGTTGCGCTGTGACATCCAGAAGGAGTCAGCACAGAGGCAGTCTGTAACTTGGGAAAGGACAGAAGGAGAGAGGTCAGGAGTAGACAAGTGGAGTTGGGTCATCAGCATAAAGGTGATACTGAAGTCCAAACAACTGAATACGTTTTCCTAAGTAGTATAAAACTTGGCACAATAATTTGAAGCAAATACTATAAGCTTAATTTAAATAATTGCTAACAAATGGGTGCAACTTTTCCTGAGAGGGAAGCTGCAGCACACACATGAGCCATAGGCTTGAATTTCAATTAGATGGCATAACAATGAGACTGTTTGTGACAGGTCTTTCCTGTGCCAGAACATGATGCACCCTATACACCAAAGTAGTTGGAACCAAGGCCGGATAACCCGTTAGGATAATGATCCCCAACTCAAGGCTCGTGGCCAACATGTTGCTCTCCCTTCCCATTGATGTTGCTCCCAGTGGCCTCATACTAAGTATACTAAGAATTCCTAGCTGAAATTCAGGTTTAGGAGGCACAGGTTTATTCCAACAGAGCCTCATGTAGGCCAGTAGTCCATGTTAGGTTTAAAATCTGCTTGTTTCAAGAGGCTGAGAAATGATTGGGCATCGGCATCATTGGACCATTGGTGCTGCACAAAATATGCATCACCCACAACCCAAGCCCAGAGACCCTGACTGTCAGGATACGTTACCATTCCAACTTTTGGTTATGAAATAATTCTGGCTGTTGAATGTTTGAAATCTTTCTATATCGGTATTAAAACTAAAAATAAGGCATTGCACACACTTCTCAGCACCTTTCTGGTTCACTTGTGGCTAAAATAAATTAAGTAGATTTAGATTTAGTAGATTATTATGTGTGTTTGTTTGCCCGATGTCCATAGACAAGGAAGATACTGGAGGTACCACTGTAGACGTTGTCCTTTTCTCTTACCCTGAATGTAGGTCACAAAACTTAATTCGGACAAAAAATACTGACCCTAATTCAATACAGAAGTGTTGTGAACACAAGTGGTTGAACACAATGGACCTGACTCTCTTTTCACCCTTATGGCTAGGTAAGTATTTAACAATTCACCTATAATAATATTCTGAATACTGATTTCAAGGTCCAATTACTGAAATTACTTTCTCAGAACTCGTTTTTCTCTTAATCGGTACTGAGCAACGCCGTTCCCGTGTGAATCGCTTCTTTTTTAGAGGTTACAAATGCCTTTGTGGGTTTCCATGTAAAGCTTACAAACATTTGGAATGATTTACCTCTTTTCAGCACACATTGCATTCATTGTTCTTGTTGCTTCGGCGTGATGTGATATGTTGAATATCTGTACACCCCCCTCTAATATTTCCTATTGTACCTAAATAATGCTAGCAAACAAACACACAGAGATTGGGTTCTTCTCTGTTTAATAAGAGATCTTTAACATGTTTGTGTCCTAAATTTTTATATAACAAAGTCAGGCTTAGTAACTAGAGATGCAAGAGTAGTTTTACCATCATACAATTCTCTTGTCCAACCAAATCTTGTACTGTATGTGCTGTTCAGTTTTTGGCAGTTGCCACCCATCGCATAAGATACACATAGGAGAGCTTAATTGGGTTGATTTAAATTGAGAAAGGCACCTAATTAATGTGACAGTAGGCTAAAATTAAATGGGTTCTATAAGAATTTTCCTTCTTGACGTCCAAGTGTTGGGTTATGTAATCAGCTGACTGGGATGGAAATCATTTTAATCGGATGTCTTCCACTGAAGGAATGTAAATACTGATATGAAAGCAATCACTTTTATAACCTTGACTTGACTGTGAATTAAAATGTTTGTTGAAAGCGCTATTGTTCATTTTCTGCTGCAGTTCCACTTACTTTGTTCTACACGGCTGGCTGGACAAGGAGCCTTGTCTAAGCAAGGGGTTGAATACAATGTGCCAATGCCTGTAAGGGTTGCACTGTGAAGGCCAATGGCAAGTACATATTCTGTAGGACTGGAGGAGGCCACCTCCCACCTACCAGTGACTAAGTAGTTTGTACAGCCAATTCATTCATTGTAGGAGTTTAATACTGTTAGTTTAGTAGAAGCTGTAAAGTAAGGCTGAATATTATAAGGGTCAAGTATGACATGGAAGGCAGGGTGCAATATGCTAAAATGGGTGCAGTCTGCCATGTGTTTGCATGGATTTTTGCCCTGCACTTACCAACTTCCCCATAGCAGGCACTAAGGGCACAGTTGGTCAATTCTGGCCAACACTGCATAGACCTCATGCTAAATTTTTTTGTAGGGAATAGCCAGATCCTGGATACTAATGCATATTCATGAGCACTAAGAGACATATTTCTGTCCAGGGTCTTTATATATGGCCCATATAATGTTTCTATAATGAATGTACTATAACTGTAATGCAACATTATCCATCTTTTACCACGTGATGAATGTTCCAGATGAGGATTTACTAGATGTTAACTAGTCTGAACCAGAGCCGGGCCAGGCTGGCCAGGCACCCTAGGCAACCTGGCCTAGCTGGCACCAGTTGGATGTGCGCTTGTACAAATTGCTTGCAGCGCGGATTGACAATCAGCGCGCACATGCGCAAATTGCCATTCGGCACGTGCATGCTAAAACAGAGTCAGGGAGAGAGGGGACCAGACATGGGGTAAGCGACAGAGAAGCTATGTGCCTGGCGCCCCCCCCCTCAGCTTTGCGTCCTAGGCATGAGCCTACTCTGCCTACCCCTAGTTCCGGCCCTGGTCTGAACCTATTGAAATAATAGTGCCTTGAAGGTGGTTCTATTGGAAAGACTGTGGGTATAAAAAGTACCTTGGAGGAATGGGCAGCAGCCATGAGGGTCACCGACTGGAGATCTCTGACCTAACTAGGGATGCACAGACTCCACTATTTTGGATTCGGCCGAATCCCCGAATCCATCTTGGAAGATTCGCCCGAATACCAAACCGAATCTGAATCCTAATTTGCATAAGCAAGTTAGGGGCAGGAAAGGAAAAAGTGGAAAAAATTTGGTTTACTTCCTTGTTATGTAACAAAAAGTCACATGAAATCCCGCCCTCCCCACAATTTGCATATGCAAATTAGAATTCGGATTCGGTTCGGCCAGGCACAAGGCTTTGGCCGAATCCAAATCCTGCTGAAAAAGGACGAATCTTGGCTGAATCCTGAACTGAATCCTGGATTCGTTGCATCCGTAGACCTAACCCATAGACTCTAATATGGCAGTGGTCTTTAATGGTCATGAAAGGTAGACAAGAGATAGCCTTGATTTACCAAACACTGGTTTTCCTATGTCAATGGTCTAAACACCTGCCAGAGAACTAAACAAACAGCTCTCATACTGCAGAAATACCAGGCACTAAAACAAAAAGTAACCAAGGTTCTTCTATATGTTTACATTATTAAGTTCATAAACCTGTATGTACAAATTGAGGCCTCGTGTTGCTTTTGAAGATTATTTTAGTCACTTAATTAAGGCTTTGCTGCAATAGTACATCATCTAAACAATTTTATAGATACAGCTAATGATGCAATTTAGCTTGGTAGCTTGGTGCCAGCACGTAACGCTGTTTCTGAATGTACTGTGCCTATTGCTTAACGGCTAGAATAATTAAACAGTTTATTTATTTATTTGCTGAGAATAAGACACTGCCCTGGCCAGGGGAACATATCAAAGGCTTTATACCTGGAAGGTAAGTCTGAAACTAACGTGGGGTGGGTGTGAATATTTGTCTCAGGCCAATTATACTTATCTTTTCTAGAACCCAAGTTCTACGCATGCATATCCATTCCCCCCCCTCCCTACAAAGGAAGCAGACACTTTTTGTGGTTACAGCATTGGATGGGGTAGAGCAAGCCTGGACTGAGAATCAAAATAGGCCCTTGCATTTCAGGTACCCAGAGGCCCACACAGACCCCACCATCCCACTAAATAGTGAGTGTCTATGGCATTTTACAGCAGCCCCTCAGATTGCCAGTCCGGGCCTGGGGTAGAGTGAGAAAGCAGTGGAACCCCTTCTTCTAAGAGAGACGTGAGAGAGTACTGAGAGTCTTTCATCATATGACTTTGTTTCCTTTCCTTAGTACCACCATAAAGTTGACCTTTAGCTTTGGTGGAGGTAAAAGGACAAGAAACCTAGACAATTACTTGTCGGTATACGCCTGTAATTAAAAAGACAGATTGGCTTATCCATGGGCACAACAGTGAGCGCCAACTGTTGTCTATGTTTATCTATAGTAATAAGTCAAATCTACTGGACTTTCAGTAGTTTTCTTTTTCCTTGAAGACATTTCGCTAGTCATGTCTCATTGAGAAAGCCAGTCTGATGACTAGTGAAACGTCTTCAAGGAAAAAAGAAAAATAATGCAAGTCCAGTTGATTTGATTTATTACTATAGGTATACTATGGCCTGGATGAATGAAAACCTTCACATACATGTTGTCTTGTTGGTCGGTAGACAGATGATTGGGTTGGAACGGTACTAATTAGTACTAATAAGTGTAAATAGCCAAGTTCTAAGTGGACTAGTTTTCCCTCAGCTATGCTAATTACACCAGGTCATTCCTTCCAGACAAACAGAATTAAAGGTTCATTAATATAGTGCAGGATAGGGTGCAAAATGCAAAAGACGGATGCAATATGCAAAACATTAGTGCAATTCACCATATTTTCTGCACTTAGTGCCTTGCCCCACACATTGAAAAGTTGCTGCAGGTCTCTGACCTCCAATACAAAGTGCAGAGACCTGTGTCCTCCCAGGGCTGGATTTCTAACAAATGTGTCCCTTGGTCTCTCGTCCACCCATCTCTGATCTGCTAGCACACTCCCAGCACACAATGATAAACTCACAACTAACCAACTGCTCACCTCCTTCACAATTCCCCTCAGGCAGATGGTCAGGTTGAGAGGGGCAGGCAGGTTTCGATGCAGCAGGCGGGTTCAGTTGCGGCAAGCGGGTGTCATGCCGCCCTTGGCACGGGACTTTTTAGCCTGCACACAAATCTGGACCTGTGTCCCCCATTATTATGATCATAGGGAGCATGGATTGCAGGAATAGGAGGACAAGCTTACCGCTTTCCACAATGGGTCCAGGTGCTCATGCCCCAGACCTTCAGCAAAGGGGAGCAACACGCAGAAAACTTGAATAGCGAGCAGGCACCACTCTGGAACACCAAAATCATTCAGTCAGTGGAATCCAGGAGCCACAATTTTTAAATATTACAAAAAAATCTTTATTTTACATTATGTATAAAGGATAAAAGTCTGACACATTTCGTGTCCCTCAAGGACACATAATCATAGGCTGTGTATCCACCTTTGCCCATAAAAATGGTGCTTCCTGTGTTTTGCAGCCCTATATTTAGAAGGCACCTTGGTGCTAGGTGCAAAGGATAACCAGTCCGAAGAAGCACATGCTTTTTATACATATGATAGCTAAGCGGTGCATAACATAAATGACCCCCTTAATCTTCACTACTGAGTCTGTTCTTTACAATAAGGTTATAGAGGTTATGGATATCCTGGTCTATGGATGTAGAATGATTAGAAAATATTCTGTAACAGGACAGGGGTGCCCTGTTAGTATGTGTGCTTGTAAAATAGTTATCTAGATTCATTCAGT
This sequence comes from Xenopus petersii, assembly GCA_038501925.1. NCBI lineage: Eukaryota > Metazoa > Chordata > Amphibia > Anura > Pipidae > Xenopus > Xenopus petersii. Next base: position 185,261,901 of record CM076674.1, on the reverse strand, counting down.
CTAGACAGAGCCAAGGTTTATCACAAAGAAAGGCCCCAAAGAATGGGGTTTCAGCCTGAATATTGCCTGGGGCTATTTAACATAACGTCTACTTTAAGTCATAAACCAGCATTCCTATACAAAAACACTAGTCATTATCATGGACACAGAAGACTAGCTATGGGAATATGGCCTGGCAACTAGGGGTGTTTCTGCATGAGGCAAGGTGAGCAGCTCCCCAGAAGTAACCAGGGGCGGCAAAAAGCCGCTCCTGGTAACTTTAAGAGCCGAACTTCCATTTTTTGCTTTTCTAGCGTAGAGAGCGCAATTTCACTCTCTGCGCTAGCGATGCAGCCCTCTGACCCTCATCGGCAATTTTAAGGTAAGCATATCGAATGTCGCCTCAGACGGCATTACAGGCTGAAACACGATGCTGGCAACCAGGGCGTTAAAGCCATTTTGTTATGATTTTTATGGTTTACTTTTTATTTCTAAATTACACTGTTTACATTGCAAATAATTCACTCTACTATTTAAATTTTTATTCTTGAACCAACAAATGTGTTTTTTTAGCTGTGATATTGGTGTGGGTGAGCCATCTCAGAACTTTGTGCCTGATTCTGAACTTTGAGAAGGAGTCAGCACTGCTTTGAGAGAACTGCTTTGGGTCAATATGACCAATATGACCAAGCCCAGACTGGCAATCTGTGGGTTCTGGCAAATGCTAGAGTGTTTGTTTTAAGATTCCATAGCCAGTCACTATCTAGTGGGCTGGTGGGAGGGCTGTTTGGGCCTCTGTGTACCTGACATGCCAGGGCCTATGTTGAATGCCAGTCCAGACGTGACTACGACCCAAGTGGTGCACCTAGTGGTAGACATGAGAATAGCATCCAAGCAGGAAAAAGCAGGAGCACTTTTAGAAATGCAAACGATTTCTGACTTCATTTTGATATATACAATGCTCAAATCTTCTCCAGGAATCCTGTTTTTGGAAGGGTAAGGGAGTCTTGTGTGTCATAAAATCATTGCTTCACGTTGTAATTAATGTATTTCTGCCTAAATTTCCCACTGCCTCTCAGTGTATTTATTGTATATGGAGCTAAAGTTCCCCATAAAATCATTGCTTCTCATTGTATTTAATGTATTTTGGGTGCCATTACTTCTCCTCCTCACTATATAATCAGGGATGGACGAATTTGAACCGTTTCGCTTCGCCAAAAATTTGCCACCGGTGAAATGTTGCAGACACCCATTAAAGTCTATGGGCGTCAAAAAATTTTTGTCGTGAGGCGAAATTGTTTTGACCCGCGTCTTTTTTATTTTGATGCACGCTGCCATACAAGTCTATGGGCGTAATTTTTTCGGGGAAACAAGGCGAAAAAATTCACCCATCCCTATATATAATGTATTTATGATCTGGCATTATTGTTTATAGAAGCCAGAGTATATATATACAGTACAAGCTATTTCCATAGTGTATTTTATCTGGAAGATACATGCCTGAAGCCACCCTCTGTATACCTACTTGCTAACATTCAGGATAGTAGAGCAGAGCTATTAGCCCATGGAGGCAATTGTTCTGTTTATGGGCTGCTGGAGGGCTGAGAGGGAGGTGATATCACTCCAACTTGCAGTGCAGCAGTAAAGAGCACAAGTCACACGGTTGAGGGCACCTGGGAAATGGACATCATGTCTAGCCCCATGCCAAATTTTAAAATTAAATCTAAAAAAAATCTGTTTGCTCTTTTAAAAAATTGATTCAGTGCAGAATTTTGCGGGAGCAGCACTATTAAAGTGGACCGGTCACCAAGACAAAAAAAATCTGCATAATAAAAGTCCTTTTCAAATTAAACATGAAATCTATTTTTTATTAAAGCATTCATAGCTGTTGTAAACTCATTTAAAAATCTCAGCTGTCAATCAAATATTGTCTGCCCCTCCTCTATGCCCTTGGCATAGAGGCGGGGTAGATAATTACTTTCACTTTCTATTCAGCACTTCCTAGATGTCACTGCTCTCCCCACATTCCCCCTTCTCTTCACCATTTAATTGTGTAACCAGGACATGGGGATGGACATGGGGTCCTTCATTCTGGTGCACAAACAAGATTCTGAGATGATGCAAGGCTTACAATAACAATGTGCACAAAATGGCTGCTGCCTGCTTGCTATAAATTTGAAATCCCAGACTGAAGGAAGAAAGATTCAAATAATTTATATAGTGTAATTAAAGTTCATTTTGCTTGACTAATGTGATGAAATAGGATTTTGAATATTTTTTTGGGGTGACGGGTCCCCTTTAACTGATGCTTTTTGGAAAAAGTGACAGTATCCCTTTAAGTTCATAATGTAGAAGCTGAATCCAGTGCAATGTTCAACCCTGCACTGGACACTGGCAAGCAGTAAGGACAGCACTTGCTTGCACCAAGTGTATGAATGACACACAAATTAGGGGGATGTCTACACTATCCCAAATCTTCCCCTTCATGAATACAGCACTGCAGATAATGAGTTGTCCTATACTCATTGTAAAGAAGCAGGTCCTTGCATTCCATAATGGAACACCAGAACCTGCATCTGTAGAAACCCACTGTAGGGCAGGGTGCACCATGCCCCTCTTGTTTTAATTGAACCCTTATGCACTCATCCTAAAATGTTGTGTTTCTGGGAAACATATCAGTTCAGAAGCACACAAGGCTACAAAATGCAAGAGGGGATAATAGTTACATAGTTAAATCAAGCTGAAAAAAGTCCATCAATTTCAACCCCTTCAATTGAAACCTAGTGCCCATACATGCACACAATCACAATGGCCCCTCCATACAATCACATAAACTATATATACCAATATCTGGTTCAAGTTTGTTAAAGAAGAGACTGAGACTTTCGCTTGGTTCTTTAGGGTTCTTCTTTGATGTTAGAATTTTATCCCAATTCCCAAGGCGAAGGAAAGGCTAAAATTAAGTAAGCTTTATCAGAAAGGTCTATATAAATACACCAGTAAACCCTCAAAGTGATGCTGCTCTGAGTCCTCTGTCAAAATAAACACTGCATTTTTTCCTTCTATTGTGTACTCATGGGCTTCGGTATCAGACTTCCTGTTTTCAGCATAAACCTCCAGGGCTAGGGCTTGAGCATGCTCAGTTTGCTCCTCTCCCCCTCCCTCCTCCCATCGCTGCTGTAATCTGAGCTCAGAGCTATAAGTGAGCAGGGTGAGACTCAGGCAGGAAGTGATGTCACACCAAGCTTATATGGCAGCTTCTATCCTAAACAAACAGAGACAGTGTCTAGGGCTGTTTACTCAGTTATGGAAAAGCATTCTGCAAAATAAATATAGCATTCTAGCTTGCACTATTGTGGCTAATCTGTTGGCAATAAACTGTCTTGGAGCTTTCCTTCTACTTTAATGGGAGGCAAAGGCTAGCATTGCATTGCTTTTTGGAGACAGTGTTTGTGTTCTGGTTAAAGGCTTACTGCATGTGACATGTCTTATCACAGCTGTTTTATGCCATTCGATTTTTAGCTGGAGATTAGTAGAATAACCCTAAAGGCCAGATGTAGGGTAGGGCAAAAAGGCACCTCTTGACCTGTAATTGCACTTGTTTAAACTACAAAAACACTATTATTACAGCCTTTGGAAGACAGAGGAGAGCTGTAGCTCAACACCAGCTGTGGTTACTTCTGACACAAGGTTGTTTTTCCCATATACCTGCATAGACAGAAATGCAAAGTCACACTGTACATATAACCAGGTCCAGATACCATAGACATGGACCCCATAGCTCAGCTATCTGCCTTGCAAATAGAAACACATGTATAGTAAACAAGCAGTTAGATTACATTATACTAATCGAGAATATGTTTCCATATGTTGTTAATAGAGATATAATATAGTTAATAAAGATATTAACGCTCACGTCAGCTTCGGGCATTTTTGGTTATCTGCAATGCAGGCTTTGATTAGAAGGAAATACAGTATGGAGATAAGCAGCCCTCACTTAATAAAAAACGCATTTGGACAGGCAGTCTTGTGTGTTGCTAACAGTGCGTGCCGATGCTGCTGATAAGGTGTGTGCAAGGTGTTTGCTTTCCACGCTATCATATCTCCAAAATAAAGACTGATTGCCAAGCCGTTTCATGCTTCTCAGTCTCCCTAAAAGCAAATGTTTCTCTTTGCTCCAGCAATAAAAAATATATATATTTTCCATGAACTTGATGTCCGAAGCTACATAAACAAGGGTCAGCTTATGGATTTCTACGGATATGTGAACTGAGATCTAAATAACTATATATTGAATATGGAATCCAGATGCCCGTGGAGTAACCCTGGGACAGGTGGAGCAGAAAAGGGGCATGACTGAGGGATGGGTAGGGGATGGCGTTTTTAATGAATGGCATTATGGGGATTATAGTGCTTTAAATGGAGGGTAAAAGTGCAGAAACACAGCATATTTTGGGGACTACACGGGTAGTCAGTGTTTCCCTCCCACCCGTCCGACATGGAAGGTTGGGAGATAATTTCGCAGCTTTGGCGTAGTGGGGATGCCCTACTTGGTAGCTGAAAGGTGGCTGTAGTGTTAAAATGAGATTGGCCTGTGGCTAGACTTAGGGGCAAGGAGGCAGAGTAGGCGAGGAAGTAGGTGACAGAGGCTTAGCTTTAGGCTGGGGAGCAGGTTGGTAAAGAGGAGTACTGTGAATTTATTGGACGTACTGTTAACTGTTACATGCAGCTGTAAGCGGCTAGTGTTTTCCACATGTCAACATGGAATTCATTTGTTATAATAATAAGAGTAATGTTGGATTGTTTGATGGATATTTTACCCTAAGCTTGAGTGAAATTATGCAGTAAAGCAAGCTGCAGCCTTTTCCACCCTAAAATGTTGTGGTTATTATTTACTGGGGTAAGGGGTTGGGGGGCTGACATCGAGGCATACGCAAGTCAATGCAGTGTTGGACTCATCCACCAGGTTACCAGAAAAAAACCCCACTTTGACTCAACCCAGCAGCAGTAATTTCTTACATAAACTTTGTCTGCCCCCAGTGACATTGGCATAGCTATATAACAGGTCCAGCATGCCAGTTTGAACCGAGTCTAAGTTGGGAAAGGGTGGGTTAGGGTTGGGGTGGTTGGGCACAGGTCCGCCATCAGAAATCTCAGGGCCCTGTACAACAACATTTTCTCCCCCCCTTATAAATTGGTGCGAGGGCCCCCCATAAAAGTTTTTAAAAAAAACATTGATGGCTATGCCCCCCCTTACAATTTTAAAGGACAACAGAAATGGTTGTCCTTTAAAATGATATTAAATCATTACTAGTCTCAATTTATTCCCTTAAGGACTAAACGTAGAAGCTCTAAGAATCATCCTGTGTGGCTTAATACAGAAGTAAAGAAATTAATGGGAAAGAAGAGAAAGGCATTTAAAAACTACAAATCTGTAGGGACAGAAGCTGCATTTAATGAATATAAACATTGTAATAAATGTTGTAAACCAGCAATCCGGAAGGCTAAGAAAAGAAATGAAGAGTTAATTGCGGTGGAGGTGAAAACTAACCCTAAAAAGTTTTTTAAATATATTAATAGTAAAAAGATGCAGGTTGAGAGTGTTGCTCCATTAAATAATGGTACCAGTATGGTTGTAACAGATACAGAAAAGGCAAATGTGTTAAATCAGTTCTTTTCTTCGGTGTATACAATAGAGGAGTCTCACAGGCTCACTTTATAGCTGCACGAATGGTTCAGCTCAATCTAGTCAGTGGCTGACTCAGGATATGATTCAAAAAGCTTTAATACAAATTAATGTAAACAAGGCTCCGGGGCCTGATGGCATACACCCCTGGGTTCTAAGAGAGCTTAGTTCAGTTTTAGACCAGCCCCTATTTCTGATTTTCTCAGATTCACTGTCATCTGGTATGGTGCCTATGGATTGGAGAAAAGCTGATGTTATTCCAATATTTAAAAAGGGATTACGATCTCAGCCTGGCAATTATAGGCCAGTAAGCTTGACATCTGTGGTGGGCAAATTATTTGAAGGCTTGTTAAGGGATCACATTCAAAATTTTGTCCTAATGAATGGCATTATGAGCAATAATCAGCATGGCTTTATGAAGGATAGGTCATGTCAGACGAATTTGATTGCATTTGATGATGTGGTAAGTAAGATTCTGCATAGTGGGGGGGCACTAGATGTGATCTATTTGGATTTTGCCAAAGCGTTTGATACTGTGCCCCACAAACGACTGCTTTCTAAACTAAGGTCTGTTGGGCTTAATGAAGGCGTTTGCACTTGGATAGGAAACTGGCTACAGGATCGGGTACAGAGGGTGGTTGTTAATGGGACATTCTCTACTCAGCGACGGATTTCCGTGTGCGGCGCCTCTAGGCCGCGCGGTCCGACCAGGCGGCCGCGCGGTCCTAGCGCCCACCTCACCTCCCCTTCCCAGCGCGCCGGCGTTTTTTCGCCGGCGCAGCTGCTGTAATTGAATGGGGACGCACGCGTCCCCATAGTGCGGCTGGGCGGCATGCCGCCCCTATTTTTTTGCCGCCCTAGGCCCGGGCCTATGCGGCCTTGCCGCAAATCCGGGCCTGTCTCTACTTGGAGTAAGGTTCTTAGTGGGGTCCCCCAGGGCTCAGTATTGGGTCCACTTTTATTTAACTTGTTCATTAATGACTTAGGGGAGGGTGTTGTAAGTAATGTATCAGTGTTTGCAGATGACACAAAATTATCAGCCCAATTAATTCCATCCAGGATGTGGCATCCTTGCAACATGATCTTGACAAACTGGCAATCTGGGCAGCTAAGTGGCAAATGAGATTCAATGTTGATAAATGTAAAGTCATACACCTAGGATGTAAAAATATCCACTTATACCCTTAATGGGACTGCACTAGGCAAATCCATAATGGAAAAGGACCTTGGAGTCCTTGTAGATGATAAACTTGGCTGTAGCAAGCAATGCCAGTCGGCAGCATCAATGGCAAATAAGGTCTTGAGCTGTATTAAAAGGGGCATAGAGTCACGGGAGGAGGGGGTCATTCTTCCACTGTATAGAGCACTTGTAAGGCCCCATCTAGAATATGCCGTAGAGTTTTGGTCTCCATCACGCAAACAGGACATTATTATATTAGAGAGGGTACAGAGAAGGGCAACTAAGCTGGTAAAAGGTATTGAAAATCTTAGCTATGAGGAAAGACTGGCCAAATTGGGGATGTTCACGCTGGAGAAGAGGCGCTTAAGGGGTGATATGATGACTATGTATAAATGTATAAGGGGATCATATAATAATCTCTCTAATGCTTTATTTACCAGTAGGTCTTTCCACCTGACAGGAGGTCACCTATTCCGATTAGAAGAAAAGAGGTTCCACCTAAATATTGGGAAGGGGTTTTTTACAGTGAGAGCTGTGAAGATGTGGAATTCTCTCCCTGAATCAGTGGTACAGGCTGATACATTAGATAGGTATAAGAAGGGGTTGGATGGCTTTTTAGCAAGTAAGGGAATACAGGGTTATGGGAAATAGCTCATAGTCCAAGTTGATCCAGGGACCAGTCTGGGCCTTTTTCTGGCTTTGGGTCTTTTCGCGACTTCAGCTCCATTTGCTTCAGCGATTCAGGTCTTCGGCACTTTGGTTCTTTGGCGGGTCTTCGGCAGTTCATGACTTCATTGGTCATCAAGGGGGCCCTGCTAATTCAAAAAGAGCAGCACAGCCGGCCTCCCTTTAGGCCCAGGCCCGGTACAAGTGTACCCCTTTTGCACTCTGATGGCGGCCCTGGTTGGTCAAACATTTGGCAGTCCTTGTGGGCACAAGGTACCCAGTCCAACACTGAATCAAGGATTTGTCCAATACACAAATATTTTTGCCAGTGAATTTTTGTTCACAGATTATGTAATCATTTTACATTACTCATATATGAGTCGATTAGGGTTCACCTCATGTTTGGTAGCCAGCCAGACTGAGGATTTGGTACTTGGCCAAGTTTAAAAATTATGGATTCTGTACATTCCTAAAAAGCAGATATTTTTTTAAAGAGCTAAATATTTTTTTAAAGAGCTGAATAAAATAATTTTAGTGTTAAGAAAAAAATCATCAGCATCATAGCTCCCTACCAGGGCCTCCAGGGGGGCACTAGGGGGACAATTGTCCTGGGCCTGGTGGCTTCTAATTGTTAAGGGGACCCGGCCGTGCTGTGTTTCCTGGATTAGCCGCCCCCCCTTTAGTCGTCAAAGCCACCATCGAGACTCGGCGCACTGAAGTGGGAGCTGAGCCGAAGTCGCTTCCAAAGTAGGAGCCAACTAAAGGAACCAAGGAAAAAGAAAGGTTCCACTGAACACTGAACACCAATGGTCTTTTTTTTTTGGTGAACTCATTTTTTTATTGACTACCAATGTTTTTTTTTAAAAAAAAATTTACTGGAAGGGCCCTGGTCACTGGTGTTTTTTTTTAACTTGGGAGACCCTTGCCACCATTTTTTTTTTACTTGAGGGGGGTCTGGCCACCAATGGGATTTTTTTAACTTGAAGGGGGGCCCTGGCCACCAATGTTTTTTTACTTGAAGTGAGGGCCAGAAAATGTTGTCGTACGAGGCTCTATGAATTCTGATGGTGGCCTTGCTCCCTAAAATTTGATAATATTAGACCACATCCCAATCTGCTTTGGCCATGCAGAACCATACCCCATAGGCTCTGCCCTTTTATTCCTTGTAAATAGAATAGTTCCACCTAGAGGTGCATGTCGAGGGTGTATGTGCACTTACCCATTGTAGTGATTTCTTTCCTCAAATAATTGCACTTTAATTAAAATATTTTATACAGTAAGGCCTCGTGTAATTTAGTCTTGTAGTCAAGACCTTTACTGATACATAGTTATCCTATATATCTAACAAACACCAGCATCTGCCTCTGGTAGAACCGGAATCTGTGACCTGCTATTTATTGACTGCATTCCATACCTCTACTCTAAGAAGGCTAGTTGCACCCCCACTTACCGAACATCATTTCGTTTTTTTTAAACCCTGGAATGTAATATATTTAGCATTACATTGCTTAGGCATTCAGGTTAAGGCATACCATTATAGTTATATCTGATTACATGATCTGTCCCGCCATCCAGCTGAACATAACCTTCTTGACCTAACTGATCTGTTGCTTTACTATTACTGCCTGATCACATCCCAAATTGTTCCTTCCCTGCCTATTGACTATATACTTTTGGTGCCCTCACTTGTAGGCCTCCGTTGGAGTACTGGGATCTCAAGCAACATGTCCTAGGGTTAGTCTATAGCCAAGGTCCTTGCCAAAAGGAAGTCATATTCACAGACAAAATTCCCAGGGCTCTATTGGGTTATTGAGTGAAAAGTGATACCATACCTGGCACAGATGGGCTGGAGTGTCCCTTAATATCAACAGATGATGATGATAATGATGAATCTCTGAATTCTGAATTTTATAAACAGATTATCCATCCCTAACTCAAGGTGGCCATACACTATAAGATCCGCTCGTTTGGTGAGGTCGACAAACGAGCCGATTTTAACCCAAAATGTCTACTAACAGGGCCGGATTTACATAGCAGGCTCCCCTAGGCCCACTGTTGTTCATCGCCCCGTCCCCTCCCTTTTAGCCACTGAAATTTTCATCTTCGGGACTAGAGAAGTAGGGATTGGTACACAGGAAATTTTAAAAACTATAGTATCTCCTGTGCCTCCCCAGTGTTTCTGAACCAATGTAGGTGTGGTTGGGCAGCATGCCGCCCCCTAAAATACTTCCGCCCTAGGCCTGGGCCTTGGTGGCCTCTCCACAAATCCGAGCCTGCCTACTAACGGCAAAGCGATATCGGCTTATTCCGCATGTTCGGCCGAACGATCCGATTACAATGAGGAGAATGGGTGCCAACAGGTCGTAGGACCATATCAACTAGCCAATGCAGTCCACAGTCGCAGGAAAAATCAAACTTGCCTGATCCATATCTGGCCGATTTCGATCACGGGGACCCGTCGGAAGCCCCCACACATCGGCAGATAAGCTGCCAAATTGTTCGAAAGGACCGATATTGGCAGCTTTGATTCTGCCCGTGTATGGCCACCTTAAGAAGATTCCATGACTATTGTAACATAGTAACATAGTAACATAGTAAGTAAGGTTGAAAAAAGACACATGTCCATCGAGTTCAACCCTTTTTTTTTTTTTTTATTAACTACCTATCTGCCAGTTGATCCAGAGGAAGGCAAAAACCCATCTGAAGCCTCTCCAATTTGCCTTAGAGGGGGAAAAATTCCTTCCTGACTCCAAAATGGCAATCGGACTGGTCCCTGGATCAACTTGGACTATGAGCTATTTCCCATAACCCTGTATTCCCTTACTTGCTAAAAAGCCATCCAACCCCTTCTTAAAGCTATCTAATGTATCAGCCTGTACCACTGATTCAGGGAGAGAATTCCACATCTTCACAGCTCTCACTGTAAAAAACCCCTTCCGAATATTTAGGCGGAACCTCTTTTCTTCTAATCGGAATGGGTGACCTCGTGTCAGCTGGAAAGACCTACTGGTAAATAAAGCATTAGAGAGATTATTATATGATCCCCTTATATATTTATACATAGTCATCATATCACCCCTTAAGCGCCTCTTCTCCAGCGTGAACATCCCCAATTTGGCCAGTCTTTGCTCATAGCTAAGATTTTCAATACCTTTTACCAGCTTAGTTGCCCTTCTCTGTACCCTCTCTAATACAATAATGTCCTGTTTGAGTGATGGAGACCAAAACTGTACGGCATATTCTAGATGGGGCCTTACAAGTGCTCTATACAGTGGAAGAATGACCCCCTCCTCCCTTGACTCTATGCCCCTTTTAATACAGCTCAAGACCTTATTTGCCCTTGATGCTGCCGACTGGCATTGCTTGCTACAGCCAGGTTTATCATCTACAAGGACTTCAAGGTCCTTTTCCATAATGGATTTGCCTAGTGCAGTCCCATTAAGGGTATAAGTGGCTTGGATATTTTTACATCCCAGGTGCATGACTTTACATTTATCAACATTGAATCTCATTTGCCACTTGGCTGCCCAGATTGCCAGTTTGTCAAGATCATGTTACAAGGATGCCACATCCTGGATGGAATTAATTGGGCTGGATAATTTTGTGTCATCTGCAAACACTGATACATTACTTACAACACCCTCCCCTAAGTCATTAATGAACAAGTTAAATAAAAGTGGACCCAATACTGAGCCCTGGGGGACCCCACTAAGAACCTTACTCCAAGTAGAGAATGTCCCATTAACAACCACCCTCTGTACCCGATCCTGTAGCCAGTTTCCTATCCATGTGCAAACGACTTCATTAAGCCCAACAGACCTTAGTTTAGAAAGCAGTCGTTTGTGGGGCACAGTATCAAACACTTTGGGGAAATCCAAATAGATCACATCTACTGCCTCCCCCACTGTCCAGAATCTTACTTACCACATCATAAAATGCAATCAAATTCGTCTGACATGACCTATCCTTCATAAAGCCATGCTGATTGTTGCTCATAATGCCATTCATTAGGACAAAATTTTGAATGTGATCCCTTAACAAGCCTTCAAATAATTTGCCCACCACAGATGTCAAGCTTACTGGCCTATAATTGCCAGGCTGAGATCGTAATCCCTTTTTAAATATTGGAATAACATCAGCTTTTCTCCAATCCATAGGCACCATACCAGATGACAGTGAATCTGAGGAAATCAGAAATAGGGGCTGGTCTAAAACTGAAATAAGCTCTCTTAGAACCCGGGGTGTATGCCATCAGGCCCCGGAGCCTTGTTTACATTAATTTGTATTAAAGCTTTTTGAATCATATCCTGAGTCAGCCACTGACTAGATTGAGCTGAACCATTCGTGCAGTTATTAAGTGAGCCTGTGAACCCAGACTCCTCTATTGTATACACTGAAGAAAAGAACTGATTTAACACATTTGCCTTATCTGTATCTGTTACAACTATACTGGTACCATTATTTAATGGAGCAACACTCTCAACCTGCATCTTTTTACTATTAATATATTTAAAAAACTTTTTAGGGTTAGTTTTCACCTCCACCGCAATTAACTCTTCATTTCTTTTCTTAGCCTTCCGGATTGCTGATTTACAACATTTATTACAGTGTTTATATTCATTAAATGCAGCTTCTGTCCCTACAGATTTGTAGTTTTTAAATGCCTTTCTCTTCTGTCCCATTAACTTCTTTACTTCTGTATTAAGCCACACAGGATGATTCTTAGAGCTTCTACGTTTAGTCCTTAAGGGAATAAATTGAGAACAGTAATGATTTAATATCATTTTAAAGGACAACCATTTCTGTTCTGTGTTTTTAGCTGAAAACCTAATGCCCCAATCAATGCTCTGTAGGGCAGCCCTCAAGGCACTAAAATTAGCTTTTGCAAAATTCATGGTTTTTGTTGCCCCAGTATATTTTTGTTTTTTGCACCAGACATTAAAAGATATAACCTTATGGTCACTATTACCCAGGGGTTCAATGACTTGCACATTTGCTATAAGTTCTGGCTCATTTGAGATCACTTAATCAAGAATAGCATTTTTTCTGGTTGGCTCCTCAACAACCTGTGCTAAAAAATTGTCGTGCAATAAGTTTATAAACTTGTTCCCATTAACTGATCTAGCGGTACCGTTGCTCCAGTCAATATCTGGGTAATTAAAATCCCCCATTATCATTACTTTACCTAAACTAGTAGCCTTTTCTATTTGCATTAGGAGCTTTGTCTCTTCCTCCTCACTTACATTAGGGGGTCTATAGCATACGCCTACAATTAATTTGCTGGATTCTTTACAATTGGTGAAGAACTCCACCCATACAACTTCTGCCCCCTCATTTTCTAACATAACCTCCTCCTTTATATGAGCTTTTAAATCCTGCCTAACATACAGACATACCCCTCCTCCTTTTCTATTGCCTCTGTCCCTCCGAAACAAAGTATAGCCACTGATATTTACTGCCCAGTCATGCGACTCATTCAGCCATGTTTCGGCCACACCAATCACATCATATTTTCCTTCCATCACCAGCAGCTCCAGCTCTCCCATTTTACCAGCCAGACTTCTTGCATTTGTAAACATACATTTAATACTGGCACCATATTGAACATATGACATGTGGTCCTCCCTCTCCTTAACAGTATCCCCAGCCAAATCTCCTCCCCCATTTTCCCTTTCTTTGCCCACTATCTCATCTAACCTGTCTACCACTGAATCTTTTACTGAACCCTCCCCCCCACACCTAGTTTAAAATCTCCTCCAACCCTCTAGCCATCTTCTCTCCCAAAACAGCTGCCCCATCATCATTGAGGTGCAGCCCATCCCTAGCAAAGAGCCTGTAGCCGACTGAAAAATCAGCCCAGTTCTCCAAAAACCCAAAACCCTCCTCCCTACACCAATCTTTCAGCCACGCATTAATCTCCCTACGCTCCCGCTGTCTCCTTAGCGTTGCTCGTGGCTCAGGTAATATCTGAGAAAATTACCTTGGAAGTCCTCGCCCTCAGCTTTGAACCTAGTTTTTTAAAATCATTTTTGAGGACTTCACCACCTCCTCTAACTTTGTCATTGGTACCTATGTGTACCAAGACCGCTGGGTCTTCCCCAGCCCCTCCCAATAATCTGTCCACTCGTTCCACCACATGCCGAACCCTAGCACCAGGCAAGCAGCAGACTGTTCGGCATGTAGGGGCCTTGCGACAGATTACCCTATCCACCTTTCTAATGATTGAATCCCCATAACTAGAACCTGCCTTTCCTTCCTTGCACTTCCCCCACCACCCGTATTAGAGCCACTGCCTCCCGGGGTGCTCCGAGAGTCAGCCTGCTCCATACATGCCAGTTGTATGTTCTTTAGAACCAGTATAGTCTATAGCACCAGACGTAGGTTCATTCTGGGGCTCAGGGCTCATTTATAAAGAACGGGCAAATGTGTAACTGAGCAGTCTCCCATAGCAACCAATCAGCAATCAGCTTTTCTCAGCCAGCTGCAGGTAGAACAATTAAAGCATGCATCTGGTTGCCATGGGTTTCTGCCCAGGTGCACATTTGCCCGGTCTTTATAAATGAGCCCTGAGCCCCAGAATGAACCTACGTCTGGTGCTGTATTTTTATAAATGACGCCTACTGTCTTTAAAGGAATTTTGTCATGATTTTTATGATGTAGTTTATTTCTAAATTATACTGTTTACACTGCAAATAATTCACTCTACAATATAAGATTTCATTCCTGAACAGGTGTAATATTGGTGTGTAGGTGCATCTCAGGTCATTTTGCCTGGTCATGTGCTTTCAGAAAGAGCCAGCACTTTAGGATGGAACTGCTTTCTGGCAGGCTGTTGTTTCTCCTACTAAATGTAACTGAGTGTGTCTCAGCGGGACCTGGATTTTACTATTGAGTGCTGTTCTTAGATCTACTAGGCAGCTGTATTCTTGCATTAGGGAGCTGCTATCTGGTTACCTTCCCATTGTTCTGTTGTCAGGCAGCTGGGAGGGAAGGGGGGGGATGATATCACTCCAACTTGCAGTACAGCAGTAAAGAGTGACTGAAGTTTATCAGAGCACAAGTCACGTGACTGAAAACAGCTGGGGAACTTATATATAAAAAAAATTAAATATAAAAATCTGTTTGCTCTTTTGAGAAATGGATTTCAGTGCAGAATTCTGCTGGAGCAGCACTATTAACTGATGCGTTTTGAAAAAATTTTTTCCCATGACAGTATCCCTTTAATGAACATCCCTGATGATGGAACATTAGTTTCACACCCTAAAAATAGCATAAACCAGCCAGTCTGTACCCGGGATCCAGATGTGCCAGAAGTTATGGAGAGGTCAGTGACACTTCATGTTAGACATAACTTGTCTGCAGCAGCACTGCTTAAACATAACAACAAGACAAGGACACCCATTGTGCCTTCACTCGCTGCTCCGAGCCTTTATATCTAAAGAGAGGCAACACTGGAAAATGTAAAGAATCTTTTCCCTGGTCATAATTTCCAGCCATAAAGGGATTTAACTGTTGAACCTCTCATAACTTTCCAGCTGGGACAGACTCACTCTCAGATGTGTTTCTTCACATTATTCTTATATTTACAGTATTATGGAAAGAAAGGGAGAGATACTGATCATTTTCTTTCGCATTTTTTACATTTTTAAAGGGAAAATGTAAACAGATATAAAACTTTTTAAACATGTTTCTTTACAAAATAGTTAATAATCCTCCTCCAGTAAAATCCTGCATTGTAATCCATTTATCAAAAGAGCAAAGAGATTTTTTTTATATTTAATTTTGAGATTTGATGTGGGGCTAGATGTGTCCTTAGTTTCCCAGGTGCCCCCAGTCCAGTGACTTGTGCTCTAATATGCTTCAGTCTAGATAGAGTCCGGCAGCGGGTCGGGTACCAGCGGGGAGGTATAGACGCGGGACGGCGGTTCTCCGGGTTTGCGGGTCGCGGGTCTTCTCAACAGCGAGTTTTACTCCTTTTTTTCTGATCACGCCTACTTCTAATGATGTTACTTCCAGTTTACAATGACAGCACTTCCTGTTTTACTCCTTTTTTCTGATCACCCCTACTTCTAATGATGTTACTTCCAGTTTACGACAGCACTTCCTGTTTCTTGATGGTCAGCGGGTCGCGGATCGGGTTGCAGATAATGTACTTGTGGGTTGGGTCCAGTAGTGGGTCCAAGCGGGTAAGTATGCGGGTTGCAGGTCCAGGTGTGGATCAGGTTTGGGTTTAACAAATTTGTTCTGTGCAGGACTTTACTTCAGTCCCTCTTTTCTGCTGCACTGCAAGTTGGAGTGATAAAAAACCCTCCCTTTCCCCCAAACAATGGGAAGGTAAGTTCCTTGACACCTACTTCCTAAAAATGCTCTGTCTAGTGGTAGGAATGAGAATAGCACTCAACAGTAAAACACAACAAAACAAGTCCAGTCATGCTTCAGTTACATTGAGTAGAAGAAACAATAGCTTATCTGAAAGCAGTTCCACTGTGAAGTGCTGGCTCTTTCTGAAAGTACAAGATCAGGCACAATGACCTGAGATTGCTGCCTACACACAAATATTACAGCTAAAGAACATTGTTGGCTAAGGATTACCATTTTAAATGCTTGAATGAATTTCTTGCAATGTACACAGTGAAATTTAGTAATAAAAAAAACGGCATCATAAAAAGCATGACACAATCCCTTTAATTGCTTGCGACTGTGGGGATTGAAGGTTTTTTCCTTCTTGTGAACCTCATCTTTGCATTAGGCTAAACAGTACAACCTGCGCATGTGACTGGGGACTTCACAGGGAATTTTTCAGAAAATGTATTTAGTAGATAATATAAAAATATAATCATGTGCATGCTAAAGATGACAAGAAGCGCAAGTTCCCAGACATTATTACAGAGTGCCGCCCGTATCACACACGTAACCTTTGAGCACCAAAATATCCAACGTGGAAATGTTTTTCTTTTTTTTTTTATATAAAGATGACTCAATACGGCCTGAGGACAGTAGGTAAATAATAAAACATAATGAAGAATCTAAAGCAGGAACACTGAATAACAAGTAAAAAACATACAAATATTCATTTATATTATGCCACTGTATATCAGCTGTTCAGCTTTACACATCTGTTGTATACTGTACATCACCAAGCAGTAGTCATGGGTCGAATAAATTCGCCAGGCGTGTATTCGCCAGTAGTGAATTTGCTGCGAATTTCCGCATTTCCCATAACTCACATTTCCATAAAAAAAAACTACTTTTATTCAAAAGGCCATAATTAAAGAACAGCAATAAATAACAAACATACAGACCCCATGGTATTCCACCTTTTGAAAAATCTGCTGCGTCAAAAGTAGGGATGCACCGAATCCAGGATTCGGTTCGGGATTCGGCCAGGATTCGGCCTTTTTCAGCAGGATTCGGATTCGGCCGAATCCTTCTGCCCGGCCGAACCGAATCCGAATCCTAATTTGCATATGCAAATTAGGGGCAGGGAGAGAAATTGCGTGACTTTTTGTCAGAAAACAAGGAAGTAAAAAATGTTTTCCCCTTCCCACCCCTAATTTGCATATGCAAATTAGGGTTCGGATTCGGTTCGGTATTCGGCCAAATCCTTTGTGAAGGATTCGGGGGTTCGGCCGAATCCAAAAAAGTGGATTCGGTGCATCCCTAGTCAAAAGATGTGGGCGCGAGTCAGAAAAGTCGCGCGCATAAAAATTATTTGGCCACCCATTGACTTTAATGCATTTGGACAAAATAGGCGCGCGTATAAAAATTGTTGCAGGCGTCGAAATTGATGCGCGTCAAAATAATTGTGATGCACATTGACTTCAATTCTTTCTTTTCATTTTTTTCATTTTTTCGCTCTAAATTTGCGAATTTTTAAGCAAAACGGGACTGATTCGCCCATCACTAGCTCTTTAGTTTTAAAGTGCCCCTATATTCTCAAATTTCCCATCAGAACTGCACCAACATATCTATGCTGGCATAGACTTATGGGCTCTTGCTGTAAGAAAATAGAGGTAGTTGTCCCTGGAAGGAATTTATGGCCTTGTTTGGCTCGCTACACCCTCAGTTATGGCATACCCCTCCTGGCTTCTTAAAAAAAAAACACTAACAAGACAATGGTTGCTTAGGCAAGGCTGAAACTGCAGGTAAAGCCTTCAAAGAAATAGTTGGCAAAATAAAGCAAGTGGACCATAAGTATGTTCAGACTTTAGTATTTTTTTAATGCAATCCCACTGTGTATATATAAAATATTAAATATAATACATACCTCCGACTGTCCAGTTTTTCGCGGGACAGTCCCGATTTTGACAGCTTAACCCGCAGTCCCGGATTGTTACTAAAATGTCTCAACTTTCTTTTTGATCTCCTGCACTGAACAGCCAAGAAAAGATACAACGTTTCTAAAACGTAATTGGCTTGTGGCAGAGAGCCCAGAATACGTGGCAGGTGCACTTTTGTGATACTTTTGTTACAATTTAAGATAAGCAAAGAAACAATTGTAAATATATAAGATAAGCAGGTCTCTTGGGGAAACTGTGTCTTGCAGCGCTCCGTGGGGCCAATCTTTTTGTCCGTCTTACTATTTCTTAAATGTTGGGAGGTATGTATAATCGGCTTTTAAGCAGTAAAAAAACTTTGCTGGTTTGATCTAGTAATGTATGGGAAAAACCCCTCCCTATGCTCCCCTCCAGCCTGATTTAGTCACCCACAGCAATCCTTTGTATTTATCGTATGACAAACAAAGGAAACTTGTGCTCACCACTAAATTTTAAAACCATTAGAAGGGGGGTGCAATGAGGCTGTGACCACAAAATACATTTAGACAAATATTTGTCTATTGTATTTATCGTCCCCTGAAGACAGGAGAGTATAAAACCTGGTGGCCAGAAGGAGAGCTAGGACAATATTTGGGCATGGGACCACTGAACAGGGCTGTAAATGGCACAGGGACAAATTCAGCAGCTTTTTTATACCCATTACAGCAGGGAGCAACGTGTACAAAAAAAGTTGGAGCGCAACACAAGCATTCAAAAAGGGGGTGCCAATTATGGTCTATCATTGACTATAGGTAGCCCCTATGAGGACTGGCAGACTACAGGAGGTTCTGTTTGGTAGTACACCTGGTTTTTATGCAACCAAAACGTGCCTCCATAAAGCTTCATGAAATAAAATAGAGTTGTTATTTTGCCCTACACATGTGCCCACTGTATAGTTTAGGTGTCATATTTTAGGAAATGTAGGAGGGAAGGAGGGTACCCCCAAAAAAATTTACGATCTTTTTCAGCCTATCACCCTTAAAAAAGGAAAAGACTCCAGCGTTTTTTGGGACTTAGAAAAAATTTCAATTTTTTTTTTTGAAGCAGTCCCTATCTACTCTATTGCACTTCGCCTGGTCTAAGGTGGTGAAGGCAAGTCTGGCCAAGAGGTGCGAAGTAGCGCTAGAGTAGGTCCACTTCACTAGCAATTTATGCCAGTACCCGTTAGTAAATTGGCGAAGTAACGAAATGACATCATGCTGGCGAATTTGCGCTAGCATTAGGCGCTTCGCACTTTAGAATATACAGATTGTGAATTAAGCACTGTGGCCTAATAATGCACAGTCACAGGCAAAATACAGTGCTAAGGAAAGGGATTCACCTACACTGCAAAACTGTGCAGCAAATACAAATAGAAAGTACTGCTTTCGCTGTGATTCAACACAACACACTGCAAATTGTGTTACATGTCCTGCAGAAGCTGTACAGTGCCGCAAATGCAAAAAGGTAGGACATTTTGCTAAGATCTGCCGTAGTTCTGCTAAAGATGTTCATGAAGTCACTAGTACAAATGTCACAGTTTTAAGTGTGGATAAAGCTGGTACATTTATTCCAGACAAGTTTATATGCAAGTGTCAGTGTCAGTACTGCTTCTGCTCACAAGGGACACTCCATTAACCTGGTGCTTGATACAGGTTCAGCTCTTTCTATACTACCAAAGGATATTTTCTTGAAATACTTTGCAAAAGATCCGCTTGTTGCACCTGCCCTGAGACTGGTCAGTTACTTAAAGGATCCAATCCCTGTGCTTGGTTGCTTGCCAGTGACTGTACAATTTGAATCAAATACTGCAAAATGTGACTTTTACATTGTGAATAAGGGAACTGCTAAACTTGGAAGGAATCTCTTTGCTGCATTAAACCTACAATTAGTTGACAGTCTCATTACTACAGCACCAGTGCCTGCCACACAGCCTGTGTCTAAAATTTCACCACAAAGCAACACTTCACTGGGTTGTGCAAAGAACTTTGTACACAAAGTTAAGTTGAGACCAGATGTAAAACCAATGCCATTCCCTGTTTCGGCATGGGAAAAACTTGCTATTGATATTGTTGGTCCTTTTACAGATGCTCCTATAGACTGTAGATTTGCTATAACCTTGATGGACTTTTACAGTAAATGGCCTGAAATTGCATTTGTTTCTCATATAACATCAGCTATAGTAATAACATTTCTGTCTACAGTCTTCAGCAGAGAAGGTAATCCAAAGGAGTTAATATGAGACAATAGGGATGTAGCGAACCGCCGCCGGTGTGTTTGTGAACGCCGTTCGCGAACACCGGCAAAAAATGCGGACAGTTCGCGAACAGTTCGCGAACTTCGAACATCCGAAAATCGTTCGATTCGAACGATCGAAGGATTTTAATCGTTCGATCGAAGGATTTTCGTTCGACTCGAACGATCGAAGCCATTCGATCGAATGATTTCATTCGATCCAATGGCTTCGATCGTTCGATTCGAACGAAAATCCTTCGATTTTAGCGGTCGAAGGAATCGAATGGTCGAATGGTCGAACGATTTTTGTTCGAATCGAACGCGAACTCGTATTGGCGAACGTCGCGCGACGTTCGCGAACATTCGGCGGACGCGAACAGTCGAAGTTCGCGCGAACTAGTTCGCCGGCGAACTGTTCGCTACATCCCTATCAGACAATAGACCGCAGTTTGTCTCATATGAGTTTGAATCCTTTCTGAGAGAGAGGAATATTGTGCATAGGAAATCTTCAGTGTATTACCCACAAGCAAATGGAGAAATCAAGCGATTCAACAGAAGTCTGAAAGAAGCACTACAGACAAGCAAGCAAATCTTACTGGAAAGTATTTACAACAGAGTTCCTATATAACTACTGTCACGATCGCCGCCCGGAGCGGGACCAGGAGCTCCGGGCGGCGCAGCTACCACTTCCGACGCCGCTCCCAAGATGGCGGCGCCCATGGCCGCCACGTGGGTAGCGGCGCCGGCGCGAAGACGTCACAACGGCGCGACGGACGCAGGCGCAGTGCGTCGGTTGCAGACGTGCTGACGCCGACGCAAGGGCGCCAAAAAACCCCTTTAAAAGGACGCCTGAGGCACCAAGATGGCGTCCGAAAATAGGATCTCGTTCCTGAGAAGATTCCTGGGTTTCCTACTGCTATTCCTGTTATCCCTGTAGATATTCCTGATTGATCTCTTGTTATTGACCCCCTGCCTGGACTTTGGACTCTGTTTGTATTCTGCCTGCCTTGTGACCTGTTGCCTGAACTCCATTACCCCTTCTGCCGAATCCCTGGATACCGCGATCCTGATCCCTCCTGAGGGGCTTCCTCCTAGATCCGGACAACTCCGCCAGAGGGAACTCCCGGTTCCCTGACATTATTTTCGGGCCATGGATCCCACTGAGGAAGCTCAGCCAGATTTCGGCAGGGCCTTTCGGGGCCTGCATTCCCGCATGGAGGCGTATGAAGCCCGGCAGAATTATGTGGGACACACGCTGGAGGCGATCCTGGAAAAGCTCTTCTTGTTGACACCAGCGACCCCCCTGCCGGCACCTCCTCCGCAAGCGGCTGCTGCCATGGCTACCCAGTCATCCACTTCTGGTCCACATACTCCTGCTCCGCCTCTCTACGATGGCGATCCTCAAGCCTGTCGAGGATTCGTGAATCAGTGCCAGATTCGCTTTGCCCTACACCCCACTGAATTTAACTCTGAACGTGCCAAGGTGGGGTTCGTGATTACTCGTCTGGCAGGGAAAGCTCTCGAGTGGGCATCTCCACACTGGGAGAAGCAGTCCCCATTGATGGATGACGCAGAAGCATTTCTCAAAGAATTCCGGATCGTCTTCGATGCTCCCGGCCGGGTGACATCCGCTGCTTCCCGTCTGTTCCAAATCCGCCAAGGGAGTCGCAGTGTAGCGGAGTATGCTATCGAATTTCGTACACTTGTTGCTGAGACTCGTTGGAACAACGACGCATACCATACTGCATTTTATAATGGTCTCTCCCTCTGCATCAAAGATGACCTGGTCTCCCGTGAATTACCCACGCAAGTTGAGGACCTCATCGCCTTGGCTGTCAAGGTGGACACTCTTCTGAGAGAGCATCAAACCCTGAGAGATCGTGTCAGGAAGTTTCAACCCATGTTGGCACCCCGCTTCCAGAGGCCTCTCCTGCAGGCTCCTGTCACCCCACCTGCCCAAGCATCCATTTCTCTCCAGGAGGAACCCATGCAAGTGGGAAGAACTCGCCTCACTGAACAAGAGAGACTCCGCAGACGGATGTCAGGCCTGTGTCTGTATTGTGGCGGACATTCCCACTTCGCCAATGCCTGTCCTGCAAAGGCTAATAGTTTTGTACCCCGAGGTATGTCTATGGTAACTCATGTAGGGGGCACTACTCAAAAGTCTCGAGATAAGTCTCAGGAGAAGACCCAAGAAAATTCACACAGGTTTCTCCTTCCCTTCCAGGTTCGTCTGACTGATAAGACCATCTTCGGGAATGCTTTCATCGATTCCGGAGCCAGGGGTAACTTCATGGACGCTCTCTTTGCTAAGTACATGGGAATTCCCTTATTTCCTTTGCCTTCTCCCATGCGGATCGTCGCCATAGATGATAAACCTCTGGAGTCTGCACTCACGATGACCACTGGCGAACTACCTGTGCAGGTTGGGACCCTGCATAAAGAGAGACTTTCGTTTCTTATTATCTCTTGTCCCACTGTTCCAGTTGTTTTGGGTCTCCCCTGGCTGCGTCTGCACAATCCCACCATAGACTGGTCCACAGGGCAGGTTTCTCGTTGGAGCCCATTCTGCCAACAGCATTGCCTTCCTGCTAAACCCCTCAAGAAGGTAACTATCTCCTCAACCGAGTTAAAGTCTCTTCCCTCCTGTTATAAAGAATTCTCCGATGTGTTCTGTAAGAAGTCTGCGGAATTTCTTCCTCCACATCGCTCCTACGACTGTCCTGTTGAACTCCTGCCAGGAGCCATGCCCCCCAGAGGCCGCACTTACCCTCTCTCTCCTGCAGAGACTACGGCAATGAAGGAATACATCCAAGAAAATCTCCAGCGGGGGTTTATCCGCCCTTCTACCTCTCTTGCAGGGGCTGGGTTCTTCTTCGTGGAGAAGAAGGACGGAGGCCTTCGGCCATGTATAGACTACCGGGGCCTGAATAAAATCACTGTAAAAAACAGGTACCCACTGCCCTTGATTGCAGAGCTCTTCGACCAGCTGAAGGGGGCGAAGATATTCTCTAAGTTGGATCTCCGGGGGGCGTACAACCTCATTCGCATCCGTGAGGGTGACGAATGGAAGACGGCTTTCAACACTCGTGACGGGCACTATGAATATCTCATTATGCCCTTCGGCCTTTGCAATGCCCCTGCCGTCTTCCAGGAGTTTGTTAACGATGTGTTCCGGGATCTCCTAGGAAGGTTCGTAGTCGTGTACCTGGACGACATCCTGATCTTTTCTAAAGACCTAGAAAGCCATCGCTCCCAGGTGAAGGAGGTACTCTCTCGTCTGAGGAAGAACTCTCTCTTCGCCAAGTTGGAGAAGTGCGTCTTCGAGGTGTCCAAGATCCCCTTCCTAGGATACATTATCTCTCCTGAGGGAATTGAGATGGACCCCGTAAAAGTGTCTGCCATCCAGGAGTGGCCTCTCCCGCTGAGTATTTCGGATTTGCTAACTACTATCGGCAGTTCATCCGGGGGTTCTCGTCCCGCATTGCACCTATCCTGGCCCTCATCCGGAAAGGGGGTAAACCCAGCTTGTGGCCTCCATCTGCCATTGAAGCTTTTCAGTCCTTGAAAGAGGCCTTCACGTCCGCTTCTGTCCTCCGACACCCCAATCCTGAACTACCCTTCTGCATCGAAGTTGATGCTTCTGAAGT
Source organism: Xenopus petersii (assembly GCA_038501925.1). NCBI lineage: Eukaryota > Metazoa > Chordata > Amphibia > Anura > Pipidae > Xenopus > Xenopus petersii. The sequence goes on along the minus strand of CM076674.1, from coordinate 185,238,210 downwards.
CGGAGCCGGAGCCATCCTGTCTCAGAGACACCCCGCTGATGGGAAGTTGCACCCCTGTGCTTATTTCTCCAAGAAGTTCTCGTCCGCAGAGCAGAACTACGATGTCGGGAACCGAGAACTCTTGGCTGTTAAACTTGCCCTTGAAGAGTGGCGTCACCTCCTGGAGGGTTCTCTGAATCCGGTTCAGATTTACACCGATCATAAGAATCTCGAGTTCATCCAGTCCCTCAAGAGGCTAAACCCCAGACAAGCAAGGTGGGCTCTCTTCTTCTCTCGATTTAATTTTATCTTGACTTATCGCCCAGGCTCCAAGAATCGGAAAGCCGATGCCTTGTCTCGTAGCTTCACTCCGGTGGACCGCTCTCCTGAGAGACAAGAGTCAATCATCCCTCCAGTCAAGATTATTGCCTCCCTGTATCCACAGTTTGCCGACCAAATCCTGGCTGGTCAGTCTTCTGCTCCTTCAGATACTCCCATTGGAATGGCGTTTGTTCCTCCTGAGCTGCGTCTGCCTATCCTGCAACAGACCCATTGCTCCAGGCAAGCCGGACACCCTGGCCCAGCTAAGACTCTTGAACTCTTACGACGCCTGGTCTGGTGGCCTGATATCCGCAAAGATGTGAAGGACTTTGTTGCTGCTTGTAATGTTTGTGCCACATCTAAGTCAAGCCACTCCCGCCCCAGTGGGTTACTACAGCCCTTGCCGGTTCCTTCCCGTCCCTGGACCCACCTGTCCATGGACTTCATTGTCGAACTTCCTCCCTCCTGTGGGAACACTGTGATCTGGGTTGTCATTGATCGTTTCTCCAAAATGGCCCATTTCATCCCTCTGAAGAAGTTGCCCTCTGCGGTGGAGTTGTCCCAGCTATTTATCAAGTACATCTTCCGCCTGCATGGTTTCCCGGTGGAGATCGTCTCCGATAGAGGCACCCAGTTTACCGCCAAGTTCTGGCGTTCCCTATGCAAAGACCTGGGAATTGTTCTTCAGTTTTCATCTGCATACCACCCGCAGACGAATGGGGCAGCTGAACGTGTTAACCAAGCCCTGGAACAGTTCCTGAGGAACCACGTATCCCTCTGCCAGGATGACTGGTCTGATCTCCTCCCATGGGCGGAATTCGCTCATAATAATGCTTGTCATTCCTCTACAGGAAGGTCTCCGTTCATGTCGGTGTATGGTCAGCATCCTCAAGCTTTTCCCCAAGACTTTGTGCTATCTGACGTCCCGGCTGCTGACGATTCCGCAGCCCATATGTCTGCTATTTGGGCTGCTACCAAGTTGAACCTAGAGAAGAGCGCTCTTGTTCATAAGACTTTCGCGGATCGTCGTCGAAGATCCTCTCCTCCCTACAAGGTGGGTGATAATGTCTGGCTCTCTTCCAGGAATATCCGGTTGAAGATACCATCTCCCAAGTTGGGTCCAAAATTCGTGGGTCCATTTCCCATCTTGGAGATAATCAACCCTGTGGCTGTCAGACTCCAGCTTCCACCAGAGATGAGAATCCCCAACGTCTTCCACGTGTCTCTGGTGAAACCCGCCATCACCAACCGGTTCTCTGGCGGTCAGTCTCCTCCTCCTGCCATCTCTGTGGGGGGTCAACTCGAGTACGAGGTGGAGAAAATCCTAGACTCCAGAATCTCCAGAGGGTCCCTTCAGTACCTCATTCAGTGGAGGGGCTTTGGCCCTGAAGAATGCTCCTGGGAAGGACACCGTGATGTTCACGCTCCTCGTCTGGTGAGGGATTTTCACGCCAAGTTTCCCCAGAAGCCTTGTCCCGGTGGTCCTGAGGCCCCCCGTGAGGGGGGGGTACTGTCACGATCGCCGCCCGGAGCGGGACCAGGAGCTCCGGGCGGCGCAGCTACCACTTCCGACGCCGCTCCCAAGATGGTGGCGCCCATGGCCGCCACGTGGGTAGCGGCGCCTGCGCGCCAGTGCGCAGGCGCAAAGACGTCACAACGGCGCGACGGACGCAGGCGCAGTGCGTCGGTCGCAGACGTGCTGACGCCGACGCAAGGGCGCCAAAAAACCCCTTTAAAAGGACGCCTGAGGCACCAAGATGGCGCCCGAAAATAGGATCTCGTTCCTGAGAAGATTCCTGGGTTTCCTACTGCTATTCCTGTTATCCCTGAAGATATTCCTGATTGATCTCTTGTTATTGACCCCCTGCCTGGACTTTGGACTCTGTTTATATTCTGCCTGCCTTGTGACCTGTTGCCTGAACTCCATTACCCCTTCTGCCGAATCCCTGGATACCGCAATCCTGATCCCTCCTGAGGGGCTTCCTCCTAGATCCGGACAACTCCCCCAGAGGGAACTCCCGGTTCCCTGACAACTACAGAGCAACACACCATGCAACCACCCAATCATCTCCTGCTGAATTATTACATGGCAGACAGATTCGCACTAAGTTACATGTTGCAGACATCAAACTTCCACAAAATACTGTGCCTACAAAATCATCTACTGCTGACATTGTGAAATGTCAACAAGCCAAATGCAAGGCTTATACTGACAGAAAACGTGGTGCCAGAGAAATACACTTTCAGCCTGGATCTTTAGTCAGACTAAGAAACTGAAGCAAGGACAATCTAAATTTACTACACCACTTGAAATGAGACGCCAGCGAGGACCATACACATATGAACTGTCTGATGGACGCATACGGAATGCAAGTCATCTTGCTCCTGTTAGATATGACTTTGGAGAAGCTCCATTTGATGAAGGACGTTTTCCTACTCCTGATGTCAACTGCAATAGGCCTGAAGAAAGTAAACCTATAAGGTGTACTGAGAGAATCAGAAAACTACCTGCATGGACCCAGGACTATGTGATGTGAATAATGTATATTATTGCTTGTTGTTTATTACATTTGCCCAAATGCTTTTCTACTATAGGGGGAAATGTGGTGTTTATACAAATAGCCTGTAGATGTCACTGTGCCCAGACTTATACTGTGCATACTTCCTGATAGCTTAAAAGTGAAAGTTACTGTTGTGTAATGGCTGCATGAATCTCCTAATAAAGCACTCTATCTATTCCAGCATAGCTATTGCTCTGGGATTAGCACGAGTCTCTCCAAATTATAGTGGTCCTCTACAATTGAATAGCTCCTTGCTTATTAAACAGTCCATGGACAATGTGAATGCCATTTGTCCCTGCACCTAACAGAACAAGCCCAAATCACAAATCACATTTTTGTTCATCCGATATATGAACCAATAGACTGCTAAACAGGTCAAGAGTGATCAGGTCATCAGCCAGTGCCCCCTTATAGTCACCTTTAAGTCTTCTTAGTAGCAGTGATGATATATAGCAGACATATCATATTCTCTGGCCTCAGATTTTTAAATTCCCAATTGTGGTGCCTCATACTACTTACCTTGGGGTCCTCTCTTCTACTGTGGCTACCTTTAAATTAGGCACCATCTGACCACCTCCAATGCATGCAGTATAAAGAGAGTAAACTGCAAAAAAATGTACATTTATATGCTGGGATAGAAATGGCTAGTCAAGCAAAAAAAGGGCCATAGTTACTGGGACACAGCCGCCAGTTCTAAGGGCACATAAGTCAAAAAAGCATCCCATAACTTATATTTCCATGAAAAACTTTTATTCAAAAAGTTATGTTAAAAGAATAGCAAAAATAAAGACCCCATGGTATTTCGCTTTACGCATTTCATACCCTCCAGTACTTAATCATCGGCAATTGTTTAATCATGCCTATACTTAAGTAACAGATGGAAGGCGTAAGCTGGAATACCATGGGGTTTGTATGTTTGTTATTCTTTAAATATGACTTTTTGATTAAAAGTTATTTTTTATGGAAATGAGAGTTATGGGATACTCTTTTTGCTTTTTTGGGTTCTTAAGATGGCCTTAGACGTGCAGATTATCTAGTCTGACAAATAGTAGTGACAGTCTCTCATTGATATCTTCGTTGAGTACAGCATACCGCCCAACATTTTGGAAATAAAAAGAGGGACCAAAAAGTTGCTGCGCTGTGCTGTGAATTTTTTTGACCATGCCCATTTTGTGGGCACGCCCCGTAATTACCATTTTACAAAGTTTGAACATATTTCTGTGTTTTTTTTTCACTTATTACAGTTTTGCTAATGAAGGTGAATTGCCCTTTAAGCTGTGAGTCTAACTTCTCCCAAGAGACCTGTTATCTTATATTGTTACATTTACTTATTTGCTTATCTCAAAATTGTTACAAATGTATCTTATCTGCAGCTGTGGCTGTTCAGGGCTCTCTGCCAAAAGCCAATTAAGTTAGAAACATTGTTTCTTTTTCTGTCTGTTCAGTGCAGAGAAAGTCGGGACTTTCCAGTACAAATGAGGGACTGCGGGTTGAGCTGTCAAAAGAGGGACTGTCCCTCTAAAAACTGGACAGTTGGGAGGTATGGTACAGCCAGACAGAAGTTCACTGTGCATGAGCACAAAGGGGAGCACTCCTGGAACCCCTTAGTGCCTGGGGACATCATAAATGACCCCTACTGAGTTCCCTATATATAAACTAGTAGATATGAGTGGAATTCAAAAATAGGTAAAAGGCAGGGGTTCCCAAACGTTTTTACGCATGAGACACATCCAAATATAAAAAGACTTGGGGGAGTAACCCATATATGAAAAAAAGTTCCTGGGGTGCAAAATAAGGGCTGTGATTGGTTATCTGGTAGCCTCTTTATGGAATGACAGCCTACAGGAGGCTCTATTTGGCAACCAAAACTGAAATTAAAAAAGAAGCACCTGCTTTGAGGCTGAGTGCAACATCCCCTGGGTTGGTGAGCAACACATTGTGTACAGCCCACTGGTGTGTGATCACTGGAACAACTTTACAGGAACAACAAGGAGGCCATCATAAACACACGCACACACACATAATAAATGCCTCCAGTGGTCACCTGGACCTGGTTGCTTTTTTTTTGACATGTATGTGCAGGATACCAGCATTTTCCACGTGGAATTTATGGAATTTGGTCACAAACATGTCCAGAGGGTTTTAGATTGTCTACGATGTAGACAAACCGAATCAGAGCCAGGTGGTTGGTCCTGCTTCATGGAAATGCTCTTTTTATGAAATACTTCTGTAATAGAAGAGAATTTGACTCTGCCCCTATCACTCAAGGCACAGACTTTTCAATTATTTCTGGCAACAAGATCTGTGCAAACAGGTTCAAAAAGGCAACTTTACTTTTCTCTGAGAAGGGATTTCTGCAATCCAACTGATTCAAAATAAAAGGTCTTTTTTACACTCACAAGAAAAATGCACTTTTGGAAAACAACTTTACCTTGAATTTAATCCCAGTCCTTAACAAAGCTGTTTTAAATGCAGTGGTTATACAGACTATTCTGGTTTGTACAAGATATTAGGGGTAATGCACTATTTGTAAGGCAGGGTGCAAAGTGCAATAAACTGCCTCAACTGTACCCAGGGCCGGATTTACATAGTGGGCGCCCCTAGGCCCACTACCGTTCGGGGACTGGAGCAATGGGGATTGGCGCATGGGAAATTAAAGAAATGATTGTATCTCCAGCGCAGGCCCAGTGTTTTTGAACCAATGTGGGTGTGGTTGGGCAGCATGCCGCCCCCCTAAAATCCTGCCGCCCTAGGCCCGGGCCTAGGTGGCCTTTCCACAAATCCGGGCCTGACTGTACCATCCCGCCGCCACCTGGACCCTGTGGCTGCAGCCCTGTTTTTGCACCCAGGGCTGTAAAGCTGGGGGGCTCCAGACACGTACCTCCTCTGACACCTACCCCATTGTCCGGTCCCGTCTCTCCCTGACTGGCACTAATTTTTTTTGTAATAATGTGCTTCAACGCATGTGCGCTTGTACTCTCGTGCATGCTCGCTTGAGCGCACGTACATTCACGCACTTTCGTGCATGTGTACCCAAGCACACACGCAGCCGGCGCCGTGCCCGGCCAGGTTGCCTAGGGTGCCTGGCTGGGTTGACCCGGCTCTGTTTGCACCTCTGCAGCTTGGGGGTATTATAGTCTCTCAGCAGGAAGAAATCAGGAGGAAAATCACAATGGGCACCACTGGAGCCATGTCTTCTCATGGTTGTGCTGCACCTTTGGACAATAAAAGTAACCAAAATGCATAACAAACATTTCCATCACAAATTGCTCTTTTTCCTCTAAGCCATCAGCAAAATTCTACCTCAAAAGATAGCCGACTGACCTCATTTAGATTCTTTCTGAATTGATTCTTTCATTTTCATTTGAGTAAAAGACAAATGGTTGCTCCAAAGCATTAGTAAGTATTTCCTTGACTTACTATATATACATACACATACATTTTTTAGGTTAGGGAATGTGATTAATTATTATAATAATTGCTCAGATATAAGGGTTATCATCCTTACAAGATTTTACAACAGTAACGTGATCTTGGCAACGCTGCCTGCTCCTTTAAAGGGCATGTAAAGGCCAAAAAAATAAAATCCCATTTTTACTTTCTTTTATGAAAAAGAAACCTATCTCCATTATACTTTTGATAGAAAACCTGACTGTATGCAGTGAAATTCTTCCTTCATTTACTGCTGTGGATAGGAATTGTCAGATGGTCCCTAACTGCTCTGCAGGGAAACAATCATACTTATGAACAGCAGGGGGAGCCCTCGCCTTACTTTCCAGCATGCAGAACTCAAGCAGCTTTGTTTGTTTCCCTGTAGTGCAGTCGGCCACTGTGTAGAGATTTGTAATCGATTTTTGACTTTACATCCCCTTTACTGTTTCCAACTCCAGCTGCAGGGACAAAGATCATGGAGCCAGATTTAAACAGATAAACTGGGATTCTATTTGGAGGATTATTTTGCTGCAGCCACTGGTTCTGCAGAGTTGGCAAAAGTTTGTATTAAACAATACAAAAACTATAAAATCCACATCCACAACACAGGACCCAGTGCAGTCTGTATATTCTGATTATTAATCAGTCTTGCTGTATCGGCTTCTGGCAGATATTATTTGATTTAAATAATTTAATAATAATAATTATTAAATATTAAAAATAAGAATAATTTTAATAATTTATGATGATCCCTAAGCAGCCCAGACCACACTGAGCATGTGCACAGTCTTGGTCTTGCAAAGATGTATAACAAAGTTATATGATGGTGACACACTGTGGCCAACTTTGAAAGCATAAATCATTTGTTTGATTAGGCTTGTGGTGCAGTAAGTTCATGTTTATGTTTAGTATACAAAATACAGCATTTCTAGCCTTATTCTATTACAGACTTTACTTTCCCTTTAAAGACATAAAAAAGTAATCAAGAAGAAATACGTCAGTTGTCAGAGAAAGTAGCTCAGATATTCAGTATAATATACAGTATGAGGCTTTGATAGTAAATGCTGCAGTAAAATGCCATTAAAAAGGACACATGGGTGGGGAGTGCTTCTCCATACACAATGTTCACCACTGTCATTTTGTGTTTGGGTGTGTTTAAGCGAGAATTGTTATAAAATGATGACTTGAAGGATACACACCCAAAGGCTGAACCTAACCCAGACTTGGCTCTTGAGTCTTAAAAATCTTAAACTTCTCACTGTAGTTTGGGGACAATGGTCAGTCAAGAGCATTTGATATTGGAAAAATACCAGCAGAATCTAGTTTGCGTCTTATAAGTGTAGAGCCCAAATCCAGCTCTTTCGTGTCCTAGGTAGAGTGTAGAGTACTATGTTAAAAATGTCTGTCAACCATCTTTGACAGCTTTTACTCCTGTCGAATTTGAGCGACTCAACAGGTAACACACACCTGAACTTACCTACACTCCCACAACTGAAATCAAAAATTGCATAAGTCACATAATATTGTGGCTCATGGATAAACACTGGGCAAACATGCATCTGGACCTTAACCCATAGCAACCAACCAGAGTTTAGATTTTTTTCTCAGCCATATTCTGGTTGAATACTAAAAGCAATCATCTGGTTACCATGGGTTACTGCCCAGTTACAAATTTGGCCAGTGTTTGTAAATGACCCCCAAGGACACTCTTGGACTTGGACTTCAAATGTGTGGTAGCTTGGGGAATGTCTTATATAATTATAATAATAGTTGTGCAAATATAAGAGTTTTGCTGCTTGCACCATGTTACAACAGTGAAGGCATCTTGCCAATGCCGCCTGCTTTATTTTTATAAAAGAAAGTCATCAAGAAAAAATGTGTCCCTTGTCACTGAAAGCAGCTCAGATAATCGGCATAGTATATATATATAGTAGTAGCAGTAGATGACGTCATATTCACGAGCATTACACACACACACGTCCCTTACTACCTTTTTATCTGTGTATTTTGGCGCCCTTTTGTTTTTCCTTAAGTGTATAAATATCTGTATGTTTATTGGTGCACCCTCACTTCCTGAAGACGGCTCATGTGACTGGGCCGAAACATTGAATAAACGACAAACTTATTTTCTCACTCAAGTCCTGTGTGTGCGGACCCTTTTTGTTACTTCCATACTATGTTCAACTGCTCCAGCACCTAGACATCCATTTTGTGTTCTGTGTGCACCGACCCCACGGCTTTTGTAAGAATGGTGCCTATCATGTCCTCGAACACGAGGTACTAGTAGTCCCCTTTTTCGGTGGCACCAGACTTTTTTATTTATGATTTTTTCTCTTGTTATTTTGATTAGAAGGACGGTTTTCACTAAGGACAACATACATCGTATCCAGTGGACATAGATACGCCTGATTGGAAGATTTTTTTTCGTATAATGAAGTAGAAACATCTGGAGAACATACCTTCACTACTGAAGACGCTGCTAGGATTCTCTTTGCAGACCTTTCCACTACTGCGTTACCAGGTAGGACCCCTCGAGACACATATCACCACTTATTAAATCTCAAAAAAAGAGAAGTAGATTTCTTTTTACATGGCACATATTTATCAGTACACCACCGACAGAAACTGATCCCAAGGGGTTTTAGGATTAGAAATATCCCTACACTGGGGAGAGCGAACTCTGAGTTCTGCAGCAAATGGTGTCAGATCTTGAATAAATGCTCATCCGACCTAATTCTTTTGGTTATTGAATTTGTTGGCAAAGAATTACAACAGATCAAGTCTGAGATTTCCACGGTAGAGACTGAACATTTGCTGCAGCTCTCACAGGATAAGTCAGTAGATTGGCTTAAAAATTTGGATACGAATGTGAATAAATACAAACAGGCACTAATTTGCTTTAAAGAAAAAAAACTAAATACAGTAAAGGAGGACTATAAACAGAAGAAAGTTTATAGATGGCTATTGGGGATTGCTGAACCTAGGACTAGACGAACTTACCGCAGGAACAAACCATAGCTCTCTGAACACGGTGGATAGCTCAGGGGATTCCACTGATTCCGACTTAGGAGCACCCTCTACCTCCCAGTCTTTTTTAGGCACCACCCCAAGGACTCAGCTACATACAAATCCAGGAGAGGGGGGAGAACCAGGAGGGGTGGCAAAAAACATAACAAGCAGACCCCCCAGAAGGGGCAGGAGCAAAACATAGTGATCAACCTTTCCAAACATACCCTCACGAAAGGAGAGTCCAGTCTATTGAACTACGGACTCAAATTTGTGCCTACCAATGCCTCTGAACCTTTTGAGGTATATAAAGACATCCATAGGTTCAAAAGACTACTAAAACTGAAGGATCACTTCAAAGGGTTGCCTCAGGTTGATAAACCCCTTTTTACAAAAAAGAGCACTTTTGAGCCCACTAACACTGCCCACACTATCTCGACCTTCACACAGCTCCTGACCAGAGATTCTGTAAAAATACATCAGATGGACAAGAGAGGTCACCCTAACCTCACCAGGCCTGAAAAAGAAGCTATTTCAACCCTGAAGGCTGATATTAACATTGTAATAAGACAAGCTGACAAGGGGGGTGCGATAGTCCTTCTTGATAAAGCTTATTATATTCAAGAAATTTTAAATCAGCTAAGTGACCATACTACTTACCAAAGATTATCGAAGGATCCCACAGATATATACAAACAAAAATTGGATGAGGTGGTGTTGATGGGTATCACGGCAGGATGGGTGACTGAAGATACTGGACAGTATTTAATGACGGACTTCCCCAGAATCCCTTTCATTTACACCTTACCCAAGGTCCCCCAGGCCGCCCGATAATTTCTGCTATTGGCTCCTTGTTCCAGCCTATAGCTAAATATTTAGATCACGTCTTACAACCTGTGGTTCAGAAAATGGAATCATACATCAAAGATACCAAACACTTATTAAGCCTATTGAGAGACGTACAACTACCTGACAATTGTTTGCTGGTAACAATGGATGTTTCCAGCTTGTACACAGTGATACCCCACAAGGAAGGTGTTGCCTCCTGCGAGAGAGCATTACAGAAACACCACCATGGCTCTCCTCCAGTTGATTTTTTGATCCTCCTACTTGACATGATACTATCACACAATTATTTCATTTTTCAGGATGCTTTCTTTTTACAAATATCTGGGACGGCTATGGGTTCCAATGTCGCACCCTCGTTCGCCAACTGAGTGTCTACTCCCCAGGGGTGGTAACAACATCCTTTTCTATAAACACTATATAGATGATCTCCTGTTGATCTGGACAGGTTCCTCTGCTGATTTACTGCTGTTCATCGACTCCCTCAATTCCCTTGAGTCCCCTATCAAACTCACCATGTCGTTTGATCCACAGGAGAACCATTATCTGGATTTGACCATTTTTAAGAAAGGGAATAGGTTAGGTACCACATTATACAAAAAACCCACTGACAGAAACAGCTTGATATATGCTAGCTCACACCACCCACCACACATGTCTCGAGGAGTCCTTTATTCGCAGTTCCTGAGAGTTATCAGGAATAATTCTGATAACACTAATGCCGAACAGCAACTCACTGACTTGGCTGATCAGTTTCTTTCTAGGGGCTATGCACCTACTCTGATCGATGAGCAGCTCAGGAGAGCCAAGAACTGGACCCAGGATGACCTGCTACAGACTGAAGCGACTGAAACCACCGCCAGATCTGATTTTCACTTCACAGTGGACCACGGTGAGCAGCAGTCTCAAATCTGCAGTTGCAGATGGGTGGGAAATTATCAATACAGACACTCACTTACCATTCTTTGGGAAGAAGAGGCCTCTAGTAGCCTATAGAAGGGGACGAAATCTCAGTGACCTATTGGTGGTTAAGGACATTCAACCTGATCCTAAGATGGGGACTACTTGGTTGGGCAACCCACTACGTAAAGGTTGCTTTAGATGTAAGAATTGCTTAACTTGCAGTGGCATGTTACAAAGATCACATTTCACACATCCAAGGTCTGGGCACAAATACTCTATCAATTTTAGATTATCTTGTTTGTCGGACCATGTTGTATACATGGCCTGGTGCCCCTGTGACCTACATTATGTAGGTAAAACAACAACAACTTATAGGGAGAGAATGAATAATCATAGAAGTGCGATCCGACTGGCCCTCTCCGGTGGTAAAGCCGACCAACCAGTTTCCAAGCACTGGTTAAAGTGCGGACACACTCTTCCACAATTCCGCCATATGATGATCGATCATGTTCCAATGCCACGGAGGGGAGGTGATAGGGGTTTACTACTTCTACAGAGGGAGTCGATGTGGCTATACAAACTGGATACTCTGGCTCCCAGAGGACTTAATGAGACCCTGCCTATGTCTCCCTTTTTTTGAATTTTTTTTTATTTTTTGAATTTTTTTGAATTATTTTGAATGTGTTTTAAATTCTTGAATTTTTTGATTTCTTTGGCCGTATTAATTTTTTGAAAAATCTTTTTACGTTAATGGGGACGATTATTTTCCATGTCTATATTGTTATACAGTTTCTATTGATCCTCTCACATTATGACATACAAAGCTTGGGGTGTCCTAAATATCTAATTATGTTCCTTTTACTAACCAAATGTTTCGTTTCTGCTTTATCGTCCATGTGGCCAGCTAGTCTTTCCCTCTAGGTTCCGGTTGTGGGCCTTAACCCTAACATACAGTGCACTTTCTTTAACGTTTGTGCCACACCGTGTACTCCCCTCTCACCCTGGATATGGGAGCCACTAGTTGACTAGAACGATATCTTATCTTTGGTTACACTACTATTACAAATTGGACCATCAGAATTTACATGTTCTTTATTTACTAGATACATTTATACGTAGTAACAACATAACAACTTTGTTTTCTTTTCACTCTCTTCTCAGGATACCCGCCAGCAGTAAGATACAGTTGAACTATGTGCCATAGGACGGCACCACACAGGGCTCGGGAGACTTCGGACAGCTCCTGCAATAGACCGAGAGTTAATAATATTACAAGCCACCCCCAACTGTGAGTCAGATACTGGTTCCTCATGTGTTTTACAAGCACACTATGCCTGGCACTATGACACCGTATGTCTGGGTTGCTCTCTCTTGGTACAAGATGGGTGCCGAAATGTTACATAGTTACATAGTTACATAGTTAAATTGGGTTGAAAAAAGACAAAGTCCATCAAGTTCAACCCCTCCAAATGAAAACCCAGCATCCATACATACACCCCTCTCTACTTTTAATTAAATTCTATATACCCATACTAACTATAGAGCTTAGTATCACAATGATATTATGTCTGTCCAAGAAATCATCCAAGCCATTCTTATAGTCATTAACTGAATCAGCATCACAACATCACCCGGCAGTGCATTCCACAACCTCACTGTCCTGACTGTGAAGAACCCCCTACGTTGCTTCAAATGAAAGTTCTTTTCTTCTAGTCTAAAGGGGTGGCTTCTGGTACATTGATCCACTTTATGGGTAAAAAGGTCCCCTGCTATTTGTCTATAATGTCCTCTAATGTACTTGTAAAGTGTAATCATGTCCCCTTGCAAGCGCCTTTTTTCCAGAGAAAACAACCCCAAACTTGACAGTCTACCCTCATAATTTAAGTCTTCCCTCCCTCTAACCAATTTAGTTGCACTTAGTCTCTGCACTCTCTCCAGCTCATTTATATCCCTCTTAAGGACTGGAGTCCAAAACTTCACTGCATACTCCAGATGAGGCCTCACCAGGGACCTATAAAGAGGCATAATTATGTTTTCATCCCTTGAGTTAATGCCCTTTTTTATGCAAGACAGAACTTTATTTGCTTTAGTAGCCACAGAATGACACTGCCCAGAATTAGACAACTTGTTATCTACAAAAACCCCAAGATCCTTCTCATTTAAGGAAACTCCCAACACACTGCCATTTAGTGTATAACTTGCATTTATATTATTTTTGCCAAAGTGCATAACCTGCATTTATCAACACTGAACCTCATTTTCCAGTTTTCTGCCCAGTTTTCCAGTTTAGACAAATCACTCTGCAAAGTGGCAGAGTGCTTTGTGCTTTGGGTTAGCGAACCGTTTAATCGGTCCGCTGTCTAAACATACAGGCACCACTACCAATACTGTCTTTACGGCTTATGACAGCTCCCGACTACAGTCTCCAACGACAAGGATAGCGCTTGACGGCACGGTAAGCACACAAACCGAAGGAACGTGCGTGTTCCCTGGCGTTATCCAGAGACCGCACTGGACCCGCTGACACTTACGGGCAAATGGCTACAAGTATGTGCAGCAATACAGGAGCTGTTCCCTCCATACGTCTTTACCCGTACCTGGTATCGGTGGCGATATTTGTTGTCAGTTCCACTTGTGTCTCGCAAAATGCAGGTCGGTCCTGTGAGTGGTGGGGGCAACCCCGATTTCTTTTAACTTGTTTTTATCCTTTTCCTATACTCACAATTAACATTTCTACACGGCACAAAAATAAGTGTGCGCCCCTTATCCCACAAAGGTGTGTATGCTCAACACTTACCTGACAGGTCTGAGCAGTAGATGACGTCATATTCACGAGCATTACACACACACGTCCCTTACTACCTTTTTATCTGTGTATTTTGGCGCCCTTTTGTTTTTCCTTAAGTGTATAAATATCTGTATGTTTATTGGTGCACCCTCACTTCCTGAAGACGGCTCATGTGACCGGGCCGAAACGTTGAATAAACGACAAACTTATTTTCTCACTCAAGTCCTGTGTGTGCGGACCCTTTTTGTTACTTCTATATATATACTGTATATATATGAGGCTGTACAAATTATAGTACATTCTGCAGAAAATGATGCTAAAAAAGTAAACATGGGCAGGGAGTGCATCTCCATTCACAATGTTCACCACTGTCATTTTGTTTTTGGGTGTGGTTGAGCAAGAGCATTCCTTGAGAGATATACACCCTAAGGTCAAATCTAACCATGGCTTGCCTTGTGAGCCTTAAATGAGAAGGAAAGGCGTGGTGCACGTGGGGATGCCAAATGTTAAGCACCCCCAAGTGATTGTATTTACTTACCTGAAACCCTCGGCTGGTGCTCGTATCAGCAGAAAACTGCACCGATGAGGGGAGGCCGGAGAGAGAGAGGGGGGGCCGGAGGAGGGAGGCCACCGTGGCACGTGCCCAGCCCCACTTCGCGCCCCAGCCCGAAAGCATGCGTTAGCATTAAAAATAGTTATGGATGAGGAGTAGACAGGTGCTATATATAGTTAACAGTAGATATAGCCATGTTTGGGGAGTACATAGGCTCTATATATAAGTAGCAATAGATAAAGCCATGTATGAGGACTAGATAGGCTCTATATAGAAGTAGATATAACCATGTATGAGGAGTAGATAGGCTCTAAGTAGATATAGCCATGTATGAAAAGTAGATAGGTTCTATATAGATTAAGGCAGTGGATCCCTAACCAGTAGCTCTTGAGTAACATGTTACTCTCCAAACCCTCGGATGTTACTCCCAGTGGCCTCAAAGCAGGTGCTAATTTTTGAATTCCTGGCTTTGAAGCAAGTTTTGGTTGCATAAAAACCAGGTGCACTGCCAAACAGAACCTCAATGTAGGGTGACAATCCACATGGGAGGGTACCAAATGGCCAATCACAGCACTTATTTGGGACCCCAAGAACATTTATTATGCTTGCGTTGCTCCCCAACTCCATTTTCTTCTGAATGTTGCTCACGGGTTCAAAAGGTTGGGGATCCCTGGATTAAGGTTTAGCCATATTTGGGGAGTAGATCTGCAGGGAAACTATCATATTTTCAAACAGCAGGGGGAGCCCCCACCTTACTTTCCAGAACATCAGCTTTGGTTAGAGATTTGTAGAGATATTCTGATTATTAATCAGTCTTGCTGTATAAGCTTCTATGACAGATATTTTTTGACTTGTGCTGTTTTGATAATTTATGACGATCCCTAAGCTTAACCGCCCAACTGAAGCTCAGACCACACTGAGCATGTGCGTAGTCTTGGTCTTGCAAAGATGTTTAACAAATTTGCAAGATGGTGACCCCCTGCGGCAAACTTTAAAAAAAACATAAATCATTTGTTTAATTAGGCTTCTGGTGCAGTAAGTTCATGTTTATGTTTAGTATACAAAATACAGCATTTCTAGCATTATTCTATTTTAGACTTTACTTCCCCTTTGTAGGAATATGCTTAAAATCATGGTTCTTATGCTTTCACTAATAATCCCTAATCCTTACATTACATGGTTAATTGCTTGTACCCTTTAACTGTCTGTTTTAAGTATGCCTTGTAAAAGGAATGCCAGTAGGCAACCTTGCGTTGCACATGACAGTTATATAACTCACCATCTGGAATTTAGTTCAACAGTTTCCCACTAGTGTTTTTTACTCAAAGAAAAATTCAAACCAGTCTGACAAGTCTAACTCATGCCGTTCCTCCTTCAAGCAGGCAAATCCAGAGCATTCCAGTTATTACATGAAACTTGTCCAGCAGTTTACCATGAGTTTTATACTAGTTTGTATGGATTTTAATCTAGGGAGTAAGAAGTCAATAGACTATGCTTTCCAATGGTCCCTAAGGGTTAGTTCACACGAGGAGATTAGGGGAGATTTTGTCGCCTGGCGACTAATCAACTCTGCTTCTGGGCGACAATCTCCCCCAACTGCCTCTGCATGTCTTCCCACCCGCTATAATGACAATTTGCCTGCGCTAAAGCACACGCGGCCGCGTGTGCTTTAGCGCAGGCGACTTTTCATTATAGCAGATGGGAAGACACGCAGAGGCAGTCCGAGGAGATTTTCGCCCAGAAGTCGCCAGGCGGCAAAATCTTTCTGAATTTCCTCAAATCTCCTCGTGTGAGCTAACCCTAAAAGGCTAAGAATGTGCAAACTACAAACTAGAGAGCTAATTCACTCACCACGTCCAGTGGCTAATTGCTTATAATTAGTGATGGGTGAATTTATAAATTTGTGAATTTGCAGCGAAAATTCGCTGGCGAAACAAATTTGACGCCGGCGAATTGTCGCTAATTTTTCGACAGTTTTGGCGAATTTCAAAGGAAAATTCGTGAAAATTAGTGGCGAAGCGAGATAGATTCGCCCATCACTTAAGTATTCCACTCAACATTCAGGGGTATCCTCCTTTCCTTTTTAATATAACACTCACAAAGGAGACTTTTGCATGAATGAAATGAAGGGAAACCTGTACGCTGGCCACATAGACGTTTAAGACCTGTATGGTTTACATTTCATTGCAAAGGGGAACTCCGGCTTCCAAACTAAAATTTGATAAAGAGGCCCACGTAACACATATACCCCTAATATACCCCCATCACAGTTGAAGTATAAATAAATGCCATGTTCTATGCTGAAATCCAGCTGTTTAACAGTTCTTCTCTTTCTGCATCATTTGAAATCCTGGCAGGGAAGGAGGGACTAAACACTGATTTTACAAAGTGTAACAACTTCTCTACAGCTTACAGACAACATGCAGGAACTACATAACCCACAATGCATTGCACTGTATGATGTGCCTTTCCTTATTGAAATCCCGTGTGCAGGGAATTGTGGGGTTTGGAGGATGCAGGTTAAGGACAGATGGCTGTTGATACAATGTAACAGTAGTCAGACAGCTCAGAACAGTAGTCAGAAAGCTAAGCAGAAGAGCAGGGGGCTAGGCTTAGGGAACTATCAGAAATCATTAAAAATCATGAAGAGTCTGCATAATTCTTTATTGGTATATATTGCAAAGTTGCTTGAAATTATGTTTACTTTTCAAAAAGCTTATGTTTTTGTGGAGTTCCACTTTAAGCAAGCCTGTGATTGATCCTTCTGTCTTAGGCCTATGTAAATATGGGCAACAATCTTAAATCAAACATATGCAACTGGAGGCCCTCAACAACACTAGACAGTTACTATTTCTAGTTTTAGAAGTTTTCTTTATTTTTTCTATTTACTTTCTTTTTTTGGTTTTCTCTATTAATCTGTTTTACCTCCATTTAATTAGTGATGCAAAAAAAACAGTATATAATTCTGTGTAAATAAAGCTACATGGTTCTCCTTTTGCCTGAATTGATACTCTGCTTGGAGATCCCTGTAGTGGCATATTCCTTGCAATCGGCCCAAATCATGGACCACAAAACAAATGAGGGATTACTGAAAATGTTGGACTAAATTGGGGTATAGCTAGAGACAAGAGAACAGACAGCAAAAACTTTTTTTACAAACAGTAACCCGAACCTACACCTATTGAACCCACCCTCCTCCACCATTATTTTAGAACAGATCCAACGTAAATAATGTCAGCAAAGGGTCAAGAGTGCAGTGTTGTCACAGAAGATGATGGGCCCTGCCTGAATTAAGGGTAGCCATACACTGGTAGATAAAAGCTGCCGGTATTGGTCCTTTAGACCAATTCGGCAGCTTGTCTGCCCATGTATGGGGTGTTCCAACAGGTTTTCCTGATCGATATCAGGCCAAAAATCTGCCAGATATCGATCGTGCAGGTTTGATTTTTCTTGGCGATTGAGGACCACATCAGCTAGTTGATGTGGTCCTTGTCCCGTCAGAGCCAGTTCCTTCATTGGAATCTGGCTGTTTGGCCCTAGGGCCAAACAATCGGATTAACACGATATCATAATGCCTTTGGTGGGCATATCGGGTTAAGATCTGCTTATTTGGCGGCCTTGCCAAACTTGCCACCACCAGCCAGGTTATTCAGCAAAATAATCACGATTGACTAAACAAACTAGTTTCTAGATCAGTGTTTCCCAACCAGTAACTCTTGAGCAACATGTTGCCCTCCAACCCCTTGAATGTTGCTTCCAGTGGCCTCAAAGCAGGGGCTTATTTTTGAATTCCAGGATTGGAGGCAAGTTTTGGTCACATAAAAAAGTCTCTTGTAAGCTGCCAGTCAACATAGGCGCTACCAAATGATCACATCACTTATTTGGCACTCCCAAGAACATAATTCAATCTTCTGTTGCTTCTGTGCTCCTTTTACATCTGAATGTTGCTCACATGTAAAAAAGGTTGGGGACCCCTGTTCTCGATGATTGTGCTGGTGGAGTTCTGAACCTACAGTTGGCTAGTACATGCTAGTATGGCATATTAATCTCAGGGTGAAAACTCTAATGACCTACATTATGGAGTGCCCAAAAGGTTGATTTTGACAAACCATTTGCTCCTCCTTAAATAAATATGGCCTAGGGTTCAGGCACCAAGGCAAGTTCTATGGCTCGGGGAAATATTAAGGCTGATAGGTACAGTTATGCATGGAGAAAAAAGCAGGATAAAAATACTAATTGTTTCTGAACTTAGAATACTATAATTGCCCTCACTGGCTATTCAGCATTCCTTTCTTCTTCTTCATCTGTTTTTGACTTTTCTTTCCTATATATGAGGGTTTCCACTATCCTTGGGCTAGTTAGTATGTCACATTCCCTCAGTTCCCTCCATAAGAATGTTGTTGTGTTGTTAACTTGCCCCAAGCCCATTTACATAGTGTGCATTCCGGAGATATCCCTGCACAAGTCAATCAATTTTAGCATTACCACACATGAGTCTAGGAACATGGAAGCCAGAAGTGAAGGCCCATTTATGAAGCAAGTGCAAAATTTGCACCAAATCTGCTGTTTTTTTTTTACTGTGGATAGTGTTTATGCTGGGGCTCCATTGTATCCATGTGGCTTTGTACCTTATTCAGCAAAGTAGCCACAACCTGCCATATGGTGCAGAGCACAAGTATAGAGGGGGGAATTGATGCAAGTACCCTTGTGAACTGCACATGGATAGATGCAATTTGGTGCTTTGTCCTGCTCAGAAAATGTCACACCCAGAAAAGGCATGTCTTCAATGATATAATGTGCAGCAGGGCAGATGATTCATAGCCTGAGATGATCAGGATGGGGTCAACCAAAACTGGTCACAATCCCAAATCCTTGTTCCTACTCAGTGGTAGGCCTTTGCATTTGGTTGAATGGGTTCTTAGAACTTACAGGTTGTCTCCTCTGTATCTCATGATGATCTTTTCTAGTTAAACCCTGATGTCTAGTCAACTCATGCCGGTGTTGGCTTATGGCCAATGGCCAAAAGCTGCCTTTTGGGATGTTCAACCTGGCTTCATATGAAAGAGAAGCAAAGATCTATGATTACCTGCTATCTAATATCCCTATAAATGAGCATAACTAATATGGTAGAGTACAGAACTGTGCACTGAGCTCTAACACCCATAGAAAAAAAAACATTAGCTAATCTTTTAATGTCACTTGCCAGAAGTGAGTCAGTCACCAAAAATGTTAGGCTCAACTTGCACCCAATTTTCAAAGAAAATAGCAGACACCCAATTCCATTCTTTTTGCTGGATCAGATGCATTTGCAGCAGTTGCTCAGCCGCTAAGACACTGGAATTCTGCATTGTGGACACAAACTGTGAAAAAACTGCACTTTGCAGTCGTAAATGACCCTTCTCTTTTGGGAAAGTCAAATTCAGTTCTAAAAAGGTTTCACTCATTTTAAAGTTGACATTCAATAAATACCATTTTAAATTTCACAGGGATTGGGTAAAAAAAACATTGACATCACACATTGCCAACTGGGCTTTGGTGCATCTGCCTAAAGATTGCAGCAGAACAATAACTCCAATAAACAATAAAAACTGGGTGGGAAAATTGCAATTTTTTTCCACCATTAGATGGGAGTGTTTCAAAACATTCTGACAATGGTTCTCATGCCACTTCATGAATCCAGACCAGAATATTGTGAGAGCCATTAGTCATAGTTCATTGTTTTCGGGTTCCCTAGGCACCATCATAAAGTAATCAGTGTCTGCTGCCTTGTGTTGGATGGAACATGACTAAGAATGTGATTGGCTCCAATACACTGACACTTGCACATGCTGAATCCCTGGGAAATATTATTGATTGACCCACTGACTATTGTTCTCCCTGGATAAACATTTTATGGCTGCTCCACTAACCCACAGCATCTAATGTACAGATCATTTCACCAGTAAAGTTTAGAGGGCCCTGTATATATTACTAAATATACATCTCTTGCCACGCCATTTGCTTCTGGAATGACAGTATGGTTTTTAGGTCTGAAGTAGAATACCAGGTCCTTCTGCTCATGGGTTTGGAGGCAGGATTTATTAGATTCAAGCCCCTCTTTGAGGTCTAGCATTTGGCCAAGGCCTCCATTAGCTCATAACAAGGTTTTAAAGTGCTAAATCAGTCATAGATCCAATAATATATAGAACATCAAAGAAAAATGCTCCCTTAAGTCTTATTGACCTATGAAATAGGCACATAAGCATTCTTCCTAAATCTTTTCCTAATTAACCTTCAGGTCAGGCCTCCTAACCAAGGCTCTGGTTTCCCGCAGAGGGGACAGTTGTGCAGTTTAGGAACAACTTAAAGTTCATATTTCACATACTTATATATTTGAAATTATTTTTGCCTTTAAAGTATTTATAGGCTACAAGCAAACTCGAAACAATGGTTCTCAATAATTTCCCTCATTATAAACAGGGTATGAAAACAGCCAAAATACATGAATTACATGTAAACAAGGGAACACAATGTTTTCGCAGGAAGCACTGAGAGTCCTGTAAGGAAAGCTGCTGAAGGTTTAAGTACTTTTACACAAAT
Organism: Xenopus petersii; assembly: GCA_038501925.1. Lineage (NCBI taxonomy): Eukaryota > Metazoa > Chordata > Amphibia > Anura > Pipidae > Xenopus > Xenopus petersii. The sequence continues at coordinate 185,217,242 of CM076674.1, read as the reverse complement.
TGAGTGGATCACATTTCCAGGGCAGAGAGGACAAGGGGGTGTGAGGGATCTGGGGAAAGTGATACCTTATTTAACAGCAGCAGAACATGCGCCTTGGGGAAGAAACAAGAGATGTGTGCCTTACGATGACGAAATAATGCGCTCAGGTTGATAAGAAGCAGCCACACGGAGCATGATGAGACTTGCAGTTTTACTGGAGCAGCCAAGGTTGTCTGTGCTTGGAACAGGGCCGTATTTATACGGGATGCCTATTTTTTTTGTTTTTTGTTTTTTAAAAAAAAAAACCCTCCCCACCCTCTGCCACGGATTTCCATAGGAAATCCAGTGAGGGGTAGGGGGGCCAAAAAAGAATGCAGAAGTGACGTCAAATACGGCACGTGACATCAGCGCGCCAGCGTGTGACATTAGCGGGCACAACCTACGGGCGTGCTTAGGTCCATTGCCTAGGGCGGCATCGGACTTAAATACAGCCGTGGCTTGGAAACTGGATAAATGCACAAATTAAATGCACACGGTAAGAAAGTAGGCCACCAAGAGCCTCCAAGAATTTGATTCACTAGAATTTTTCTAATGTGACCAGATATAAATGGACCAGTGGCTTAACTAGATATCACTGGACCCCACAGCAAATTATTTTTCAGGCCCCCAAAAGGTCTAGAGGTTGACCTGTTTTACCAATATTTATTGGGATTTTATATGCATTAGGGCCTCATGGGGCTCCTATACCTCCTGGGCCCCCCTGCAGCATCAGGGTCTGCTTCCTCTGTAGTTACACCCCTGATCTGGACTTTGCAGCCTGAACATCCAGCACCGCCATTGCTTTCTCAGGCAGCTGCTCTCAGGTCTGGAAAGACTATGCTGAGTCCAGTAGACACAACTCCATTTCCAATTTCTCCCTTTTTAATCCACATTCTAAATCTCAAACTGAAATCTAAATCGGCAGAAGTCTTGGGAGGTATGTAGAAAAATCGGTGAGGTTTAGTTTAATTTGGGACCCGTAGGTCCCTCCACCATCCAGAACCGCAGGATTGTGGTATATGACTGGAGTAGGGTTGCCACCCGGCCGGTATTTTATCGGCTTAGCCGGTAAAATACCTGCCAAGGCCGGGGCCGGTATTACAAATTTACAGGCAATGTTGCTGCCGGTAAATTTGTAATACGATCAAAAGGAGCCCTCGGCCTGCCCCCAATCCCCTGCAACTTACCTTATCTTGTGTCTCTTCTAGCGTCCGCGGGTCTCCGTTGTGTGGCCCCGCCCCTTTTGACATCACGCCCGCCCCCTTTGACGTCACGCCCGCCCATTTGAGGCCCCGCCCCCCAGCAGCCGGTAACATTTTTTATAAAAGGTGGCAACCCTAGACTGGAGGCAGGGGGTTTAGGGTCATTACCGGGCCACTCACAGTCACAGAGTACCAGGTTCTGTGTCAGAATGAAACAAAGTTTTGTAAAGTAAAATATTTTTCTTAAAACATTTTAATGCATACACTAAATTTTTTAATGGGAAAAATGATTCACACTTGGGGCTCCCTTACCAGAATTGGGTAAATTTGGGCAGTAACCCACAGCAACCAATAAAACATTTGTTTTCATTGTTCGCCCTGCAGCTCGCTCTGAAAAATATTTTTTTATTTATTGATTGCTATGGGTTTCTGCCAAGGTGTTGGTAATTAATTACATTAATTACTTACTGCCATATCCTGAAATTATGAAATGGGCAATGCATTTTGCATAGTTAAAGGGGTGGTTCATCTTTAAACTAACTTTCAGTATGTTATTGAATGACCAGTTCTAAGCAACTTTTCATTTGGTCTTCATTATTTATTTTGTATAGTTTTTTAATAATTTGCCTTTTTCGTCTGACTTTCCAATGGGGGTCACTGACCCCATCTACAAACAAATGTTCTGTAAGGCTACAAATGTATTGTTATTGTTTCTTTGTATTACTCATCTTTCCATCCAGACCCTCTTCTATGTATATCCCAGTCTCTTATTCAAATCAGTGCATGGTTGCTGGCATAATTACGACCCTAGCAACCAGATGGCTGAAATTGCAAACTGGAGAGCTGCTGAATAAAAAACGAAATAACTCAAAAAACACAAATAATCAAAATAATAACCTATTGCAAATTGTCTCAGAATATCACTCTCTCCATCATACTTAAAGTCAATTTAAAAGCGAGCAGTCCCTTTAACCCTTTAACCACCAAGCACGTACGGCGTACGTGCTGGCGGTTCAGGGCTCAGGCTGCCAAGAACGTATATTGTACGTTCTCCTGCAGCTGAGCCCTTCTCTCTGCTTTGGCGGCTTTTGCCGCCTCTGCAGAGAGTCAGGAGGGTAGACAGCCCCCTGGGCAACGTGTCTGGGGGGCTGTCAAGTCGGATCTGCGACGCGATTGTCGCAGATCCGACTTTTAAAGTAGCAGAAGCGCAATGGAAGTGCTGCTGCTACTTCCTTACCTGCTCCACGTCGCACCATCCGCCCACTCACTTCCTGCTGCGCAGTAACTCTGCTAACACGCTGCCAGGAGTCCTCCTTCAGTTCTAACGATCCTCCTGCTACAAAAATGGTAAGTGCATGTTTTTTTACACACTTACCTGCACTTACACATACCTACAGTACATTTATACACTTACACAAACATTTTAGTAAAGATTGGAATTTTTTATTTATTTTACTTTAGCACACTGGGTCCCTTTTGTACACTTATTTACACTTAATAATAAGTATTTGAACACTCAGACAACTTTTAGAAGTGCACAAATATGTATACACAAAAACTCACAAACTGGTGTTTTTTTTTTTTTTTACTTATTCATTGTACCGTTTGTTTTGCCTAAAAACATGTTATTTTGACAGCGTAACTATTGGATAATCGATTTCGGACACTAATTATGCTGCCGGATCAATTATTTAGTTATTTCATTGATTTACGCTATTTTTGTGGTTTTATTGCAATTTTATCCATGCATTATTGTTCCTTATGTACCTTTAGTATAGTTTTGCTGTTGGTGCTTTGGTATAGAAAGATAGATTTTACTTAGTTTGATTTGAAAAATATATAGTTTTCTGGGGGTCTTTTTGCAGTTTTGGGGTCTTACGGCACATAACGCACAGTTGGGGCTCTGTTTTCTGCAGCTTAGTTGGCTAGCGTGAAAATTCATATGCATGTTTTTCATTTGGGGTTCTTTGCATATTGGGCATCAAACTATTCAGTAGACCTCTAACGTCCATATTTAGGGTGATTTTTCTTTATACGTAAAACATTGTGTGCGATAAATGCGGCAAACTGCAACAATTTTAGGAAATATTGTAAAAACCTCTACGTTTAGAAAAGCTTTGCAGAAAAGACATCTTTATCTCTTTTGGATTCGTCAGAATGTGTACTTTCCAAAAATATATGGTTTTGGGGGGGTCTTTGCTGTTAGGAGGCACATAATATGAAGTCAAGGGTCTATGTTCACAGAAGGCGAATCGGCAGCGGAGAAAAATCATATGCACTATTTTCATTTGGGGTCCGTACATGCCAGCTGCCTTGGTATATCAATGCATATTGGGCATCAAACTGTTCAGTAGACCCTTGGCATTAATATTTATGGTGCTTTACAATTGTATGCAAGAAATTGGGTGAGATAAATGCGGCCAATTGCAATATTTTTAGGCAATTTCAAAAATGTAAAAACTGTTGCTTTTATCGCCAAATTTAGGAAAGGCTTGCGACTTGGTACTTTGGAGTACAAAGACATGCATAACCAATTTGGATTCGCGGGAATGTGTACTTTCTGAAAATATATGGTTTTCTGGGGTGAATGTACTTTTTTCTACCTTTGCTCCCCCCCAAAACTATGTATATGTGTTGATTTTGCAGTACCTGAAATGACAGACCATATGGGGGTTTTCCTTTTGGGGCCCCTGTATGCCACATGCTTGGGTAAACCTATACATATTGGGCATCAAACTGTTCAGAGGACCCTAGGCTTTCATATTTGGGGTGATTTATCTTGATATCTAAAAGTATGTGGGTAATACGATGCTGCAGGGTAGAAATTTTGAAGTCATTTTTGGAAATGTCACCAAAATCACCAAATTTAGGAATGGTTTGCGGCTTGGTACTTTGGAGTAGAAAGACATGCATACCCAATTTGTATTCAGGAGAATGTATACTTTCCGAAAATATATGGTTTTCTGGGGTGAACGTACTTTTTTCTACTTTTGCCGCTCCCCAAATCTATATAAATGTGTTGATTTTGCAGTTTCTGAAATGACAGAACAAATAGGGATCTTCTTTGTGGGGCCCGTATTTGCCACGTGCTTGGGTACACCTATACATATTGGGCATCAAACTGTTCAGAGGACCCTAGGCTTTCATATTTGGGGTGATTTATCTTGATACCTAAAAGTATGTGGGTAGGGATGGGCGATTTTTTTCGCCTCGTTTCGCCGAAAAAAATGACGCCCATAGACTTGTATGGAGACGTGCGTCAAAAAAAAGACGCGCGACAAAATAATTTCGCCGCGCGACAATTTTTTTTTGACGCCCATATACTTTACAGATTACAGAAGTATATGGGCGTTTGCGACATTTCGCCCGCGGCAAATTTTTGGCGAAACGAAACGGGTCAAATTCGCCCATCCCTGTATGTGGGGAAATACGATGCTTCAGGTTAGAAATTTTGAAGTGACTTTTGGAAATGTCACCAAAACCACCAAATTTAGGAATGGTTTGCAGCTTGGTACTTTGTAGTACAAAGACATGCATACCCAATTTAGATTCGTGGCAATGTGTACTTTCCGAAAATATATGGTTTTCTGGGGTGAACGTACTTTTTTCTACTTTTGCCCCCCCCCCAAAAAAGATGTTAATGTGTTGATTTTGCAGTACCTAAAATGACAGACTATATGGGGGTTTTCTTTTTGGGGCCCCTGTATGCCACGTGCTTGGGTACACCTATACATATTGGGCATCAAACTGTTCAGAGGACCCAAGGCTTTCATATTTGGGGTGATTTCTCTTGATACCTAAAAGTATGTGGGTAATACGATGCTGCAGAGTAGAAATTTTTAGGTGATTTTTGGAAATGTCACCAAAATCACCAAATTTAGGAATGGTTTGCCGCTTGGTACTTTGGTGTAGAAAGACATGCATACCCAATTTGGATTTGTGGGAATGTGTACTTTCCGAAAATATATGGTTTTCTGGGGTGAACGTACTTTTTTCTACCTTTGCCACCCCCCAAAACTATGTAAATGTGTTGATTTTGCAGTATCTGAAATGACAGAACAAATGGGGGGTCTTCCTTTTGGGGCCCCCTATGCCACGTGCTTGGGTACACCTATACATATTGGGCATCAAACTGTTCAGTGGACCCCAGAATTTCATATTTGGGGTGTTTTACATTGATACCTAATGATGTGTGGGAGATATGTTGCTGTAGAGTGGAAGCTTTGAGGTCATTTTTCAAAAAATTCACTAATTTCTATAAAACATTATAACTTTAGGAAACAATTGCAACTTGGTAGTTTGGAGTACAAAGATATTTTTACCCATTTTTGGTTCACCAGAATCTGTTCTTTCTAGTAATGGGTAGTTTTGTAGGGTAAACCTACTGTTAGTGGAATGTTTGGCCTTGAAATCAAAAGTATGACGTTTGGGGAGTGTTGCTTTTGAAATTTGGTTGTGTACTGCTTGTAGATTTTGAGCTATACAAGTGAGAAATCTCCATAAAACTATATATATTTGGTATTGTCATGTTCAGGAGACATAGACCTTTCTAAATCGGCTGTGTTCTCGTACATAAAATAAATGATGTTTCTGATATATGTGATTGTTCTTCGTGAAACATGTTTTTTTTCATTTTATTAGACACTTAGAAGCCTATATTTTTTTTACAGAAGTAGAATTACACCAAAATTCTTGCATATTGTGAAAGTTCAGGTTGTCCTGAAAAAAAAAATATATTGTTTTCCTGGGTAAACTAAAAGACCACCCCAGGAAGGGCCCATAAATTGAAAGAGTGCAAAATATCTAAAAACTGCTTGGCAGTAGATGTTCGCATCTAGGACAGGGTAGGCAGGGAAAGGGTTAAAGCCCGAGAGTGACTGTTTATTTGACTGATCGGCCTTTATATTTCCCATGCCTTTCTAACCAGATAACAATGGGCCACCCAGCAATATTGTCCCCGACATAAAATATCAATAATCTGTTTTCATAGAGTTTGAGCAGCTGAGACGCCCACTAGATGAGTTGTTTTAACGTCTACAAAATGTAATATTTAATTATCCTTTAATGCCCCTTGTGAAACATGTAACATTATATTTAACAGCATGAAGTATGTTCCATAAGCAGACACTGCTCTATAGAGGTACATTCGCTGGCTGGGGAGTCTCCTGTATCGCATGGGAAAGTCTGATGTTAATAACATCCCTCTGAATACACTTACCCCAAGAAATCAAGAGTTTTTTGTCTTTTTTCTATACATTTTGTATAGGTATAGTATAGGTAATGTGAATATACTGTACATATTTGTATTTTAGCAGATTAAAGGATAACAAAAACCCAAACGCCAGCTTTTCCATTTCATTAAATTAATTCCATAAGGCTGCTGTAGGTATCAATGTAAACAGCTACCCTGTACAAAAGAAGATCTGTCATCATCTAAAAACATGTCATGAATGTAAAGGTCCATTTATATAGGACTTACATGACTTTATTTTATGCAGGTGAAATACAAAAAGCAGGTAAATCCATGAATTATCCCATCCCTCTTTTAACAGGTACCACAGCCCCCTCTACTGGAGAGCTTGGGAAGGTTTGTTCTTGTATTTCAGCAGAATGGTGCGGCATTGTATCACTGGTTTCTATAATGTAATGCTATTGATTTAATTCAATGCCCTGCGCCTGAATGAGTTATTGAAATAAACAAAATCTATTTTCTAGTAACTCAACAGCCTGAAGGTCAGTTAGGGGGAGATTTGGGGTGAGTGCTTATTTATGCCCTGGGTACCCCTGGAACTATAGCAGGGTGACTGTTACCCCAATGTTTCTATATATCTGTAACCTTGTTATGAGCTAAGGGGGCCCAGCCTGAAGGCCAGTTAGGGGGAGATTTGGGGTGAGTGCTTATTTGTGCCCTGGGTACCCCTGGAACTATAGCAGGGTGACTGTTACCCCAATGTTTCTATGTATCTGTAACCTTGTTATGAGCTAAGGGGGCCCAGCCTGAAGGCCAGTTAGGGGGAGATTTGGGGTGAGTGCTTATTTATACCCTGGGTACCCCCGAAACTATAGCAGGGTGACAACCCAATGTTTCTATATATCTGTAACCTTGTTATGAGCTAAGGGGGCCCAGTCTGAAGGTCAGTTAGGGGGAGATTTGGGGTGAGTGCTTATTTGTGCCCTGGGTACCCCTGGAACTATAGCAGGGTGACTGTTACCCCCAATGTTTCTATATATCTGTAACCTTGTTATGAGCTAAGGGGGCCCAGCCTGAAGGCCAGTTAGGGGGAGATTTGGGGTGAGTGCTTATTTGTGCCCTGGGTACCCCTGGAACTATAGCAGGGTGACTGTTACCCCAATGTTTCTATATATCTGTAACCTTGTTATGAGCTAAGGGGGCCCAGCCTGAAGGCCAGTTAGGGGGAGAGTTGGGATGGGTTATTATTTGTGCCCTGGCTTTTCCTGGAACTACAGCAGGGTGACTGAAATGTGGTCAACAATCTCTAGTCCATATATTTTTATGGGTGGCAGTAAGGTCAAATGCACCAAAAAGGAGGATATGGACAGCCCCAGTTGGGCTGATCAATGAAACTGAAGGTTAAACATGTGACTGGAATTAATATAGTTCAATATAAAAGGGCGGAATACAGCTGCCTTTCCAACATCTCATTCCAAAACCAAGGGTAATAATATGACATTGGTCCTCCCTATGCTGCTATATCAGCCTCTGCTCTTCTAGGCAGATTCCCACTAGATGTTGTAGCGATGTTAGATGGAATTAATTTCCATTCGTACATAATAGTTTGGGCCCTGATGTTGGGGATTAGGACTGGCCCTCAGTTGGGGCTCCAGTTCATCCGACAGGGGTTCAGTTAGATTGACCTCAGGGCTCTGTGAAGGCCAGTCAAGTTCTTCCAATCCCTTCTAGACAAACCCATTCTGTATGCTTTGTTAATAGAGGGGCATAATGGTGGTGAAATAAGAAGGGGCCTTCTACAAACTGTTGCCACAGTAGGGAGCATGGATGTATCATGAATGTCATTGTATGATGTAATGGGACCTGTTAAATAGGCAATTAAAGTGATTCAAATTGTCCAGATGCTTATTTAATACTAACATTCATATAGACAGTTTGTTTTTCCAATTTCTATGTTTATAATGTTTTTCCAAAAACAATTTAATAGTACATGAGAGAATCTTTTTCCCATATAATGACAAAATAATACAGAATGTCACTGTGCCAGGGAATTATGGGTATTCTATTGGCTGTGATCGCTTAAAGAAGCCAAAATAAAGTATTTGTTACAGTGAAGTTGCTGAAGCTTTTTATATGTTCCTGCCAAAGCCATTAGGGCCTATGGACTTTCCACGCTTAAGCTTTTTAATGAATGTAATGATTTATTTTGCAGTTATGGGGAAATTAAGTACAATGGGATGCTGCTTAATGAATTTAGGAAGATCAACGGTGTTAAGAAAACGATTCCATTGCTGGTCGGAGGGTAGTCGTGCTCCAGGTATTATGGATGTGTCTGGAAATAAATACTAATTGACTCATAATTCAGCAGCACCATAGGGCTTTGTGTTTTTAATTCTGTCTCATTGCCTCATAAACATAATCCTACTTTGTCACTTGTTTTCTGTATAGAAGTGTATCTGTCTGGCACAAGAATGTGACTTGTGTGTGACAACAGGGATTCATCCATTCTTGCCCTTGTATCTTCCATTTAGCTTTAACCATACAGACTAGACTCCTGTGATTGACCCTCAAGAGAGTTTGTGCCTAAGGCTATACATCTTGGCCTGGCACCCCACTTATCTCATGTCCCCATTGCACTCTTGCTCCCTGCTGCACACAGGCCCTGCTACTCTGGAAATCCATCACCCCTCAACCCCTGTACCATGGTACTGGTCTTTGTCAGTTCATTCCATACCCCTGCTTTCACTCCCCATTGGATGATCTTCCTCCATCAGTCATTCATTGAGTCCTAACTTCTCTCCCTCTGAATGGCACCCCTTGCCTTTATGCCCTAGGCAGCTGCCTACCCTGTATCTCCAGCCCCGGCATTAGGGTTGACAGCCCTCATGTCTGCTAGTGTCTCTTCAAAAGGCTTATTTACTAATGCAACTGGAAGTACAGCTTGCAAATGTGACCACTTATTGACACTATGCAAAAGAATGTACTTGCACCCAAATATGCACCTTGCACATCGGTTACTTGCCCTGAGCGCCATTGTGCCCAACCACCTGGTGCTGGCTCATCTGCTACTGTTCTTCTGTGCTGCAGTTGTGGACAGTGTTGCACCAAGGCTACAAAAAGGCCTAGGGGTCCACCATGGCATTGCTATTCTGAAAGTGCTAGCCACAACTTGCAGTTGAGGTACAGGTAATTCATTTAAAGGGGAACTCCACAAAAAAATAACTTTAGCTTTTTAAAAAGTAAAGATAATTTCAAGCAACTTTGCAATATACATCATTTAAAAAATATGCAGACTTTGCATGATTTTTAATGGTTTCTGAAAGTTCCCTAAGCCTAGCCCTCCTGCTGATCTGTCTGACTCCTGCTCTCCAGGTGATCTGTCTGACTACTTTGCTGAGCTGTCTGACTACTGTTACTTTGTATCAACAGCCATCTGTCCTCAGTCTGCATCCTCCAAACCCCACAATTCCCTGCACACGTGATTTCAAAAAGGAAAGGAAAATCATAGTGCAATGCATTATGGGTTATGTAGTTCCTGCATGCTGTCTGTAAGCTGTGGAGAAGTTGTTAAAATTTGTAACATCAGTGTTTAGTCCCTCCTTCCCTGCCAGGATTTGAAATGATGCAGACAGGGGTTATTCTTGCTATTATGCCGCCTGAGGCGGCCTTCTTTCGCCGCCCCCACCCCTCCCACGGCACTAACCTTTACAGCGCCGGAGAGGGCAGGGGCGGTCCGCGATGCATAGTGCAGTGAGCGCAATAGCGCTCTCTGCACTAGAAGAGCCGAATTTCCGGTTTGAAAACCGGAAATTCAGCTCTTAGTTACCAGGAGCGGCATTTTTGCCGCCCCTGGCAACCAGGGGGGCGCTGCCGCCTGAGGCGAGTGTCTCAACTCGCCTCATTGGTGGAGCGCCCCTGGATGCAGAAAGAGAAGAACTGTTAAACAGCTGGATTTCAGCATAGAAAATGGCATTTATTAATACTTTTTGAAGAAACAGGTAACTGATGGGTATATTAGGGGTTTCTCTGTTATGTGGGCCTCTTAATCAAATTTTGGTTTGGAAGCCGGAGTTCTCCTTTAAGGTTTTCTTTTGTGCAACTGTTGGCCAGCCTGCAATTGTATAGGGATGCATCGAATCTGCTATTTGGGATTCGGCAGAATCCTTTATGAAGTATTCGTCCGAATACGGAACCAAATCCTAATATACATATGCAAATTAGGGACAAGAAGGGAAAAAGTGGGAATTTTTGACAAAAAGTTATGTGAGTTCCATTCCTGGCCTTAAATTGCATATGCAAATTAGGTATGAGGATTCGGTGAATCTGAATCCTGCTGAAAAGGGCCAACTGCTAAACCAAATCCTAGATTTGGTGCATCCCTAGTATTATGTAAGTAAATGAACCTTTCTGTCACTGGTTCCCAGGTGCTGATTGCCGAACAGGAACAATGCAGTGGAAACCAGGAACAGGTCTTCTTCCAGTGACAATGCTCCCATTGGCTAATATGCTTTTTAGATATCCAGTAAGCATTCACAGCATGACCAGAGCTGACCCTTACTGGCCTTCAGGCTGGAAACCAATTGTTCTCTTTGAATGGGACCTGTCCAACCAAACTTTGGCAACCCCAAAATTACCCTGATAACAGTGAGTTAGTTAAAGCCAGTGGAACTGGATGACTGTCTATTCGCTCATCTCCGGTGGTGACCTACAATTCTCATTCAAACTGCACTCGAGCACAGAGATCCGCCCTCAGCTTCTGCAGATGCTGCTGGTTTAATAGCTTTGGTAGGGCAATTAACATGCAAACATTGTTGATTTCTATAAAACATTTATGTATGGAGATACCTCACATAAATGGATTGCTCTAGCTGTGATCATATTACACTTTTCTCACCCATAAAGCATCACCCCCTGTTGATCTCAGCACGGTTCCTCAGTGTGGTTCTCATTCAAACTGCTCAGCTTGCCAGGTGAGTAAAAGACTTTATGTAAATAAATCGCCTCCAGCCTAGGCACGTGATTAACATTCTGATGCATAGACTATGTGTTACTTTGCATTCTAATGACAGTAGCATCCATTGCAGAGAAGACTGGAGTTGAGATGCCTTCAAGAGGGAAATGGTAGGTATTTCCAGGAAGCCCAATTACAACTATACTGCCTGTGATAGCCAGGCAAAAAGGACACTTCTTTCCAAAGCCCTACCATGACAGGTCCATCAACACCTTTTTAACTCCAAAGGGATGTTTGTTATGAAGAGCAGCTTTAGCATAGATGTTCTTGTCCCATGAAGAGGTACTGTAGGTTCTGAGGTTCTGCGCACTTGTATTTTAGCACCTGTATTGGAATAAGATGGGATATATGAACCCATTCTGCTACTTGTTTCAGTTTTTGTTAAATGAAGAGCCGAACACTGGGGTATTATGCTGGGGTCACTGGGTCATATATTGCTGGGGCCACAGCATACTATATATATTGCCGAGAACAATGCCATAAAATTCTGGGTCCATTTGATGCTACTGTCATGTATGTTGGAGTCGTGAATTGCTGGAATCATTATGTTATAAAATGATGGGGCCAATTTGTCGTATATTGAACACTGGGGAGTTGTCCTGGGGTCACTGTGTAATATATTGCTGGGGCCACGGTGTGGTTCTCTGTAACATGTGTAAATGGTAACGTATATTGCTGAGCCAGTTTAGGACTGGGGATACCAGGAAAACTCATGGTGGGCCCAGTTGTCAGTGAGCCTCTTGCTTCTAACCATTTGGCATATTTCATGGCCATTCCCTAATTCTTTAAGGGAACAAAGAGGCTTAATAATATAATAATAGAGATTAGTATGTAGAGAAAAGAGACTAGGAGAATAATGAGGTTGAGTGTGGAGAGGAGGTATAATAGTTTGGAAAGTGGGTCCTCAGCCTAACATCTTCTGGTGTGCCGCTGGCAACCCAGTCTGACACTGTGCTGAGCTATTAAATGTTGGGGGTCACTAGTTGGGGTTTACAGGTGTTGGGTGTCACTAAGCACTAGGAACTGCCAATGGGAAGGGTTGAAGTTGCACGGTGTGACCTTAAACACACCAGTGAGGTAATACAGGGATATCAAAATACAGGCATCTATTCAAAATGGTGGCACTTGAGTCACCCACCCATGTTTGAACCCACATGGGGAAATTAATTATGCTAAAAAAAAAATTGGTTCTAAAACAGTTACAGTACCAGTGCGCTTGTGTTTTTTCCCCTCTTTTTTCATATATCATATTTCATATAAGAAATCCCGCGCTGTTTGCCAGTAAGTCCTCATTAAGTCAGTTTGACTGATGTTCAATTTAATATTCCAAGTTGGCTTCAGATTATGCAAATTCAATTAATGGGGGGAAAAAAAAACATTTTAAAGGATGCAAATCGCTCAGAGACAACGTGCTGGAAAATTGTCACTGTATGGGGCTAGTGAGGATTAGCAGTCCTCTGAGATCTATTGTAATGGGATTAAAGGAACAGTAACGTCAAAAAATAAAAGTGTTTTAAAGTAATGAAAATATAATGCAGTGTTGCCCTGCACTGGTTAAACTGATGTGTTTGCTTCAGAAACACTACTATTGTTTATATAAACAAGCTGCTGTGTAGCCATGGGGGCAGCCATTCAAAGGAGAAAAGGCTCAGGTTACACAGCAGATAAGTTCTGTCTGTCTAATAGTGTTATCTGTTATCCATTAGTTAACCTGTGCCATATAACCGTTTTTCAATTTCCGCCATTGCTCCACAGCAGCTTGTTTATATGAACTATAGTAGTGTTTCTGAAGCAAACAGATCAGTTTTACCAGTGCAGGGCAACAGTACATGATATTTTCATTACTTTAAAACACTTACATTTTTTGGTGTTACTGTTCCTTTAAACGAAAGTAAAGGAGAATATAAAGCTACAAAAATGGCACATATCTGCTTCTACCATCCCTACATATCACACTGTTTCTATGTGTAAGATACATATGAATTAAAAGAGTGTCAGTAGAGAGAATGGGCCATGTAGGATACAAACTAACATACTAGTAAACATACTGTATAACCAATAATTAAAAAGGAAAAAAAAAACATCCCTAGTACAGGTATGGGATCATTAATCCGGAAATCCATTATGCATAAGGCTCCGAATTATGGGAAGGCCATCTCCTAGACCTATAGACTCAATTTTATCCAAACAATCCATATTTTTCTCTGTAATAATAAATAGTAACTTGTACTTGATCCCAACTAAGATGTAATTAATCCTTATTGGAAGAAAAATCAGCCTGTTGGGTTTATTTAATGTATATATGATTTTATAGTAGACTTAAGGTATGGAGACCCAAATTACAGAAAGATCCCTTCTCCAGGTCCTGGACATTCTGGATAACAAGTCCCATACCTGTACTATATACAGTAGAAGCTCAAACCCTCACAAGATCCCACTGTATCAGACCCAAAAGGCATGAAAATAACAAAAAAAATGGAGGGAGCGACACCCAGAGCAGTGCTAAAATGAACTCCCTCCATATTTTTCCTATTTACATAGTCATTATTGTCTATGGATATTCTGTTAATAGTGAACCGGGCGTTTGATAAATGTCAGCAGGAAAGATATTCATTTAATTCACTGCGTCTTATTGAATCACAGCAGATCATTGCTTCCTACCAAGCCTAATTATATATCTACTAATCCGATTCTTAGGGAAATTTCTAAATATGTTGAGTCTTGAACTAAAATGAATTTATTTTGTGTTTGTTTCCCTTATGAACCATCAAATGTAGCCCCTTGGCTGGGTTCAGATGCCTTAAATTGTCATTTTTTGTGTCATAACAACATAAGTTCCATCTTTCTCTCTGAATCATCTTAGAACTGTAAATTCACCCCTGTTTTTACCAAATTGAACCTCAAAACGACAGCATCATGGGCAAAACCAGCTCTTACACTTCTGCATAGACCCAACATACCAATATCATCATAATTACATATACAGGTGTGGGGCCTGTTATCCAAAATGCTCAGGACCTGGGGTTTTCAGGAGAATCTTTTTGTAATTTTGGTCTCCGTACCTTAAGTCTACTAAAAAAGTAATTAATTACAAAAACATTCATTAAACCCAATAGGACTGTTCTGCCTCCAATAAGGATCGTATTTGGGATCAAGTACAAGCTACTGTTTTATTATTATAGAGAAAAAAGGAAAAAGTAGAATTATTAAAAAGGAGTCTATGGCAGATGGTCTTCTTGTAATTAACAGAGCTGTCAACTGTCAGCAGGATGGGGGACGTGCAACACAGGAAGTGTGGCGTGATGTAATAGGAAGTGACATAACAGGAAGTGGTGCCATGCACATGTGCAGAACCTCTCCCGAAGTCACGGAAACAGCTCCACTGATATCAATGACATTTTCTGCACATGCGCGCATCACATCAGATTTTTTGCCTGTAAATCATCAGAAATCAGGGGAATGTGTGAAAGTGATGGAAGTCCAGGGGACACAGAGTAAAATCCAGAACTCCCAGAGTTGACGGCTCTGAATTAAGGGCTTGTGGATAGGGTTGCCACCTTTTTAAAATATTCTTACCAGCCAGTGGGGGCGGTGAAACACCAGGAGGCTGGCAATGATGTAAAGGAGTGGAATGATGATATCACCAGATGTCCGAGAATCTACGGGAAGGATGAAGAATAAGAGACTGGTAAGTTTTTACTGGATGAGGGCCTTAAGGAGCTGGGGCGAGTGCTTAATGGAACATATCAGGGGCTGCACTTTGGGGTATCACTACATTGCCGGTAACTTTGTAATACGGGCCCCGGCCCTGGCAGGTGGTTTCCTGGAAACCCTAATTCTGGATCGATGTCATACTGGGCTGGGAGACCCTGTCCTTCCACAGAAGCCGGAAGCGGCATCCGACCTCCCTCCCTGGCCCCGGCGTGGCTGAAATAACTTCCTTTCCCTCTGCTTTCTTGAATGTTCCCCATCCTAAAACGATATAGGTTAGTGATTTGTGGGCTGGCCCAAAACTTGCGCTTGGTCAGGTTCGTGCCAACACTCAAAATATTCGCACGGTTGGAGGGTTTGGCCTGAGTTCCTCCTGCAGCCCTTCCCACCCAAGACCTAACGGTGCCTAGGGTTGTCATCTGTCCGGATTTCACCTGAAGGGCTTGGCAGGTGAAAAGTTCCTGTCCGGATTTCCAAATTAGGAAATCCAGACAGGACATTGAAGTGAATCAGTCCCTGATATCACCCGTCCTGCCCCTAGGGTTGCCACCTTTCTGGAAAAAAATACCGGCCTTCCTTTATATTTATCTTTTTTTCCCTATTAATAACATTGGGATCAGCCATAATTTTTACCGGCCAGGCCAGTAAAATACCAACCAGGTGGCAACCCTAGCTGCCCCCAACATCATCCGCCCCGCCCCTGACATCACCTGCCCCACCCCCCATCACCAGCCCAGGCCACCTGCCCGTTTTCACAAAAAAAAGTTGGCAACCCTAACTGTGCCCTGCTCCAGCATCCGGTGGCATCTATTTATAGACGGGTATATAATAAGAAGTGGGCCCATAGGCCAAGTTGGGCACGGGTTCTGAGTGAATTTGTCAATCCACACATCAGTACTATGGGTGGCTCTATAAAGGGTGCTTGGCACCCTATTCTATGTTGGGTAGCACATAGGACTTCTCTGGCTTCTTCCTCAGTACTCCTTTATGGTTCCTGAGTACATATCTCCTGGCTCTTACAGTTACATTTACCCTTTAATGATTACCTTTATTAGGTTCTGTCCCCAGAATGGGCCGGTGTCTGTGAATTGTCTCCAGCAGCGAGCAGCTCACTAGATTTAATTGCCTTTGAAAGCTGCCAAGGTTTAGTGTTAAGAGACACAGGCGTCCTCTCACTTTGCTATGATTTACTGGCACCCAGTTGCTGCACCCATCGATTTCATTGCTTCAGTACTAAGGCACTGAGTATTTTTATACACAAGTATGACGTGAACTCAATGGAGGTTTATATACTCCCGGAGGGGTTGTTTTACCAACATGTAATGAGTCTAATTAATCATCAGAGTCCAGTAACTTGGAAAGCTGTTAATGAACATTAAAAGCCATTGGATTTCCATAACCCCCTCGGCTTCACCATCCATCACATCGGAGAAGCGTCCTGGCGTCCCGTGCAGTGTAAAACCTGGAGTGGGAGATAATGGCTCGGCGACTCCACAGAGATTAGCTCTGCATTCGTTTCTGCCCAAAACTCACTAAAGTCACTAAATGAAGCACCTGCATACTAAACAGTCATTAAAGGGAACTGGTGTTTTACCACTACAATGTGGGATGGGATCTGTTTTCCAGAAACCCATTATCCAGAAATTTCCAAATAACGTGAAGGCCATCTCCCTTAGACTTCATTTTAAAGGGATACTGTCATGGGAAAAACTTTTTTTTCAAAATGAATCAGTTAATAGTGCTGCTTCAGCAGAATTCTGCACTGAAATCCATTTCTCAAAAGAGCAAACCGATTTTTTTATATTCAAATTTGAAATGTGACATGGGGCTAGACATTTTGTCAATTTCCCAGCTTCCCCAAGTCATGTGACTTGTGCTCTGATAAACTTCAATCACTCTTTACTGCTGTACTGCAAGATAGCATTTCTCTCCTAAAGTGCAGGCACAAGTAACATGACTAGGGGCAGCTGGGAAATTGACAATATGTCTAGCCCCATGTCACATTTCAAAATTGAATATAAAAAAAAATCTGTTTGCTCTTTAAAGAAATGGATTTCAGTGCAGAATTCTGCTGGAGTAGCACTATTAACTGATGTGTTTTGAAAAAAACATGTTTTCCGATGACAGGATCCCTTTAATCAAATAATTCTAATCTTTAAAAATTATTTCCTTTTACTAATGAAATAGTACCTCATACTCTACCCCAATATATCAAACAATCCTATTGGCTCAATTTAATTTTGAAAGGATTTTTAGTAGGCATAAGTATTATGATCAAAATTACCCTTTGTCCAGAAAATCCCAGGTCCCAAGCATTCTGGACAATAGATCCCATACCTGTATCAAATTAAATGTATTTTAATTGAAATATATTCTCAGTTTAACCACTGCATATATGTATGACTCATGTAATGCTATGCATAAGTATGGATAGCAAAAATACAACTTGACTCATGGGAAAAAAATCTGTGCCACTTGCTGTTCAGCTAGGCAGGCTGATCACCCTGTAGAAAATTAAGTTGGTGAGCAGAGAAAAGTCTTGTGATGTATCTGTGCGCAGAAAATTAAGTTAGTGAGCTGAGAGTCGTGTGACATCTAAGTTCTAAGCAGAGTCACAATGGATAACTCTTCCCCTGCTCACTAATTAATTTTCTGACATAAGGAGGTGCTGTTGTTTTATATTCATGCTAACATCTTGAAAACTATATAAAAAAAAAGATAAATTGCAAAAATGAGCATTGTTTTGACGGTTTAGATAAGTACAAACCGGCGTACCAACTTGGCCAGTGATATAATCCTCTACTTATTTTGTCAGTGCCACCCCAACTTGGTCAAGAGCTAAGTGTACATGCACAAACATCATATATAGAACTGTATTTATCTCGCTGTTGGTTTGAGCTGGATATTCCAGCTGATGTGCGACTCTACTCCACTGACTGCAGTCGAGCTGACCCCTTTTAGAACCAGACAAATAATTAGCAGGCTAATTAGCAATCAATCGAGATGCTTTCTGCAGGGTTAGGCACAATCATGCATAGAATGCCATGGTATCTCTAATACATAGCAGCACAGAAACTCCAGGATATAATGCTGCAATAGGCTAATTTACAAGTGCAATCTGCAAAGTGCAAAACTGGTAGCGATTTCCCCAGAATTCCAGTTAGTTGCACCCATACATTAGTGTATGCAGCAATTAGTGCCCGATTCAACAGTGCAGTAAGTAGGGATGCACCGAATCCACTGTTTTGGATTCAGCCGAACCCCCGAATCCTTAAAAAAAGATTCTGCCGAATACCGAACCAAATCCGAATCCTAATTTGTATATGCAAGTTATGGGTAGGAAGTCATGCAAAAAGTCATGCGATTTCCCTCCCCGCCCCTAATTTGCATATGCAAATTAGGATTCGGATCCGATTCGGCTGGGCAGAAGGATTTGGCCGAATCCAGAACCTGCTGTAAAAGCCCGAATCCCGAACCGAATCCTGGATTCGGTGCATCCCTAGCAGTCAGGCGATTTTAGATGATACTCCTGTTTTTGAATTTGCTGACATTTAAATATACATATTTGGTTCTGAATTTGGTCAAAATGTTTTTGGAAGGATTCAGTATTCAGCATAAACCAGAAATAATGAATTCAATGCTTCTCTTATAGTGGCACATAGACCACCCAGAATATTGTGACTCCAGTATAATATTGCACAATAGCTTGTCTTATAATGGCATAGTGTCCCCAGTATATAATGGCATTGTGTCCCCAGTACATATTGGCCCAGTGTCCCCAGCATATATTGGCACAGTGTACCCACTATATATTGGTTGTGTTCCCAACATTTGGCACAGTGTCTCCAGCATTTATTGACAAAGTGCCCAGTATATAATGGCACAGTGTCCCCAGTATACTGTATAATAGTACAGTGTCCCCAGTATATAATAGCACAGTGTTCACCAGTATATAATGGCACATTGTCCCCAGCATATAATAACACAGTGTCTCCAGTATATAATAGCACAGTGTCCCCAGTATATAATGGCACAGTGTCCCCAGTATATAATGGCACAGTGTCCCCCAGTATATAATGGCACAGTGTCCCCAGTATATAATGGCACAGTGTCCCCAGTATATAATGGCACAGTGTCCCCAGTATATAATGGCACAGTGTCCCCAGCATATAATAGCACAATGTCCCCAGCATATAATAGCACAGTGTCCCCAGTATATAATGGAACAGGGTCCCCAGTGCATATTGGTACAGTGTCCCCAGCATATATTGGCAGAGTACCCATATATAATGGTTGTGTTCCCAACATATAATGGCACAGTGTCCCCAGTGCATATTGGTACAGTGTCCCCAGCATATATTGGCATAGAACCCCGGTATATAATGACTAGTTTTCCCAGCATATAATGGCACTGTGTCCTTAGCAGTTATTGGCACAGTGTCCCCAATATATAATGTCACCGTGTTCCCAGCATATACTGTAATGGCACAGTGTTCCCAGCACTTATTTGCACAGTGTCCCCAGTGCATATTGGCACAGTGTCTCCAGCATATAGTGACATAGTGCCCAGTATATAATGGCACAGTGTCCCTAGCAGTTATTGGCACAGTGTCCCCAGTATACTGTAAAGAAGCACAGTGCCCCCGGTATATATTAGCAAAGTGTTCCCAGTACCGGTATATAATGGCACAGTGTCCCAAGTATATAATAGCACAGTGTTCCCAGCATATAATAGCACCGTGTCACCAGTATATAATGGCACAGTGTCCCCAGTATATAATGGCACAGTGTCCTCAGTATATAATGGCAGTGTCCCCAGAATATAATTGCACAGTGTCCCCAGTATATATTGGCACAGTGACCCCAGTACATAATGGCACAGTGTCCCCAGTATATAGTTGGCACAGTGACCCCAGTACATAATGGCACAGTGTCCCCAGTATATAGTTGGCACAGTGTCCCCAGTATATATTGGCACAGTGACCCCAGTATATATTGGCACAGTGACCCCAGTATATATTGGCACAGTGACTACAGTATATATATTGGCATAGTGACTACAGTGTATATTGACACAGTGACTACAGTATATATTGACACAGTGACTACAGTATATATTGGCACAGTGACCCCAGTATATATTGGCACAGTGACCCCAGTATATATTGGCACAGTGACCCCAGTATATATTGATACAGTGACCCCAGTATATATTGGCACAGTGACTACAGTATATATTGGCACAGTGACTACAGTATATATTGGCACAGTGACCCCAGTATATATTGGCACAGTGACCCCAGTATATATTGGCACAGTGACCCCAGTATATATTGACACAGTGACCCCAGTATATATTGGCATAGTGACTACAGTATATATTGACACAGTGACCCCAGTATATATTGGCACAGTGACTACAGTATATATTGACACAGTGTCCCCAGTATATATTGGCACAGTGACTACAGTATATATTGGCACAGTGTCCCCAGTATATATTGGCACAGTGACTACAGTATATATTGGCACAGTGACTACAGTATATATTGGCACAGTGACCGCAGTATATATAGGCACAGTGTCCCCAGTATATATTGGCACAGTGACCGCAGTATATATTGGCACAGTGTCCCCAGTATATATTGGCACAGTGACCCCAGTATATATTGGCACAATGACTACAGTATATATTGACACAGTGACTACAGTATATATTGGCACAGTAACTACAGTATATATTGGCACAGTGACCGCAGTATATATTGGCACAGTGACCGCAGTATATATTGGCACAGTGTCCCCAGTATATATTGGCACAGTGACCGCAGTATATATTGGCACAGTGTCCCCAGTATATATTGGTACAGTGACTACAGTATATATTGGCACAGTGACTACAGTATATATTGGCACAGTGACCCCAGTATATATTGGCACAGTGACCCCAGTATATATTGGCACAGTGACTACAGTATATATATTGGCATAGTGACTACAGTATATATTGACACAGTGACTACAGTATATATTAACACAGTGACTACAGTATATATTGGCACAGTGACCCCAGTATATATTGGCACAGTGACCCCAGTATATATTGGCACAGTGACCCCAGTATATATTGATACAGTGACCCCAGTATATATTGGCACAGTGACTACAGTATATATTGGCACAGTGACTACAGTATATATTGGCACAGTGACCCCAGTATATATTGGCACAGTGACCCCAGTATATATTGGCACAGTGACCCCAGTATATATTGACACAGTGACCCCAGTATATATTGGCATAGTGACTACAGTATATATTGACACAGTGACCCCAGTATATATTGGCACAGTGACTACAGTATATATTGACACAGTGTCCCCAGTATATATTGGCACAGTGACTACAGTATATATTGGCACAGTGACCGCAGTATATATAGGCACAGTGTCCCCAGTATATATTGGCACAGTGACCGCAGTATATATTGGCACAGTGTCCCCAGTATATATTGGCACAGTGACCCCAGTATATATTGGCACAGTGACTACAGTATATATTGACACAGTGACTACAGTATATATTGGCACAGTGACCCCAGTATATATTGGCACAGTGACCCCAGTATATATTGGCACAGTGACCCCAGTATATATTGATACAGTGACCCCAGTATATATTGGCACAGTGACTACAGTATATATTGGCACAGTGACTACAGTATATATTGGCACAGTGACCCCAGTATATATTGGCACAGTGACCCCAGTATATATTGGCACAGTGACCCCAGTATATATTGACACAGTGACCCCAGTATATATTGGCATAGTGACTACAGTATATATTGACACAGTGACCCCAGTATATATTGGCACAGTGACTACAGTATATATTGGCACAGTGACTACAGTATATATTGGCACAGTGACCGCAGTATATATTGGCACAGTGTCCCCAGTATATATTGGCACAGTGACCCCAGTATATATTGGCACAGTGACTACAGTATATATTGGCACAGTGACCCCAGTATATATTGGCACAGTAACTACAGTATATATTGGCACAGTGACCGCAGTATATATTGGCACAGTGACCGCAGTATATATTGGCACAGTGTCCCCAGTATATATTGGCACAGTGACCGCAGTATATATTGGCACAGTGTCCCCAGTATATATTGGTACAGTGACTACAGTATATATTGGCACAGTGACTACAGTATATATTGGCACAGTGACCGCAGTATATATTGACACAGTGACCCCAGTATATATTGGCACAGTGACCGCAGTATATATTGGCACAGTGTCCCCAGTATATATTGGCACAGTGACCGCAGTATATATTGACACAGTGACCCCAGTATATATTGGCACAGTGTCCCCAGTATATATTGGCACAGTGACTACAGTATATATTGGCACAGTGACTACAGTATATATTGGCACAGTGACCGCAGTATATATTGACACAGTGACCCCAGTATATATTGGCACAGTGTCCCCAGTATATATTGGCACAGTGACTACAGTATATATTGGCACAGTGACTACAGTATATATTGGCACAGTGACCGCAGTATATATTGGCACAGTGACCTGTATTGGCACAGTGACTACAGTATATATTGGCACAGTGACCCCAGTATATATTGGCACAGTGACTACAGTATATATTGGCACAGTGACCGCAGCATATACTGGCACAATAACTGGAGCATACATTGGTAATAGCTCTATGCTCCAGAAACACAGCGGCAACAGTCCCAAATAAATGAAATAATGGTACAATATAGCACAATGGACATTCTAAGACCGCTGAGTAGACCTTACCTCCAGAACTACCCGAATAAATACATTCAAATTGCATTTATGGAAATTGCTTATTTTTTTTTACCTGTATTCCTAAACAAGTGGCAAATGTAATTTGTTCCATTTTTCAGCCTGAAAAGAAAAAAAAGACAATTGGGTTTTGAAAAACAGAAAGTGAAAAGTAACCTGAGAGAATGGCAGCTCCCCCCCCCCCCCTGTATATGGCCTAGGGCCCAACAGGGAAACCAAGCAGGTTGTAAAATCTGCACATTTTGTGCTTGTGTTTATTACACCTATTCCAACGAGCCCTTTCTGAGAGCACAATACTAACTAATGTGCTGAGCTATAAAAATGAATGGGGAACATTTGACTCATGCCATCTATGCTGTAAATTCTTTCCAGTGAATGCTATCGGCACCCCCTTCCCATTGTATTGCTCCAACAGGATTCGGGGTGTTGTTATGTTTCCCCTCTGCAGTAACGTGCCGTGCCAAGCTGCAGAACGGTGCCCTTTGGCAGTGAGACAAAGAGCACAAAAATGAAGGTGAAACCGGTCACTGGTTTCACTGCTGATATTCTGGAGCGTTGCTTGAGCAGCCAGCGATGTGGTGCCCTGGGAAACATGATTTGTGGTCCTGGACTATTAAAGGGAACATTAACCCTCTAGACATTTTTTTTTTTTGAGATACATATATGTATCTCTCTGCAGCCCGTTCCATCTGAAACCTGAGCCCCATTGTCATTTAAAAGAGAATTAAAACCAAAAATGAATCTGGCTAGAAATGCTGTATTTTATATACTAAACTTACTTTACCAGCCCAGAGGTTCAGCAGTCCTATGACAGTCATGATCCAGGCCTTCAAATTTGTCCTCAGCAGCTCCCCATCTTGGATCCTGTTAGGCCATCTTTTGAGCGTCAGTGTCACTGCACATGCTCAGTGAGCTCTGGGCGGCTGTTAAGAAGCTAAGCTTAGGGGTCGTGTGAAGCTAATGCTTCAAGGCTGATTTTTAACTTCTAGAAGGTTTGGGCTGGGTCGGCAGGACACTAGGAATAAACTCAAATCCTGCCCTTGGCTGCCACTCCCCAACAGCCCTCCCTCCACAGATCAGGGCAGTTTGTTAAAAGAGAACTAAACCTTAAAATTAATATGGCTAAAAATGCCATATTTTATCAACTAGGGGTAGGAGCTATGGTGGTCCTTTCACACCCCAGTTCAATCCCAAATTCTGGTGCAGAATGCACTGGTGTCTGAGCTGCCAAGTAATGAATTAATTGATAATTAGCCTTGTTTCTTCAAATTTTATATAATATATACAGTATATTCTGAGTGGTCCCTAAGCTGAGTAAGTGACAGCAGCACAGAGCATGTGCAGTGAATCAACAGAAAAGAAGATGGGGAGCTACTGGGGCATCTTTGGAGACACAGATCTTTACTGCTAAAGGGTTGTGGTGGCCTTGAGCTGGTACAGATGTCCAAAAAATGTGACGCATATTTTAGCCTAATTAATTTAGTTCTTCTTTAAGATGCAAGAACAGTTATCCAATGAGAATCCTATTTACTCTCAGCATTAGCGAGCCTTATTATCTCCTACAGCACTTCTCTACTGTTGCCAGCAAAATCCGCAGAATTATAAACCGAAAATATATTCATGCACTCATTTCCTTCTACTGTTATCTAGGGACAAATTGGGAAATTACATTATAAAAATAGTTCTGTTCCTTTATGGCTTCTAATATCCCTGACTCCTGTGATCCGTTGTAGCACTGTCCTTATAATATGCTCAGAGATGCAGCTCATGAAATTTAGTAATGTCAGGATTGTTCATGCTGTTTTGAATACACATTTTGGAATTTTAACTAAAAATCTTGGTGTTGCTGCTCTTTTTTGTATTATTTTAAGGGGTGGTTCACCTTTAAGATAACGTTAAAGGGATACTGTCATGGGAAAAAAAAAATTTTCAAAATGAATCAGTTAATAGTGCTGCTCCAGCAGAATTCTGCACTGAAATCCATTTCTCTAAAGAGCAAACAGATTTTTTTATAATCAATTTTGAAATGTGACGTGAGGCTAGACATATTGTCAATTTCCCAGCTGCCCCAAGTCATGTGACTTGTGCTCTGATAAACTTCAATCACTCTTTACTGCTGTACTGCAAGTTGGAGTGATATCACCCCCTCCCTTCCCCCCCAGCAGCCTGACAACAGAACAATGGGAAGGTAACCAGATAACAGCTCCCTAACACAAGATAACAGCTGCCTGGTAGATCTAAGAACAACACTCAATAGTAAAAACCCATGTCCCACTGAGACACATTCAGTTACATTGAGAAGTAAAAACAGCAGCCTGCCAGAAAGCATTTCTCTCCTAAAGTGCAGGCACAAGTCACATGACCAGGGGCAGCTGGGAAATTGACAAAATGTCTAGCCCCATGTCAAATTTCAAAATTGAATATAAAAAAATCTGTTTGCTCTTTTGAGAAATGGATTTCATTTTGAAAAAAATTTTTTCCCATGACAATATCCCTAAGTATGTTAAAGAGAGGCCAGTACTAAGCAACTTTTCAATTGGTCTTCATTATTTATTTATTTATTTTTTATAGTTTTTGAATTATTTGCTTTCTTTGTCTGACTCTTTACAGCTTTCAAATGGGGGGTCACTGACCCCGTCTAAAGATGCTCTGTGAGGCTAAAAATGTATTGTTATTGCTACTTTTTACTACTCCTCTTTCTATTTAAACCCTTTTCAGACTGTAGCGGTGTGCTGCCCTTGGTTTACACACATATATATATATATATATATATATATATATATATATATATATACATATATATATATATATATATATATATATATATATATATATATATATATATATATATAAATATATACTGTATGATATGTATCCTAGAGGAGAGTGGCATTAAACAGACCCAAGCAAGAGATATATCCACAGAGAGATGATTCTTTATTGTTTACAGTTCCTGCCCCTGTCATTACACCGGGAGAAGATCCTTTAATAGCAATTAACTTTCCTATTTATCTTTGGCCACAATGATATTAACAAAGATTGCACGGCTCCTCTCTGCTAGGAATGATGGATTAGGAGCCGGCATGTCATAAAACCATGTTCATCATGCTGGTAACTCAAACAAGATTATTCCTTTGCAAATGGGGCCCTACTGCGGAAACTCTATAATTGCTGCTAAAAATAGATGCCTTTTTTTTTTAAATTTTTTTTTTTTTGCTGGGGTTATTGACCTGATCTTACTTGCATGACATAAATAGAACTGCAGGTGGCCAGAAGTGTGTTTTGCGGTGGCATGGGCTGCAGCACTAAATCTATATGCAACATTATTTAGGAGCTGTGCCACGAAGTGTAGTGGTGTAACATGACCTAACTTCTCACTGGCTAGATCTATAGTTTGGATATTCTACTCCTACAAAAGGCTTCCTATCTCAGGTTCTCCAGCACCATCCACCCCTCCAGCAAGCGGGCTCCTTAGAGAGAGAACCTCATGGTGACTCAGCTTTCAAAGACTAGGGACATCTGATGCATCTGGCCAATAAGGACCTACCAGGGAAACTTTTACCTCGAATAAGAAACAGCTTCCCTGTCCCTATGCTAAACAGACATGTCTCAATGCTGGATTAACCTTTAATGGGACTTTCTAAAGTAAAGCTTGGAAAAAAAACCTTATTCTCCTATGTACAGTAGAATTGTCCATCCCATCTTCATTGATTTTCCCTACTGTTGTCATCTAGCCCTACTGTCACTATCTTGCTCTACTGTAGCCATCATGCTCTAGAAACTTCATCCAGCTCTGAGGCCTCCATCTTGCTCTACTGTATCTGACCCTACCGTTGGCCTCTTATCCTGCTCTGATCATCTTGTCTTGTCCTCCTCCATCTTGCTCTTCTATCACTGTCTTGCCCTGCTGCCTTATTCCCATACTAGATCTCCTGTTGCCAGCCTCCCCAGATACAAATACTGTTCTGCCAGAGCTTTGGGCAGCCTTTCCCATTTGCACTTCACTAAAATCTTCTACAGGTTCTTAGAATGAAACTAATAACATCAAGATGAGTTTAACATACACAACATGTGCTTATTTAGCTAAAGAGGGCAAATACTACTCCTGATATTACCATGAAGGTTCCTTACAGTTATGGAAAACTAAAGTGGTTTAATTTTACCTTAAAAGATCCAGATATTTCTTCCAGTTAAATTATAATTTCTTCTCACCCTTAGCTATGGATGATTTAACAAAGGGACAGTGGAATGATGAAGAAGTCCACCCTATGCTATAATCACAAAGCTCTCTAGTAACCAATGACAATTGGGCATTGGCTATCATGTAAATAAGTTGTAACTTCCATATGTTCATTATAAAGAACAGATTCTTATCACATTCCTTTCTCCTCTTGAGCAGAGTGATAATAAGATTGGTGGTAAGGAATTGTTCCTCGGGTAGGGCATTTTTCTTTAAGAGAACCTTGCAGGCCCATTCTCTGTAAGATTTCCCAGTCCTCTCCTTGATTTATGGTCACCCTAGTTATGGTAGCATAGCGATGGCAAACAGCAGGCTCTCACTAATTAAATTACATACAAGAGAAGGAGACGCCAGATCCCTCACCCGGCTTCTAGCATTCAAGTAGTGAATGGTTTCTGAATTGCTGTTCTCAGAAGACGAGGCACAGGCTTTTGAAAGACCAGCACTGCATTATAAATGAAGCAATCAGCACTGTGCAGGCATTTTTCTTTGTAGGAGCTGGATGAAGCTTAAATATTATTATGGGCCTGTTCTTCTAAAATACAAGTTGGTCCAATAGGAAAGTCTATTTTACTTTTCACAAAAGAATAAACTTCTGCAACCTGTGCTAGTAACTTCTAGTATTAGATCATTGATCGTGGCTGTACCAATTTTCAGACATCGTTTACCGTGTGCCATACTTATGGTGATTCCCTATGGCCACAATGCAGTCAGACATTTTCCAGTGATGTCACAGTGACTCAATAGCATATGTGACATTTTCCCATGGGTACAATCCACAATTGCCTACAAATCTTCAGTAATTCAAAAATCAGCACGAGGCCACTGGGAGCAACATACAAGGGGTTGGAAAGCAACAAATTGCTCTCGAGCTACTGGTTGGGGATCACTGCTTTAGATATTACAGTGGGGTGCATTGCCTACCCCTTTACTCATCTCGGTTGTAAATTTGATTAAACAGGAGAAACCTCTGCTTGCTTATCTGGCTTCTCAACTATTTAGAAGTAAATATACATATAAACACTTTGCCATGAACAGCTGGAAGAAAAGGCTTAATAATAGTGTAAACTAGACAATTAGGTCAGAAAAATATTTACTACTTTTGAAGCGCACAAACAGTGGAGGTCATTGTCTTACCCTTTACTAATCTACATTGTAAATTAGAACAAATAGGAGAAACCTCAGTTTGCATCAATTGTTTAACATACTATACAAACATTAAATTAGTAACTATATAACTAAAGGCCATACTAAGGGAGATCCGCTCGTTTGACGACATCACCAAACGAGCGAAACTCTCCCCGATACGCCCACCTTGAGGCTGATCCGATCGTGGGCCCTAGAGCCCAGTGATCAGATCTCATTGAGAACAATACGGGCGGCCTGATTGAGGACCGCATCAACTAACATCAACATCAACTAACTGATGCAGTCCTCAATCCAACGGGATCTTTAAACTTTCGACTTTCAGACAGACATTGATCAGGGAAGCACATAAGAGGGCCCATACACTGCCCAATTAGCTGCTGACAATCTGTTGGCAGTTTATATCTGTCTGCATATATCTGTATCCAGTATATCTGTATAGGGCCTTAAATGGAAAAAATGTTTACTGACATACTAAACATGACAGTAATGCTAGGAAGCTAGGAAAGAATTTTTTGAAATTAGATTTTTTTTTATGGAAAAAAAATTTATCTTGAAAAGAATGCATTAACAGCTAAAATTGCCAAATATTGGACCAGTTTGTGTTTATTTTACTCTTTTAATTGGCCCTAATCGGATGAAACCATCACATTTTTGTAATATGGAACCTATTTAACATAGACCCTGCTCTTGCTACTCATATACTAATGTGAGTTTAATCCATCTGTATTTTTATTTTAATCATTATATTGGCACATTAGAACAAGGAAATAAAAACAAATGAAAGATGGTGGGTATAAGGGAGTCTGTTGCTTGCCTCTGCCGCACAGAAAACAGAAACTCCTGCAGGACTTGTATTTTCCTTCCCCCCCATGCAACACAATTCATAACCCTCGCTATAATCTGATAGATGGCTTTGCAGCAGAATTCATAAACTTCCTTTCCATTACCAAACGTTCTTACTTTGAAGGATAACCTGTCACCGCCTGATTCTACATTTTCATAATCCTTTCGAGCTTTCACAATAGGTTTGAGAAGAATTGGCTCCATTTTATGTGTTAAAAGTGTGCCGCATTTTGTAATGCCGTTTCGTCAGCATTTTCTGTTCTGCAGTTTTTTTTGTGTTGGTCTCCAGTACTGGGCAAGTATTAATGTGATGGATGTTAAAGGTATATAGAACCTACCGTATATACTCGAGTATAAGCTGAGTTTTTCAGCCCCCAAAATATGCTGAAAAACTCTACCTCGGCTTATACTCGGGTCAAGCGCAAAAACGGTCGCCGGCGCCTAAGAATATTCGCCGGCGCCTTAGAATAGTAGCCGGCGCCTAAGAATATTCGCCGGCGCCTTAGAATAGTAGCCGGCGCCTTAGAATAGTAGCCGGCGCCTTAGAATAGTAGCCGGCGCCTAAGAATAGTCATCCAAAAACGAGATTGAAACTTACCAGAAGCTGCTGCATTTCTCACCCTCGGCTTATACTCGAGTCAATAAGCTTTCCCAGTTTTTGGAGGTAACATTAGGTACCTCGGCTTATACTCGGGACGGCTTATACTCGAGTATATACGGTACTATTGTTCTGTGTTACAAGGAGGAACTCCCTTTGCACACTGCCAGTACACATACAATTTTCATCCCAATTAAATCATCCCAATTGAAGGCCATGCAAGTTCTCAGCCATGGCCAACTCACATAATGTCAATTTTGTCTTGGGTGGAACTTTCACCCAACTGCATGCAACTGTGGAAGGGGAACTCAAATACTAGAAGAAAATGCTACATAATGGAAAAACATATCAATTTGCAGTGATTGGTGTACTATGCACAAATTAAATTGTTTGTCAGTACATGGAATGAGAATGACAGCACTGGGTTCAGGCCACGTGGCTGGTCCCCAAAGAGAAGAAACAGCACCCAGATCTCTCTTTATTAGGGATGCACCGAATCCAGGATTCGGTTCGGGATTCAGCCAGGATTCGGCCTTTTTCAGCAGGATTCGGATTCGGCCGAATCCTTCTGCCTGGCCGAACCGAATCCTAATTTGCATATGCAAATTAGGGGCGGGAGGGAAATTGCGTGACTTTTTGTCAGAAAACAAGGAAGTAAAAAATGTTTTCCCCTTTCCACCCCTAATTTGCATATGCAAATTAGGGTTCGGATTCGGTTCAATATTCGGCCCAATCTTTCGTGAAGGATTTGGGGGTTCGGCCGAATCCAAAAAAGTGGATTCGGTGCATCCCTACTCTTTATGTTTTGTATAACAGCTCAGTGGTTCTGAATTCTGAAAGCAAAGGAGCAGTATCTGTAATGGGCACTTGCACAAGATATGACTTGCTTCCTAAATTGAAACTGTCAGTTCAATCACAAACAGTGACTTCTCATGGAAACACCATCATTGGTATCCATGGAGTCAATGAACTTTAATGAATTTTCAGATTGTCAGATTATCATAAAATTATTCTACCCAATTATTGCTGCCATGATCAATGATTAAACAAAAAGGAATTAAAAAAAAAAAAAAGGAATTGAACCATTTTCCAATAAAAACTTTGCGCTTTGCTGAGGGAGCCCCTGGGATTAAAAAAACAACTATAACTGCTGTTTCGTTGGGTTCAAAGACTCAAATGCTAATTTTAATGTGATATTTATTAAAGAGCATAAGGGCAAAGAGCAACTATATATGGAAGGTATATGTAGCATTCAACCTTTGGTATTTCTTTGCGTAAGGCCTTAAGCAAGGATTATATCTACTCAGCATGAGCAAAAATATGTGGACATCTA
The DNA here is from genome assembly GCA_038501925.1 of Xenopus petersii. NCBI lineage: Eukaryota > Metazoa > Chordata > Amphibia > Anura > Pipidae > Xenopus > Xenopus petersii. The sequence continues at coordinate 185,186,099 of CM076674.1, read as the reverse complement.
TTCTACTTATTGGAATTGGCTATTTAAACTAAACTCATTATTGGCTTGCCAAACAACTGCTACTATCACATCATACAATGGCAATCTTGGTTAGTCCATACCAGCTACTTTGGGAGGCACATAATTAGGTTCATAAAAAATAGATTTGGTGAGATGGGAGTGGAAGAACTTGCAAAGAGCCCAGACTTAAACCCAAATCACATAAAATAGAACTCAGAATGGGTGCAAGTCTAATTCTCAACATCATTGCCAATCCTTTTACGTATAAAAGCAAATCTCACAACAAAATGTTCCAACATTTAGTGGAAACATTCCCAGAGGAGTGGAGGAGAATAGAAAAAGAAGTTTGACTTCATATTAATTCCCTTCTTTCCCAAGCAGGTGTCCACATACCTTGGGCCATATAGTGTTGCACTATATTAAAGAATGCAGATGGATCTGCAAAACCTCCTTAAATCTCCTATGCTGGGAATTATTCTCAGGCGAGATTGAAAGAAACCCAATAGCATAATCAAAATCTTCAAAATAAAAAGGAGCACATTTTAACTGGATAGTTTGTAAAATATAAGTAACAGATTGGGTCATTGGCAACAAGACAAAATGGCCAGATTTTGTGGAGTCTAGTCAACTACATGCTGCTAAAAGTTAGGGAGGTAATCATAATTAAAATATATACATTCTAAATCACGCACAAATAAAAGGAATTAGGGTAGGTGCAACGAACCAGAAAATTAGCTTATATGCAGATGACATTCTCCTGACTCTGAGTTCACCCCAGACCTCCCTACCACACCTTAACGAGCTGTTAGACCAATTCAGCCTCATATCAGGGTTCAAGATTAGTGATGGGCGAATTTATTTAGCAGGCGTGAATTCGCTGCGAATTTGCATGATTAGCTGCCAGCGAATAAATTCGTGAAACGCCCACGAAAATTCACGGCAAAAATTCGCTGGCGTCCAAAAAATTTTTTCGAAAAAACTGACGCCACTGTCAAAAACGGGCGCCCGCGTCAAAAATGGGCGCCGGCATCAAAAACGGGGGCCAGGGTCAAAAACGAGATGCCGGCGCCTTTTCGCAAATTTTTCGCCACTATTCAAGATCAACAAATCCAAGTCACAAGCATTATCAATCAGAATGCATCCTATAGAGAAAAAAACTACTTCAAGCCAGCTTTGATTCCAATGGCAAGAAAAGGCCATTAAATACCTTGGAATACAGTTAACCGTCAAGTATGACTCCCTATATGATAGCAACTATGTAGCACTAATCACCTCCTTCAAATCAAGACTACAGACTTGGAGCAAATATGGGCTGTCTTGGTTCGGCCGTATCTCAGTGGTTAAGATGACATTGTTCCCTAAGATACTGTACCTATTTAGAGTTCTTCCGGTACACTTCTCAGAGAAGACAGCCAACTCCCTCCAAAAAGCCATCACGCAGTTCATTTGGGATAATAAGCGTCCCAGAATCAAATTGGATATAATGACGAAACCGGAAAGCATCGGAGGACTAGGGGTTCCACATATATTTAGATACTATATGGCAGCAAGATTATCAGAAATGGTGGCTATGTATAGAAATCCGACCATGCCGTGGCTAGATATCGAAAATACCTACTTGACTCCACTTACAATGGATCAGATCATCTGGATCCCAGAAAAAAGACAGGGTCATACCTGATCATCTTCCCCCTACTTCAACGCACTCTCTACAAATTTGGACAAATACAGAGAAAAGCTACACCTATCCCCATGCAACTCAATATTTTGCACTTTTCTGGGAAACAAAAAATTTCCACCAGGGGTACAAATATGAGACTTCCTGCCCTGGATTGACAATAAAGCCCATTTATGCGCAACCTTGGTCAAAGGGCGAGAGGTACGTACCTTCCAAGACCTCAAAGACAATCTCCAGATGCCGAATGGCCAATTCTTCCGTTCTCTACAAATACGCCATTTTATTTCTCAAACCTTTCTTCGGGGCAATACATTTCCACCGACCCCTACACAATTTGACCTCTTGTGAAACTGCTCGGACCGATCTGCCCACCTGATCTCAAGTCTGTACAACAAGCTGTCTGAGGACAATACTACTTTAGCACAAACGTATATGATCAGATGGGAGGAAGATGTACAGGTGACAATTGAAAATGAAAGGTGGCAGAAAATATGGGAGATGGCCAGTAAGAAGTCAGTATGCACTATAATATTGGAGAAGGCCTATAAACTGATATTTAGATGGTAAATTACCCCATCAAAGCTGGCCCATCTATCGAAAAACACCCTTTCCCAGCAATGTTTTGGAGGGTGTGGAGAGAGGGGAACATTCTATCACATGTGGTGGACCTGCGAGATAGTTAAAGCATTTTGGAAAATGGTAGCCCATACCCTGTCAGCTGTCTTCAAACAACACATTGAGCCCGAGCCTTTATCATTTCTCCTAGGTCTGCCTATTAAAACATTGAAATCCTCCGAATCCAATAAACTAGCGAGACGCATATACTTACGGCAGCAAAAACATTAAGGGTGTCCAAGTGGAACGGCATCTCTCTACAAATCCAACCGGCTCTTATTACTAAAGTGAAATGGATTGGAAATATGGAGACTATTAGAGCATATTTGCAGGGCAAAGACTATCAAAATGGTCTGTTATGGTTCCCTTGGGCGGAATACGAGACAACTCAGACAGAAACGAATTGACTCACGGACTTGGCTCCTCTGCACTCACCTCCCGACCCCTTCCCTAGTTACCTTTCTCCCTTTCATTTCTTCCTTTTCTCCCCTTTGAGAAATATAGAAAAGCATCGTTAACAGATTAGGCAATCCCGACCATGTAACACAGGTTAAATCAAAGTAGATGATGATGATAATAAAGACAATGGCACGTTTATCTGAGAAATGTGAAGGTTTAATTGCTGTATAGAGTTACACGTATAATAATGCCAACAATTATATAATGCCAATCTGTGATAATGTTACCAGTTTTACTACTTACATGACCATACGTGTGCTAATAATATGCTTGTTAAAGTTTTACAGAAAATAAAAAATCTTTAAATAAAAAAAAAATATATATATATATATATATACATTCGCCACCTACTATTTACATTTTCCTTGTACAAGAACAGTTGTAAGACACACACAGATTATTTTGTGGACCTTCTGAGTTCTAATCTCTATCTAAGGTTGGTGGATTTAAAAAAAAAAATATGTCTGGACAAAATATGGACAAAATAGACAAAGGACTGTTCCATCAAATGTATTTTTCACGGAACCCAAGTAGAACTCCAAAACTAGTGGCAAGTCCAAGCTGGTGGTAATTCCTTTGTGTCAGTGTGTGTAATTGACCAGAGCGTTGGGCAGGTCTATTAGTGCTGATACCGTTGGGAATGGCATTAATGTTTGCTCAATTTTTCATCCAATAGTAAAGGAGGTTTCATGTGTTGTAACACAACGTTCTCAAGGGCCCAATTACATTATGTTCAATATGTAAAGTGCAAAACTCTGGCATAATTCAGCATATATCAATATGTTCCAAGAATTCCAGTGTAATTGCAGACGCAGATGCCCAATAAAATTGAACACCTGTTTTTCCCTACCTTTGTGTTCAAATTGCCTCACTTCTGATGCACGGCATAACATAAAGCATTAGTGTTCAATTCATTTAAGGGCAAGTCAGTGGTGGCTTTTAATGAACATGCGAAGGAAACTAAAGGTAAAGGTCCAGGCTGTCTAAAAAGGTAACACATTTGATGTGCATGAGGCCTACAAAAACCTTTAATGCTGATTTTATTACTTTTCCCTCTTCAGAGATTTTTACAAATTTTCCTAAATTATAAGTTTATATGACTTTCAGCAAAGGGGCCGTCACTTGCTACTCTTTGAGAGTGACTTGCATAGACATATACTGATACTTTCCAGTACTCTTCTTTATGCAGATCGCAGCCTCAGTATATTTTTGCCCTTATGTTAGTGAATTTGTTACACTTCCCAGTGAGAATTTGATTTTATAGCATAATCCTTGGAAAGGAGAATCTCTCATCATCGGGGATTAGCTTGTAAGGAGCGACCTTGGCACATCATGCTTTCCAGCCTTGAGATTTTTCATCTCCTACTCTTGACTGTTGACGCGTTTCCAGCTGTTTGAATGTAGATATTCCCAAAGCAAATAGAGTTGCTTGACTGGTTACTGCCGCAGGGTTGTAAAGCCTTCAGTATTCATTATAAGATGCCACTAGAGGATTACAATCATTTTTTAAAGTTGACTCTTTCCAGGGATGATAATTTTCCTTGTTCTTGACTAACAGCGAGGATATTATAGTAAATTAGCACTTCTGTGTCATACCCTAACCTTCATCCCACTTACCTTTTTTATCTGCTATGTACAGAGAGTTCATTTTTCCTAGAGAAAACATCCCTAGTAGGGGGATAGGGCCAGGGCCGGATTTACATAGTGGGCACCCCTAGGCCCACTGCCGTTCGTCACCCTTGTCCCCTCTCCTTTATTCGTGCAAATTGTCATCATCTGCACTGGAGCAATGGGGAAATCTAAAAATGATTTTATCTCCAACTCCTTTCCACAAATATGGGCCTGGATAGGGCCCATAATTTATTTTTCTGTGGCACCATGTTCATATAGTGACCTAAATTATCTAAATTAAAATTCTAATGTCTAAATTGTCTAAAAGTCTCTGTTTTCGTCAAATTTTGATCATGTTGGATAAAAAAATAAATGTGTATGTATTCAAGCCTAATAAATGGGGCATGCACAGCGCTGAAAATGTTTTTTTTTCCTACTAAATCAAACACAGATCTATATTCTTTATTTGTACAGCCAGACAGAACACAACAGTGTCTTTGTAGTGTCTTTTTAGTTTGAACCTCTATGGTATGGGAGGAGACATCATTTTCAGCTTATTGGTTCTACTTAGAGAGCCACTGTACCATCAATTTTTTTTTGTTTTTCTATGGGTTTTCCAAAAGGAGAAATAAATAAAATAAAATCCATGACAGAGGTACTAAGGGGCATGAAAGCACTTGCCACTCATGAATACAGAGCTGTCCAGTGAGCCACTGCAAGATTTGAAATACTTCAAAGATCTTCAAAGAAAACAGGCTGCACATTGCAAAAAATGGTGGATTGCACCTTTTTTTTGCACTTTTCATCCTGTCCTCCACATTTTCCTTACTCAGGTCAGCTCAAATCTGCATTCTGCCTAGCTAATCCCGACCAGACCAAAAATGGTATGGAACTGATTTATTTGGTTTCAGTCCCCTTGGACGTTGAATCATGTTTTGGCCTCTCTTCTCTCATTGCAAGGTTTTAGAGATAGGCAAACAATGGCATAACAATGTCCTTTTAACCAGAGCTCCAAGCAGTGGTGGGCTCTAAACAACCCAGCTGGCATCCTCGATCGAGCATGCAAACACAATGAAGACCAGAAGGTGGAGCTAATTGAGCGGATGGTGGAGGGATGTCAGCAGAAGGCTCCTGTGCAAGACTTAATGGCCCAGACCAGGAGTAAGAAGAAAGAAGAGGTACATGTGTAGCACCCCCCACCGCTGCACCCAAGGTACGTGCCACTTCTGTATGTTGGTCCTGACAGCAAAAGTTAACCAAGTGGATTTTCAAGAAAGGCTTTCAGGTGTATCTAAGTGAACAAATACTAATTCTCCCCAATATCACCCTAAATAGCCTTCAGGCTGAGCCCCCTGTCTCCGCTTCATCCTCACCCCACAGTATAGAAACTACTTCACTGGGGGAAAGATCAGCTGCACTGGAATTCTTATGCCAGCAACATCTCCTAGGGTTTTCTTCCAACCTCTGAAGAGTAAAGACTGATGGACTGTAAGAATCAATGTTAAAGGGTCACCTTAGTGTTACTGTACTTTCAACTCCAAGCAAGAGCCTTTGTGGCTTAAGGGCCTATTATGAAATAGGCAAAGGCCTTCTATAAAGCTGTCTCTGTTTAGCTTGGGGGTTACCAGGCACCTCTTCTTCTTTATTTCAATACTGTTCAAAGTTTCCTGCAAGAACATTGCACACGGGCTGCACAGAACATTCTACTTGTGACCCCAGGCAAACTAATGGCCTGCCTTAAAATAAAGTAACTGAATAGTAAATGACAGTTAAAGACAGCAATAAAATGGTCCCTGCCAAACTGCTTAAATATAAATGACAGTCACCTGTGGCACCGACAAAGGGCTCTGCTGAGCGAGAGTGTTTGGAGCCGTCAGCACATAAATCATTTATATCCCCTGTTTTATAGACATTTCCTTACTGATTGTGGAGAGAAGCCGGGGCATATTTCCAGAATGTTAATCTGATACAAAATGTAACGTGTTCCAGCCGATGAACCCAAATACTCCGCTCTAGACACAGGGCAGAGAAATGGTAAAGCGATAGTTTCATTTATGGCCCTATATAATATCTACATATTGGTAGGGGCACTTTAAAGCTGTGGTTCACCTTTGAGTTAATTTGTAGTATGTTATAGAATGGCTAATTCTAATCAACTTTTCAATTGGTCTTCATTTTACTCTGTTATAGTAATTGTATTTGCCTTCTGACTCTTTTCAGCTTTCAAATGGGGGTCACTGACCCCATCTTAAAATACAAATGCTCTGCAATGCTACACATGTATTGTTAATTTTTATTATTTGTCTTTTTATTGAGGCCCTCTCCTATTTATGTTCTAGTTTCTAATTAAAATCGGTGCATGGTTGCTAGGGTAATTTGAACCCTAGCAACCAGAGTGCTAAAATTGCAAACTGGAGAGCTGCTGAATAAAAAGCTAAATAACACAAAATGATAAAAAAATAAAGACCAATGGAAAATTGTCTCGGAATATCACTCTTTATATCATACAAAAAGTTAGTTCAAAGGTGAACAACCTCTTTAAGAAAGGGGCATTGCCCAGGGCCCACCATCACCATTTGCAATAACTTCTTGACCGGTATCTTTTGCTCCTTAAAAAATCATTTGATTGAATGAGATTCAACTGGCACAGAAATGGGCATATAAAGTGCATTACCCAAAGGAACCTGTGTGTTTGTTCAAGGTCACTGTTAGGAACACGTATATGCCCTCTGCATCATGCACCAAAGAAGGTGGTAGCATGGAGTGTACTTTAATAGGGGCTGCTACGATAGGGGTCCCCATACCGGATCACTCGCTTCTCACCCACCACTAGCCCCTCTTCCAGTATACACTGTCCTTATACTTGCTGTTGTATATAAATACAAAGATTGGGTCCGGGTCGGCAGGGCCCACAAGGACTGGGCTGACCAGGTTGTTTCCAATGTCCCGTTGACCCTGTCCAACCCTGTACGTGCCCTTAGGAGACAGTCCTGCACAAGTCTGATTTCTAAAACCTGGACCAGCACCTGGATCTGCATCTCACAGTTTTACTTACTACCCAATCCACCCTGCAAATGCATACCCAGGGCCGGATTTAAATAGTGGGCACCCCTAGGCCCACTGCCGTTAGTCGCCCCTGTCCTCTCTCCTCTATTTGTGCAAATTTTCATCATCTGCAATGGAGCAATGGGGGAATCTAAAAATGATTGTATCTCCAGCACATCCCCAGTGTTTTTGAACAAATGTGGGCATGGTTGGACACAGGGTCGGCCTGGGGGGCTTGTGGCCCACCGGGGTTACTACTCCTATTCTACCGCGACCCCAACTAAGTAGCGTATCTGGGCCGGTGGGGCCCACAAGAGCCCGGGGCCCACCAGGTTTTTTCCCGGTGTCCAGCCGGCCCAGTCCGACACTGGTTGGACAGCATGCCGCCCTCCTAAAATCCTGCCGCCCTAGGCCCGGGCCTAGGTGGCCTTTCCACAAATTCGAGCCTGTGCATACCTCCCAACAATTTGGAAATAGAAAGAGGGATAAAAAGATTTGCAGCACGTAGCGAGAGCAAATTTTTTGACCATGCCCATTTTGGTGACTACGAACCCTAATTACCATGTTCCTTTTACAAAATTTGGCAGGTTATGAAAGTTTGAACACATTTCTGTGGTATTTATGTGTTATTATAGTTTTGCTGATGAAGGCAAATTGCCCTTTAGGGCAGAGACACACACTGCTATTTCTGGAGATTAGTCGCCCAGCAACAAATCGCTTCTAACTCAGGCAACTAATCTCCCCGAACTGCCTTCCCGCCGGCTAGAATGTAAATCGCAGGTGGGATGGCACTTGGAATGCTTCATTTTCCGTAGTCGCCCCGTAGTCGACTCACGAGGAAACTTCGGGCGACTTCAGAAAGCCGAATCGATCAAAGTGCCATCCCCCCGGCGATTAACATTCTAGCTGGCGGGAAGGCAGTTCGGGGAGATTAGTTGCCTGAAGTAGAAGCGATTTGTCGCTGGCCGACTAATCTCCCGAAATAGCAGCGTGTGTCTCTGCCCTTAAGATGCAAGTCACAGTTTTCCCAAGAGACCTGCTTATCTTAAATTGTTACAATTGTTTCTTTGCTTATCTGGTTATAAACTTTATGTCTTTTTCTGGCTGTTCAGTGCAGAGATTAAAGAGAAAGTTGGGACATTTCAGTAGCAATCCGGGACTGCGGACTGAGCTGTCAAAATCGTGACTGTTCCACGGAAAACGGGACAGTTGGGAGGTATGCAAATGCTTTATCTACAAACCGTACCCACTAGACACTGGTCACCATGAAAATGAATGTCATTTCAAACTGGCAGTGACATCATCAGAAGATGAAAAAAGGACTAAAAGCTGCTGACCCTTTGCTTAGAGAGGGAGCCCTCCCATACTCACCCAACACACAGTTGGTGACTTGTAATTTGGGCAGCATGCAGTCAGTAGGCAGAATGTAGACTTTAGAAATTAATTGAGTTTTTCTAATAAGGATTCTGGCCACGGGAAAAGACTCGCTGAGAACTAAATGTTATGTGACAGGTCACTGCACCTCTGCCTGAGTCACTCAGCTCCTGCCGTACCCATTAATCTCTCGCCCCCATAGCCGCCCCCTCGTGTGACAGGGCAGATATAGGTTTTTCATGGTTTAATTACTTTACTGACTGTGAATTAACTGCGTCATTGTTTGATTTGTTCAGCATCACAGTTCATTTCCAGCACAGAGAGGGACAGTGTTTATAAGGGCTGCTTATTGGCCGACACAGACACAAAGGCAAGAATTGTAACCCTAATTATTAGTGGCATTTCATTCATTCAGAGATGCCCATTTATTCCTCTTATTGCCCCTAGAGAGTTAAAGAGCCTTTATACTGTACTTACGACAGTATTCAGAGACTGGTTTAGCTGCAGATCCCACCTGAAGCTAAACAAATCAGACCAGATACTAAGTTTTTTTATAACCAAATAAACAGGCCATCTTCTGACTCATACCAAGGTGACACCTTCATCTAAATTATATATATATATAGATATATATATATATATATGTTATGGTTCATTAGCCTTATAGATATATATCTGCACTTCTGCACTTTCTTTCCCCAAGTTCTTCTCTCTTTTTGTTTCTCTTTTTGTTCATTTTTTTTATCATCCCATTACATTTCCTTTCCTGTATCTTTATGTAACACAATAATTAATAACTGCTAAAGTGTATCTTTATAACAGTGTTTAGTGATGAAATATATTCGTATCTGTGTTAAGTGTGTTAAGGAACATAATAGCTGCTGAGCAAGGACCAGATACAGAAGAATCCCAATTTTACTTGTACCAGGGGACCTCGACAAAACTACATCAACTCAGAGAAAACATAAAATCTGGGGACAGAACCCCTCAGTGACTTCTAATATCCTTATCATTTACAGTAGTGTGTACATTATCCCTTATAATACATGAGTGATACTCAGAGTTCCCTGTATAACTCAGCCTGCAGCCTTGTGCCTTTATATTTTCACAAAACCCCTCAGTGACTTCTAATATCCTTATCATTTACAGTAGGGGGTACATTATCCCTTATAATACATGCGTGATACTCAGAGTTTCCTGTATAACTCAGCCTGCAGCCTTGTGCCTTTATATGGTCACAGAACCCCTCAGTGACTTCTAATATCCTTATCATTTACAGTAGGGGGTACATTCTCCCTTATAATACATGAGTGATACTCAGAGTTCCCTGTATAACTCAGCCTGCAGCCTTGTGCCTTTATATTGTCACAAAACCCCTCAGTGACTTCTAATATCCTTATCATTTACAGTAGGGGGTACATTATCCCTTATAATACATGAGTGATACTCAGAGTTCCCTGTATAACTCAGCCTGCAGCCTTGTGCCTTTATATGGTCACAGAACAACCCCTCAGTGACTTCTAATATCCTTATCATTTACAGTAGGGGGTACATTATCCCTTATAATACATGAGTGATACTCAGAGTTCCCTGTATAACTCAGCCTGCAGCCTTGTGCCTTTATATGGTCACAGAACAACCCCTCAGTGACTTCTAATATCCTTATCATTTACAGTAGGGGGTATATTATCCCTTACAATGCATTACCTTGACCTTTATAAATAAAAACCACTTTGCTGTATTTAACCTTTTTAGTTCTGCCAACCACAGACTCTATGACTCTGACTTTCAAGTCCATTCAGCAAAGACCGTAGATTCTGTCTTTGATCTGTTATGCCGTTTGTTTACTAGTGATACATAAGAGATCACAGAGAATAAGCACTAAAAGAGCTAAAATAAGAAATGACCATATTAATAGCAAAGGCTGGTATTTTATGCTAGTATCGCTTTAATCCCATCAGTGAAGCTGAGAAGAGAATTAAATACTAATGATGACACAGGTCAACTCCCATGGAATACTGAAGTTCTGCTGCTGGAGTTACTGTTCCATTTACATGGCTAAATACAGATTAATAAGGATTCAGATCTGATGTTACCGCTGCAGCAGAAAACAATGGCTATTTTAAATGCATTCCTTCCAAATAACATGTAATGTTTCTGCATTTTACCCTTTAGATCCACCTCTGAATGATGAATCAATGCACCCAGGCTTTCTTGCGTCACAGCCAAACGTATAATTTATTGAAGATTAACTATTTATTTAATAGAAAAACTACATGGTATAGTAGGGAGAGATGGTGTCTATAGTAACAGTGGGATAATAGTCTCTGGGAAGGGAGTGTGACTGTGGGATAGCAGGTATAGTAGGGAGAGATGGTGCCTATAGTAACAGTGGGGATAATAGTCTCTGGGAAGGGAGTGTGACTGTGGGATAGCAGGTATAGTAGGGAGAGATGGTGTCTATAGTAACAGTGGGATAATAGTCTCTGGGAAGGGAGTGTGACTGTGGGATAGCAGGTATAGTAGGGAGAGATGGTGCCTATAGTAACAGTGGGGATAATAGTCTCTGGGAAGGGAGTGTGACTGTGGGATAGCAGGTATAGTAGGTAGAGATGGTACCTATAGTAACAGTGGATAACAGTCTCTGGGAAGGGAGTGTGACTGTGGGATAGCAGGTATAGTAGGGAGAGATGGTGTCTATAGTAACAGTGGATAATAGTCTCTGGGAAGGGAGTGTGACTGTGGGATAGCAGGTATAGTAGGTAGAGATGGTACCTATAGTAACAGTGGATAACAGTCTCTGGGAAGGGAGTGTGACTGTGGGATAGCAGGTATAGTAGGGAGAGATGGTGCCTATAGTAACAGTTGTATAATAGTCTCTGGGAAGGGAGTGTGACTGTGAGATAGCAGGTATAGTAGGGAGAGATGGTGTCTATAGTAACAGTGGGATAATAGTCTCTGGGAAGGGAGTGTGACTGTGGGATAGCAGGTATAGTAGGTAGAGATGGTACCTATAGTAACAGTGGATAACAGTCTCTGGGAAGGGAGTGTGACTGTGGGATAGCAGGTATAGTAGGGAGAGATGGTGTCTATAGTAACAGTGGGATAATAGTCTCTGGGAAGGGAGTGTGACTGTGGGATAGCAGGTATAGTAGGGAGAGATGGTGCCTATAGTAACAGTGGGGATAATAGTCTCTGGGAAGGGAGTGTGACTGTGGGATAGCAGGTATAGTAGGTAGAGATGGTACCTATAGTAACAGTGGATAACAGTCTCTGGGAAGGGAGTGTGACTGTGGGATAGCAGGTATAGTAGGGAGAGATGGTGCCTATAGTAACAGTGGATAATAGTCTCTAGGAAGGGAGTGTGACTGTGGGATAGCAGGTATAGTAGGGAGAGATGGTGCCTATAGTAACAGTGGGATAATAGTCTCTGGGAAGGGAGTGTGACTGTGGGATAGCAGGTATAGTAGGGAGAGATGGTGCCTATAGTAACAGTAGATAATAGTCTCTGGGAAGGGAGTGTGACTGTGGGATAGCAGGTATAGTAAGGAGAGATGGTGCCTATAGTAACAGTGGGTTAATAGTCTCTAGGAAGGGAGTGTGACTGTGGGATAGCAGGTATAGTAGGGAGAGATGGTGCCTATAGTAACAGTAGATAATAGTCTCTGGGAAGGGAGTGTGACTGTGGGATAGCAGGTATAGTAGGGAGAGATGGTGCCTATAGTAACAGTAGATAATAGTCTCTGGGAAGGGAGTGTGACTGTGGGATAGCAGGTATAGTAGGGAGAGATGGTGCCTATAGTAACAGTGGATAATAGTCTCTGGGAAGGGAGTGTGACTGTGAGATAGCAGGCATAGTAGGGAGAGATGGTGTCTATAGTAACAATGGGATAATAGTCTCTGGGAAGGGAGTGTGATTGTGGGATAGCAGGTATAGTAGGGAGAGATGGTGCCTATAGTAACAGTAGATAATAGTCTCTGGGAAGGGAGTGTGACTGTGGGATAGCAGGTATAGTAAGGAGAGATGGTGCCTATAGTAACAGTGGGATAATAGTCTCTGGGAAGGGAGTGTGACTGTGGGATAGCAGGTATAGTAGGGAGAGATGGTGCCTATAGTAACAGTAGATAATAGTCTCTGGGAAGGGAGTGTGACTGAGGGATAGCAGGTATAGTAAGGAGAGATGGTGCCTATAGTAACAGTGGGATAATAGTCTCTGGGAAGGGAGTGTGATTGTGGGATAGCAGGTATAGTAGGGAGAGATGGTGCCTATAGTAACAGTAGATAATAGTCTCTGGGAAGGGAGTGTGACTGTGGGATAGCAGGTATAGTAGGGAGAGATGGTGCCTATAGTAACAGTGGATAATAGTCTCTGGGAAGGGAGTGTGGCTGTGGGATAGCAGGTATAGTAAGGAGAGATGGTGCCTATAGTAACAGTGGGATAATAGTCTCTGGGAAGGGAGTGTGACTGTGGGATAGCAGGTATAGTAGGGGGGGGATGGTGTCTATAGTAACAATGGAGCTCTGATAAGATGAAACACTGCCTCCTCCTTGTTGCACTTGCCCTAGACAGAATGATTGCTGTGTATCTGTTGTGCTTAAATGAAAAGCAAACAACCACTGTCTCTTATCTGAAGAACTCAGTGCAATAAACTCCTCAATAGAAACACCTTACTAAACACATATTGCTTTATGAGATGTCACATACAGGCACCACATCTTCCAGACGCAACACAACCGGGGAAACTTTTGCCAATGGGTAAAAAAAATAGGTAAGACAAATTTAGAAGAATTAAAGGAAATTAGGCATGATCAAATAATATTGCAGTCTGGACTGTTGATACTGTCCCCTCAAGGTGACTTTCAGTTGGTTGGGTAGCATGGTTAAAATCAACCAAGCTGCCCAACCATATCTGGACATGAATGGCCAGTGTAAGATATGGCCATGGTTTTGTTTCATGGCTTTTAGCAGAACAATTCATTTGGACTCCAAGGATTTGCACAATGGATGTCAATGACCATACATAGGATGGTCCAGCATAGAGATGAAGCTCCTACTCATTAATAATAGCAGAAGCCTTCAGTTGATACTTGGACCTTAGACCTTGGGCATTGCAAATAACAGCTTGGAAATGAACCCTCCTAGCATTACCTGTGACCATGACTAAATATATTTAAAACAAGGTATGAGAGTCTTTGAGAAGGCTCTTCCCAAGATCTATTAATTGTTAGTGTGTTTTATTTCTGGCTAGTGGGGTTTGTTTGTGATTATTTGGGCATTCCAATTGGGTCCAATTACTGGTTGTTATAATTTACTCCTGACTTGTGTGTGTGCCATTTCTGGTTATAGGGTTCTTCTGGTTATTGGGTCCAGTTGCTGGTTGGTATTCTTTATGCCTGGCTGGTGTGTCCTTCTTGTGGTTGTTGGGTTCTTCTCCTGGTTAGTGGTTCCAATTGCTGGTTGGTGTAATTTACTCATGGCTTTTGTGTCATGCTTTTTGTTATTGGATTCTTCTCCTGGTTAGTGGGTCCAATTGCTGCTTGGTGTAGTTTATTCATGGCTTTTGTGTCCTGCTTCTTGTTATTGGATTCTTCTCCTGGTTGGTGGGTCCAATTTCTGCTTGGTGCCTCTTCTGCCTACCACTAGTTCCGGCCCTGGCAACATGTTACTCACCAATCCCTTGGATGTTGCTCCCAGTGGCCTCAAAGCAGCTGCTTATTTTTTAATTCCAGGCTTGGAGGCAAGTTTTGGTTGTATAAAAACCTGATGTACTGCCAAACAGAGCCTCCTTTAGGCTGTCAGTCCATATAGGGGCTACCAAGAGTCTATTATGGCTCATATTTGACACCCCTTGCATGCTTACGTTTTTTTACATTTGAATGTGGCTCACAGGTAAAAAAGGTTGGGGACCCCTGATATAAAGTATGAGTGACTAGCAGAAGGAGTTGATGGATATAATGCATTGTGACATAACAACTGGCCAGTACAAACCACCAAACTGCCCTTTGGCTGGTGCTGTAGCTCATTATTCTCATTCCCATCCATTAAGCCCCTTTGGGCTGCAGATTAAAATAGACACTTAAGTAATTTAACATACATGTGGGCCGTGACCCGCTCCGCCTGATTGAAGATGTTCCTCTTTCACACGGCTTGTTCCGACTGCGTGCATGCTTGAACTGCAAGCTTCACTGGTCACAACACCATCTGATATTAGGCTCCTCCCTTTAATTAGTCATTAGGTCTTCAAAGCATCATTTGCATATTCCAAACACAGACTAATGAACCCCTGTCCCTGTCCTTCTTCTCCCTCAAGGAACGCTGAGGAGTTGCATCTGTTGGGAAGTTGGATACTTGGGGTTTTATGTCAGAGGAGAAACCGCAATCCAGTTGCACTTCACTAAACTTCAAAGTCAATTTTCCCTGTGAAAGCCCTTCAGTCGAGTGGAGAGATCTAATGCACTTGTTTAGATCATGTCAAGGACCTTATCTCAAGTGCTGAGAGATGCCTGGTAAATATAGGGGATATTGCTGCACTTTCATTTGATTTGGCCTGAGTGCATTGGGAAAATTCATATTATTATTTTGCCTTGAATTGAGGCGACAGCTCAGTACATCACATTCCGCTCAATCCTGAGTATTATTTACTAGCACTTTACTATTGCCATGTTAGATCTGCATTCAGTCGATAGGCCAGCTAATGAGCATTCCTATTGGATGGTCAGACTGCAGAGATAAAAGCACTGGGAACATTATTCAATAAAGAGCTTCCTTATTGTGCTCACCGGAGGCATTAAGGGTAATGATATGCGTTGATTCTTCTAATATTACTTTATGTTTCTTTACATTTAGATGTTTTTTTTTCTATCTGGAATCCTCTGTAGTTTTTTGTTATCAACTCTGAGTAGATAAAAATGACACCTAGATAAAAAATATATGTGATGTAAAGTACCCTCTGCAATACATTATTTAGGGAAGGGTGAGATATACTGGGGAATTATATAAGCAAATAGGTCATGGAATTCTGAGGCTCAATTATACAGGTCAGGAAAGTCTACCACTTGTGTATTACAAAAGGAATAATGTACCCCTTACTGTAAATGATAAGGATATTAGAAGTCACTGAGGTTTTCTGTGACCATATAAAGGCACAAGGCTGCAGGCTGAGTTATACAGGGAACTCTGAGTATCACTCATGTATTATAAGGGATAATGTACCCCCTACTGTAAATGATAAGGATATTAGAAGTCACTGAGGGGTTGTTCTGTGACCATATAAAGACACAAGGCTGCAGGCTGAGTTATACAGGCCAGGCAACTCTTTACTCTTACTCTTAAAATGCAGCTGAAACCTTCTAGAGGCAGTTGTTTGCATTACTAGTTTCCCCTCTGCATTGCAGCTTCTTAAACAAGTTCCCTGGGTTCATAGTGCTATTGTGTCCCAGCTGCACGTCATATAGACCAAGACTTATTTCAACACAGTGTCAGTTCACAGAGTGCATATTGGAGTGCGCTGGAGTGTTACTTGATAAATGCAGAATAGAGAAGTATTGCTGTGTTTGCTGATAGATCTTATTAAATAAGTCTGGGCAAACAATCTAATGCAATAACAGGAGCACAAGTGTTCTGGAGACTGTGTATTCCTTTGCCATTTCATTATGACGCATATATTTTGGTATATCTCAGCAATACAATATCTCATTGCGTCTCAGACACCAAAAGTAATTTATTCATGAGAGATTACAAATATCTGCGCACTCTATCGAGCCACGTCCCAAACAAACGGCGTGTCGGAGACAATGGAGAAAAGCAACAGAACGATCTGCGGGTCGGATGCACAATTACACTTTAGATTCTTTTCCGCAGGTCATTTTCTCCATTGCTGTAGCTTGGGCATATATGGGTCTCATGTAACAAATTGGTATGTAAATACATTATTTCTTATGGTTAATTTGTTTGTTTGTAATGTCAGCATTTATCTGCCATAGAGCGAGAATTCCAGGTGAAGTGCAAGTGATTTCACATACGAGGGGTTATTTATCGTGTGATAAAAAAAAGGGTACAACGAAATATGTGCAATCTAACATGTTTTTATACTTTGCACCCTGCTTTTAAATTCAGAGCACAGACACAGGGTCAGACTGGACTGGCAGGACACTGGGATAAAACCCGGTGGGCTCTAGCGACCCAGACCTGCTCCCTGCCTGAGCCTTCCCTGCTGCCTGACCTCCCCCTGCTCCAATAGCGGTTGCAGGAAGGATACCCCGCGGGGTGGGGTTGCATTGGTGTAGGGGGGTTGTGGCTGGGGTTGCCCCCAGTTCAACACTGCACAAAGACCTGCAGCAACCCCAATGTATACAGTATTTGATTTATAAGTGGCAGGTAGGGGAAGCCATTTTGGTGCCCCCCTCCTGCTTCCTACCTGTGCAGTGGCGTAACTAGCAATCAGCAGGCTTGGGTGCGGGATGTGCACCCAGGGGCCACCCTCTAAAGAGTACAGCAGCGCACTCCAGGCACACGCATTAAGAAACACACACAAGCATGATAACACTTATCGAGGCTCTGAAGGGCCCCAAGAGGGTGCAGGCCTGGGTGCTCCCCCAGCTACTTATGCCACCCAGATCTGCACCCTGCACCTCTTCATCTCTTCCATACAAAAAACAGTGTGTGTAAGCGCGATTTCGCGAACGCGCACATGCCTCTTCCTGTCTGCCGGTCACGGTTCAGGGAGGTTCAAACGCCCCCCGAAACGTTGTTCTGTAGTTGGAGTGGTAAAACTGGCTAAAATAAGCCATAGGGGCAGATTAACCCTACATATGCACAGCAAGAAGTGGTGAAGTGCTTGCCTTTCCTGTGATATGCTCCAGCCTTTGGCACAAGAAAACCTTCAAACCCAAAATATTCTTAATAAGGATACACCAAATCCAAGATTCAGTTCGGGATTCGGCCTTTTTCAGCAGGATTCGGCCGAATCCTTCTCCCAGGCTGAACCGAAAACCGAATCCTAATTAACATATGCAAATAGGGGCGGAGAAGGAAATTGCGTGACTTTTTGTCACAAAACAAGGAAGTAAAAAATGTTTTCCCCTTCCCATCCCTAATTTGCATATCGGAGCCGCCCTGGCCTGTGCCTTCTGCACTTGACTTAACAAATCCTCCTGATCTGCGGCGCTGCCCGACTGTCCCACTTGCCCACCGTGACCCGCCCAGCCGACTCCAGGCACCTTCACTGAATCTGTGAGTCAATTATGTGCTCATCTACTTGTCTCTTTTCCTGCTGTGGGTTCTGGCCTTGGGGGAGATTTATACATGGAATTGCCCCTGTGCCATCCTGCTGTGGGTTCTGGGGGGCATTTATACATGGAATTACTACTGTGCTCATCCTTCAGTTTCTACAGTGATTATACTGGGTTAATATACTAATTATCCATTTTTATGAAGCATACTCACAGATCTGTGTTTAATATTCTGATTATTCATTTAATACTGGCATGACTGAATTATGTTGTGTTAAATGGGTGTGGTTTTTGGGGGTGTGGTCAAAAGTGGGCATGGTTCCACTATGGGGCCTGTAGGTATGTATTTTAAGATGTAATTCTTATATAGAGACTTTTTTTTTTTCTTTCTATGAAATGTTGTGCTACAAGAAGTCTTTCTTCATCATCCCACACAATCTGCCAACGGAGAGAGAGTTCATGGAAGGAATTTCAAGAGCTAACCCATGGACAAGTGCCAGGATATTGTTTCATTGATTGTAAAACTACAATCAAGGTGAATCAATCTATTGTCCTTTACAAGACCATCTCTATGAGGAATGATGAAATCATTTTAGATTAATATGAAGAAAGCACAAGGACTCCTCCACTTAACCCAATTCATGGCATCAGCCATTTCCTACAAATCATTTTTTCCCTAAAAAGAGCATCTCTGGGGGAAATCTTAGCCTACTCTCCCCTCCCCCATTAATGGGGTTTTCCTTGTCTTTTAAAATCACCTTTATGACTCTGAGGAAAAGCTGGTTGATAATACAGGTATGGGATCTGTTATCCAGAATGCTTGAGACCTGGTGTTTTCCTGATAAAAGGATTGTTCCTAATTTAGATCTTCATACTTTAAATCTACTATGCAGATACATTAAGGGGGTTATTTACTAAACTCCGAAAGCAAAAATCACGAAAAATTTGTCATTTTGTTTTTATAAAATCTGACTTTTAAAAAATCACAAATTTTTCAGAATTTATTAAACCCAGAGGATGGAAAAGTCAGAATCTGAAAATCCGGAATCTTTCCCACAATCCAAATTTTCGGGGAAATGTAATAATAAATAAGCGTAAAAACCCGAGCGGATTTGATCGGATTTTGTATCAGAAAATATTGAGATAAATTCAGACTTTGATAAATAACCCCCTAAATGAATCCGATAGGCTGGTTTTGCTTCCAATAAGGATTAATCATCTCTTAGTTTGGATCAAGTACAAGCTACTGTTTTATTATTACAGAGAAATAATTTTCAAAATTTTGGATTATTTGGATAGACTCATAGGGGCAAATTCACTAAGATTCGAAGTTGCGCCAGGAGCAACTTCGCCGCACTTCGCCACACTTCGCCAGGCGTATTTTCGCCAGCGCTCTGCAAATTCACTAAAATCTGAAGTTGCGCACAGGGGTAGCGTAAGTTTTCGAAGTTGCGCTAGTGTTAATTCGCCAAGCGAAGCGAAGTTTCGCTAGCGATGGTTCATTTGCATACGGCGCCAAATTCAAATTTCAATGGAGGAACACGTATCAGCACTACAAATGCCTAGAAAAGCTTCAAATCAGCAAATAAAAATTTTATTTTGCCCTACACATGTGCCCACTGTCTAGGTAAGTTGCCATGAGTCAGGAAATGTAGGGGGGAAGGAGGGGAGCCCCAAAAATATTTTCGATCTTTTTCAGCCCATCACCCATCATGTAGAAAACACGCCAGTGTTTTTGGGGACTTAGAAAAAAAATTGACTTTTTTTGAAACAATCCCTATCTACTCTATTGCGCTTCGCCAGGTCTGAGGTGGCGAAGGAAGTCTAGCGTAAAAGGTAGCGTTCAGTACACTGCGCAAGTTAGTGAATTTGCGTAGTTTTGTCGCTAGCGAAAATTCGCCTGGCGTAAGGGTGCGAAGTAACACTAGCGAATTTAAGACAGCGTTCGTTAGTGAATTTGCGAAGTACCGAAAATGCCAAACGCTAGCGAATTGACGCTAGAGTTCGGCGCTTCGGCGCTTAGTGAATTTGTGCCATAGAGTCTATGGGAGACTTTTCCATAATTTCGAGTTTTCTGGATAACTGGTTACTGGATAATGGATCCAATACCTGTAATATAGCCAGTATTCAGCCCAAAATAATCTGGCCCACCTTGGAATGGGATTTTGCTAGGTCCATAAGAAATGAGAAAGTTGCATTCTATCGAGTTGAAATAAAATGAGGAACAAATATGCTTTTTTAACATTTTCTGCCAATTTAGCTTTAATTTCACCAGGGAATGACAGGTAAGGGTATGGGATCCATTATTCCGGAAACCCATTATCCAGAAAGCTCCGATTTACAGGACAGCCATCTCACGCTTTTACATTTGAAAAGAAATAATTTTAAAAAGTTAATTTTTTTCTCTGTAATAATAAAACAGTAACTTGTACTTGATCCCAACTAAGATATAATTAATCCTTATTGGAAGCAAAACCAGCCTATTGGGTTTATTTAATGTTTATATGATTTTCTAGTAGACTTAAGGTATGAAGATCCAAATTACAGAACGATCCCTTATTCGGAAAAAACCTCAGGTCCTTATTAAATACCTGCTCACCAGTAATTATTGTATTCATAGCTAGTTCATTAGAAAAACAATCGCCATTTCTAATTATGCAACTCCCCGTCATGCTATCGGTAATATATTTTTCCATCCAGATCTAAGAGAGAGAAAACCCTCTGTTTATCAGCTCTAATATTTTATTTCTCCTGCTACAGGCAGACTGCTTAATGCATGTGGTGCCACACAGATAATGTGCCTTTTTTATGTGTTTAATATCGCTGAGATGCTTCTGTTGCACTTGAAAGATGAAAGTAGAATTGATAGTGTTTTGTGTTTTAACATGTCGGATATCCCAGAGCTCATAAACGCCTGGACGTGGGGTTTATGGGCCAATCTGGTAATTATTTATGTTAATGCTGATAAAATCTCACTAATAGGGCACATTACCACGCTAATAAAAATTTTATAGCTAAATTACTGCATGGAGTTTTTTTATGTTGTAAATGGTTTGTGCTGTCAAGTCCCGGCCCAACAGTTGTACCTCAACATCAACTCGAGGGCCGCAGTTTGGCCGAGGCTAATTATTAAAGGGATGGTTCCCCTTTATGTTAGCTTTTAGTATGTTATAGTATGGCTAATTCTCAGCAGCTCTGCAAATGGCCTTCTTTTTTTAATCGTTTTTTAATTATTTGCCTTCTTCTACTTCTGACTCTTTCCAGCTTTCAAACAGGTGTCTCTGACCCCATCTAAAAACAAATGTATTTTTATTGCTCATCTTTCTATTCAGGCCTCTCCTATTCATATTCCAGTCTCTTATATTATATTCTTAATCAGTGTATGGTTGCTAAAACAATTTGGACCCTAGTAACCAGATTGCTGAAATTACAAACTGGAGAGCTGCTGAATAAAAAGCTAAATAACTCAAAAACCACAAATGATAAAAAATGAAAACCAATTGCAAATTGTCTCAGAATATCACGCTCTACATCATACTAAGGGGCAAATTCACTAAAGAGAGAAGTGGCTAAAGGTGGCCATACACAGAGAGATCCGCTCATTTGACGATGTCGCCAAACGAGCGGATCTCTCCCCGATATGCCCACCTTGAGGTGGGCAATATCGGGCTGATCCGATCGTTGGCCCTTGGGCCCAAAGATCGGATCCTAACGAATAGTAATGGGCGGTCGGATCGCGGGGCCCCATCAACGAATAAATGCGGCCGCGATCCAATGGGATTTTTCGTCCCATCCGATAAAGATCTGGCCGACTTTCAGCCAGATCTCGTTCGGTGAAGCCTGTCGGGGGGCCCCATACACGGACCAATAAGCTACCAACACGGTCTGTCAGCAGCTTTTATTGGCCCGTGTATGGCCTCCTTAATTAAAGCACAAATTCGCCAGCATGACGTAATTTCGTTAAGGGAAAGGGACGTAATTACGCTAATTCACTAACTTGCGCATTTTACCTCTTGCGCCAGACTTGCCTTTCGCCACCTCAGACCAGACGAAGTGCAATAGAGTAAGTAGGCCTTGCTTCAAAAAAATTTTCAAAGTCCCAAAAAACGCTAGAGTCTTTTACTTTTTAAAGGTGATAGGCTGAAAAAGATTGTACATTTTTTGGGGGGTACCCTCCTTCCCCCCTACATTTCCTAACATATGATACCTAAACTATACAGTGGGCTCATGTGTAGGGCAATATAACAACTTTATTTTATTTTATGAAGCTTTCCCAGGCTTGTGTAGTGTAATGTATTTGCTGTTACATATATGTCCATTGTACTTTAACTTGGCGCCGTATGCAAATTAGGCATCGCTAACGTAACTTCGCTTTGCTTGACGAATTAGCGCTAGAGCAACTTCGCTACCTTTCACCTCCCTGAGTGCAACCTCGGATTTTAGTGAATTAGCGGCGCCCTGACGAAGTGCAGCGAAGCCAACGCTGGTGCAACTTCATAGTTACATAGTTAAATTGGGTTGAAAAAAGACAAAGTCCATCAAGTTCAACCCCTCCAAATGAAAACCCAGCATCCATACACACACCCCTCCCTACTTTTAATTAAATTCTATATACCCATACCTATACTAACTATAGAGCTTAGTATCACAATAGCTTTTGATATTATGTCTGTCCAAAAAAACATCCAAGTCATTCTTAAAGGCATTAACTGAATCAGCATCACAACATCACCCGGCAGTGCATTCCACAACCTCACTGTCCTGACTGTGAAGAACCCCCTACGTTGCTTCAAATGAAAGTTCTTTTCTTCTAGTCTAAAGGGGAGGCCTCTGGTACGGTGATCCACTTTATGGGTAAAAAGGTCCCCTGCCATTTGTCTATAATGTCCTCTAATGTACTTGTAAAGTGTAATCATGTCCCCTCGCAAGCGCCTTTTTTCCAGAGAAAACAACCCCAACCTTGACAGTCTACCCTCATAATTTAAGTCTTCCCTCCCTCTAACCAGTTTAGTTGCACTTAGTCTCTGCACTCTCTCCAGCTCATTTATATCCCTCTTAAGGACTGGAGTCCAAAACTGTCCCCATACTCCAGATGAGGCCTCACCAGGGACCTATAAAGAGGCAGAATTATGTTTTCATCCCTTGAGTTAATGTCCTTTTTTATGCAAGACAGAACTTTATTTGCTTTAGTAGCCACAGAATGACAATGCCCAGAATTAGACAACAAGTTATCTACAAAGACCCCTAGATCCTTCTCATTTAAGGAAACTCCCAACACACTGCCATTTAGTGTATAACTTGCATTTATATTATTTTTGCCAAAGTGCATAACCTGCATTTATCAACATTGAACCTCATTTTCCAGTTTGCTGCCCAGTTTTCCAGTTTAGACAAATCACTGTGCAAAGTGGCAGCATCCTGCATGGAACCTATAGTTCTGCACAATTTAGTATCATCTGCAGAAATAGAAACAGTACTTTCAATGGCCACCTCCAGGTCATTAATAAACAAGTTGAAAAGCAAGGGACCTAGTACAGAGCCCTGCGGTACTCCACTAACACTGGTCTAATTAGAAAATGTTCCATTTACCACCACTCTTTGTAGTCTATCTTTTAGCCAGTTCTCTATCCAGGTACAAATACTATGTTCCAGGCCAACATTCCTTAATTTAACCAGTAACCTTTTGTGTGGCACTGTATCAAATGCTTTAGCAAAATCTAAGTAAATCACATCCACTGCCATCCCAGAATCAAGGTCTCTACTTACATTCTCATAAAAAGAAATTAAGTTAGTCTGGCAAGATCTATTACGCATAAAACCATGCTGGCACAAACTCATAGTATTATGATTTGCTATGAAGTCCAGTATCTTATCCTTTATTAACACTTTGAAAAGCTTTCCTACCACTGACGTCAGACTAACTGGCCTATAGTTTTGAGACTGAGAATGGGATCCCTTTTTTGAATAGAGGCACCACATTAGCAATTCGCCAGTCTCTCGGCACTATGCCAGATCTCAATGAATCCTGAAAAATTAAGTAAAGAGGTTTGGCAATCACAGAGCTAAGCTCGCTAATTACCCTGGGATGAATACCATCTGGCCCTGGACCTTTGTTAATCTTAACATGTTCTAGTCTCTTTTGAATTTCATCATGTGTGAACCATGCATCATTAGTTGTATTACTAGAATTGGGACTGTTAAGAAGGAAACCTTCACTTACTGATTCCTCATTTGTGTAGATAGATGAAAAATATGAATTCAGAATCTGCGCTTTTAATTTGTTTTCATCAACCAGCTGACCCCCCTCTGATAGTAAGGGTCCCACCCCTTCCTGCTTCATTTTTTTACTATTAACATATTTAAAAAATAATTTTGGATTTTCTTTACTGCTTGCTGCAATATCCTTTTCTATAGCAATTTTAGCATGCCTTATAGCTTCTTTGCATGATTTATTGGCCTCCTTGTACCTTATAAATGATTCGGCTATACCAGCTAACTTGAAAGTTTTAAAAGCACGTCTTTTCTTACCCACCTCAACACCAACGCTTCTATTGAACCAAAAAGGTTTTGCTTTCGAAGGTAAGTAAATGCCTTTTCACACTTCACCAGGCGTAGATTTGCCAGGGCTGTGCAAATTCACGAAGATCCGAAGTGGCGCACAAGTTACCGATCGTACGCTAGCGATCGGAAATTTTCATACGGCGTGCAGTTAAAGTATAATAGACGTACATGCAGCAAAAAGCATATTACACTACACAAGGCCAGGGAACCTTAATAAATGTATTCTAATGCCCTACACATGTGCCCACAGTATAGTTTAGGTGCCATATGTTATCAAATGTAGGGGGAAGGAGGGTACCCTAAAAAAATGTTGTTCTTTTTCAGCCTATCACCCTTAAAAAAGTAAAAGACGCCAGCATTTTTTGGGACTTGGAAAAAATGTCATCTTTTTTTGGAGCAATCCCTATCTACTCTATTGCACTTTCCCTGGTCTGAGGTGGTGAAGTAAAGTCTGGCGCAAGAGGTAACGTTCACGAAAATCCACAACTAAGTGAATTAGCGTAGTTACGTCCCTTCGCCATAGCGCAACTTCACCTGGCGTCAAGGTGCGAAGTAGCGCTAGAGTAGGTCCACTTCGCTAGCAAATTTTTACGAAGCGCCAGTTAGTAAATGGGCGAAGTTCCGAAATGACGTCACGCTGGTGAACTTTCTCTAGCATTAGCCACGTCGCCCTTTAGTAAATTTGCCTCAGTAAGTTAATTTAAAGGTGAACAACCTCTTTAAGGGGATAAACAAATGGCATGAATGGCTTGCCAATGCACGGATTAAAGCAATTCATGACATTTATTGTGATTATTTCTGCATCTTGGCCATCAATTTAGTCTTCAGTGGCCTAGTCATCAGCCAGTACAATGGCATTGGGACATCAAGCTTTATGGGGCCACTGGTTTTAAAGGGATTCTGTCATGATTTTTATAGTGCAGTATTTATTTTTAAATGACACTGCAAATAATTCCCTTTACAATATAAAATGTCATTCCTGAACCAACAAGTGTATTTTTTAGTTATAATATTGGTGTGTAGGTGCATCTCAGGTCATTTTGCCTGGTCATGTGCTTTCAGAAAGAGCCAGCACTTTAGGATGGAACTGCTTTCTGGCAGGCTGTTGTTTCTCCTACTCAATGTAACTGAATGTGTCTCAGTGGGACCTGGATTTTACTATTGAGTGTTGTTCTTAGATCTACCAGGCAGCTGTTATCTTGTGTTAAGGTGGCCATACATGGATAGATCCGCTCGTTTGGCAATGTCGCCAAATGAGCGGCTCTCCCTCCGATATGCCCACCTTGAGGCATTCGCAAACGGGGGGTCGGGTCGCGGGACCGCATCAACGAACAGATGCGGCTGCGATCCAACGGGATTTTTAAACCCATCCAATCGAGATCTGGCCGACTTTTGGCCAGATCTCGATCGGGGAAGCCCGTCGGGGGCCCCCATACACGGGCCAATAAGCTGCCGACACAGTCTGTCGGCAGCTTTTATCGGCCCGTGTATGGCCACCTTTAGGGAGCTGTCATCTGGTTACCTTCCCATTGTTCTGTTGTTAGGCTGCTGGGGGGGGGGGGTTGAGTGGGGAGATATCCTTCCAACTTGCAGTACAGCAGTAAAGAGTGACTGAAGTTTATCAGAGCACAAGTCACATGACTTGGGGCAGCTGGGAAACTGACAAAATGTCTAGCCCCATGTCAGATTTCAAAATTAAATATAAAAAAATCTGTTTGCTCTTCTGAGAAACGGATTTCAGTGCAGAAGTCTGCTGGAGCAGCACTATTAACTGATGTGTTTTGGAAAAAAAACATGTTTTCCCATGACAGTATCCCTTTAAGGTTGGGAATAATATTGTATTTTCTGACAAAATAAGGTGAAAGGGATCCAAACGTTTGTCCTGCACCGGGGCCCTTTAAAGTCTGGTTCCGACTCCTGTCCCTGTGTATGTTCCCATTATGAGAGGCAATTTAGTGCATGTGATGAGAATCCCACTCGGAGCAGTTTAGTAGCATCAAATAATCTCAAGTTATTTGCATCAGAAATTCTACAATTGAGTTCCCCTTACAAGTAAAATGACCGTGTAATTGCTGGGACTGGGATTAAAGGGATCCTATTCTTTGTATTTTCCTCCCTTTCTTCTTTATTCCCATCAATGTAAAAGGGAACTAATGAATACTGTTATTTTCTTTCAGCCTCTCACAATATATCCGAGACCAATGAACAAAGACAAAGCCAGAATGCTCTATATGTATATTTGTGTTCTCTGCAGAGGAATATTATTGGACATGGAACAACGGAGGGAGGGGAGGGACCCTCTTGTTTTTTGTCTTCTGTAAATCTATAACCAGATATTGTTACAGGAGTTACAGGCATTGCCATCCATTCTTCTGTTGAAAATGTTTTTATTGTTTTCCACGTTAAACAAGCAGGAATCCCAACAAAAAGTCAACCAAAAATCAAAGCCATCCATTCTTATGACTTATGTCTTGCTCAGGGCCAGATTTGAGCTGACCACATATAGATCACTCATTAGATCCTCTATATACTGTACCCAAAAAACAGGATTTCTCTGTGTGCACCCCAATACTATAGATGGGGTGGTAGTAGCAAAAAGTCTGTGCCTTAATGCTCCTTTGTTTTCCAGTGCCTAATCCCAGTGTGCCCCTGGTTCTTGGGACAGAGGACAAGTGGAACAGTTATTCTGGAATTCTGGTAAAAACTATGGTAAAAGTGGGCCAATTTTTTTTAATCTTACCTACCCCCTTAGAAGCTGAGGCCCTCTCTATTCTAAATTTTCTTTCTTGATAGCATAACCAATAGGATGAAGGTGGACACAGAGGGGCAAATTCACTAACACTAAAGGGCGAATTTCCTCCTGCGAAGGCTTCAGCACATTCTGCACCACTTTGCCAATCGCCAATTCATTACTGCTAAGCTAATTCACTTAAATGTAAATTTGCATCTCGGCAGGCGAACACTGGCGAAGTTTCGCTAGCGTTAATTTGTCACCGCAAGCATTTCATAATGAGCGTTCGCTACCGTTAATTTCTGCCTATCAAAACTTCATTAGTACACTCAGGCCCGGATTTGTGGAGAGGCCACCAATGCCCAGGCCTAGGGTGGCAGGATTTTAGGGGCGACATGCTGCCCAACTACACCCACATTGGTCCAGAAACACTGGGCTTGCATAAGACCTATGATAGTGTCTTACATTTTCTGTGCTCCAATCCCCATTGCTCTGGTCGGGGTGATGAAAATTTAAGCAAATAGAAAGGAGGGAACCGGGGCAACGATCAACTCGGGCCTAGAGGCGCTCACTTTGTAAATTCGGCCCTGAGTACACTTAAGCTGAGGTCAATTTGAATACATATAGATCATATATATATATATACGTCTTTATTAGAGATGTTGGTGCAAATGCTTGAAGTGGCCACTTATTATTACACGTGTCCAAGGAAGCAAAATAAAGACAAAGAGAAACTCTAATGTCCAAATTTGAGGCCACCCTAAAACAGTGGGATGGCACTCGGATCAATTCGTTTTGCCTCACGAGGAAACTTCGGAAAACGAACCGCTCCTAGTGCCATCCAACTGGCGATTTAGACTCTAGCTGGTGGGAAGGCAGTTCGGGGAGATAAGTCGCCCAAAGAAGAGGCGACAAATTTCCCCTGAATCTCCACGTATGTCTCGTCCCTTATGACTCTTTGCCATACAGGATATGATGTCACTGACATAACATTGAGGAGGATGTAGCTTCATCTTATCAGTTCATCAGGGTCTAAGGTGGCGAAAGAAACTCTAGAGATAGAGATAACGTTCTGTAAAATTCGCACTTTAGCGAATTTACAAAAATCCGCCTGGCGATAGGGCACAAATCTATGATAGCGGTGGTCTCGTTCGCTAGCGAATTGTCCTCTATGCCTGTTAGTAAATTGGCGATGTCCCAATTTCTGGCAAATTTTTGCTAGTGACGGCCTCTTCGCCCTTTAGTAAATCTGCCCCATAGATTCTGTTCAATTAATCTGAACGCAATACTTTTAGAGATATCTCCCCATGCAAAGGCATTGGCCCATAGCGATTGCCATTCTATAAAGAAACATTGATATTTCTCCCCACATCTTGGCACCTTGTAACAGAAAAAGTAATTACAGTAGAAACTATGGAAATGAGCTCCTGAAACAATTAGCCGCCCCTTTATAATCATGAAATAGCACATTGTGGTCTATATCAAAAAGTTACTCATTTAAGGAACAGTTCAGTGTAAAAATATAAAGTGGGTAAATAGACAGGCTGTGTAAAATAAAAAATGTTTCTAATATAGTTAGTTAGTCAATAAATGTAATGTATAAAGGCTGGAGTGACTGGATGTGTAACATAATAGCCAGAACACTACTTCCTGCTTTTCAGCTCTCTAACTCTGAGTTAGTCAGTGACTATAAGGGGGGTCACATGGGACATAACTGTTCAGTGAGTTTGTAATTGATCCTCAGCATTCAGCTCAGATTCAAAAGCAACAGAAATGTCCCATGTGCCCCCCTCAAGTCACTGATTGGTTACTGTCTGAGAATCAATCAGTGGAAACCAAGAAAGCTGAAAAGCAGGAAGTAGTGTTCTGGCTATTATGTTACACATCCAGTCACTCCAGCCTTTATACATTACATTTTTGGCTAACTAACTATATTAGAAACATTTTTTATTTTGCCCAGCCTATCTATTTACCCCATTTTTTATTTTTTCACTGAACAATTCCTTTAAGCCTATATTAAAAGGCCAGCCTATGGGCACAGACCGGGAGTATGCCAGTATTACAAATTTACCGACAATGTAGTAGCCAATACATTTGTAATCCACCTAAGTTCAGCCCCTGGCCTACCACAAATCTTCCAAGAATCTACTGGAAACATACTATTTACATTCCTTTATCTCTTCCCTGATTCTCCTGGAGCCATCCATGATGTTATGCCCCACCCACTTTGATGCCAAAAACTGCCCCTTTGATGCCTCCATCCTCCTCTAAAAATGACTAGGGCTCAGCTGAAAATGATGAAGGTGAGAGCGTTTGGAAGAACATCTTGAATTTGGGCATCAGAATACTTTTAGGTGCTTGCTCTGTCCATCTGTCCTGCTGACTGGCAGTCAGGCCTCCCCTATCAGTGACTTCCAGTTGCCTTTATTCACTTTCCCCCATGCAAGTGCTCCATAATAGATACAGTGGGGCTTATTTATAATCACTGGGCAATTTGCAACGGGCAGTAACCCATAGCAACCAATCAGTGATGAGCTTTTTTTCAGCGAGCTGCAGGTTGAAGAGGGAAAGCAATCATCTGATTGGTTGCCATGGATTACTGCCCAGGTGCAAATTGCCCAGTGTCTATAAATGAGCCCCATTGTTTCTACTTCATTTGATTTCCAGCCTAATTGCTGCTGTTTCCTTCCTTCAATTCATTTCCGTTGACAATGGCCGCTCCCCCATGTATATTTATTATCTTTATTGTCTCCTTGCCTCTGTTATCTGGACACACGACTCTTATATCAATCATTTATGCTGCAAATGTGCAGGTATTATAGGAAAACACTGCATTATAGGTGAGGAGATTAATGGTCAAAATTGTGATTACCTACCTAGACATGTGGGCTGATTTATTATGAGGCACTCCAAGAGTGTGCCTGCCTATACACAACCCACCTATACCTGCCTATACACTACCTGGTCATACACTGCCTGCCTATACCTGCCTATACACTGCCTGTCTACACACTACCTGCAGTACAGAAATATTTGCTTTGATGGCTGCAATGTATATTTATAATCTTTCTCCAGCAGTATGTGCAGTTAAGTTGCTGCTCTCAGTATATTTATTCTGTGGCCCCTTTGATATAACTGACACACAATGATTTCCATGGGAGCGTAAGGCAGAGCAATATCTGGACTCAATGTAAAGTTGTCATGTATTATTTAGCTCAGAGCATCTCCGCTACCAGTTCATATGGGGATATAGATGTGGAATGCTGGAAGTAATGACAAGGGGTTACATTATACACACTTGTGTCTGTCTGTGTGTTATATTTTGTGCATGAGTGAGTGAGTGTGTGCTAGTGAGTGAGTGCTGGTAATTGAGTGAGTGTGTGCTAGTGATTGAGTGAGTGTGTGCTGGTAATTGAGTGAGTGTGAGCTAGTGATTGAGTGAGAGTTTGCTAGTGATTGAGTGAGAGTTTGCTAGTGATTGAGTGAGTGTGTGCTAGTGATTGAGTGAGAGTTTGCTAGTGATTGAGTGAGTGTGTGCTGGTAATTGAGTGAGTGTGTGCTAGTGATTGAGTGAGTGTGTGCTAGTGATTGAGTGAGAGTTTGCTAGTGATTGAGTGACTGTGTGCTAGTGAGCATGTGCTAGTGATTGAGTGAGTGTGTGCTAGTGATTGAGTGAGTGTGTGCTAGTGATTGAGTGAGTGTGTGCTAGTGATTGAGTGAGAGTTTGCTAGTGATTGAGTGAGTGTGTGCTAGTGATTGAGTGAGTGTGTGCTAGTGATTGAGTGAGTGTGTGCTAGTGATTGAGTGAGTGTGTGCTAGTGATTGAGTGAGTGTGTGCTAGTGATTGAGTGAGAGTTTGCTAGTGATTGAGTGAGTGTGTGCTGGTAATTGAGTGAGTGTGTGCTAGTGATTGAGTGAGTGTGAGCTAGTGATTGAGTCATGGTATATCTGTAGAAATAAGTGAAATCAACTGGACTTACTGTATTTGTTTCCTTGAAGACTTACCAGTCACCCAACTGGCTTTCTCAATTCACAATAACTAGTTATCAAATATATCAAATATATTCGCGCTATATAAATACGTGTTACCAATAAATTCTGGATTAAGAAAGTCAGTTGGATGATTGGGGAAACGTCTTCAAGGAAAAAACACAGCAAGTCCAGATGATTTGACTTATTTCTACAGATACCCCAGGCATCATTGGCACCAGTTCTCTGTGTTCTTATCATGAATAGCAGGAAGAGCAGTTGGCAGTTTAGGGGGGTGGCACAGAAAAAAGACAATCAAGCAAAGAATTTTGGCCAAATTAATTCTAATTTCATTATCTCAACATATAAGATTATTTTCTGCTGTGTGATATCTGTCCCCTTTTTTTTTGGTTTTAAAATTATAATTGCGTTTCCTTCGTGCAAGTCCCCGACCATTGCAAATCGTTCACTGCCCATTTGGAAAGGTGAATATGCTCGGGCTAATTTCCCATTGGACCAGCAAGTGTCAGCCCATGGGCAGTAATAAAAGTTACTCCAATCTTTCATTACCTTGTCTGAACCCCTTATATTAACCCCTCAAATGCTCACACCGAGTGGAATTGCAGCGTTAGTAAAGAGTCGATTATTCACTTGTAACTGGTATTTTAATACCCCCCACTCTAATTAGCATTCTTCAAATTCTATCTTTAACCCATTGGTTGCCATAGCAATGAGCCTTTCCAACCAAGGGAACCACGTATTTCCTTAAAAGGTTAAGCACAGCACTGGCTGCCTAAGTAGGTCAGAGATACTCGGTGCTGCACAATTCCCAGCATGCACCAATATCATGCAGTGCTACAAGTACTGTAACTTGTAACGTTCACTGCCAACATCAAACAGAGGGACGTTAATCGGCACATGGAACGGGGTGATAAAAATTATAATATATACAGTATATATAGTGTAGGCATTGGAGAACTGGGGTACAGCCTGTGGACTGGGCCCCTCTTAGGGCCAAAGGTGATTTTCTTGGCTAAACTTGCCTGCCTATTACAAGTTGCAAGAACTCTCCGATGTTCTTTATACATATACGAGAGAACATCATGCTGTAGATATCAGTGTTATATGTTATGCTGTATATCTGTATCGCTACAGATAAGATGTTCCCCAAGAAGCTTTCCACAAAGGAAATTCTGGGGGGCCCATAGAGCATCCTGGCTGCCCTACTCGGCCATGGAATCCTAATTCTTGTTGATAAATCTTCAAAAGAACAGCAGAAAGATCTGGTCTCTTTGTGGCCTCTGCAGAATCTCATTTCATTGGGCTTTAACCCTTTATAGTAGGGGGTTATAGTTGGAAGATCCGCTGGTGAGGTTTATAGCTGTGCTTAATATGGGACAGGCATGAAATAAAGTCAATGATTAATGAATGCTGAGCATTTAAATCAAAGCAGAGCTGGGCAGACGGGGATAGGCAATTCGATCGTATCAGTTCTCAAAGCATAAATCACATACAACCGCTATCAATATAATTATATTGGTCACAATAGGAGGCCAGTATCTGACTATCTAATGATTTGTGACCCAATATAATAAGTGTTGTGACCCAATAGAATAAGTGTTTTTTCTAGTGTAAATTCAAGTAACGGCAAAGACAGTCGATAAGTTGCATAAGTAAGTGAACCAATCAGGCTACACGGAGGCATGTGATTGGCTGCCATACTCTGAATTGATTGTGAGTCGCACACCTTAATCCAGGCACGGGCTCTGGTAAAAGTTGTGTAATGGACTGTTCCACCGTATAGTTTACAACGCACTGTGATATTTTCACGTATCAAAGACAAAACAGCAGTGGTGTAACTAGATGTTACTGGGCCCCACAGCAAATTTATTCTAGGGCCCCAGAGGTTGTCCTGTTTTACCAATATATATTGAAATTGCTCATTAAGTAGAGCCTCATGGGACCCTTATAACTCCTGGGCCCCCTACAGCCGCAGGGTCTGCTTCCTCTGTAGCTACGCCCCTGCAAAACAGCCTCTATAAGACCATGGAGGAAAGATGGGCAGGTAAGTGAATTGTCATGTAGCAGCATATTAGTGATGTACCCGTGGGTTGGGCGGGTTCGGGCCGACCTCGCACCCCCCTTTCCGGGTCGCGACCTTACAAATGCTGGCTTCCGACTTCTGGGTTGAACTTTTATAGACGCGCGCCTGCGCACCCCACCCCTTTTGTAACATCAGTGGGGTGCAGGTTGGGAAAATCATGACCCACACATCACTACAGCATATGCATAACCCAAAGGCTAGTTTAAGCCATTACAGGGCCCAGGGAGAGAGAACACTATTGCACTCAAAGGGCCAAAC
This sequence comes from Xenopus petersii, assembly GCA_038501925.1. Classification (NCBI taxonomy): domain Eukaryota; kingdom Metazoa; phylum Chordata; class Amphibia; order Anura; family Pipidae; genus Xenopus; species Xenopus petersii. The sequence continues at coordinate 185,152,462 of CM076674.1, read as the reverse complement.
AACATCTTAAAATTCAACCCTTAAAGGGGTTGTTCACCTTTGTGTTAACTGTTAGTATGCTGTAGAGAGTGATATTCTGAGACAATTTGCAATTGGTTTTCATTTTTTTTCATTTTTGGTTTCTGAGTTATTTAGATTTTTATTCAGCAGTTTGCAATTTCAGCAATCCAGATGCTAGGATGCTAATTCCCCTAGCAACCATGCCTTGATTCGAATAAGAGACTGGAGTATGAATAGGAGAGGCCTGAATAGAAAGATGAGTAATAAAAAGTAGTAATAACAATACATTTGTAGCCTTACAGAGCATTTGTTTTTAGGTGAGGTCAGTGACCCCCCCCCCCCCCATTTTAAAGCTGGAGAGAGTCAGAAGAAACTTTACAAAATCAATAATGAAGACCAATTGAAAAATTCCTTAGAATCGGCCATTCAATAACATACTACAAGTTAACTTGAAGTAATTCTGTCATGACTTTTTATTTCTAAATTATGCTGTTTACATTGCAGATAATTCACTCTACCATTTAAAATTGTATTCTTGTACCAACAAATGTATTTTTTATTTTGGTTGTTATATTGGTGTGGAGGCGCCACCTCAGTACATTGCGCCTGATTCTGAGTTTTGCGAAGGATGAAACTGCTTTGAGAAAGCTATTGTTTCTCCCCTTTGCATTTTACCCCAACCTAGGTCATGCCCCTAGCCCCACCTATTGGTAGACATGAGAATAGCACCCACACAGAAAAAAGCAGGGTTTTTACTGCTTGGTGCTATTCTCGTGTCTATCACTAGGTGGGGCTAGGGGCATGACCTGGGTTGGGGTAAGCTAACAAATCCTTCAGCAGAGGTGTCAGGTAGCTGCTATGTCGTTAGCTGCCCATTGTTCTGGTGACAGGCTGCTGATGGGCTGCTGATTGGCTGCTGATGGGCTGGGAGGGAAGGGAGGGGGGTGATATCACTGAAGTGTATCAGAACATGTCAAAAAACACGGGCGAAACGCGCCAGGCTAATTATGCCACTAATTATGCTAATTAATGCAGAAGTTTTTAAAGACGCCCTGTGCTGTGGTGTTCCATTTTCTTTTCCTCCAACCTTAAAAGTAAGTATCAACTCACGACTGGGGTGTATATATATATATATATATATATATATATATATATATATATATAAATACATGTACATTATGATATAAGATATAGGTGTATAGGTGTATATATTTGTTGCACCATACATTTTCAGAAAAAGATGGTCACTCAAAAGTTTTACTGTTCCTTTAAAGGGCAAGTGAATCCAAATATAACGGTAATTTTAGCTGAAAAAGCATCTGCACTTGAATTCAGTATTTGCCCTCTTGGTTTTGACTCAAAAAAAGTCAGCTCTTCTCCAGCCAAGACCACAATGCCTTGCGTGCTTCTTTACCGGTCTGTTAACCCGCTTGCTTCTGCTACATTGATTCAAAAGTCAGACCACCAGTGCGGGCAATATCAGGGGACAGTCAGATGCAGCTTTCAGTAGCAAATACCTTTAAATAAATTGACAGCATTTCATTTATGAATGTCTGAAAGATGCTTACAATGACATTTCATCTCTTTTTTTTTATCCCTTTATTACTTAACTCTTTAACTGGGGTATCCTTTAGGCGCAGTGATCTTCCCAGTTATCTTACTATCAGACCCCTGCAGCTGTGGGTTGGGTGAGCTTTATATTTATTCTTAGCTAGTTGAAAGTCATGGAAAGGTGGAAACGTGTTCCGTTATGAGAATATGCTCATATAAACACTATACATATGGATTGAAGTATCAGCTACTGGATTTATACAGGCGATTCTCAACCCCTGCAATCCCATCCTTCGTCAGTAGGTGGCAATGTAAGTATCAAGCTTTATTTCCCTTGCTTCCCAGGCTCAGCAGCAAGAAGATGCAGCTCCTGTGCAATTGAGTGCTATTCATTCAATCTGCGGATTTCACGACGTTGCACCTGCCTGGCTCTCATCACTTTCACTCTTTCCTTGACCATTTTTATTTCCTTTTTTGGCAGTTTAAACACCCCCATCCCCACCCTGACTTTGTCAGAGCAACACAGTTGGTTGTACTTGGATAATTATCATCTGCTTAGAAATATATGAATGTTTTGAGAGAGGGAGAGAAATGTTGGAGCTGGAGCAGCAGCAGTGATGTGTGTGCGGGAGGATCGGAGCCCACTGAGGGCCCCAAGCTTCTGATCTTAACTCTTTCACTCCTGAGCAATCACCCTACTGAGCAACTGGTCTCTGGCTAATTACCCACCAAAGCAACAGAACGTCATGAGAGGCTGATCCAGGGCATCAAAATAAGGTAAAGACTCCCAGCCTGTCACTAATACTTTACTTTGGGTCTAAATTGGGATTCAGCAGCAAGGTATGTCAATAATTGGACTAGAAATATATATATATTAAATCTACTGCTGGGCAGAAGAGGGGTCCATAAGTGGGAATTCTGTTGGTGTTATTCAACACTTGTTTGTGTTTAATATATGAACATAATATATGTGTGTGTGTGTATTATGCAGTCTTATAGATACTGCTAAACTACAACTCTCACACTCCTTGGTTTTCAGAGTGCAAAGGGGTCTGGAGGCCCCAGTGTCAGACGTACGCACATAACCAGGGACTTCAGTTATATTGCCATTTGTTTCTATTGATCTGATGAAAGCCCCCATGCTTATCTGAATAGACCAGGCATTAACTGTTGATCTGTAGATATTATACAGCTGCCCTATCCCCAGAACTGTTTCAATAATGTGCTTTAAAAAAAATAATGATGTTGTGATATGGTGTATTTTTGTATTTGGGCTTGGAGATTCACAGCTCGGGTCTTGTTGCAATAGTCTGCTGGCAGCCGACGTTGGATTATGTAACTTGTGGGAGGGCTGCTCGGTGCTGTTCCCACAACTATGCTGTTGAGGAAGGGGCATCACTACAAACCTCGAGTGATGACTTTAGCCGCACGCATTGCAGAGCCTTAAAGTTTCTATTCAATACAAAGGCAACTGCGTTTTTTCGACCAACTGCATCCATTTTTTTTTTCAGGCTTCTTCCTTCCCCCCTCCATTGATTAGGGAAGGATGCTGATTATTAGGCAGTTCAAAGGATAGAACAAAAAGCCACATCTGCTGTGAGAAGGTGATAATTAAGTAATACCCATCTCTGTGTCGCCATGGTGACTCCAGGGGGGAATCTGTTGTTAATGCTGCAAGACAAAAATAAAGGCTTAAAATTTTAGTGCTAATTAGTTCATTCGCAATAAAAATAGCAACTTGCCCATGCAAAAAACTTTTAGAGCCCTGACAACTTATTTTATTTTTGCTATCCATGAGACGTTGTGTATTAGACATGGATATTGTTAAAAATATATAAGGGGCTCAGTTACATCCGCAGAAGCAGTGGGCAACTTGCATTTTCACCATAATGAAAGGCACTTTTTTATTAAAGGTTCAAATGTGCTCTGCACACTTCCGTATAGTTGTGCTTTACTGCAATCAGTCCCAACTGCCTTCCGTTCCAAATTGAATGCGCCTTTTGACGTGCGGCACTGTGCAAACCCTGCAGCTACTGTCACCTCTTGACCAGGCAGAAGCTCCAGGATTCCCTCAATGCCCTGCATCAAGCCCTGAGGCACAGTTGCAGACGGCACTCACACCCGAAAATTGGAAATAATGCCAGACAGACTTTAAAAATATTCAAGGAAACTCCACATACAGTTGCATACATGACATATTTGAGCGCCCTGGACAGAAGCAAACACAGACAGAGGTTGGAACCATTGTACCTATTTGTTTAGCACATTTGACAGTTCACACCTTGAATCTATATACTCATTGGTTCAGCACCCTGGACAGATCAATACTTTATTCCTTGGTTCAGCAGCCTGGACAGATCATGACCTTAGGCCTATATTTCCATTGGTTCAGAACCCTGGACAGAGCATGCCATTAATCCATTGGTTCAGCACCCTGGAGAGATCATGAGGGTAATCCCTTGGTTCAGCACCCTGGACAGATCATGCAGTTAATCCATTGGTTCAGCACCCTGGAGAGATCATGAGGGTAATCCCTTGGTTCAGCACCCTGGACAGATCATGACCGTAGGCCTATATGTCCATTGGTTCAACACTATGGACAAATGATGTTTTAGATCCAACATGGCTCCTTTACAATGCCCCGCACAGTGTGCATGGTTAAAAAAAAAGTTCACATTCTGCCCCCCTACTGCCCTCTACTTTCCACATTGTTCATAGGTGCAAGGTAGGGAGGGACCGGCCACATTTGGGACCCTGTCCTTTGCAAGTGGTAAGGACAGGGCTGAGCTGCACCTCTAACACTGCTCTCTACACCAAACACCAGATTTTTGATTCAGCACAAAAGAACACTGTGCACTGTAAGTGAGCACTAAGGGGTGACTTCGAACCCCTGGGGTTCGTAAATGACCCCTTATACTTGCCTTTTTTCAGTAACTTCTACAGATCACAGCTTAAATTCTGTATATCCATTAGTTCAGCACTCTGGACAGCTCATGGCTTGAAGCCTATATACACATCAGTTCAGCACCAGTACAATTCACAGCTTGACTCCTCTTTATCCACTGGTTCAGCACCCTGGACAGATCCCAGACTGAAGCCTATACACCCCTTGTTCTAGCACTGCAATACAGCTCTAAGATTGTAAAGCTACACTCCAAGCAAAATCTCTCTAATAGGGCCATGAAAATGCTATTAAACATTGACAAATTGCTGCATGTTAACCACACTTACAAGGTGCCTTGCAGGAAAACGAATATCTTTTGTCATGGGCTAAATTATAGACTTATACACAGAAGCTTATACGTATGATGCTGTGGAAAGTAATCAAAAAGAAAAAATCTGTAAATCCAGTTGGATAATACCAGCAACATGCAGAGGGTTAACAGGCTAGAGGGAAATGTACATATTCAGTTGTAGAAGATACAGTATATGCTGTAGTTTTAGATTGAGGACAATAGCCTGCAGGGTTTTGTGGTATTAATATTTTGGTCACAGAGACAGGGCAGATTTCTCAAATTCGCTTTGGCTGTGCCCACATTAAATCTCTACCTAAGAAAACATCAGGCTAATTTGTAAAAGCTAAGGTTCCCAGTGCTGTGTGCTCTACTTGCTGAGCAGATTGGCAGAGCTCCAGGCAACAGTGTTGTAGCATTCCAGATCGATCTTGCTGTCAGGATGGATCTAAAGACCATGTTTTGTTGCTTTTGGCCTTGTGTTGGACTTCTGTGTTGCTGAGCTTGGCCATTTTGGGTATGGGATGCTGAGTATTGTTTATAACCTAAACAATATTATTTGTTTTAAAAGTTTGTCACCAGTAGTTTTATATAACGTCTCTACAGTGTTCAGTGCACTTTTTCCCAGTAGACCCCTGCAATTGATTCTGAATAGCAAATAGTGACTGAGTAAGATCATGTGTTTAGCAGTAGCATAACTTGGGCGCACTGGGCCCCCCTGCAAAAAAATCTTCTGAGGGGTCCTCCTCCACTGCCCCCACTCCTGGCTCATACTGCACCACTGTGTAAAAGGTAACATGGGGGTTTGGTAGGGGTACTACAATACAGCAGACCCCACGGTCTAGGCCCACCCATGAATATGAGGTTTTCCGTATATAGGGGGTTACTCCAATACTGATTAGTCCATCCACATGCCTCACATTACCAGCTTGATATTGAAGTGCATCTGTGGGTGCAAGGATCAGCAGGAACTCGGAAGAGTGCACCTTGACTGCAGTATGGGTAGGCAATTGTTAATAGGGCTCTAAAGGGCTACATTTTGCACCCATTGCCATGCCTAGAACTTGTGCCTAACCTATATAAACAAGGCCTATGGCCTCAAAAGATGGCTGATCCCCCATATCCTTGATCTTGACTTTTGAAGTCTATTGTAGCCCTCTGTCCTGATTTGTAATTGATCCCCTTGATCTCAGCCTATGGACAAAGTGGTCTATGGGAAATTAAAAAAAAAACTTTCCAAACTCCTGTGTTTGATATAAAGTTCTTTTTGAAGTCTGCAGCTGTTAACAGGAGCTGGGAGTTGTACCTTAACACCAACTGAAGGGCCTCAATCTGTCATCCCCATACCTTTCAATGGTGTTCTATAGAGGCCAGGACCACCACCCTTACCTGCATTCCCTACAGACTTGCAGTGATGGTCTCAACTCCCAGGACATAGCAGGAATGACTGTATAATGATATTGTTAGGCGTTCTTTATTAATTACTCTTGAAGGAAATCAGGGCCCTCGGCAGAATCAGAAACTTTGATAAATGGCATCATTAAAGCTGGGGCTGCTCAGTGTTAATGTTGCACTGCAGAGAAGCTGAAGCTTACAATCCCCGCGCTCCTTCTCTACACAATGAATTATTTACTGAACCGCAAGAAGGTGCAGGATAATGCAGCAACATTTCCCCACAGTGTTTAAAGTTCAGACTGTAAAGAACAAACACACGGGCACTTGTCATGCAATAAACATGTAGATGCCGTGTGCATTCCAACAGCTTTTCCCAAGGGCTTACTCTTGTAGCAGGAATATCCTGAGGGGGTGCATTCCCAGTGCCGAGCATGTAACTGTCATGTTTTAGTAAACATCATTTACCTACGACTGTGCAATTAATGACTGTATTTATGTAGATTCACAAAGGTTCTCAGTTTAGGTAATATACAGCGATGATGATAAGTGCAGGCAAATAAAGAAAGGATTAGGGGGAAAGACTTTAATATGTTCTTGCAGGGTGTTCTTTAGAACAAAATATCTGTATTATTATCAGCAAATAGCAGCAGCTGCTCCTGACATTTTGCTTGATTTTTTCCTGTTTACCCACTGGCCATACCCAGTAACACTAAAACATCTTCCATGGCTTCTTAAAAGGGGGTTGAGGGGACAAAGGAAAGATAATGAAGGTGGAATCGGCATTGATTTAAGAAAGGAAGGTTTAGAGGTCTTTTAACAATTTAGATCTAATATATAATAATATAATTGTTATACAAAGCTTTTGTAGCAGAGAACAGAAGGCATGCTGGGACATTGGGGTGCAAGATAGGATCCTCTGTTCTACAGTCCAAGATGGGACGTTCAGGCCTTGTAACCCAATTGTAACCCCATTTTATACACAGGCCTCAGTTACACAATAAGATAAACTGTCCTTGGCCTCTGCTGGATGACTCTGGGGCTTGGCCATTTAGTTGAGGCCTCCTTTCAGTTGTTTGTGAACATTCTGTTTCCCTAGATGTCGAGCAACAAAGGTTTAAGCGTTATTTGCCTGCAGCAAACAGATTGTGATAGTAGCAATGCCACTGAAGAGCAATGATATCATTATTCATCTAAACAGCTCAGTGCTGGGATAAAGCCATTACTGCAACCGATGATCAGGAAATAGCAGGGACAATATGAGTAGGAATGTCAGCACTTACTCCACTTCACTACTCAGTTATGCCATCCAATGTGGGTATTCCTTGGTTATAGTGCCAATGGAAACTAACATAGTCAAGTCCAACAGCCTGCAGCCTTGTGCCTTTATATGGTCACAGAACCCTTCAGTGACTTCTAATATCCTTATCATTTATAGTAGGGGGTACATTATCCCTTATAATACATGAGTGATACTCAGCGTTCCCTGTATAACTCAGCCTGCAGCCTTGTGCCTTTATATGGTCACAGAACCCTTCAGTGACTTCTAATATCCTTATCATTTATAGTAGGGGGTACATTATCCCTTATAATACATGAGTGATACTCAGAGTTCCCTGTATAACTCAGCCTGCAGCCTTGTGCCTTTATATGGTCACAGAACCCTTCAGTGACTTCTAATATCCTTATCATTTATAGTAGGGGTACATTATCCCTTATAATACATGAGTGATACTCAGAGTTCCCTATATAACTCAGCCTGCAGCCTTGTGCCTTTATATGGTCACAGAACCCCTCAGTGACTTCTAATATCCTTATCATTTACAGTAGGGGGTACATTATCCCTTATAATACATGAGTGATACTCAGAGTTCTCTGTATAACTCAGCCTGCATCCTTGTGCTTTTATATGGTCACAGAACCCTTCAGTGACTACTAATATCCTTATAATTTACAGTAGGGGGTACATTATCCCTTATAATACATGAGTGATACTCAGAGTTCCCTGTATAACTCAGCCTGCAGCCTTGTGCCTTTATATGGTCACAGAACAACCCTCAGTGACTTCTAATATCCTTATCATTTACAGTAGGGGGTACATTATCCCTTATAATAAATGAGTGATACTCAGAGTTCCCTGTATAACTCAGCCTGCAGCCTTGTGCCTTTATATGGTCACAGAACAACCCCTCAGTGACTTCTAATATCCTTATCATTTACAGTAGGGGTCAATTATCCTTTATAATACATGGGTGATATATATTTTTCATCTTTCTATTCATGTCCTCTCCTATTCATATTCCAGTTTCGTATTCAAATCAATGCATGGTTGTAAGGAAATATGGACCCTAGCGATCAGTGAGATGCTGAATAAAAAGCTAAATAACTCAAAAACCCCAAATGATAAAAAATGAAAATCAATTACAAATTGTCTCAGAATATCACTGTCTACATCATACTAAAAGTTAATTCAAAGGTGAACAACCCCTTTAAGGTTAGCATTGTTTTCCCGAAGGTTTTTAAGGTTTACCACTTAGTTCCCAGAAGCTCATAGTCACCAATCTCTAATCTGTTATTAATTACCCTGTAATCGTTTTGGCAGTTTCCTATAGCTTCATCTAAACATATATAATAATCCGTACAGGCCGTGTAACAAACAAACAATACAACTGTATAGAATGTCAGCCGCAGCTGGGAAGTGGGTTATGGGTAGCCAGCAAGAAAAACATCAGCCATAAAAGGCAATTAGCTAATGAAAGTAGCACGGGGGCATTACTTCCGGCAGATTTACTCGCATTCCAGAAACAAGGCCAAACTGTTTAACACATATTGTGAACTCTTTGCTATTTCTTTCCTTTGCTCTGTGTATAAATAAATAAGCCAAGCGTTTATCTCTATATAGATACCCCGGTCAGATACCTGAGCATTTCAATGGCTGAAAAGGAGATTTAAATATTCCCAAATTGAGGTATTAGAGCAGTCGATGAAAAGGCATTGTTAATTGGTTGCTATTGGTAACTGTAACTGTCAATGGAGCGCCTGTGTTGGTACCTTATGTGATAGGAATCCAGCAAAGAGCAAACCCATTATTTTGGGATTTAGTCCAGTACCCAACGCGTCACAAAAGATTCCAAACCTGATTTGCAGACTGAAATGTGAACTTCCTAGTAACAATTCCATGGAGGGTTCATAAAATCAATCATTTTAAGCAGAAAGCAGAAAATTGGCAGTTTGGGTCGACCTGTTAGTCTTCATCTACATCTCGTTGAAGCAGAAACGATTGGAAGGTGCTAAACCCTGTCTCCTTGTTTGGAAATATGACGGTCTGATGAGAATATTTCTGCCATATCTTTTCTAGACAAGATCAATAATGAGCGAATCATTACTTGGCAGCTTACTGTGACTGTTTTATGTATTTGGAAAACAGCGGCAATACTCTGAGACAATTTTCAATTGTTTTTTTAGTTATTTAGCCTTTAATTCAGCAGCTCTCTAGTTTGCACTTTCAGCCATCTGGTTGCTAGGGTCCTGACAATCACCGCCATCTTAATGCATCAGACAATGAGAGTATCTATCTATATACAGATATAGGATCTATTATCCAAAATGCTTGAGACCTGGAGTTTTCTGGATAAGGAGTCTTTCTGTAATGTAGAGTTCCATGATGGACATCTAAACAGTATGAGGTCGAGAGACAATTTGCAATTGGTTTTCATTATTTATTATTTGTGTTTTTTGAGTTATTTAGCTTTTCAGCAGCTTTCAGGTTTGCTGAAAAGGTCCAAATTTTCCTAGCAATCATGCATTGATTTGAATAAGAGACTGGAGCATGAATAGGAGAGGCCTGAATAGAAAGACGAGTAATAAAAAGTAACAATAACAATACATTTGTAGCCCTACAGATCATTTGCTTTTTAGATGGGGTCGGTGACCCCCCCCCCATTTGAAAGCTGGAAATAATCAGAAGAAGGCAAATAATTCAAAAATTAAAACATGAAGACCAATTGCAAAGTTGCATAGAACTGGTTATTGTGTAATGTATGTATAATGGGAAGTTAGGATGCCATCATATTGGCTGTATGTGATTCTGTAGGTGCAAGTCTGCTGTACCCATTGATTTTGGCTACTGGGTGAACCCTAGAATTACCCCCAAACTTGTAGGTGGCGGTAGCTCCAGCTCTATCATGCACAATTTAGCACGAGGGCAACATGAATGGCATCCATTTGGGCAATGCCCAATGCACCCATGGTTGCAGTCGTAAGGGAGGCCTATAGTGTTTTTTTGGGTGGTGTACCCCTATAATAGTGTTTTTTTTACAGACTCCGAATTGAAAATAAGAAGATATAGAAAAATTGTGAAACCTTAGAAGATAACACAAAATACAAGGCACATATCTCATAGCAGCCATATTTATTGGGCTCATACATTATGGTGCTTTCTTTCAAATTTCCCCTCATTTATCAGCCCAGGCACTTCTTGCTAGAGGTATTTATACAGAACTCTATTCTATGCCTGCTTTACTCCCTGCTCCTACAACCCCCTTTCGACTTTAACATCGCTAAACAAAAAAATAAAATGCCCTCGGGGCTGTGCTCTATTATTCTGGTGACAAAAAGAGAAGATTCTCCAGAGAGGAGTGCTTAAACTCTCGGATGAGAATAAGAACCTTTATAGGAACACAAAGAGGTAAATGGATCGGGAAAATGAGGAGTTGACAGCATTTAGCCGCCTGTGTGGATCCTATGTGAAATATGTGTGTGATTGAGGATTCTAGCTACACGTTATGAGCAGTCTTTAACTATATGTTACAGAGCTGTAATTCCCAAACAGTGGAACTGGCACTTAGGGGGATCTTGGTGGGGTTGCAGGGAAGCTCAGGCTGAAGGATGAAACTTGGGGGCAAATTTACTTACCTTCGAAGTTGCGCCAGCGTTGGCTTTGCCGCACTATGCCGCATTTCGCCAGGCGAAGTTTCGTTAAGGCGCAGCTAATTCACTAAAATCCGAAGTTGTGCTCAGGGAGGTGAAAGGTAGCGAAGTTGCTCTAGCGTTAATTCATCAAGTAAAGCGAAGTTACGCTAGCGATGACTAATTTGCATACGGCGCCAAGTTAAAGTACAATGGACGTATATGTAGCAGCAAATACATTACTCTACACAAGCCTGGGAAAGCTTCATAAAATAAAATAGAGTTGTTATATTTCCCTATACATGTGCCCACTGTATAGTTTAGGTACCATATGTTAGGAAATGTAGGGGGGAAGGAGGGTACCCCCAAAAAATGTACAATCTTTTTCAGCCTATCCCCCTTAAAAAAGTAAAAGACGTTTTTTTGGACTTAGAAAAAATGTCAACTTTTTTTGATTATTTACTCTATTGCACTTCGCCTGGTCTGAGGTGGTGAAGGTAAGTCTTGGGCAAGAGGTAACGTTCAGTAAAATGCGCAAGTTAGTGAATTAGCGTAGTTACGTCCCTTCGCCATAGCGCAGTTTCGCCCGGCGTAATGGTGCGAAGTAGCGCTAGAGTAGGTCCCCTTCGCTAGCGAATTTATGTTAGCACCTGTTAGTAAATCAGTGAAGTAATGAAATGACGTCACGCTGGCGAATTTGCGCTAGTGTTAGCCGCTTTGCGCTTTAGTGAGTTTGCCTCTTGGAGAGAATGGCCATTTTCTCTGTTAGATGCACCTTGAAGGTCAGTTTGGTCGAGATTTGGGTTCAATATATTTTCTTCCCTAGATATTCTTGAAACTATGATTGAATGACGGATACACTGATATTTTCTAATATCCATACTCTATAGCTGAAGTGGGCTTTGGTCAAAGGTTGGAGCTTCAAATGGGAAATGAGGTGAGGCATGGGAAACATGAGTTCCGCAAGTCCATGGGTCAACTTTCAGGCTTTTTTAAAGGCCTAAAAACTTGGTTCCCAAACCCCCCCCTTATTGTGTTATAAGTGTATGAAGCACTAGAGGTTCACAATAGGAGGGGGATTCCTTGGGCGGAATCCTTTACTTTTGGATCCACTTTCTGAATCTAACATGAGTGAATTAGAAAACCATGCACTTCACTGATGAACCCCAATAAGGGCAACATCGGTCTGTAGTTGGGGTTCTGATCACCAGCCATCCTGCATATGCTTTAGCCTAAATGAGTTACACTGGGTTTCCTTCCCAAGAATCCTTTTGTTTTGTATTATATCGTACATCAGCCCCCCTACTTGTACTGAGCAGGTGAATATTTGCAGATTATAAATATATGCACATTTATTGGGTGAACATTTCTCTCGTTGGTGCATAATAAGGCTCCGTGAAACAAGTCCGTCTCTGCTGCAGTGGAACATCCATTATTGCTGTGCTGTGTAATGGTATTGGCATTGAGATTCCTGTTTTCATCTGTCTCCGTGATTCAGGGATCATTATGGTACCAGCGAGGGCCCGAGCGCATGCTAATATCTACTGTGCAATGTTGGTTTTCTCTTTTAATTGCAATGCTAAGGCTGAAACTCATCTTGCTCTGTTATAGGGGAAATAAAGCTTTGGAAATAAATTTTATCTTCAGTTCATTTAGTGTGGGGGCTGAGCTTATTGTATGTACAGAAGATTCTCCTCTGTGTACAGTATGCACATGTGTATATTTAAAACTACTATACTGATTCCCTAAAGAAAGGGCACGAAACGCGTTAGTTCGTACCACTTACCCACTGCCTGTTATCACTTATGGAATTTGAATAAAGCCGTTTTTTCAAAGATTAAGTGTAGCGAATCTTGATGTGGATGGGCCAGCGCTGAACAGCGATACACAGGAATTGCCTTACAGATGCCGGCTTGGAGTTGCCGGAGTATCGCAAGAGCTGCGGCCAACACGCTACAGGAAAGGGTGAGCTCCGTTTAATCTTTCACTATCCGTGTTTTGCATTGATTCCCTAAACCTGCCCGTACAATGGAAGATCCCTTCAAGTGTGGAAGTATCCCTGATTGGGTCAACCTGTTGATGGGCCCAATTGAATTCTAGTCCAATTATTGGATCATAGGGAGGAGATGGACATTTTCATACTTATTAGAGGAAAATATTTAACATGGACCCAATTCAGTCTCCACCCATCTCAGTTAAACCCTGGCTAAGCCCACATCAGATATCAGCTGGGGAGGCCATAGGGTTTTTGCTTGATGTGATGTTCTCCTATCTGCTGATGAACTAACCTCATTGAGTGCCTCTCTATTGAGCCAGTTATAGGTAGAGAATTGTGCCTCACTTGAAAAAATCTTGGACACATGGCACTTTGTGAAGGAATTTTGAGAAAGAAAGATGTTGGTTGCTCAATAATCGACCCACAACCACACCAATAAGAGGAGACAACAGAGGAAATCAGGGAGGAGAAACCCAATAAATGAGGATTAACTAGAGGAGTCTAGATGATGTGTGTATTCATTATCATAAGGGTTATTTAGGGCAACATGAGGTCCTGGTGTCCAGGCAATAGACCCTCTCTAAGAATTCCCAAAACAGCCCTGACATTTAGACAAAGAGTTAGGCTTTGTCATTGTTTTTCTCTTTATTCCTGTTTGTGTTCCCATCCGATGTAAGAAGCTCATTAGGCAAGAAGCCGGCATTCTTTGCGGACCATTAGCCAGTAAGATTTAGGCTGCCTTCGACATTGCTGAAGATTTTTCCATCTCAGAGATACAGTGTATTGTTGAGTGCCTTTAACAGAATGGAATTTAACTGTATTCCATCTGAAGCAATTGTAAAGCAGTACAATAATACTGTGATACATAGAGAGGATTCGCCTAACACTTTCCTCGGTCAGGCCAAAACCAATTATTGCTGCATGGCACGGGAATCATAAAATCGCTAGGGCAGTAATAACTCAGCATGCATGCAATAAATGCATCATTTTCGAGAAATAAGGGGGGGCACAGAAATTGCAGCTGCAACAACAGAGTCATAAGTAGCAGCTTTTCATTGCAAATACTCAGTAATTGTTTCCAAACTGGTACCTATGAAACTGCTTTTCCTACCCACGTATAGTGCAGTTGTGGCTGTGTTGTACCTTACTCCAATTTGGAAGACATGGCTTCCAGCATACACAGGGTTCCAGAACAACCCAGCCAGAAGACTCAGATGGAAGAGCTGCACCTGACATATGGCAGATCTGCAACATGCAGATAGAATCAATGTTTGCCATTTGTGCTCGTGCCATTGTATCATACACCCCTCCCCCGTTTGTGCGCTGTTATACAATATGCTCATTTTACTGTCTTTATTTGACTTTTAGAAATTGCCCATTACAAATGTCTGTCTGTCCCAAAAATAGGCTGTTCCCACTTACACATGTTTTAATTTGGATGTGTCATGTGGTGGTATAGGGATTAGTAAGTACCCATCCATATTATACATTGTTAGTGCCCCTTAAGAGAAGAGGGTGGCTAAGTTGTATGAGAGGGTGAAGAGCCAGTGTAGTTCCACCAGCTGATCTCATGCTCCATGGGTGGGTAGACTCCAATGCATACAGCTGCATCAGATGCAGTGGTGTAACTGGTGGAAGCCAGACCCCCTACAAAGAAATCAGTATGGCAATCCCCCTGGCCACCTACTCCCCACCCACTGCCAGTTTACTTCCTTCTCTTCTGCCCCCCCATCAGTCCGTTCTGGTGGTTTCCTGAATCCTCCCTCCCAGAGTTCCTGTCCAAAGGCACTTTAGAACTTCAGAGTAAGCGGACCCCTCAACCTGGGCCCCATGCCCCCTACTCCATGGCATCTGCTTCCTCTATAGTTACGTCACTGGTCAGATGAGTCCCCTAAAATTTATTAAAGGGAGGGGATGAGTCAACAGTTTTTTCATGGATCATTTTAAAGAGAATAATAGACTTGTGCCCAGGGCCTGCCATGAGACGGTTCTGGTGAAGACTAAGCTCTAATGAAGTCAAGGAGAAGGAACCCAATAAATGAGGATTGGTTAGAGGAGGGTTCGATCCTACATGTAATCCCTGAAGCAGCATGAGATAGTTGGTGAGCAGTCAGAAGCTCCAACATGGGGGTATATATATAAAAGAAACCTTGGTATAAAAGAACATTTTAGAACATTACTGCCTCTTGCACCATGGTAGCAACCACATACCTCCCTGACTATGATTTCCACTTTTCAGCTTGAGAAAAACTGAGCGGGGGAGGAGGGCGTTGATGTCACCAGGGTATATTTGTGATGTCATGGAGTGTGTGACGTCGGATGGATGGGCAATGACGTAGCGATCTGCCAGTAGTGTAACTAGATATAACTTGGCCCCATATCAAATTATTTTTCAGGCTGAGAAAATACCAAGAGATTGACCTGTTTTTATTGAAATGGTATATGAATTAGGGCCTCATATACCTCCTGGGCCAACCTGCAGCCACAGAGTCTGCTTCCTCTATAGTTACGCCTGTGCAATCTGCTGTTGGTTGCAGATCGTTGTGTCAATCTAGGGGAATCCTGTCCAGATTTCTTAATTTTAAAAACCAGACAGCCAGTTTTGATCCAGACGACCCAAAAACCAGGCTGTCAAGGTAAAAAACAGACAGGTGGCAATCCTATCCCTGAACATGATCTTCCAAATAACAGAGACTGCCTCCCCCTGTTGCCAAGTCTATCTGTTTAATTCATGAACGTTTTATTTATCTTCTGTAATTTAAATTCTTTATTTGTGAATTCTGTAATGAATGGGTAATTGCTAGTTCATTTGGGAAGGAGAGAGACAACTGTCCATCAAGGATCAACCTCTAGTGAAGCTCCAAGTATCAGCCTATAGCACTTGGGGAAATAAAAAAAAAATATATATATATATATATATATAGAGATATAAATATAGGTATATATACATGTACACACACATACAACTGTAGCCCTGGATATTACACATCCTGGATATTACACATCCATATTAAAAGCATTAAGGGGCTTTTAATAGTCCTTTATAGTCTGTCCTCATAGTTTAATTCTCAACCAGTTTAGCTGCACGTCTCTGCAATCTTTTCATCTCAATTATATCCTTCTTAAGAACTGGAGCCCAAAACTGCACTGCAGACTCCAGGAAAAAAAACCTGGTGAACCCAGAAGCTCTCCCCACCAACCAGACCTACACCCTGACCTCCCCTGCTGTCTCTGATTGTTTCACATCAAGAAGAAAAAACAAGGTGCACACGAGATTGGAGGCTGGTGGAGGGGAGTTGCAGCTGGGGTGGGAGACCAGGGGGTGTAGGGGCCACGGACCCCCAGACCGATGTTGGTGAATAGTAAAACAATGACTCAGTGCTGCCTTTTTTTTTGTACTTTCCACACTGCATCTCGAATTGTAAATGACCCCTCGTGTTACATTTGTGACAGTAACTCATGAAAGGATCAGTGCTTAATCCAACAGAAAATGCTCAAAAGTTGCTGGAAAGGGACAGTATGGCTGCCTACTATAGACTTAAAGGGATACTGTCATGGAAAAAAAAAATTTTTCAAAATGAATCAGTTAATAATCCTTTTCTCAAAAGAGCAAACAGATTTTTTTATATTCAATTTTGAAATATGACATGGGGCTAGCCATATTGTCAATTTCCGAGCTGCCCCAAGTCATGTGACTTGTGCTCTGATAAACTTCAATCACTCTTTACTGCAAGTTGGAGTGATATCAACCCCCTCCCTTTTTCCCCCCAGCAGCCAAACAAAAGAACAATGGGAAGGTAACCAGATAACAGCTCCCTAACACAAGATAACAGCTGCCTGGTACATCTAGGAACAACACTCAATAGTAAAAACCCATGTCCCACTGAGACACATTCAGTTACATTGAGAAGGAGAAACAGCAGCCTGCCAGAAAGCATTTCTCTACTAAAGTGCAGGCACAAGTCACATGACTGGGGGCAGCTGGCAAATTGACAAAATGTCTAGCCCACTGTCAGATTTTAAAATTGAATATAAAAAAATCTGTTTGCTCTTTTGAGAAATGGATTTCAGTGCAGAATTCTGCTGGAGTAGCACTATTAACTGATTCATTTAGAATTTTTTTTTTCCATGACAGAATCCCTTTAAGGTTAACACAAGAGAAGCCAAATCACAGACCCTAAAATAGTCCCACCTACCGATTTCCTGGTTTTCACCCCTAACTGTGAGCGTGTGTATATTTGTGTACTCCATTGACTATATATACTGTAACTGTATGTTGGAAAGGGAGCAGATGTACTGTTTGTTTGTCCCAGAAAGCCTTTTCGAAATTCCCAATTTGAAAACAATTAAAACCTCGGTACTGAATGTTCTGATTCATTTGAGCAGCAGCAGCAGAGCTACATCTGATCTGTCAGGATTATATTCACCGCCCTGCTATAAATACATCCCTATAGCTCTCTGCGGCTGTGTGTGTAGGAAGCATCTCACTGAGCTATTCTGAAAGCCCAAACCATCAGTAAATAAAGAGCGATTTGGTGGGAAGATTAATGGGTAAATGGTTCAATAGACAATAATGACGACCGATGTTTCTCTTGACGTTGTCAGGGATTATGAAAGTGCGCACAATGTTTGTAACATAACATGGAACTTTACCTAAATACACCGGGTTTGATTGAAATTAGTTTGGAAACATGAAAGAGAATGGAAGCAATTTGAGGGCGCCAATGTTAGAGTAGAAGGGGGTTCAATAGCTGCCAACCAGTAGAACACTATTACATTGTGACCTGCTCTCTCAGCTGGGCTTTTGAAAAGTTGCGGATGAAAGGTTCTTAAACATAAGGTGATTTTTTGAACAGTTGCAAAGATAGGTCCTTAGTACAACAAATGGTGAGGTAGTAGGAGCATCAGAGGTTTAGCAATGGTCATGTAGTTTACAAAGGTTTAGGCACCAAAACTCTTAGGAGATAGAAATTGTGAAGGCATAATCAAGTCAAAGCTTCTCTGGGATAAAGCTAGCCCCCTGCAAGTGCCTTTCCAGTGTGTGGTCTCTAAACTTAGGGCTGGTGACATCTTGCAGTACTAATTTCATACTACAACTACTCAATGGAGCTTAATACTGCCCTTCTTAAGATGGCCTGTCTAACTCACAACTCCTGTGAGTGGTCAAAGACAATAATTGCTATCCACCTCCTTTATCCCAATCATGGCGTCCATGTTCCCAGACTTCTAAAGGTTACTGGCCTCCAAACTTGATACTGGGACCTTTCTCTCCACCCGTGATACTAAGTGGAGACCAAACTGGAAGAGTAATGTGCTCCCTCCCATTTCTGTTTATAACCTAAGAAGAGGAACTAGTCATAAGATCCCAAGGGCACTTGGTCTGTCCCACAGAGCACAGGATCCAGGACTTCCTTCACTTTAGAGGGAATCAAACTTTGGATCCCCTTCTATTATGCTTATAGTTACATTTGGACCTTAAGCTATGGCAATCTGGCAGGAACCTTCTTCTGTAGTAGAGGGAGGAACTATGAAATCTGTTACACCACTGAATGGGGCCATGATACGCATTTTGGGTGTGTCCCACTAGTTAATAATAATGAAAACATATTGTATCAACATATAATTAGTACTAGCTCCACAGAAGGACCTTTCCCTTGAGGAATAACTGCTCACCTGGGCAATGAACAGTGGGATGACAGTCCTGTATGTCTCCTGGTGCAGAACTGACACTGGGAATCTCAGCAACAACTTGTGTCATATCTTGGCAGTTTATCAGAGTTGGGTTGGAGATGAAGGTTCCTCCCTCTGAACCTCTCCCTGTATCTCTGGATGTTCTCACATCAAGGATGGTGGTAAAGGAAGGATGATTCAACTGCTTAAGAAGTGATTACTCTTTACAAGTACATTAAAGGACATTATAGACAAAGAGCAGAGGAACTTTTTCTGTTAAAGAGGATCATCGCACCAGAGGTCTCCCGTTTAGACTAGAGGAAAAGAACTTTCAGTTGAAGCAACGTAGGGGGTTCTTCACAGTCAGGACAGTGAGGTTGGGGAATACATTGCCGGGTGATGTTGTGATGCTGATTCTGTTAATGCTTTTAAGAATGGCTTGGATGATTTCTTGGACAAGCATAATATCAAAGGCTATTGTGATACTAAAATCTACAATCAGTATAGATATTGGTATATATAGTATATGTGAGTGTATGGAGGGGTCAGTGTGAATGTGTGTGTATGTATGGATGCTGGGATTCATTTGGAGGGGTTGAACTTGATGGATTTTGGTCTTTTTTCAACCCGATTTTATTTGTAACTATGTAACAGTGTAGAGCCCTGTTAATGGAGATGAACATTTTATTTCTGGCTCTCTTTAAGATATTCATTTCTCCAGCTTTCTCTTCATTATAGCTTTGACCTGACCCTTACACCCTGGGAAGTCCCAGTTGGCTGCCGGAGTTGCCCTTCTATGTCACCCATGACCCCTGGCTTAGCTGCACTAGTCAATAGAACTTTCATTGGAAACTGCAGAGCGATCCAGGAGGGATCATTCCACACGTACCTACCTCAGTACTAATCTGCCAGCAGCTCTCTGGAATAATCCCAAAGGCTTTTATTGGCTCTGGGTTATTGTTTATAATTGAGCTTTTAGCTGTATTTGTTCTTGCGTTTCCCGCAGCAGAATTCAATCAGCATTGATCCCTGGGAGAATATTCATTTCCATTGGCTTTTGTGTCGTTTGGACTGAAACTGCCCTTTGTTTTACTTGAGACTAGGGTAACCCTGAGAGGGAGGGACACATTATATAGATAGAGCTCATTATAGAGATACAACTCATTTTATATAATTAAACCAAATCGGCTGATTCCAGGGCCCATAGACCCAGTAAGGTGCCACTGCCTCTTACGTTTTTTAACAGGTGAGGAGGGGATGTCAGAGTCCAGTACAGTGAGTTTAGATCTGATCAGTAAAGGCTCCTACAATGGGGCACAAAAAGCAGCAGATGGGCATCCCAACTAAATTACATGAAGGCTACAGGAATCATTTGCACCTGATAGTTCTACGCTCTGTGCTTTGTGCCACATTATCTATCCAGATAAAGGTACAGAGCCCAGCTTACAACTCTGACTGCTACAGGTGATCCAAGGTCCAAGTGATCCATTAATTTTGCACCCCATAAGGGTCATTCATGAACACACACTTGCAAGTGCCTGAATATTGTTAATTTACACATTTTAGCAATATTTATTAGAGGAACCTGCATCAATTGCATCAAGCACCATGTGACCCTGAACTGTGTGCCACCCTGAACATGGTGATAATTCCATGGTTCCCACAGTGGGTTTTGTGAATAGGCGCAAGGGACCTGTTCCCAAAGAATCACACACTAATGACATTTGAACACCTTCTTCTGAAGTGACATTGGAATTCTGTGAATGCCTATTGCTTAACCTCATTCCTCTGTAGTGTTTGCAAAAGAGCCCCCATGTTCCAGTCCTATACAATAATACATGTCTTCTGGGACGTTCCAACCCCAGCAAACCCTTAGCACAGTAGTCCTCAACCAGTAGCTCATGAGCAACATGCTGCTCCCCAACCTCTTGGATGTTGCTCCCAATGGCCTTAAAGCAAGTGCTTATTTTTGAATTTCTGGCTTAAAGGCAAGTTTTTGTTTTATAAAAACCTGGTTTACAGAGCCTCCTGTAGACTGCCAGTCTACATAGGGGCTACCATATGGCCAATTATATCCTATATTTGACACCCTATATTTGTGTTGCTCCTCAACTCTTTTTACATGTGAATGTGGCTCACGGGTAAAAAAGGTTGGGGACCCCTGCTATAGCAGTTGCCACACAGAGGCTTCACTTCACTTGTACCAAGTTATATGAGGAAAACCAACCTCTTCCCATTACTGGCTGACACAGAGCATGTGTAAAAAATAATAGCTGAACAGCACAGAGAGCCAAGCTGCACTTCCATCTAATGAAATGAATTATTGGTGTCAGGGAGGCTGAACTTCCCATCGTTCCCCATCAATCAAGGCCGTGCCAGACCTCATTACTGCTCCGAGTGGGATGAAAAGCACAGATGAAGAAGATAAATGAGTGAGGCCCAGACATTATCACAGAGTTCCCTGTACGCAGGATTGGTGGTCTGTTTGTCACCTGCACCAACATATAAGGGTCTCAGTGTTGTTCTTATGAATTAGTCCATGGACTCAAATGGTGTCCTATCTGGTTGCCATTTAGAGAAGTCATATATATGGGTGTCATACTCCATTCTGCAGTTGTACAAGACAATTCCACGAATCCTAGTAGCCACTGACTGCTTTGTGGGCTGCTTTATTGAATCCTTATTTAGAAATTGGCTAAGAAGGATAGTATGTGCACCACCTCTTGAGACATGGACTGACCTATTCAGTCCTGACTATGCTTTTAAGCTCTGAGGTTTTAAGGGATACCAGGTAAAAGGAGAACTTTTAAGATTCCTAAGATTCCTAGAAAAAGAAGAATGCCAAACTGCATCATATGCTTACCTGAGATCTGCTCACTTGCCAAAAACACTTCATGAAATACAGAGCCATACAAGAGGATGGAAATTGCCATTATAGAGCCATGTCATTTCTGGTGCCCATGTTCCATGGTAGTGATCATGACAGGGGCATGGGCACTGGAAGTCACAAGATTAGCTTCCACTATGTATGTGCTGCTGTTCTACATTTCCCAAATATGTATAGGAAAAGAAGCAGATCTCATGTGAGCAGATAATGAGGTTCAGGCATTGGATTTGTTGGGAAGATGGGGGAGCAGGGGTAATGTTTTGTGTCGGGTCTGTGAATCATCATTCATGTGGCTTTGCATTTCTGTAAACGTGATAAATCAGCTCATGATAAATAAACAATTTAGCTAGAACAATGGCTTTTTGGGACCTGTTGCACAACAGAGCTGTCTCCCTAACAATAAAGGCAATTCAGCTTGGGAGTGGGACAGTCTGGTCCTCAGGTGTTTTACATTACACAGCCATACCAAGTTAATGACTCTTCACTGCTAAACAGCCATAAATAAAGGATGATGTTCCAGCTCCTCTTGAAGCTGCTCACTTGATTTGCAGAAGCACAATGCATAACAAAATCTCATCTATAGCGTGCACTTTGTAATTCTAAGAAATAAACCCACGTGCATTGGAACCACAGCCGATGCAACAATACCTCAGAGCAGACTGTCTCCATAGATTTCCTAATGTTGCTTGTCTTTGGCAGGAGAATGCAGATAAGGGAGACCTTGCTGTTGCTGTATGTACTGCTGCTTAGTACTATTTTCGTGCAAGAAAAATAAAATATTTTAATCAAAATAAAAGTTGAATAAGATAGATAGATAGATAGATAGATAGATAGATAGATGATAGATAGATAGATAGATAGATAGATAGATAGATAGATAGATAGATATTTGATAGATAGATATTTGATAGATAGATAGATAGATAGATAGATAGATAGATAGATAGATCGATAGATCGATAGATAGATGATAGATAGATAGATAGATAGATAGATAGATAGATAGATAGATGATAGATAGATATGGATAGATAGATAGATAGATAGATAGATAGATAGATAGATAGATAGATAGATAGATCGATCGATCGATCGATCGATCGATAGATAGATAGATAGATAGATAGATAGATAGATAGATAGATAGATAGATAGATAGATAGATAGATAGATTAAGGGTAGAAGTGTTGGAGTACTAAGAGTAGCGACTCCCCTATCTTCTAAAAAAGAATTGTGTAAAAAGTGAGGCACAATCTTTGCCTTGGACCCAACAGCCAAAGAGGAAGGATGGAGTTCAGTGTCTGTGTAGGCAGCACAAGTGGAAAGTTAGGTACAAGCCGGGTCACAAACAGAAGATCAAACTGTAGAGGATTGCCCTACTTCAAGGACAGTTCCACTTGCTAAAGATCATGATATAGGGATAAGCATGTAGGATAGGAATAACACCAGGACAGACACCACATTAAAGCGTGGGCATATGTGCGATGGAAAGATCAGTCAGACACATGCTCCAAGTCACATGCTGGAACCATCAACGAGGCAACAATACAAGTGTGCAACAGCAAGAACTCATGAGACAAGGAACACAAGTAAGAGTTTTCTTACATACATAGAGGGTGGGTAAAACCTTGGTGATGTCAGAGCAAAGGATAGTGAGGCTCTCTAATGAGCAATTGTGGCTCGAAGAACCCAAGAGCATAGACTTAAGAGTCACCCAAGAGTCATTGTGTGTAGACATTGTCACTAAAACTCTGTATAAGGGAAGCTTTTCTTGGTCCTTAATAATGATCAACTGTTTAAAACCCCCACCAAACCCAAATACGAATCCGGAGAAAATTACATCTTAAAGAACCTTCTGGAGTGATTTCAGATCAGTTTCTCAGAATATTTTAGCTTGGAGGCCAGCAGTCCCTTTAGATAAACAACCATCAGGTACCAAACTCCATACAGATTCTTCTACCTTCTTCGTTTTTGTTTGGAGGAGTCTGTTAATCTGCATCATGTTTTCTAAGGTTATTTTATTGTTTAAATGTCCGTAGATGTTTTGATTTTGTGTTTGTCTGCTTGGTGAAATGACGGTATTTTCCCTTGAGCTCTATCGGGCAAGGTGGGAGATGCTTCAGAAGTTCTTTTTTCAGGGGCAAGTTCTGACATGTCAGGTATTATCGTAAAACTGTCTATTCCATATAAACCAAATCTCCATGGTGAGGCTTGGTACATGTTTCATTAGCACACAGTTTAATTGGCTTGGAAAAATGTTGTGATATGTCATGTCTTGATGTAGGCTAAGAAAATGTACCAATGAATCTACACCTCCTCTTAACTCTTAACTAAATGGGTACAAATATAGGAAAATATCTGCCTACAAGTTGTTTGATCATAGTTCCAAGAATGCTTAGTACAGTAAATGATTATTCACCCCAAATCTCACTCTAACTGACCTTCAGGCTGGTTTATCTAAACAGCTTTCACCTTAATTGGCCTTCAGGCTGCCACGGCTCCCGTTCCACAGTTTGGGAACCACTGAGGTAGTCTCTCCTGTTTGAAATTTTGCTAAGGTTCCAATTACCTCAGTAACCCTACAATGGTTTCATGCCATTCTGCAGTATGAACAGAAGGGGCCTGAACTGAAACATATGTGATAAAACATATTCAAAGTCAAATTATTATGCTTTCTGGAAACTGGGATTGACGACTCCAGTAACCAAACACAATTTGACATTTCAGGCTAGAAAAAATGCAAATATAAATTAATAATATGCTGAAACGTCACATTCTCTATTCCAAGACTAACATTGGTGAAGATATGGTGAAGGATAAGAAATTATTATTAATTCATATTTTCTAATGTTAATGATGTTATGGGAGTGGACAGAATGAGCCCATGGTTTTAGCACACAAATAATGATGGCAGAATGAAGAGAATATCAGCTCTAGAGATACTAGGGATGCAGGAATCCAAGGGTCAAAAAGAGACTGGTTGTTTCCCAAACCCAGCTAGTCAAAGGCTGGTTGTAGGAGAGCATCATTAGTTGGTTGTTTTGTCCTGTGACTCCCTAGGCAGGTGCCAGACAGTTTATTGTTTCTTCTACAAAGTACATTTCTCCAGCTCTGACACTGCCTCCTTCATAGGAGTTAGTTCTTTCAATATAAATAGCCACAAGGGACCAATGGTGACATTTATTGGAACTGACTTCGTATGAATCCCTAATCTAGGATGGAATAAATGTCAAAATGCACTAGGCTCCTAATACATCTGTCTGTGCAAAACATTATACTCCTTATCCATCTATCTATGAAACACACTACATCTGTGAAATCAACTAGTGAGGATCTCCTAAATCATTTTTGTCCAACGGAGATAACATGAAGGGCAGAAATAAGTGAATAAATCTTAGTGAGGGTCACTACAAACAAGCAGCAGCCTCAAATGTTTCTACTTGCTCCCCTCGTCTTCCTCAGGTAGCAATCAAATGATTTTGAGCAGAGAGTCCCATGCTCACACATTAGAGCCCTTGTTTTTAGACTCTTCTTCTTCAAGCACTCACTTTGAGGTCCAGCCTTGGCCAGGGCAGCCTTAGCTCATTACCAGGTTCAAATATATGAAAACATTTTTATATCGTCCATTCTGCAATATTTCCAAAAATATCTAGGACATCAAATAAGTGATCACCTCAAATCTCAACCTAGCTGGTTTTCAAGCGAGACTTTCAGTAGTATCTAGGAGAGGAAGGAGATAAATGTGACCTTAACTGGCATTTGAGCTGCTCCTCGCCAACCACTATTCTTGGCAGAAGTCACTTACTACTGAACAATTTATGGTACTGCCGTGGTGCTAATACTGTGCAGTATGAATTTTATTGGACCACATGAAACAGGCTCCCAAATGGAGTGGCTTTGGCTAGGCCTGGCTAGATGAGCCTGAAGGCAATTTAAGGTGTGATTTAGGAAGTAAGATTATATGTTCTCCTAGATACACCTCAGAGACCAGCTTGAAGGTCAAAAAGAGTTATATATGGGGTAACAATGTATTTGCTTTCCTAGATATTCTTGGGAAAGTGAAGGGGGCTGACCAAGGATGACCAAGGATGACCTCCAAGATGGTCTTGAACTGCTCTATATGTACATTATACTGATGGAGCAAGAAGTTATAAGGTCCTAGTGCAAGAGAGAGTATGCGTGCTTCCTACTCAATCCACCATCAACCATAAATCCAAATTGACTCCTTAAGTTTCTTGGCTCCGTGTCAATGCATTGACAGGATGCTTGATAGTTCCAGGCTCAGGGTGGTACCATTTTGTGTATTTGTGGGGGAGGAAGTTGGTCTGTTTTTGGCCTGGCAACCTCATAATTGTAGCCTAACAGATCCATGTCCCATCTGAAACTTCACACAAGGTTGCTGTTTGCACAAAGCCTTGGTTGCAACTTTCCACATTTTAAAGGGCTTTATCCATACCTCCTTCATGTAGGCCAGTTAGTGTCGTATAGACAGACGTTGCCTACGGCACTCTGACCTGACCATGCTTTATATAAACAATGACATTCAGGGCTTTGTTCCTCAGTAACTGATTATACCATTGGTACTACCAACCTGCTATTTATTCTTGCTAAAATTCTGACATACGGAGGACTTAATTTGGACGTGATATCTATTGTCATTGTTATGCATATATTTTTTTCCCTTATCATTATTCATGATGGGTTGTGTTGTTGCTTATGTGAATTTCCACAAGGTTTTGTTTGTGTCTGCAGATTTCTGACTCACTGTCGTCTGTAAACCAACAGAACCGCGTGCCAAGCCGAGGTTACCAACTGCCAGTTTGATTGGCCAAAACAATGTATTCTGATTAAGTCATACATAGGAATAGCCTATAAAGACTTCCCCCAAGGCAAATTTTATATATATATATATATATATATATATATATATATATATATATATATATATACCAATAGTTTCCAGACCAGCACTCCCTTTTATGTAAAACAAATAATCTTTTATTGTTGCATCATTATCCAACGTTTCGGTCCCTGTTGGGACCTTTTTCAAGGATGAAACCGAAACGTTGGATAATGATGCAACAATAAAACATTCTTTGTTTTACATAAAAGGGAGTGCTGGTCTGGAAACTATTGGTGTATACAAGATTTACCGTGCACCCCTGCTTCTATTAAGATTGACCTTGGAGTGTGGATACTCGTCTGGAAGTTTTATATATATATCTATATATATATATATATCTATCTATATATATATCCTTGAGAAAGGTCCCAATAGGGACCAAAACGTTGGAATGCAACAGAAATAAAAAAACTACTTTTTACATATGGGAGTGCTGGTTCTTCGCAGAATTTGTATATATATATATATATATATATATATATATATATATATATATACTTTAACATGTAAGATGTGTAAGATCTTCCCAGATCTTGTATAGGTTAATGCATAATGAAATGATGGGAACCCGCATTTTTCTCTAAATGAATAGGCTAGGCAAGTGTATTTTGTGATGAAATAAACAGAAAATATCACGCTCCCTGTAGGTTCCCAGCAGCAGCAGCAGGATATTAATTCAGTGGACTGTAAAGATGGTGAGTCTCATAGAAACAGGTCTTCGTTTAATTTAAGGTTTCATTTTATATATAGTTGCCCTATTGCTAAAGGTTACTCCATTCTTATATATAATATACATTCTTCTATAATATATATATATATTTAGCATCCCTGGGCAATACTGGGCATTATTTCATCCGCCGTGAACTCCCTATCACTGCAGAGCAGGAGTATCTGAATCAGATTAATAGATTGTTCTTCAGACTCTAACCTTTGAGATCAGCTTAGTTTTTTTTCCCAAAGTCTCCATTACTGAATGGGTTTTACCCTTCTGTGCCTAGTTTGCTTGAAGCCTTTGTGTAGTGAAGAATAGGGACAAGTTCATCAATTTGTCCTCCAGGGAAGTCACCTGCTGTCAAAGAAGAGCTGAACAGTAACAGATTTGTTTCTGTAGAAGGATAATCAATGAGGAAGAGGGAAAAAAATAAAGTTGCTGAGCTCTATCTATCAAAAGAAAAATGTAGCACAGCTTTATAGAGCTTGCGGTGCGAGGTCCGGGCTCAGAGAGAGGCTGACAGACTAATTGTAATGGACTGCTTGAGTCAAGAACTGCAGAGTCAGTTTAACTTTTCTCTGATACTTTCAAATGAACAGCAGGAAACCGGCATGTTTCTAAAGGTGCCCAGGACAACTCTGAAGTCCTAACCAAATTAAAACCCTGTTGGATCCTGTATGAACCCTAAACAATTAGGGCTAATTGAGACATTAACAAGACTGAGTGGAAAATTCCATTGGCCAAGAATTTCTGGTCTACAGAGAGTATTGGCACAAGGGCCACCAAACAAGCAGTTGTTTGCCTGACTTGACCCACCAGTTGAAAGCCAACTTAGGCAAAGATCTACTCAGTTGATAAGCTTACCCAATGTAGTAACTCTTTCTGTGCACATCCAGCTTTGCGTGCTTTTACGTTGGCCAAGATCACTGGCTCTTTAGAGCAAAGGTCTCCAAACTATTGTAGAAAGACCATAGGGGGATGATAAATAAGGGATATGGCTGCTTGTTACTTAGTCCCATGTGCATTGCCAGTCTGCTCCTATATGCATCCAATGCTTGCATTCAAGCCATGGATATAAAATGAGCACCAGCTTTGAGGCCTTTGAGGACAACATGATGAGCAGCCATTGCTTGCAGCCAAGAGGCAGTAGATATTCAGTTGACCTTTTGCATGAAGATGTTTCTATTGACCAGAGCCCTACAGCCCTTGCTCCTATGATCTACTGTACATAGAGACTAGACCCATGGTCCTTGTGTTCTGGGGCATTATGTATAAAAGTGGCACTGCATTTATATGTAGGAACAAAAATGTTCTATGCTGCAAGTAGAATCCAAGATAAAAACACTGATGTTTTCTACCTCTGTGTTTGATATTAAATGGATAATTTTAGCAAAAACAACAACAAAAATGCAATGTATTGAGAAACATAAACAAGCACAATGTGTGCGTGTGCATTCTAAAGCTAAATCAATAGACGAGCCAGAGCGAGAAGCAGACCATATGTTTGATTTCTCCGTGTTGCCTGAATGCGGGCCAAGTCCTATAACCTTGGAAGTTTGGCTCCACTGAGTATTTTGTCTCCCAGACCATCTCTATGCCGGCATATTTGCATGCCATTAGGGAATGAGGAAAGTGAAATCATAGAAGCAACCATTGGTGTATCCAGCCAACCTATACTAGCAGGGCAACCCTAACTAGTGGTGCTGAATATGGCTGGGTCTTCCACCAAGAAGGCTTGGGGGCACTCAAAAACCATGAAGGTCACCAAAACATAAGTTAAAAACAAAAAGCTTTGTTTGAATGACATCTCTATTGCCTTACGGGTTTCATGCTCTCTGAACTCTCTAACTTATTTTTTGGTGAGCTTCATGTTTGTAAAATGTTACAAACTATGGCACTATGGTTTGGGGGAGGGACAATTAAAATGGGCATTCAGACACTCAAAAAACCACAAAGGTCACCAATAAATGAGTAAAAAACAAAAAGTTTTACAACATCTCTATTGCCTTATGCGTTTAGTACTCTCTGAACTCTCTTATTTTTTGGTGATCTTTATGATTGTAAAATGTAAATCAGACCCTCAAAAACCACAAACAACATACAGTATCTATTGCCTTGTGAGTTTTGTGCTTTCTTATTTTTTTGGTGACTTTCATGGTTGTAAAATGTAAAATCTATGGCTTTGGAGAAGTTGGGGGGGTGGGCTGATTAAAATGGAATTTCAAGCACTCAAAAACCATGAATGTCACCAAAAAATAAGTTAAAAGCAAAAAAGCTTTGATTTGAACAAAGTCTCCATTGCCTTATACTCTCCGTGTCCTCCAAACCCTCTAACTTATTTTTTGGTGACCTTCATGGTTGCAAAATGTAAAATTCATGGCTATGGCACTATGCTCTCGGAGCACAAAACGCATAAGGCAATAGAGATACTGTTCAAACAAACTTTTTATTTTTAACTTACTGTATTTTTTGGTGACCATGAAGGTCACCAAAAAATAAGTTAGAGAGTTCAAGGGATACTGTCATGAGAAATAAAGTTTTTTTCAAAATGAATCTGTGCTGCTCCAGCAGAATTCTGCACTGAAATCCATTTCTCAAAAGAGCAAACAGATTTTTTTATATTCAATTTTGAAATCTGACATGGGGCTAGACATTTTGTCAATTTCCCAGCTGCCCCAAGTCATGTGACTTGTGCTCTGATAAACTTCAATCACTCTTTACTGCTGTACTGCAAGTTGGAGTGATATCACCCCCTCCCTTTTTCCCCCAGCAGCCAAACAAAAGAACAATGGGAAGGTAATCAGATAGCAGCTCCCTAACACAAGATAACAGCTGCCTGGTAGATCTAAGAACAACACTCAATAGTAAAAACCAGGTCCCACTGAGACACATTCAGTTACATTGAGAAGGAAAAACAGCAGCCTGCCAGAAAGCATTTCTCTCCTAAAGTACAGGCACAAGTCACATGACTAGGGGCAGCTTGGAAATAAAATGTCTAGCCCCATGTCAGATTTCAAAATTGAATATAAAAAAATCTGTTTGCTCTTTTGAAAAATGGATTTCAGTGCAGAATTCTGCTGGAGCAGCACTATTAACTGATGTTTTGTGAAAAAAAACATGTTTTCCAATGACAGGATCCCTTTCAGCTAAGCACGAAACGCGTACGTTTGTATGGTTGTAAAATTTAAAATCTATGGCTATGGCACTTTGGTACTTTAGACTCTGATGCAAAGCATGCATGATGGATCCTCCACTGTCTTGAATTGAGGCCTTGACTGATTTATGTATCATAGCGAAATCCATCACTGACCAACCCAGGCAGCAGTGGAACAAGCAAGTGTTTTAGATAAGGACAGAACTATTGGTTTGTGCCAGAAATTAAGTTGGACCAGTCCAATGGGTATAACTATAGGTATAGCCTGCAAGTTCCGTTTAAAGGGAAATAACTGAAAGATTATAGGGTATCTTTTTCCTTCTGGGATTGAGGCTTTTATGAATTGAGCCTCCAGTCTAATTCTGACAATATAGAAGTCGCATCAACATTGTCACCGTAACCCATCATATCAGCATGAGGTACAAAGGAGTGGGACGCGCTCCTTTTGTTCAGAGAAATGCTAATTATTTGCAAGGCAGGAATGTGTCAGGTACACAAATATCATGCATCAGATATGATACACACCCCGGTGGCGGGGAACAATAGATGGCACATCTCTCCGAATGAGTCAGAAGGATGAAAAGCACCAATGCCATGTGTCACCTCTACAAAGGGAATACAATGCACCTTGATGAATATTATGGCAGGGAATGGAGTGGCAGCAACTCATCCCTGAGTAATATATAATATTGCCGTCCAATCTCACCCTAGACAATCCAAGCCGTGTCTGATATATGAGTGATGCAGAGACATGCCCTAACAAGATGGAAGCCTAATTTAATCACCCATCGTATAAAAGCGCTGGGGAAACTGATGAAGAGCGCTAATGAGATTGTCTAATAGAATAAGCGATGTGTTAATAGACACTTGTTTAATGGTTCCAGGGGAGCAGTATGTCGGCAAGGAAGCACCAGGGAAAAGACTTTTCATTTTTTGATTATTTTCCTGTTTCTGCCGAAATATACAATATATCTCATGCAGGATATTTATAGTGCTTTCACTATGACTGTGCCTTGAGCATGCCACCGATGGGAGCTGTAATGTTCTTGCCGCAATACATGAGCTCTAATAGTGTGTGTTTGTTAACCCACTGGCTCCCAGACTTGTCACAGCAGCAGCCAGGGGTGGAACCAGTGTCGGAATGGCCCACAGGGAGACCAGGAAAACTCCCAGTGGGCCCAGGTTTCAGTGGTCCCTCATGCTGCTAAACATTTGGCCTATTCCATGGCCATTCCCTATTTCTATGAGAAAAAAGAGGCTAAATAAATGAAATAATAGATTGTAGTATATAAAGAAAAGAGACGAGGAGAATAAAGGTTGAGTGAAGAATAATAGTACTGAGAGTGGGCCGATGGTCTAAGGCTTTTTGGTGGACCCCTGTTCGAATGTTTTTGAGTGGGCCCCTGGAGTCCCAGTCCGAAACTGGGTGGAACAATAGAGGGAGCAGATCCTGCCACTGTGAGGGGGTCCCGCAGCTTCCCTAAGTAGAAGTGCGTTTTATATTTTAAAGTTCCCATGGTTTGCTCCGTAGATAATCAATGTGCACCCAATTGGTCCTCTGATATCCATCCAAAGCAGTGGAGTGGGGAGCATTGCAGGGTGCCTGGGCAGAATGGACGGGGTGAGGCAAATGGGGCCAAGACGTTCCCGGTTCTTGTTCTGTGTTTCCAGGGGAAACATTTCGGAAACGTAGCAGCCTAAGTGCCAGTTGGCACAGCCTGAACAGGGGTAGAGCTTCCATATAATTGGTGAGGTTTGGGGGTGGATTGTAGGGGAGGTTGGCTGTAACTATGGCACTTTTATCGGAATGAGGGGGTATTTGCATTTCCATAAGAGCTGCCATGCAATGAGACCTGTTTATCATATTTTCGAAAAAGTATGAATCTACCAGTTTACTGGTACTCGCCCCCAGTACCTTACTCTCAGTACCATTCATTCAGGAGAGCATTGCCCATGTTACTGCTGTTTTGTGACCCAGTATGGAGATGTGCCGTTGCCGATTGGGAGGGGGTTACTACATTGTTCATAGCAAGGCCCTTTGTGGTGCCCAGATCAATAAGGCGAGTGGAGAAAATCAATTTGAAATTAGAGTCGATCAGAGATAGGGCTGAAATCCATCTTCTGAACAAATGCCAGTCGAGTGATTAGCCATATTATGTGGGGCAACAAAAGAAGAGCAGGTGCTTAACAAAGGCCTCCCTAGAAGATCCGTTTAAGAATACAATGGTATTGCTACAAAAAGATAATTAGCAGTGTAAACCTTCCAACACTTTCCCTTGTCTCTATCATTATATATTAGTTACCTAGTGCTGCCAATCCTTATGTCTGTAGGGAAATGAGAGAGAGCAGACAGTAACCCTTCCAACACTTTGTCCCAATATATTATGTACCTATCTAGTGCTACCAATCCCTATTTCAGTAGGGGAATGAGAGCAGAGCAGACAGTAACCCTTCCAACACTTTCCTCTTGTCTCTGTCTCTATATATTAGGTACCTATCTAGTGTTACCAATCCCTATTTCTGTAGGGAAATGAGAGGCAGTAACCCTACCCTAAATCTTGCCTCCTAGAAGAGGTA
Source organism: Xenopus petersii (assembly GCA_038501925.1). NCBI lineage: Eukaryota > Metazoa > Chordata > Amphibia > Anura > Pipidae > Xenopus > Xenopus petersii. The sequence continues at coordinate 185,119,479 of CM076674.1, read as the reverse complement.
TTTACAAAACCTTCCAGCCTAAAAGTAAAGGTGGCCATACACGGGCCGATAAAAGCTGCCGACAGACCGTGTCGGCAGCTTATTGGCCCGTGTATGGGGCCCCCCGACGGGCTTCACCGATCGAGATCTGGCCGAAAGTCGGCCAGATCTCGATCGGATGGGACAGAAAATCCCGTCGGATCGCGACCGCATCTATTCGTTGATGCGGTCCCGCGATCCGACCGCCCGTTAAGGCCTCGTTAGGATCCGATCGTTCCCTAGGGCCCACGATCGGATCGGCCCGATATTGCCCACCTCAAGGTGGGCATATCGGAGGGAGATCCGCTCGTTTGGCGACATCGCCAAACGAGCGGATCTATCAGTGTATGGCCACCTTAAGGCTTTTTCAGTTTGCTTAATGGCTGTGACAGATCACTCCTGTAAGGGAAATTGCTGAGATTTCATAAAATGATTTTTCAACTGCTGTTCATCCCGTTTGCTGAGGGCCTTCATCCTGTTCTCTGCTGCATTTGCTTTCATATGGGGGAATTCTAAAAATCTATGATGAGAGACTTACATTTTTCAGTTTGGCTGTGAGTCAGGAAGCAGCCGGCAGCCCAGGGAATAATGTTTTGTTTTTCTCCTTCCTACAGCTCCGTCCGCCTCACTCTCTCCCCGGGGCTCTGGGGATTTACTGACTTGGAGAAAAAGTATTTTATGAGTTGTGAAGATTCCGTAATGCTTACAGACACATGTTGCACCGACACTTGGGGGCAGATTTACTAAGGGTCGAATTTCGAAGCACAAAAAACTCCGAAATTCGACCATCAAATTAAAAAAACTTTGAATTCAACGTTTTTTCGTCAAATTTAGCAATCCTGCAAATGAATAAAAATCGGTCAAGACAGAGACAGTTCTTTGATTATCGAATGGTCGAATAGTCGAACGATTTTTACTTCGAATCAATCGAATCCGAAGTCGAATGGTCGAATATAAAAAAATATCTTTGAAATTCAACGTTTTTGAAATTCGAACATTCACTCGAGCTTAGTAAATCTGCCCCTATGTGTATGTTGAACTATAACATGTCATCAGGTTCGCTCAGGGACTATAGAAGCTACAGCACCCATATTAAAGAGGTTGTTCATCTGTAAGTAAGCTTTTAGTATGATATAGAGAGAGATAATTCTGAGACAATTTGCAATTGGTTTTCATTTTTAATTATTTGTGGTTTTTGAGTTATTTAGCTTTTTATTCAGCAGCTCTCCAGTTTGTAATTTCAGTTGCTAGGGTCCCAAATTACCCTAGCAACCATGCATCAATTTGAATAAGGGTCTGGGATATGAATTGTAAGATGAGTAATAAAAAGTAACAATAACAATACATTTGTAGCCTTACAGCGCATTTATTTTTTAGATGGGGTCAGTGACCCCCCATTTGAAAACTGGGAAGAGTCAGAAGAAGAAGGCAAATAATTCAAAAACTATAATAAAGAAAAAATAAACACCAGTTGGAAAGTTGCTTAGAATTAGCCATTCTATAATATACTAAAAGGTAGCTTAAAGGTGAACCACCCTTTAATGTTTATAATTAATTTAATTACTGTATTTACTATGCATGGGTCTCTTTCAATTGTTTTAGAATTAAAGGGCCAGAGTGCCGGAACCTACGATTGTACTGATTGAGGCTACACTTTAACAGTGGCGTATCTAGATATTACTGGGCCCCACAGCAACTTATTTTTCAGGCCCCCAAAATGTCTAAAGGTTAACCTGTTTTACAAATACTATTGTAATACTATTGTATATGAATTAGGGTCTCATTGGGCCCCTATACCTCCTGGGTCCCCCTGCAGCTCTGCTTCCTCTGTAGTTCCACCCCTGCACTTTAACCTTGTGCATACAGTGTAGTCAAATGCAGGCAGCGCTGCATTCACCCGGAAAGCTCTAGAATGGAGCGCAAGCTTCTGTGGTTGCGGACAATGGAACAGGGTAGGACATCTGGAAGTAAGGGGGCTCCCCTGTTGCATTTTTGGAAAGAAAGTGGACGCACATTAACAATATAAACACAAATTTGCATTAACAAAGCAATTACCTGCCGCTAGCAATAGGAGTAATCTTATGTAATGGATTAATACATTAAGCGCTAGAAGATGCTGCTAATTAGGAATGAGGTAGGAATATTAAACATGCCTTTGGATTATCAGTTGAGCTAGGATTTTTTTTCACTTCTTGCCTGCCTGCCCATGCAACAGATTTTATTGCCCCCTCTGGAGCTCTCTGTTGTGATTACTTGTTCTGTGGATATGTCCATAATCTGTGTGCTGCCCGAATATCTTCCGTTACCTGGGGAACAATAGGAACCTTTAGTCAACGCCACAATAATTCTTCTGCACAATCATTCACAGCGAATACAACCAACGGGACAAACTTGGCTCTGCGGTTGGAACGTGATTCGATTTAACTGTAGACCCAGCAGTGCAATAGGTCACAGGCAACTCTAATATTCTGTCCCGGTTTTATTATGCCCCCCCCATCAATGCAGAGACTTCTTGAAATCAATCATCAAAGAAACCTTGGATTGTGAGCACACGTGTCCAAGGGATGATAAAAAGACATCAACGGGTCTTATTGATTGGGGCAATTAGAATCAGATAAAGTCAGAAGTTGCTGTAGTGATGGCGATGCATGGGGAAATGGACAGTGATAGCCAACCACTCATTGGTGGTTGTTCAGTGAGCAGTTAGGAAAGATGAAATATCCCATGAGGACAGCTCCATGTCAGACAAAGGACACAGGCCTCTGCGGAGAAGTCTCTGCCCATCTGATGATTTTATTGAAGTCAAAGTTGGACAAAACTGGACTCGTACGCGTGCCATAGGCCAGGTCTTCCCAAGTCCAACCCGTGTAGAGCTACGGCACTAAATGTGTTCTTTATACTGTGACAGGTCTTGGTCGATCAACTCTGGTGGAGCTTTGTTGCACAAATACAGACAAAGTAAAGATGGCAAAGGCACACCATTGAAATGTGCAAGTCACAGCAGCTTGTTACCGCAGAAAAATTTATATGGTATTGCTGGGGGGGAAAGGGAGGGGATGATATCACTCCAACTTGCAGTACAGCAGTAAAGAGTGAATGAAGTTTATCAGAGCACAAGTCACATGACTGGGGGCAGCTGGGAAACTGACAATATGTCTAGCCCCATGTCAGATATCTATATTAAGTATAATAATCACTATCCTGCAGATAATAAGTCTCTCAGCCTTTATTATAAGGAGGTACAGCTTCCCCCCCCCAACAATAACTGACTTACTAGGAATGCTGGGAATATTTTGCAGGAGTTGGACAGCTATGTGGAACTTGGGTGTCTTTGAAGCCCAGTGGGTTCCTTGACCCTTGGCGTGTTTTACCTTTTGAAATGAAAGTTCTGGAACTGGATGAGGGAGAATGATGCACTGGGGTATTATGGTCTGTGCAGCGCTACCAGTTCCCCCCGAATAGACTGAAGCTGACAGGAGTCTGATAGACAAGGACAGAAGCCAAATTAAGGGAAAAAACATTAATTATCAACATGCCTTAATAAGAAACAGGGTCAGATTTTAGGGGAAAGGATATTTGGCCCTGGGCCCACAGCATTATAGGGGCCTTATGGGGGGGACATATCAATGCAACTATAAAGGACATGTTATACTGTGTAAACAGATATTATATTTTTTATACATATATATATACACCCAGCGCTGAACTGTGACTCCCAGCATCCCTCTAAAGGGTAAAGGCTGGATGTTCTATAAATTGTTCGACTGTGCGCAACCAAGTTTTAGACGAGCAGTGATGGAAACGGCCAGCACCCAATCAGAACGTTCAAATGGTTACAGTGTTGGAGCAATAGCCAATCAGAACATTACAATATTTATTTAAAATTTCACAAGCCAACTGCCAAATCCAGCAGCAAAGCAAAGCCTGTAGTTACATATCTCCTTACACCCTCCACCTGCTCAAATGATCACAGACATAAACATTTATAACTTTTTAAATGTGAGGGATTTGTGAGGTTTTTTTTTTTTTTTTAAATGGAATTGAAGATTTATAATCGACTTGACCCCCATAAAACAATATACAGACGGGAAGCAGCGAAATCTGCTTTTGGAATTTTTGAAATATTATAACAAGGGGAAAATTAAATCGGTTACCATAGAAACATGATATAGAAGAATATTTCTGGGGGAATTCGCAGCGGCTACAGCAGAATTGAAACGCTAAGGAACCCCCAATCACAAATGTGGGGTGAGACGGCGATTTGGGAGATTTTTGGAAGGCGAATGGGTGTAAAAGTGACATTTGTCTTACAACTGCCATCTCTGCCTGTCGATTATGTATCAGGGGCCCCCGGTGATTGTTGTTTGAGAGGTCCGTTGCCATGGAGACTCTGGTGTTCCCAACAGAAAGTAAAGGGTTTCCTCGTTGCCCCCCCCCCCCCAGCGTTCAGGCTCCCAGTCTATACATAGAAAGCAATGGGAAACGAAGGGGAAAATAGTAAAGATGCAAAGGCCCCATGGGGGGTTAATGACAGAAGAAAATACAGAGGGAATCTCTGACAGTCGAGAGAATTCCACTAATCCCCCGAGTGTAACCTAGAGAAATAGACTCAAACCTCTCCTTTGTATCCTAAAGGAAATCTCAATCACATACAGAATTTGTTTTATACAAGTATATCCGGAAACCCGTTATCCAGGAAGCTCCGAATTACGGAAAAGCCGTCTCCCATAGTTATAAAAAGGAATCCAAATAATAATAAAACAGTAACTTGTACTTGATCCCAACTAAGATATAATTAATCCTTATTGGAAGCAAAACCAGCCTATTGGGTTTATTTAATGTTTAAATGATTTTCTAGTAGACTTAAGGTATGAAGATCCAAATTAAGGAAAGATCCGTTATCAGGAAAGCCCCAGGTCCCGAGCATACTGGATAACAGGTTCCATATCTGTGTACAGGGCCGCCATTAGAAATCCCTTGGCCTCTCCCTGGGCCCCACCCACCCTGGCGCCAAAGCCCCGCCCCAGACCCCACCCACTCCGCATCACAGTTAAAAGACCACACAGACATCAGCGCTAAAAAAGTAACCCCCCCACACACACACACAAGTTATAAAAAGCGATTGATCGTCAGGACCCCCTTATAAGTTTTAAAAAAAAAAACATAGGCGCAAGGGCCCCCCATAAAAGTTTTTTTAAAAAGCATTGGTGCCAGAGTCCCCCTTACAAGTAAAAAAAATTGGGTCCCCAAAAAAATATTTTTTAAAAAAACATGGGTGCCAGGGCCCCCCTTACAATTTAAAAAAAATGGGGCCCCAAAAAAATTGTTTTAAAAAAAAACATTGGTGGTAGGGGCCCAATGAATATTAAAATAACACATTGGTGGCCAGGAGATTAAAAAAAAGAAAAAACACAAATTGGTGTTCAGTACAATTGAACTCGTGGCTTCAGGACTTCAACTTTGCCTCCTTTCGTGGCTTCGGGTCTTTTCGCCGCTTCGGGACTTCGGCTTTTCGGCACTTCCGCATTTTCCACTGTTCGGCTGTTCGGCTAGCCACATATCTTCGGCGCTGGCAAGGGGGGCCGGCTCTTTCTAAACTGCAGCACTGCCGGGCCCTCCTTCATGCCCGGGACACTTGTCCCCGCTGTCCCCCCTGATGGCGGCCCTGCCTGTGTATATTAGTCTAGTCTATGAATTAAAATCATTGCATTCTGCTCATTTGTAACCAGGTGCCCTATTTCAGCTTATTTATATCGAATATCTTTGTTTTTTGGTGTTATTGGCCCTCCTTCTGCTTCTAAGCTGCTATAAGACAGAGGCACTAAGGATTCTTAAAGGCTTGGTTCACCCTTAAAGGATGGTTCACCTTCAAGGTAACTTTTGATATTATAGAATGGCTAATTCTAAGCAACTTTTCAATTGGCCTTCTTTTTTTATCTTTCGTAGTTTTTTAATTATTTGCTTTCTTCTTCTGACTCTTTCCAGCTTTCAAATGGGGGTCACTGACCCCATCTAAAAACAAATGCTCTGTAAGGCTACAAATGTATTGTTATTGCTGCTTTTTATTACTCATCTTTCTATTCAGGCCCCTCTCCTATTCATATTCCTGTCCCTTATTCAAATCAATGCATGGTTGCTAGGGCAATTTGGACCCTAGCAACCAGATTGCTGAATTTGCAAACTGGAGAGCTGCTAATTGAAAAGCTACAAAAACCAGAAATAATAAAAAATTAGAACCAACTGCAAATTGTCTCATCGCTAACAATTCATTTAAAGGTGAACAGCCCCTTTAAGTAAATTTTTAGTATAAAGTGCAATGGCTAATTCTAAGCAACTTTTAATTTTCAATTTTTCTTTTTTTTATAGTTTTTAAATTATTGGCCTTTTTCTTCTGACTCTTTCCAGCTTTCAAATGGGGGTCACCGACCCCATCTAAAAACAAATGCTCTGTAAGGCTACAAATGTATTGTTATTGCTTTTTATTACTCCTCTTTCTATTCAGGCTTCTCCTATTTATATTCCAGTCTCTTATTATTAGGGATCCACTACTTTGGATTCGGCCACACCCCTGAATCCTTAGTAAAACATTAGTGAATCCGAATCCAATTTTGCATATACAAATTAGGGGTGGGAGGAGGGAAAACATTTACTTCCTTGTCACATACTTTCCCTCCCCACTCCTAATTTGTATATGCAAATTAGGGTTTGGATTTGGTTCTGCCAGGCAGAAGGATTCGGCCGAATCCGAATCCTGCTGAAAAAGGCCGAATCCTGCCTTAATCCCGAACCAAATCCTGGATTCGGTGCATCCCTACTTATTATAATCAATGAATAGTTGCTAGGGTAATTTGGACCCTAGCAACCAGATTGCTGTAATTACAAACTAGAGAGCTGCTGAATAAAAAGCTAAATAACTCAAAAACCACAAATATTAAAAAATGAAAACCAATTGCAAATTGTCTCAGAATATCACTCTCTATATCATAATGAAAGTTAATTTAAAGGTGAAAGACAAAGGGACAAGCAAAGGTAGAACCGATGGGGGGTGCAAAGCAATCAAAATGTATTTAAAAAAAATAAAGACCAATTGAAAAGTTGCTGAGATAAGGACATTTTATAACAGACTAAAGGTTGACTACGCCTTAAAATCAAGGTATGTTTTGTCTTCACTGGTTCATTTATTACCATGTGACATTCCAGTACAATGTTAGGTAACAGGTACTTTTTGGGGTATATTCATATAATAGTGAAAAGAGAGCTCACCACAGTTCACCAGAGGAATATTTCACAATCCTCCATCCACTCGATATAGGATATTTTATCACCCTTTGATAAATACGCCTGTAAATTGTAGAGCAGTGAAGAAACTTGGGGGTGGGGGGTTGACACAGGGGCACATTTACTTAGCTCAAGTGAAGGAATAGAATAAAAAATACTTTCGAATTTCGAAGTATTCTTTTGGCTACTTCGACCATTGAATTGGTTACTTCGACCTTCAACTACGAATCGAAAGATTTTTTTCCCAAGGATCAAGGATCAAGAACTTTTTCGCTTGACCATTCGACCATTCGGCAGTCGAAGTACTGACTCTTTAAAAAAAACTTCGACCCCCTACTTTGCCCCCTAAAACCTACCGAGCATCAATGTTAGCCTATGGGGAAGGTCTCCATAGGCTTCCCTAGATTTTTTTGATCGAAGGAAAATCATTAGATCGATGGATTATAATCCTTCGATCGTACGAACGAAGGAAATGCGGTAAATCCTTTGACTTCGATATTCGAAGTCGAAGGATTTTACTTCGACGGTCGAGTATCGAGGGTTAATTAACCCTCGATATTCGACCCTAAGTAAATGTGCCCCTTTAACTTTATTTTCACCCTTTGATAAATATGCCCTTAAAAATCCTATACAAGTGAAAAGAGAGCCGTGGCGTTCCCCTTTGGAGAGCTGTATTGAAGTCTAATTTCAGCTTTTGATAAATTTGCCCCTAAACGCTGTACTAGGTTTTGCCGTGTCCTTATCACTTCCAATATATGATTTATTTTGCCAGTCTATGAATATTCGGGGGCAGGGAATGGGAATGTTTAATAGCAATTTCATGTCGTTGCTGGAGTGTCAGCTTTATGTACAGAGCAGACGCCAGCAGGAACAACCTGAACCTGAGTCATTTAAAGCCACGGTTCTCAATTTCTCAGCCAGGGCTCCCTCGCTGCTGGATCAGGAGTATTTCTCTCTCTTTCATATCATCTACATGAATTTCCATTTTGGTCACCGGGCACATTTGCATCTGAATAGCGGTGCCCCCCGTGCCCTGCCATTTAGGAAGGAAAAACATTTCCCTTCATGTGTTTTCCCAACTGGAATAAAAAGAACAAAGGGCTGACACATTAAACCTCTTGTCATGTGATGTACTTAAAGATGGGGAATTAATGAGGCTTTTATATCAAATTCCTCCACGCGGGGTGTCTTCTCAGCTGGAGGAAAATGCCCCAAATCTGCCAGTGATGCCTATCAATGGCTTTAACTGAGACCACAGGCACTAACAATAATAATACAGGTTTGGGATCCATTATCTGTAAACCCGTTATCCATAAAGCTCCGGATTACAGAAAGGCCGTCTTCCACAGACTCGATTTTATCCAAATAATCCAAATTTTAAAAAATTTCTCTGTAATAATAAAACAGTAGCTTGTACATGATCCCAACTAAGATACAATTAATCCTTATTGGAAGCAAAACCAGCCTATTTGGGTTTATTTAGGGGCCCATTTACTTAGCTCGAGTGAAGGAATAGAATAAAAAAAACTTCGAAATTTCGAATGTTTTTTTTGGCTACTTCGCCTTCGAATCGAAGTAAAAATCGTTCAACTATTCGACCGTTCAATAATCTAAGTACTGTCTCTTTAAAGAAAAACTTCGACCCCCTACTTTGCCACTTAAAACCTACCGAGGTGCAATTTTAGCCTATGGGGAAGGTCCCCATAGGCTTTCTTAGCTTTCTTTAGTCGAAGAAAAATCGTTCGATCGATGGATTAAAATCCTTCAAATCGTTTGATTCGAAGGATTTAATCGTTCGATCTAACTAATTGCGGTAAATCCTTCAACTTCGATATTCGAAGTCAAAGGATTTACCTTCGACAGTCGAATATCGAGGGTTAATTAACCCTCGATATTCGGCCCTATGTAAATCTGCCCCTTAATGTTTAAAAGATTTTCTAGTAGGTGTGAAGATCTAAATAATAGAAAAATACGTTATCTGGAAAACCCCAGATCCCGAGGATTCTGGATAACTGGATAATCCTCACGTGTACAAATCCATCTGGTTGTTCTGGTTGCTCGAAAAAGAAGAGATTTACCTCTTATGCTAGAATTTTGGGGGTTAAGTTATGCATTGTGGGTAAAAAACATGCCAGCTGCACTCGCTCTTGTAGATGATGCCAAGGTCTAGCCTCCTTCTCTTTTCTTTTCCAATTGTTTTTATTGGCATTTTGACTAAACAAAAGGAACAAAAAGCAGCAAAGCGATAGCTCAGCATAACATTTGTCAACTTCTTAATAAGAAAAGAATTATTACACAACAATTCATTGCTAAAAAACCCTCAAATAATGACAATAACAAAATTCATCAAGGGAAATAAAATGATAAAATAAGATAAAATCTTCCTCTCTCTAGCCTCCTTCTCAAGTCGTAGTTCTCCTTCAAATTGTGGCAACTCCAGTCTTTTTGTTTTTTTTCCTTTCAACCCGTTTGTATAGAAATCTCCATTATTGCTACCAAGATGTAACGGCTGTGGTGCTGCAATTAATTAAGCAGCCATGTTGTAATTGTTCTCTAAACGTGTCAGCGGTGGATAAATTGGATCCATCAGTCATTAACATCTGGCAGCCGACTGTCATATCTAATAAGGGCACTTTTACATCCGGGCGGCAGAACTAGTACAAGGTAAGAAGATGTCAGGTTATTCGCTGGAGACTGGGGGAATGATGATGGGAACGGGCTGAAGGTGTCGAGATCTAAGAACCGAATGAGTCAGCATGGATCCTTGGGAAAATAATCTGAGTACAGAGTTACACAGTCGCTACCTACTACCCTAAAACCAATACAGTAGCCTCCCCCATACTTCTCTACGCTCATGTAGTCTCTGCTGGGATGTTCCTCTCTCTGCCATTATTTTTAATGCAAACCACCTGTCACCTGTGGGACCCTGACCTCGCCCCAATTCAAGAGTCAAGAATGAGTTTATTGTTCATCCATATACGTTTGTATAGTACACAGTGAAACGAAACAACGTTCCTCTAGGACCATGGTGCTACACACAACATAGATATACTGGACAACAGACTAAAAGTGCAAGTGCAAAAATATGCAACTCCTGCAAGACAGGACAGCACAATGCAGGGACAGGACAAGTAAGTGCACACTCAGCAGATGTAATATGTTACGTAAATAATGCTAAACGTCAGACATGATGGGTGTATCATTGTAATATGATAGTAGTAAGAACATGCAGATGTGCTCATAGAGAACAATTGTATCCAATGAATGAGTTGGAACATTGATGTCAGCCAGGCCTGATCCCCAACATCCAGCATCTGTCCCAATGGGACAGTGGTGGGTCCTGGCCCTAGGGGATTTTAGGTGGTGGGCAAGAGGGCAAGGTTGACAATGGTGGCAGAGGGAGGAGAAGTTGTCATCAGTGGGGGTGGTTGGTGAAGGTCAGGTCCTATGGTGGGCCCTTGAGCCTCCAATCCAACATTTACTGCTAGCTGAAATTATATCCCATCACTCAAAGTCCATAAAAATCCATATTTATTCAATTAGCATGTTAAAAAGTTTTACCTACTGACCCCATGACAATCCACCTAACGCGTTTTGTACACTCCAGGGGTCTACAAGCTCAAGCTTGGGTCTAAAAGTTCAAGCTTGGGTATACAAGTTCAAGCTAGGGTCTAAAAGTTCAAGCTTGGGTATACAAGTTCAAGCTTGGGTCTAAAAGTTCAAGCTTGGGTATACAAGTTCAAGCTTGGGTCTAAAAGTTCAAGCTTGGGTATACAAGTTCAAGCTTGGGTCTAAAAGTTCAAGCTTGGGTATACAAGTTCAAGCTTGGGTCTGAAAGTTCAAGCTTGGGTATACAAGTTCAAGCTTGGGTCTACAAGTTTGAGCTTGGGTCCACAATTTCAAGCTTGCAGATGATCATCTCCAGAGTCCTGAATATCTCACATGTACCTTTTTATTTCCATTAAAAAAAATACATTTTGCTAAAACCAAACAAGAAATAGTAAGGTGAACCCTCCATCTTCTCTCCCACCTCCTAGTCCAGGTTTGTCCTTTCATGTCAGAGATAAAGAATCCATTCCATGGTTTCCAGTGACCTGAATGGCAACAGATGGCATCTCATATGTTGGAATGGCGTCCTTCTTTCCTTGTATGCAGCTTCCCGCCGATCCAACGAAACTTGTTCTTGTACAGGAACCCGGCCAGGATTCCCTATTGCTTGACAGCCATAGATGTAAGAGCATATTTCAGTTATGAAGGTTGCCGGGGTGCAATAAATTTTATTATTGGGCGCTTCTGATTGGTTCTTAATTGGTATGTAGGTGGGTAGAATTTAATACATACCACTGTGGACTGGAAAACATTCTGGAACCCATTTACCTGTAGATACACCCTTGGGTAGAATATTCCTTGAGGCAAGTAAGGGTCCCTTGGGTGACAATGACTGCACAATAAACAGGAACCCGTTTCAACCCCTATGTCTATTTATAGTAAATATCTTCCTAGTCTGCCTGTTTTTTGGTCTGCAGCTGAGAAGGCTATCTGGTTGCCAGGGCAACCCAAAAAAAACAGATTGAGTGCTTACAGCTATTTTTGTTTGTCTTTCTAGTCACAGCCTCATAGTGCAGTCTGAATTCCAAACTGCTGCCTTGTTGCTTAGGTCGTTTATCATATTAACCAATATTTTGGAAATAGAGAGAGAAGAGAAATGTTTGCCACTCCCATTTTATGGCCACGCCCCCTAATTGGCATGTTCATTTTACATGGAAAATTTGAACACATTTCTGTGGTTTTTAGGGTCAGGTTTTGATGTGTTATTACAGTTTTGCTGATGAAGGTGAATTGCTTTTTAAGCTGCAAGTCACAGTTTCCCCAAGAGACCTGCTTATCTTATATAGTTAAAATTGTTTCTTTGCTTATCTTAAATTGTTACAAAATTATCTCAGTGCACCTGCCACATATTCTGGGCTCCCTGCCTCTTATTATTATTTATATAGTTATCATTTTCTGGCTGTTCAGTGCAGAAGATCAAAGAGAAAGTCGGGACATTACAGTACCGATCCGGAACTGTGAGTTGAGCTGTCAATATCGGGATTATCCCGTGAAAAACGGGACCAGTTGGGTGGTATGATTTATCCTTAGCAACCACATAGCAGTTTCGACTGCAAGCCTGAGTACTGCACATAGATACACGTACACACGAGTATAACGCTTGATGGCGTAGCCTTTACTGCTAGGTATATAAGAGGGGAATGTGTATATTTCATTACTGCCACTTGATGGAACGCGTTTGGCATTTACTAAGGTCACACACCTGATTGTGATCTTCAGCCATTGCGGCTCACAGATTTTATAATAATAATACAGGCAGAGATGTTCCTTCTTTATCTCTGTCATTTTCTGATGTGTCTGGGGAAAAGGGATTTGGAGCTAAAATATATGAGAGAGGAGGGATGACAGTGAGTGGCATGTAATACGCGTTTCCCACGGTCCCTGTAGCGTCTCTGGGTCGATGACTGGCCTGAGGTTTATAAGCAAAGACAGCTACTTGCTCTGTTCAACTGCCTCCGCTCCCTTGTTTCTGCTTATTATTCCTCCTCGGATGCTCTCCCCTTAGTTCTGTATTGTGAATTATTTCAAAAAGGCAAAGGGGCTCATGTATGATGCCCCCTGTAATAAATGAGGGCAAAGAGACATTTATTTTAGTGCTCTGCACATCAGCCAATATCTTTGTGCTCCAGAATGGATACCAAATGGTTCAGAACAAATCCTGCTCCTATTTGTAGTTACTAAAGATAGGTATTTGGGTTCCTTCTCATAGGTTGAGAATATGTGTGCTAAACGGAGATGAACAGTGAAACTAAAAGCACTTTATAGAGCAATGGTGAGTGGAGGAGAAGGTAGTTCATCACATAATCCTTTCATTTGGGGCAGTGTCACAAGGAGCAATTTCAGGCATTTGTGTGGTGGGTCTAAACCAGAGGTGCCCAAAAGGTATCGGGATCTATCACTAGACCTTTAACTGGTGATCAGTAGATCTCAAGACACTGCCAATAAACAGCTTGTCTAAATCTCCCTCCTGTTTTATTCTTTTTCATCCGGAGTTTCGGTTACATAAGACATTTTCTCATAAATCAATTTTTAAGTAATATTTTCCATGGAACAGAATGCTAACAATATTTTATAGATGTAGATCATAATGGGACATCGTCACTAAAAGTAGACCTCACATAAGTCAAGTATGGGCACTGGTCTAAATTGTCTGCGGTGAGAAATGACTTAAAATGACAATTCTTCTAGGCAATGTAATAATGTGAGTAGGTACAGTAGCCACTTGGCAATCTGATAATACAGCATTTCTCACCCCATCCCTCAAACTTTACCTATTTATCCAGCATCTGACTGGGGGGTCCAAATCCACCGGGGCTGCCGCATCAGTGCCTTCAAGCACACCCCTGGTCCTTGACCCCCCTCCACCACCTCGACGGGCCCCCACCCCAGTCGCAACCCCCCTCCCACCAGTGAGTATCTAGTTTTCAGTTATAAATCGGGGCGGAGATGGAGGAGCATACAGTTTTAGGCAGCATGGGGAGCGAGTCTGGGCCTCTTCTTTCCTGTTTCAAATCCCTATACATAAAGCCCGGACCAAACAGATCGGGTATGATGAGGTGGGCAGTGTTGGCGGGCCCCACCGACCCAGATCCGGTCCCCCACCCAAACCACCTCCTGTCCAGCCCACCTCCTTTCCTCTTCTCTGACAAAACCCAATAACAGAGGAGGTGCTGCCCCCTACATGCGCAGGATGGCAGGGTGCGGTGCAAGGTTGGGTGCTGGGAGTCAGTTCCCATTTAGGGTCCTGACAGTCGCACTCCCGGTGAAAGAACATGACTGGTCTGCACAGAGCCTTGGACTCAACCAAGCTGAACCCCTGTGAGATGAACTGGATCCCCAACTGAAAGCAAGGCCTGATCCCCAATATCCATGCCCAAAATGTCTAATGTTCTTGAGACTGAATGGAACAAATCCCAAACAACAATGTTCCAACATCTAATGGAACCTTACGAGAAGAAATGGGGCAGTTATAGCAGCACTGGGAGGAGCAACTTCATATGAATCCCCTTGATTTGGGAATGAGATGTTGGGCAGGCAGGTGCCGGGTACTTTTGGCCATAAAGCAGTTGAAATGGAACAGAAAATGACATGACAATGAAACACAATATTATAGGATGTTAGTTTTTTTAAACTGCCCTTTTGATATGCAGCTGTCCCTATGTATTATAGGCTGTCTCTTTCCCACTTGTCCTGCACTCTTCCCTCCTCCAGTTCCCTGTCACTCCCAGCGGCCCCTTCCCTTTTTCATCCCAGTGGCGCATGTAATGCACTTTCATTCATTGTCACCATCTATTTAACCAAATGTCAGCTCCTTCCCAACAAACGCTCTCTCCGAAAACAAGATTAAGCCACAACCATGAGCAGCGCAATGTGAGGTTAGCAAAAATGCATCAAGTCATTACCCACTGTCACACGGGATCAGAAAATAACTGCTGCAGCCCAGCACTCTCCTGACAGCTGCCAATAACCCTGAGACTGTCTGTGTGCAACAACTGGGACGCCTATGCTGGTGAAATGCATGGATTCCTAAATCATGTTATATAATGATTATATCAATACCCAGGCATGCCACATAGGAATGAAATAATTGCATATATGCTTGTGTGTGCGCTGTACATAATGATAATGTATCCCCTACTGTAAATGATAAGGATATTAGAAGTCACTGAGGGGTTGTTCTGTGACCATATAAAGGCACAAGGCTGAGTTATACAGGGAACTCTGAGTATCACTCATGTATTATAAGGGAAAATGTACCCCCTACTGTAAATGATAAGGATATTAGAAATCACTGAGGGGTTGTTCTGTGACCATATAAAGGCACAAGGCTGCAGGCTGAGTTATACAGGGAACTCTGAGTATCACTCATGTATTATAAGGGATAATGTACCCCCTACTGTAAATGATAAGGATATTAGAAGTCACTGAGGGGTTGTTCTGTGACCATATAAAGGCACAAGGCTGAGTTATACAGGGAACTCTGAGTATCACTCATGTATTATAAGGGATAATATACCCTCTACTGTAAATGATAAGGATATTAGAAGTCACTGAGGGGTTGTTCTGTGACCATATAAAGGCACAAGGCTGCAGGCTGAGTTATACAGGGAACTCTGAGTATCACTCATGTATTATAAGGGTTAATGTACCCCCTACTGTAAATGATAAGGATATTAGAAGTCAGTGAGGGGTTGTTCTGTGACCATATAAAGGCACAAGGCTGCAGGCTGAGTTATACAGGGAACTCTGAGTATCACTCATGTATTATAAGGGATAATGTACCCCCTACTGTAAATGATAAGGATATTAGAAGTCACTGAGGGGTTCTGTGACCATATAAAGGCACAAGGCTGCAGGCTGAGTTATACAGGGAACGGAGTATCACTCATGTATTATAAGGGATAATGTACCCCCTACTGTAAATGATAAGGATATTAGAAGTCACTAAAGGGTTGTTCTGTGACCATATAAAGGCACAAGGCTGCAGGCTGAGTTATACAGGGAACTCTGAGTATCACTCGTGTATTATAAGGGATAATGTACCCCCTACTGTAATTGATAAGGAAATTAGAATTCATAAAGAATAAGGCTGAAGACTGATAATTCTATATAAGTAACTGAGCTCCAAGGAGACATCTCATATCCTTATATCTTTGAAGCAGGGCTGGATTACAACCCATGGAACACTGCACTGGAGAAGGCGACAGACCACTTCACTGACACTATTGCCAAATTGTTCACCTCTAACCTCGTTCAACCAATCAGTGATGAGCTTTATACAGCCAGTTGTAGATAAAATTATAAAAAGTGATTGTTTGATTGGTTGCTATGGGTTATGGGTGCAAAGTCACCAGGTGTAAATATATAAACGCCCTATTGTGTCTGTTCCAGATCAGAATAATACAGACAGATGTACATATGTGTATATAAATATATATTTATATATATATATATTTATACAGGAAAAAAATATATATACAGTATATATAGAGAGAGAGGGGGGGCTGCTTCTCTTGTGGCACATTTGTTCTCATTCTCAGGAGTCAATGGGATGTTATTGGTTCCAGTTCACAAGCTTCTCTCCCCATATTTATTAGCAGATGGGGCCCTGTGACCCTTCCCTAGGCAAAGCTCACATTAGTTTGAGACAGATTGTGCTATTTAGTGTACGTTGGTAACCACGGCAACGCCTCGATTCGCAGGATTTGCCCGAAATGCACAGGTGGCACCCGTTCGAGGGAAATAGGTGTCGCTCCAAAGATCAGCCACGTGCCTCTACTGCATGTAACCAGCAATTCTGCCTGTACACTCTCTACTGAGTATCCCTGGCATGTTAAGTTCATGACCTATATCTGTTGCAATCATGAACTACAACTCCCGTGTGTTACTTACAATACAGCCGGCAGCTCTCCAGGTAATGATATACCCATAATGCAGAGCGAACTATGTGGGACATTCACTAAGATTCGTTGTTACACCAGCATCCGCTTCGCCGCACTTCGCCAGGCGTATTTTCACCAGCGCTACGCAAATTCACTAAAATCCCGAAATTGCGCTCAGGGGAAGCGTAAGGTTGCGAAGTTGCGCTAGCGTTAATTCGCCAAGCAAAGCGAAGTTACGATAACGATGCTTAATTTGCATACACCGCCAAATTGAAGTTACAATGGAGGTATATGAAACAGAACTACACAAGCCTGGGAAACCTTCAAAACAGAAAATAAAATTTTTATTTTGCCCTACACACGTGCCCACTGTATAGTTAAGGTGCCATGAGTTAGGAAATGTAGGGGGGAAGGAAGGGAGCCCCAAAAAATGTTTCGATCTTTTTCAGCCTATCACCCATAAAAAATGAAAAAAATGGCAAAGTTTGTAACTTTTTTTGAAGCAATCCCTATCTACTCTATTGCGCTTCACCTGATCTGAGGAAGTCTGGCGTAAAAGGTAGCGTTCAGAATTATTTGCACGTCAGTGAATTTGCGTAGTTACGTCCGTTGCGCAAATTCGCCAGGCGTAAGGGTGCGAAGTAACACTAGCGAATTTACGCCAGCGTCCGTTAGTGAATCGGCGAATTAACGAAAATGTGCTACCCTGGCGCATTCACGCTAGCGCTAGGCGCCTCGTCGTTTAGTGAATTTGCCCCTATACCTCCTGCTGCCTCCTTTGAGAACTGACTGCAGTAGAAAACGGCAATTAATGGAGGACACTCCCTTTATACAAATTTAGCAAAGGGCACAAGAGTCAAGGCTCTCACCCAAATAGAGTAAAAAAAAAAATACGACAAGCTACAAAAGTTACTCTGCACACGGCATCATTAGTACAGATGTTTAAGGTATGCAAATAAATGGTTTATTAAAGCATATAATTACAGCAATGTATAATTACAAAGTCATTAAAACATATCATTTAGTACATATCAAACACGGTGTCCCAACAAAAACAACAGCCCTTTAGGCTTGTAAGGCAAACAAGTTGGTGTGTGGGAGAAAACCCCAATATTTCGGACACCAAGTCCTTTGTCAATGGGGTTCCCAACTTGTCTGCCTTACATTGTTGTAGTTATATTCTTTATTAAAGGAAAACTATACCCCCCAAACAATGTAGGTCTCTATTAAAAGATACTGAGTAAAACAGCTCATGTGTAAAACCCTGCTTCATGTAAATGAACCATTATCATAATAATATACTTTTTTAGTAGTATGTGCCATTGGGTAATCATAAATAGAAAATTGCCATTTTAAAAAATAAGGGCCGCCCCCTGAGATCGTAAGATTCACTGTGCACACATACAAACCACATGTAAGGTCACATGAGCCAATTAACAGACAGAGTTCTGCCTTTTGCTTCCTCACTTCTTCCTGTTACAGTTAGTGTTGTAGTATTTCTGGTCAGGTGATCTCTGAGGCAGCACAGATAGAGTCGCGAAATGGTGGTTCAAGGCAAGAGATGTAAAAGGGCAATATTTATGTAAATATATATTCCAGTTTGGTAAGATTCTTTAATATGTCATTCAATTTGATATAAACTATCTGTTGCTTAAGTATTCATTATGGGGGTATAGTTTTCCTTTAAACCAGGGGTGGTTCACCTTTAAGGTCATTTTTAGTATGGTATAGAATGGCCAATTCTAAGCAACTGTTCATTTGGTTTTCATTATTTATTTTTTTATAATTTTATAGTTATTTGCCTTTTTCTTCTGACTCTTTGCAGCTTTCAAGTGGGCGTCGTTGACCCCGTCTAAAAAACAAATGCTCTGTAAGGCTACAAATGTATTCTTATTGTGACTTGGTATTCCCCATCTTTCTATTGAGCCTCTCTCCTATTCATATTCTAGTGTCTGATTCAAATCAATGCATGGTTGCTAGGGGAATTTGCACCCTAGCAACTAGATTGCTTAAAATGCTAATTTTATGTTGAATAAAAAGCTAAATAATTCAAAAACCTTAAATAATAAAAAACAAAAAACAATTGCACATTGTCTCAGAACATCGCTCTCTACATCATACTAAAAGTTTTCTCAAAGGTTCATCACCCCTTTAAAGGAGAACTAAACCCTAAAAAATGAATGTGGCTAAAAATGGCATATTTTATATAGTGAACTTATTGCACGAGGCTAAAGTTTCAGCTTGTCAATAGCAGCAATGATCCAGGACTTCAAACTTGTCACAGGGGGTCACCATCTTGGAAAGTGTCTGTGACACTCACATGCTCAGTGGGCTTTGATTGGCTGTTGAGAAGCTAAGCTTAGGGCTCGTCACTAATTATCCAGCAGAAAATGAGCTTCCCTGGCTGTAATATAAGCTGATGCTACAGGTTTGCTGATTATTAAATTCTGATGCTAATTGCACTGGTTTCTGTGCTGCCATGTAGTAATTATCTGTTTTAATTACTAATCAGCCTTATATTGTGTTTTCCATTAGTTACATTGTTGTTAAATTTCTAGCTACTTCTTTAGTTAGGCTTTAGTTCTCCTTTAAGTGTCTGTACTAATGATGTGGTATGCAGTAGTGATGTGTGGGCCAGCCCGATACCCGTGGGACCCTTGGATTTACCCGTGGGTCGGTTGGGTTCGGGCTGACCTCGCACCTCGCTTCCGACTTCCAGGTTCCGGTTTTATAGCCGCGAGCCTGCTTGCCCCACCCCTTTTGTGACATCATCGACGGGTTGGCTCAGGTCTATAAAAGGAACCCGGAAGTAGGGCGCAGAAGGCGCGGGTGGTTGGATATCGGGCTAGTGCGGGTCGGGAGAAACCCGACCTGCACATCACTAGTGTCCAGAGCAACTTTTGTAACTCACTGCAGTAAAACCCCAATTGTACATTTTCCTGGATTATTCACGGATTATTCGTGGCCCCATTCTTGTACGCTCCATTAATTTTCTTTCACGGATTTTATGTTTTCCCGAATTTTATTTTCTGGCCCTTGAGAAACATAAAAGTGGGGTTCTACTGTGATGTTCGGGTCAGGAAAAACTCAACCCGCACCCGACCCTAACTCACAAAAGCTTCCAGCACCCTACTGATACCTAGAGTGCATCTCCAGAGTGCAGAGAGCTCTGCTGATTTAGGGAATGTATTCTCATAATGAGCAATTACCCCAGTACATGCGTGTGCCCCAACATGACCACCCACACTGGGAGCTCTCTTCTGGTGTAAGGGGCACTCACTCATTATGTGTATACTTGTGCCCCAGCATGGCCACCTACATCAGGTGTGCACAGTGGTGTAACTTGGGAGCATCAGGCCCCCCACTAAAAAATCTACTGAGGGGGCCCAGAAGGAACAGTCCCTCCTTCCCTTAACCCCTCTCCCAAACTGCTCGTACCACACCTCCCGGGCCCTGACCGCAATGCTATTTTAAAGGTACAAGACGGGTTGGGAAGGGGGACTATGATACAGTTGACCCCACGGTCTGGACCCCCCTTGTTGCCCGGGCCAACCCTGCTGCTGGGTCTGCTGTATAGGTAATTACGCCACTGGGGCCACAGCACTCAATATTCTTTAATATTCTTTAAAAAAAAATACTATTGTGTCTACTAAAAATACATGAACACATGAATTCAACCCAATAGGCTGGTTTTGCCTCCAATAAGGATTCATTATATCTTAGTTGGGATCAAGTACAAGGTTTGTTTTATTATTACAGAGAAAAAGGAAATCATTTTTAAAAATGGGAATTATTTTTTTAAAACGGAGACGGCCTTGCCATAATTCGGATCTTTCTGGAAAACGGGTTTCCGCATAACGGATCCCATAACAGATTCTGTGTCCTTTGGTGTCATAACAAGTGTACATGTACATGAGTGCATGGTGCTGGGGGAACATTGTGAATGCGACCTGCTGATTGGTTGCTGTTTTCTGCACCTCTTTGGTATGGAGATCCAAATTACAGAAAGACCCCATATCTATAAAACCCCAGGTCCAGAGCATTCTAGTAAACAGGTCCTGTATCTGTATATCAGACCCCTCTCTACCAACCTGATACAGTGCAAATGTGCTACAGGAGGCAGGAAGGTGCTGATTTTACTCTACCACCCTACATCATTTTAAATAGGGATCGAACACCTTATAAAATTGTATTTTATCTCTTTCCACTTATTCCCATCTGGTTCCTGGGTCCTGCTTGCCTCACCAATAAAACTGGGATTAGCCGAGTCAAATGTAACTCCCCGGCCTCTCCCGTGAAAGCGGCGAATTGATTGCGACTGCAGTGATTTGCAATGGCAGTTTATTTGGCAAGTCAGCAAGGAATACGTTCATAGTAAATTCACATGTCAGCAAGTGCAAGATGAGCAGCCAAGCTTAACAGACCAATATTTACAGTGAGGATTAGAGCAGGGCCAGGCGAGAAGAACACTGAATGGGCTGCGGCATGAGAAACATGTACGGCAACCCATTAGCACCCTGTTATCACTGAATACACTAACCCACACCCACCCACTCGCCTCACTGTAAATAACAGCACCTTCTCTCTCTCTCTCTGTTTATTTATATATCTCAGTGGATATTAGTGGGGCCGAATATCCCAGCATAACCCATATGGGGCAAATTCATTAAGATGCGAAGTTGCGCCAGGCGCAACTTCGCCGCACTTTGCCACACTTCGACAGGCGTATTTTCGCCAGCGCTCCGCAAATTCACTATAATCCGAAGTTGCGCACAGGGGTAGCATAAGGTTGCGAAGTTGCGCTAGCGTTGATTCGCTATATAAAGCGAAGTTACGCTAGCGAAGGCTAATTTGCATACAGCGTGAAATTCAAATTTCAATGGAGGAACACGTATCAGCACTTCAAATGCCTAGAAAACCTTCAAATCAGCAAATAAAAATGTTATTTTGCCCTACACATGTGCCCACTGTCTAGGTAAGTTGCCATGAGTCAGGAAATGTAGGGGGGAAGGAGGGGAGCCCCAAAAAAAAATTCAATCTTTTTCAGCCTATCACCCATCATGTAGAAAACACGCCAGCGTTTTTTGGGACTTAGAAAAAAATGTGACTTTTTTGGAAACAATCCCTATCTACTCTATTGCACTTCGCCAGGTCTGAGGTGGCGAAGGAAGTCTAGCGTAAAAGGTAGCGTTCAGTACACTGCGCAAGTTAGTGAATTTGCGTAGTTACGTCGCTAGCGAAAATTCGCCTGGCGTAAGGGTGCGAAGTAACACTAGCGAAACTACGCCAGCGTTCGTTGAGTTTGCGCAGTAGCGAAAATGCCAAACGCTAGCGAATTAACGCTTGCGTTCGGCGCTTCGGCGCTTAGTGAATTTGCGCCTTAGAATGTTCCTATTTCAGGTGAAGGAAAGGCAGAATAGAAAATAAACCGGCAACAGGATTTATTCACTCCACGCTGTCACTTTAAAGGATTTGATCCTGTTTTAAAGGGGTTGTTCGCCTTTGAGTTAACTTTTAGTATGAGGTAGACAATGATATTCATTTTTTATTACTTGTGGTTTTTGAGTTATTTAGCTTTTTATTCAGCTCTCCTGTTTGAAATTTCAGCAATCTGGTTGCTAGGGTCCAAATTCCCCTAGCAACCATGGATTGATTTGAATAAGAAACTGGAATATGAATAGGAGAGGCCTGAATAGAAAGACGAGTAATAAAAAGTAGCAATACATTTGTAGCCTTACAGAGCATTTGTTATTTTAGATGGGGTCAGTGACCTTCCATTTCAAAGCTGGAAAGAGTCAGAAGTAAAATCTATAAAATAAATAAATAATGAAGACCAATGGAAAAGTTGCTTAGAAGTGGCCATTCTATAACATACTAAAAGTTAACAGAAACAGAAAGAGGGATAAAAAGATTTGCTGCACGAAATTTGGCAGGGTATAAAAGTTTCAACGCATTTCTGTGGTTTTTATTATTACAGTTATTACAGTTTTGCTAATGAAGGTGAATTGCCCTTTAGGGCAGAGACACACGCTGCTTTTTTGGGAGATTAGTCGCCCAGCGACAAAACGATTCTTCTTTGGGCGACTAATCTCCCAGAACTGCCATCCCGCCGGCTAGAATGAAAATCGCCGGCGGGATGGCACTCGGAACGCTTCATTTTCCGAAGCCGAAGTCAAAGTTGAGTCGCTGGGCCAGAAATAGCAGCATGTGTCTCTGCCCTTAAGCTGCAAGTCACAGTTTCCCCAAGAGACCTGCTTATCTTAATTAGTTACAATTGTTTCTTTGCTTTTTTTTACAAAAGTATCTAAGTGCATCTGCCCCATATTCTGGGCTCTCTGCCGATTAAGTTAGAAACTTTGTATCTTTTTCTGGCTGTTCAGTGCAGGAGATCAAAGAGAAAGTGGGGACATTTCAGTAACAATCTGGGACTGCGGGCTGAGCTGTCAAAATCTTGACTGTCCCGCGAAAAATGTGACAGTTGAGGGTATGTCCCCAGTATATCAGCAGTGGGAGAGACAGGGAAACTTTATTCATTTATTCATTTACTTTATTTCATTCAGCTTCATTCAGAGCGTCCCCGGGAGTCAGAACTCATAGAGTTTCTTTGTGAGCCAGTGACGTCGGCACAGGGATTCATTGTTACCCCAAAGGCTCTGTGTGCAGTTTGGGAATCAGCTCGGGACACTTAATAGAAGCATGGCTGCCCCTGGGTATTACCATTAAATGATTTCAATGCTCATGTCTGGGATCTACAGCCTCATTCCACTGAAAATGTAAATATAACATTGTAATAAGGACAGAATCATTAGTGGACAGTTCTTTTGTTTAATGGCGTTACATGTTATATTTAATCCAGCCTCCTGAGCAGAAAGGTTAGATATTTATTCTTATTCTCCCTTCCAGTTCCTTTTCACTGGGACCTCCCACCCCTGCTCTACATGATGGGGATTCACTTTAAAAGGGGACATTTACCTTTAAGTTTATTTCTGGCATGTTATAGAATGGCTAATTCTAAGCAACTTTTCAATTGGTCTTTTTTATAGTTTTTGAATTATTTGCCTCTTTCATCTAAAAAAATTCTCTGCAAGGCTACACATTTATTGTTATTGCTACTTCTTATTACTCGTCGTCAGGCGTATTCAGGCCTCTCCTATTCATATTCCAGTCTCTTATTCAAATCACGCATGGTTGCTAGGGTAATTTGGACCTAAGCAACCAGATTGCTGAAATTGAAAACTGGAGAGCTGCTGGATAAAAAGCTAAATAACTCAAAAACCATGAGTAATAAAAAATGAAAACCAACTGCAAATCTTCTTGGAATATCCCTCTCTACATCATACTAAAAGTTAACTCAAAAGTGAACAACCCCATTAAAATTGGTAGGGTGGTCTTAGCACTCCCAAACTTTTACCCCATGGAAACACCATCCTAGCAGGTGAGTTCCAGTCCATTCCAGCACAAGGGTTATATATCACAAAGGGATGGAGATCCAGTATATAACAATATTTAATAGAGATAGTTGATACCAGTGGTGTAACTAGATGTTACTGGGCCCCACAGCAAATTAGATTTAGGGTGTCCGACATATCCAGAGGTTGTCCTTAATTAGGGCCTCATGGGACCCCCTATACCTCCTACCTTCCCCCCAGCAGCCACAGGATCTGCTGCTTCTGTAGTTACACCCCTGGTTAATATAGATATATAACTATATTTCACTGTATAAAATGCCATTAAAAGGCAAATGAATGTGTTTTGATCAGTATTGGGGCGTAGAGCTCAATGTATAGTGAACTGTCCAAAATCAGTATGGCAATGCCTACCCATATATATATATACATAGCAATATATAGAGAGAAAAGGGATATTATGTGCACTCAGAATTTAGATCTGGCATAGTAACAAAATACATATTTAATGGAAGAACAATGGATTTGTCCCTGAAAATGATTGATCAGCCTGTGCTGGAGCGTCTGTTGGATTAAATATTTCAGCAGTTGCCCGGAGGTGGGCTCATTCTCTCGATTGTTGATACAAAGCATATGGCGCAGGTGTGTGACTGTAACACAAAGGTTTGTGCGTCTCTGCCGTCAAAGTAGCTTTGTCTGAGCTCATTAAATATTCCTTCATTGGAAGAATTGCCCCGACTTTAGGGGTGTTTCGCTGTTTTCATTGCCAGGGGCCAGAGTTAAGGATATGGGGCCCCAGTATTGATAGAAATCTAAGAATAGAAATATTTAGAATTCATCAATATGCATAGAGACATTTCCATTTTTTCCAGTGCCGGCACTTTAAGTAAAGGCCCCCATAAACAGGCCGATAAAAGCTGCCGACAGACCGAGTCGGCATCTTATTGGCCCATGTCTGGGGCCACCTGACAGGCTTCCCCAATCGATATCTTTCCAAAAGTTGGCCAGATCTCGATCGGGCAGGTTATAAAATTCAGTCGGATCGCGGGCACATCTATGCGTGTATGTGGTCCCGCGATCTGATCGGTCCCGCCCGTATCGGATCCATTATGATCCGATCGTGGGCCCTCTTCAGTGTAGGCATATTGGGGAGAGATCTGCTCTTTTGGCGACATCACCAAACGAGCAGATCTCTACATCTATGGCCACCTTAAGAGGGAAGATTATGCTTGTGCAGTAACACATAGCGACCAATCAAATCACTACTTTCATTATTCTAAATTACAAATGACTAATCAGTTCGGACTTGGGTTAATTCACTATAATTAACCGGTACCGCATGTCATATGCATAAGCCAATCATAAAGAAACAAAGGAGGCAGTATAGTAATACAAGGGGTAAAAATCCCCTCCAGGTCTAGTAACCAAGAGCAACCGGTGCATAATGAGTCTCAGTTACGATTGCAAGGGCAAGTGCAAAGTGCTAAAATGGATGCAAAATTGAGCCATTAATTTGCATCCATAGGTGCTACATGCACTTGGTAGAGGGCAAATGCGCCCATGGATGCTAGGGACCCCTGCAAGTACTGGCACCCAAGAAGTGGGGTAGTTTCAAGGTTCACTAGTGTATTGCATAAATAGCACCCACCGACTTGCATCAAGTGAATTGTCAGGGTGTCTCAGCTCTGCTAGAATTAGATCCGCTGTGCAAATGAGCCCAGTAAAAACTTTAAATTGGAATCATAGAACCAAGGTATATTTATTTCCCATATATTTGGGTTCCACAGACTGCTCTGGATGACATCATCACTATAATATAATCTGGCCAATGAGTGGAAAAGTTGGGCAGCGCAGATCTAAGGGCAACAAACAGAGCAAATGATCCGGGGGAAATGTATCCCGAATCTGTTATTTTAGGGACAGTCTAATAAGTGCAGCAGGGCAGCTGAAGGGTTAACACCATAGCCATTATCACCTGCCTGTTACAGAGGCGCCAGATGCAGTTAGCGGCACAGACAGAAATGAGCAGCAGGGTACAATGAGAATGAATAGAGGTGATAACTGCTGAGCTAATTTAATCTTCCCTAAATACACAAGTGTGAGGCTCAGGGCCTGGAGTGGCACAGACCACAAAGCATTTATAGCTCCGGCCCATTTATAGTCACTAACAGCTCAATCTGCTCTGCCTTCCTCTCTTCTTATTATTATAGTATTTATTATTCTGGGGCATTGGACATAATAACCGACATGGGACTTTGTACTGGGGCCCCCGGCTTAACAAACTGGCCCTCATGTAGGAGCCTTTCACTCACTAACCATAAAAAATGAATGTGGCTAAAAATGTCATATTTTATATACTTATTGCACGAGGCTAAAGTTTCAGCTTGTCAATAGCAGCAATGATCCAGGACTTCAAACTTGTCATAGGGGGTCACCATCTTGGAAAGTGTCTGTGACACTCACATGCTCAGTGGGCTCTGATTGGCTGTTGAGAAGCTAAGCTTAGGGCTCGTCACTAATTATCCAGCAGAAAATGAGCTTCCCTGGCTGTAATATAAGCTGATGCTACAGGTTTGCTGATTATTAAATTCTGATGCTAATTGCACTGGTTTCTGTGCTGCCATGTAGTAATTATCTGTATTAATTACTAATCAGCCTTATATTGTGACATTTCTATTCTATGTGTACTGTATATTGTGAGTGGGTCCAGGGGCGTAACTATAGACGAAGCAGACCCCTGAGTGTAGGGGGCCCAGTGAGACTCTAATTAATTAGCAATTTTAATATATCTTGGTAAAATAGGCCAACTTATAAATATTTTGGGGCCCTAAATTGAATTTGCTATGGGGCCCAGTAACAACTAGTTACGCCACTGAGTGGGTCCCTAAGATCACTAAGTGACAGCAGCACAGAGCATGTGCAGTGAATCAGCAAAAAAGAAGATGGGGAGCTACTGGGGCATCTTTGGAGACACAGATCTTTACTGCTAAAGGGCTGTGGTTGACTTGGACTGGTACAGAAGCACAAAACATAATGTAAAACATTTCTAGCTACTTAGGCTTTAATTCTCCTTGAAGACCAATTTCTCCTATACAATAATTGTGTATAATGAGACGGTAGAAAAGGGGCAGGAGAGGGTCCGTGTTTCCTTCTCTCTGGTTCATGTGCTTCTCTGCCACCACCAATACATTCTTTGTGTCACTGGAATGTTTTCCCTTTATAATGACTATAAAAACAATGTTAAAGAGCCAATCACTAAAGACTATTATTGGTGACGTTGTTTAATCATAGGGATTATTCTTGGGCATCCGGCATATAACCAACGGACCCGTTTATCTCTGGTCATGACCAGCCCACAGCATTCCACCAAAACTGCTCCATCTTGGCCAATGACCTGCCAAGTCCAAACAATTACCAAACAGCAGATTACGAGAGACATCATTGGTCACCCTCTCCTCCTCCAGCTTCTCTACTCTCTGCCCTCTCTTGTGTTTCCTCCTCCCTTCTCCTGAAGTACCTGTAGAGACCATTGTCTCTCCTATATCTCTCTCTCAGTGTGGGGGATCTTCAGATCTCTGTCCCAAGACTCTCATTACTTTGTATTAATTCTTCCCTTGGTCAATTAACTTATATAATTCCCAGTCCCACCTCTACACAAGCAATTCTCTCAGTTATTTCCACTTTTTAGCCACAGGCTTCCTTTAGGGCAGTGGCCAACAAGGAGATTTGTTGCCCACAATTATTTATGCACGACTGTGGGAGACAAGTCTCCCCGAAAATGCATCTAAACTGGAAATAACTGAAATCGCTGGCTGTAAAACCAACATATCATGAAGTCCCCCAAAGTTTCCTCCAGAGGCAATATGTTATTTTACCGCTGGTGATTTCAGTTATTTCCAAGGAGACACATTTTAGGGAGATTTGTTGTTTGCAGTGACGCATAAATAATTGCAGGCGACAAATCTCCCCGTCGGCCACTGCCCTTAAGTTACTATGTTAAAGTCAGAAATGCTCTGCTCCCTTCCCCCTCTAACATCAACAACATCCCGCCATTCTATCCAAGCCTTTGGGTTATCCTTGATTCGACTCTCTACATTTCCAATCGATGACCAGATGAAGTCACTATTTATGTGCAGAATGTTTTTCATATACGGCCATTCATCACACAAGAGCCCATCAAAATTCTAATTCACTCTCTCCTCACGTCACCTATTGACTCCTGGACCTCTCCATTGATTGGCCTTACCCTCAACACTCTGATATCTCTCTATGATAAATGCTTCTGCCAGCCTCACACACCCCACCAACCACTTCTTCTCTTCCATTCCCTACATCCCTCTCCACATTTGCACACTCAAGCCTTGACAAGAGCTGCACTCGTCCTCTGAAATTCCCCAACAAGTTCCAGACCTTCTCCTTGTTTAGCTCAGTTGTCTCACTGCTCCTCCATGTTCCTCTATAAACCACTGCCACCTGCTCTAGCGCAACTCGGGAGGCACATTTGTCAACGGTCGAATTTCAAATTCATGTGAGGTTTTTAAAACTCCCATAAATTTGAAATTCCACTAGTCTAAATATATCAATAAAATCAAATTTTTCCAACTGATGAATTTAAACGACCCGAAAACTAGAATAAATCAAATTCGATCAAACGCGATTCGAGTTTTTTCTCCAAAAAACTGATCCCTGGACCTCTCCCATTGACTCAAACAGCAATTCCTACATGTTTTAGGTGGCGAATAGTCAAATTCTAAATCTTAAAGGGCCAGAGTATGTAGATCTCGAAAATCAATTTTGGATAACACCCTAGTTGAATTTGACAGTTTTGACCATAAAAAACAATTAGAAAATTCTAATTGTCAATTAGACCCTTAATAAATCTGCCCGTAAGTATCACATGTCTCACTTTCCCAACTCACCCAGCCCTACACTTTGCTCCTATACCCCCTTCTCCTTTTAGACTGTGTTCTCCAGTGGGCAGGGTTCTCTTTGCCCCCTTCATCAGTCTGCAGATGTACAGTATGTACCAATATCCTTTGTATATCACTGCAAATATATTTCATTAATAATTATAATAATATTCTATGTTTATTTTTAATGGGCCTCAAACAGACCAACTGAGCTAGATTGTGCACAAGGCTCCCTAGGGATCCTGCTCGGGGCCACATTAGATCTTGGAGAGACAAAACTTGTTGCTGTGTGCCCAAACCAAAACCTGTCCCAGAATGAGGGTTGCAGGACAATCTAATACCCTTCATAGGGTTCCTTTTAGTCCCCTAAAGACCAACCTAGAAAACCACGAATAATGTTGAGTGAGGAAGCCTTATTTACTAAGATAAGCACAAAAACTCACATTTGCTATGTTAAAGCACCAGTGCGCTCATTGAAACCATTAGTGTTAGTGAGAGGTTTGGTGCAGCCCACCTGGGTCCTGAGTGCAATACTGCATTTTTCCACGATTTAAAAAATTGCGACCTCTGTTTCATTAGAAATGTCATGTTAAAGAAGCAAAGCAAATGTGGCTACAGGTCTAGTAACCCATAGCAAACAATAAACAGGCAGCATTTACTGGTTATGCGTTGGAAAGGAAATTTAAAAAAATGAGCTATTCATGAATATTTTCCAGTATTGCGACCTGCTATTTACTAAACATCTTTTTATGTTTCACATGACCAGTGTCACCAACGTAACAAGACCAGATGGAGCAGGACGTGGAGAGCCCCGTCACGATACAGCAGCCGATCAAGTTGCCCAAACAGGCTCGCGAGGACCCGGTCAGGTCGAAATGCTCCAAACGGAAGATCCAGAGGTACGTCCGCAAAGACGGAAAGTGCAACGTCCACCAAGGCAACGTCCGAGAGACCTACCGCTACCTCAGCGACATTTTTACTACGTTGGTGGATCTCAAGTGGAGGTTGAACCTGTTGATATTCATCATGGTTTACACGGTGACTTGGCTCTTCTTTGGGTTCATATGGTGGCTCATCGCTTACATTCGGGGAGACCTGGAGCATATAGGAGATAAAAAGTGGAACCCCTGTGTGGATAATCTCAATGGGTTTGTTTCTGCTTTTTTATTCTCCATCGAGACTGAGACCACCATCGGGTACGGGTACAGGGTCATCACGGACAAGTGTCCCGAAGGGATTATACTTTTACTGGTCCAGTCTGTTGTAGGGTCGATTGTGAACGCTTTCATGGTGGGCTGCATGTTTGTGAAAATATCCCAGCCGAAGAAGAGGGCGGAGACACTCGTCTTCTCCACCAACGCCGTCATCTCCATCCGGGACGGGAGACTGTGCATGATGTTCCGAGTCGGAGACCTAAGGAACTCGCACATCGTGGAGGCATCTATACGCGCCAAGCTCATCAAATCCAAGCAAACCAAGGAAGGGGAGTTTATACCGTTAAATCAGACGGATATCAATGTGGGCTACGATACCGGAGACGACCGTCTGTTTCTTGTGTCGCCGCTGATTATAAGCCATGAAATCAATCAGCACAGTCCCTTCTGGGAGATTTCCAAAGCTCAGCTGCCTAAAGAGGATTTCGAGATCGTGGTCATTCTGGAAGGGATGGTCGAAGCTACAGGTAATCGGCTTGTTGTCTAGGCAGAGCTTTCATGGCCTGTGACTTTAAAGGAACAGTAATAATAAAAGCACAGGATACACAGTAGATAACAGATAACAGATAAGTACAGGGGCTGGGCCCGGCTGCGCGTCATGCACCAGGGCCCACCCCCCTCTAGGATCGCTAATGGCCATGGGGGCAGCCATTCAAGCACAGGATACACAGTAGATAACAGATAAGTACTACTATAGTTTATATAAAAAAGCTTCTGTGTAGCCATGGGGGTAGCCATTCAAGAACAGGATACACAGTAGATAACGGATAAGTACTACTATAGTTTATATAGCCATGGGGGCAGCCATTCAAGCTAAAAAGGGAGAAAATACACAGGATAGTTAATAGATAACAGATACACTCTGTAATAAAATACAATGGGATGCTACAGAGTGTATCTGTTATCCTGTACGTAAACCATACCTCCCAACTGTCCCATTTTTAGAGGGACAGTCCCTCTTTTGACAGCTCAACCTGCAGTCCCTCATTTGTACTGGAAAGTCCTGATTTTCTCTGCACTGAACAGCCAGAAAAATAAACAATGTTTCTAACTTAATTGACTTTTGGCAGAGACCCCAGAACAGCCACAGCTTCAGATAAGATACTTTTGTAACAATTATGAGATAAGGAAATAAGTAATTGTTACAATATAAGATAACAGGTCCCTTGGGAAAAGTTAGACTCACAGCTTAAAGGGCAATTCACCTTCATTCGCAAAACTGTAATAACTAAAAAAAAAACACAAAAATATGTTCAAACTTTCATAACCTGGCAAATTTTGTAAAATGAACCTGGTAATTGGGGGTGTGGCCACAAAATGGGTGTGGTCAAAAAGTTTTGCTGAGCTACACGCGTCAACGTTTTTTTCCCTCTTTTTATTTCCAAAATGTTGGGAGGTATGCGTAAACTGAGCCTTGAATAGCAGTGTAAAACTAGCTAATAAGGGCCTAGAAGAGAGTTCTCTGGCTCTTTAAACATCGGGCATATTCAGCCCAAGCAAGTAATATAGCATCTCCCACTCCTATGTATAAATGCTAACAGACAAAGAAGAGCTATACACTTTTTTACTTTTATTAGTTGCTTTGCATTGGCTGCTCCCATTGGATGAAGGGAGATGTAGTTCAGCAACAAGTTACAGGCCATAGGATCTTTTGTACACCAGCGCCAGACCGTCAGCTGTGCAAATAGTAATAAAACAGGGCTAACTGGCACTCAGGAATCCGCAGGGCCAGAAAAAATATTGATTATTATTATTTATTTATTTATTATTATGTATTTATCTCCATGGACCCTACACGTTTCATAACCTAAGGGTGCTTGGTCATGGGTCCTCAATGTGGTCCTCACTAGGGGTAAAAAGTTGGAATTTTAATTATGATTAGAAAGTGCACAGTGTACTGGGGGTCAACCCTGAGCAAATACCATATGGTGAGGAGCACGTTGGGCCGTGGATGTGGTTTGCTCCCCAAAGCAGAGTCCTGAGCAGGTCCAGTTAATTAGACCTGTCCCTGATCTGGATCTGCAATGCAATCCACCCAGTATGCTGCCCTACCTACACCTGCATACCACCCACCTGTCCTTTTTATTAACGGGACAGTCCCGATTTGGCAGCTCAATCCGCAGTCCCAAATTGTTTCTGAAATGTCCCAGTTTTCTCTTTGATCTCCTGCACTGAACAGCCAGAAAAAGATACAAAGCTTATAACTTAATTGGCTTTTGGCAGAGAGCCCAGAATACGTGGCAGGTGCACTTAGATACATTTGTAACAATTTAAGATACGCAAAAAAAAAAACAATCATAACAATTTAAGATAAGCAGGTCTCTTGGGGAAACTGTGACTTGCAGCTTAAAGGAGAAAGAGAGTAATTTAGCACTTGGAGATGCCAAATGCTAGGCACACCCAAGTGATTGTATTTACTTACCTGAAACTCAGGGCCAGTGCTCCTATCAGCAGAAAACTGCACCGGCCTGGGGTTATTCCAATGAGCAGTCCGACCCTGGCCCCGGGAAATTTGAAGAAAGAAGAAGCCGGAAGAGGATCACTCCGTGGTGCTCACTGGTATAACCCTGGGCCCGTGCAGTTTTCTGCTGATAGGAGCACCAGCCTGGGGTTTCAGGTAAGTAAATACAATCACTTGGAGGTGCCTAACATTTGGCACTCCCACGTGCACCAAGCCTTTCCTTCTCCTTAAAAAGGGCAATTCCCCTTGTAATAACACATGAAAACCACAGGAATTAGTTCAAACTTTCATCACCTGCCAAATTTTGTAAAATGAACATGGTAATTAGGGGGTGTGGCCACAAAAATTGACATGGTAAAAAATTGTTGCTGCGATACGCACACCAAATTTTTTTGTCCCTATTTCAAAAATTTTGGGAGGTATGAACTTGCTACCTAACCTGAATGCAAATAGTTCACTTACCCTCCAACACAGGACCAGCGAAACTGGAAGTGATGTCACTATGAACACGAAATGATGTCACTATGAACATGAAGTGATGTCATGTCAGAACTTATTCCGATGGTTAGGGAGAAAAATGTTGCCACAACCTCAGGGGAGGGACCAGTCCTGCCGGGTACCCAGACAGGTTACCCTCAGACTACCCGCACAATCAGGGAATCCCGACTTTCTGCCCAAAACCCAACTACGTTGCGGGTATTCTGCGGGTATGTGACCCGATGCAGAACTCTACCCCACAGGTCTGCACAAGGGATCTGCTCTTTACTTGGGTGCACACTGCCTGATTTAACCCCTTACCTGATCAAATGGCATTAGTTGTGTCGGGACATTGGACATTGGCATATGGGGCCCTGCCATTCTTGTTCTAGTGTAAAAAGTCCAGAGATTGGGACAAGTTATGGGGTGTAAGCGGGTGCAGCTGGACTGTTCCACTTGGGAAGCAGAATGGCCCTAATCGGCCCTGTATGTACAATTCTGTTCTTGTGTTACTTCATATCTGTCTCACTGGTTAGAGGGCGGATTCCTTCTTTCCCCGCTGAGAGTTCTAGTTCAGCTCCAAATCACTTACACCTTCCCATGTAACACTCAGCAGTCTCTCTGCCTTTGTACAGCTCAGGCCTTTGTATCGGATCAGTGGAGCTGAACTCGCAGGCAGAGATGGAAGGTTTGTTTAGAACTTTTCTCTATTATTTTCCTGCTGGGATTTTTTTGTGCCGTTTGTGTGTGATAATCACTTGGCACAGAGTCGGGGATCCTTTATAGAGAGTTGGGCGAGGGATGAGCCCCAGGGCCTTATTGTTCAACCTAAATTACTGACATCCAGTCTGTGCTGAAACCCGGTTACCTCTGTGTATGGGCAGAGCAGCGGCACAAAGTGCTGGAAATAATGGACATTCATTTTTATGTCATTTTGAAATAAATGATGTCATACAAGATGCTTCCAAACCACACCCACTCTATCGGGGCCCAATTGCCCCACTAAATAGGGACAACCCAGGCTGGAACAGGCATGCACACAAAAGTCAATACAGGTATGGGATCCGATATACAAAAAAACTATTATCCAGAAATCTCCGAATTATGGAAAGGCTATCTCTCATAGATTCTATTTTATCCAAATTTTTACTAATGATTTCCTTTTTCTATGTAATAATAAAACAGGAGCTTGTACATGATCCCAACTAAGATATAATTAATCCTTATTGGAGGCAAAACCAGCCTATTGGGTTTATTTAATCTTTATATGATTTTCTAGTAGACTTAGGGGCAAATTTATAAAAGGTTAAGGTGAATTTTAGAATTAAAAAAATTCGAATTTTGAGCTATTTTTGTGTAGCTCGACTAGGGAAAATTAGAATATCAGAATTTATCATGTACTGTCTCTTTAAAAATTCTACTTCGTCCATTCGCCATCTAAAACCTGCCGAACAGCTGTTTCAGCCTATGGGGGACCTCCTAGAACCTATTTGGAGTCAATTAGTGGATTTTGAAAAATCTTTTTTTTTTTTTTAGAAAATGCGATATTACTTCGATTCGGCCGAATACAGACCTATCCAATTGAAAATGGACCTATTCGGCCAAAAAAAAAAACTTCAACTTAATTTCGGTTGGTCTTTTTGAATTTCAAAGTTTTTCAAATTCGAAATTCGACCCTTGATAAATATGCCCCTATGGGTATGAAAATCCAGATTATGGAAAGATCCATTATACGGAAAACCCCAGATTCTGGATAACAGGTCCCATACTTGAATTTGAATTCTGTGGAAGCCATAAGAAATAGTGTATCTAGAAGTTCATTAATTATCCTTCATTGTATTCATAGTCCACAGTGTTAGAGTCCCCCTTTGTATTTAAAGGGATACTGCGGTTATTTTATTACCCCCCAGTTAATATAAATATCATCTTTTACTGCACCTGTAGCAGCGCCAGGTTATTATCCCTCAAATTAGAGGTTTATTTATATATTTTATGAATGTTCCTTGTTTGTGTTTACTCTGCCTTGTCTAAGCTTCCTTATCACTATCAGTCACATTGTTAAAGCAAAGCAGAGGCATCTCCAGGCAACACTGGATTAAACACAAATGAGCCATTCAGATAAAGGGACAATTTCTCGTGAGCTCTGAAGCCGAGTGGAAGGCACAAGCAGCACAAGCAGCGAATGCAGCGATTTTCATTGGAGAGAGGGGGGCTGTTACTGTGGGACAATTATGGGACCTGTTATCCTGAATGCTCCAGACCTGGGGTTTCCTGGATAACAGATCTTTCCGTAATTTGGATCTTCATACCTTAAATCTATTAGAAAATCATGTAAACATTAAATAAACCCAATAGGCTGGTTTTGATTCCAGCACCTGTAGCAGCCTCAGGTTATTAATTATATCTTAGTTTGGATCAAGTACAAGGTACAGGTATGGGACCTGTTATCCAGAATGCTCCGGACCTGGGGTTTCCTGGATAACGTATCCTTCCATAATTTGGATCTTCATACCTTAAATCTATTAGAAAATCATGCACACATTAAATAAACCCAATAGGTTGGTTTTTGTTCCAAGAAGGATTAAAGCTACTGTTTTATTATTACAGAGAAAAAGGAAATCATATTTAAAAATTTGTTTAATTTGGATGAAATGGAGTCTATGGGAGATGGCCTTTCCATAATTTGGAGCTATTTGGATAATGGGTTTCTGGAACACGGATCCCATACCTGTATAGTAAGGAAAGATGGTGCCATGGGAAAGGCCAGTGTCCAAGTAATATTGTTACCCAAGATAAATAGCACTTGGCCTGGCACCCCACCAGCCGCTCACCCTTGCACATACACCCCATACTCCAAATACCAAATACACCACAATGCTTCCTAGTGTACATTATGTTTTGTGCTTCTGTACCAGCCCACGGCAACCACAGCCCTTTAGCAGTAAAGATCTGTGTCTCCAAAGATGCCCCAGTAGCTCCCCATCTTCTTTTCTGCTGATTCACTGCACATGCTCTGTGCTGCTGTCACTTACTGAGCTTAGGGACCCACTCACAATATACAGTACACATAGAATAGAAATGTCACAATATAAGGCTGATTAGTAATTAATACAGATAATTACTACATGGCAGCACAGAAACCAGTACAATTAGCATCAGAATTTAATAATCAGCAAACCTGTAGCATCAGCTTATATTACAGGGGAAGCTCATTTTCTGCTGGATAATTAGTGACGAGCCCTAAGCTTAGCTTCTCAACAGCCAATCAGAGCCCACTGAGCATGTGAGTGTCACAGACACTTTCCAAGATGGTGACCCCCTGTGACAAGTTTGAAGTCCTGGATCATTGCTGCTATTGACAAGCTCAAACTTTAGCCTCGTGCAATAAGTTCACTATATAAAACATGCAATTTTTAGCCACATTCATTTTTAGGGTTTATTTCTCCTTTAAGGCTGTCTGGTCAAAGCGAATGAATAAAATGAGCATTTTCAGTCTATCCCAGGGCACAATGTATAATATACACAAAAAGACAGAGGGTGGGTGCGCTCTCATAGCATAAAATAATATATAATGTAACCTAGATTAATAAAAACACTTTTCTCCATATTTTCGCCATAATTTTCATGACAGTTGTTGGCACTTGGTGTAGCAGCGAACAGAAGCCGCTTTTCCTGCCCCGGGAAATTGTGCTTAGCGAGCGATAAAACCACTTGTATTTCAATCAAATATTCAGTGTTGCACCTCAAA
The DNA here is from genome assembly GCA_038501925.1 of Xenopus petersii. Taxonomy (NCBI): domain Eukaryota; kingdom Metazoa; phylum Chordata; class Amphibia; order Anura; family Pipidae; genus Xenopus; species Xenopus petersii. Next base: position 185,082,476 of record CM076674.1, on the reverse strand, counting down.
CACACGTCCCTCCTGCAAGAGAAGTGATAGGAAGAGCGCCACCTGCTGCTCACAAACGGTTCAGCCACACAATAGTTAAAGCTTATTCACCCTTTAGGCGCTGGATGAAATGAGAGTAATATTTATATTTATTTATCTTTATATTTATTTATATTTATTTTTGGCTCTTTGAAGATATCGTTGCTACAATAAATCTCAAGCCTGCTCGTTCATAACTGCTGCACCCCCATAAGAGTCTGTATGAAATACGCATAGGGGCATGACACCATTAAATGTTTATGGATACACGACTTAGGGGCAGATTTATCAAGGTGATGGGAGTTTTTTATACTCCCGTTCAACTCGAAATTCGAATAAAAAAGACCAACTTAAATTTCTAAAAAAAATCACATTTTTTGTAACTACAAGTGAATAGGCTGTATTCAATCGGTCAAATCGAATTTGGATTGTATTCAATCGAATTCGATTCAAAGTACTTTAAAAAGTCCACCAAATGACTCCAAATGGGTTCTAGGAGGTCCCCCATAGGCTAAAACAGCAATTCGGCAGGTTTTAGATGACAAATAATTGAAGTTGAATTTTTAAAGAGACAGTACATGATGAATTTCAATATTCGAATTTTCAAATTTTTTCAAATTCGAATCGAATTACAATAAGGGGCATATTTATCAAGGGTCGAATTCGGAATTGAAAAAACTTCTAAATTCAAATTCAAAAAGACCAACCGAAATTAGGTCAAAGTTTTTTTTAGTCGAATAGGTCCGTTTTTGATCGAATAGGGCTGAATTTGAATCGTTGGAATCTAAGGAATAGCACATTTGATCGAATTCGATTCGCAGTTTTTCCCAAATTTCAAGGTGATGGGAGTTTTTTTAAACTCCCATCAACTCGAAATTCGAATAAAAAAAGACCGACTGAAATTTATAAAAAAAATAATTTTTTTAACTTCCAATGAATAGGCTGTATTCAATCGTTCAAATCAAATTTGGATTGTATTTTGAAAAAAAAATTTGATTTTTCAAAGTCCACCAATTGACTCCAAATTTTTTTTCAAATTCTAATCGAATTTGGACTATTCCCTAGTCGAAGTACACAAAAATAGCTCGAAATTCGATTTTTTTTTTTCATTCGAAAATTCACCTCGACCTTTGATAAATCTGCTCGAAATTCGAATTTAGAAATTAGAGTTTTCAATTCGACCCTTGATAAATCTGCCCCTAAAATTAGCTCGAAATTCGAATTTAGAAATTAGAGTTTTCAATTCGACCCTTGATAAATCTGCCCCTTACTGTTACAACAGTTGTGCTGATATTCCCTGTGATGTCACAAAATAGAGGTCTCCGTACCCTATGATGTCACAGAATTGAAATCAAGAAGAAACAAATAAGGGTATGACTCCTGTTTGGAACAATAATTTATCAAAGGGGCCAGATTTGATCATAGATAGTGACATTGGGGGGGGGGGATGCTGCCAGTGGAGTAACTAGATGTTGCTGGGCCCCACATCAAATTTTAGGGCCCCCAACATATCCAGTGTTTGTCCTGTTTTACCAATATATGTTCAAATTGCTCATCAATGAAAGCCTCAGGGGGCCCCCTGTACCTCCTGGGCCCCCCTGCAGCCGCAGGGTCTGCTTCCTCTGTAGTTAGGCCCCTGCATGCTGCATTGTTGGTAAAACACATTGGGGTATATTTATCAAAGAGTGAAGTTAATAGTGAAGTTCCGCCACTAGAGTGAAATGCCGCCACTCTCCATTCATTTCTATGGGATTTTTATATGCGTATTTATCAAAGGGTGAACTTTCACCCATTGATAAATACGCCTTTCAAAATCCCATAGAAATGAATTGAGAGTGGCGGCATTTCACTCTAGTGGCGGAACTTCACTCTTTGATAAATTTACCCCATTGAGTGTAAATGCTGCGCTAAGGCAGGTGTAAAGGGGCCATTGTCACCCCCATAGAAGTGCCAGTAGAGCACATTGGGGGTGGCTTTAATCCTGCTGTTCTTATAATACGCGAGTAGAACTCTAACATTGTTATTCAGTGAGGCTTCTGTACGTCGAAAGCAATTAATCCAGCCCCAGGTTTGTTCAATAAAGGGAAAGCAAGAAGGCAAATTCCAATTTTGAGTTCAGTGGTTGAGTAACTGCAGGGTTCAGAATTGTTGCGCATAAAAACAAGAAGTCTGACCTTGATTCTAATGTAAATTGTTAAGCGTCTGTTCCTTTCCCAACCTCTCTCCATCCACCTGAATGCTCATGTCCCTAGAGGAAGCAGATCCCATGGGCCGGGCCCCCCACTGCTGATAGGTCTTCTCTCTCTTTAGTTTAGCCACTGGGTCGGTTGTTGGGCAAACTGTGGAGGATCAGGCAGAGAAGGGGTATAAAGGAGTAGGAATTTAGATGGATCAGGGCTTAAGCTGGACACTTGTAAATGAGCAGATGTTTCCCTAATATTCCCAGGGTCGGAATAGTCTGGGAAAAAACCCAGTGGGCCCCACCGGACCAGATACGCTCCCGTCTGCCTGAAATGCTGAGCTCCATGTCCTCTCCCCACCCCGACCAACCAAAGAAAAGCAGGTACAGGCTGCTCGGGGGCAAGGTGGGCCCTAAAGTTGGCAGAGGGGGGGTTGGGGGCCATGGGCAGGTTTGTGTGGGCCCCTGATGTGGCAACCCCAGTGGTCTCGAATCCCCCTCAAATTTGGGTCCACTGATCAGAACGGGAAAGCAGGTGGTCTGAGCAAATCCGGCATCAACGAACCAATGTGGTCCTTTATCCGGCTGAATTTTTAAGTCTGTTTAATCAATATTTGCCCTATTTTCAGCCAGATATTGGTCAGGGAAGCCATCGGAGGGCCCCATACACAGGCCAATAAGCTGCTTTTATCGCCCATGTACGACCACCTTATGGTGGGCAGAATAAGACGGTATTATTATAGATTTACCTGCGGCCACCGTAAGTTTTTAATTCCAGCCCGGACTTTGGTGTTTTACCCTTGTGAAATACCGAACTGGTACGACCCTAGTTAGGGTGCAAGGGGGCCCTGTATTTAATGTCCACCATAAGTAGGAGTAACATGTAGTGTGTTGTGTGTTAATGGTGAACAAGTTTGGTGGGTTCCAGGGGAACCCATGAGTGACCCACCTCATACCCTTTCTGTATAAAACACTGACATTGTCCATTCTAGTCTTATTGGACTAGAACTTCACTTCAAAGGTTCCTGGGGCGCTGGGGGCACAGTGGTTCCGTGTCCGTGGGGATAATGGAGGAAACTGTAAGTCGCACTTCAGAGTATCTTTCTATGAGAGCAGAACCCTCCATATTCACATTAGTGCTGACCATGATAAAGGAAACATTTTCATGTTAATTGGTTTAAGATGTTTTTTCTTCTCAACAGACAATGACATTTGTTTTTGTAAGATCAGTACTGAGTGTGTAGGAGGGGGAGAAGCTGTGTGTGTGTTACTCTGTGTGTGTGTTACTCTGTATGCGTGTGTGTGTGTTAATGTGTCTGTGTGTGTGTTACTGTGTATGTGTAACTGTGTGTTACTCTGTGTGTGTTACAGTGTGTGTGTTACTGTGTGTGTGTGTTACTGTGTGTGTGTTACTCTGTGTGTGTGTGTTAATGTGTCTGTGTGTGTGTTACTGTGTGTGTTACTGTGTGTGTTACTCTGTGTGTGTGTGTTACTGTGTGTTACTGTGTGTGTGTGTTACTGTGTGTTACTGTGTGTGTTGATATTTTGCACAGCCCAAGCCCACACCACCCAACAAGCCACCGAGAAGATTTTGTCAAGTCTTTAGCAGCATAACAAGCTTTCTTTCTTCAACTCGTGCAACTATTTTGCCAGCATATGCCCTTGTTTTTCTGCAAATTAATTGCATTTTGTAATTCGGGCCCTGTTGTTGCCAAGTGTGGCATTAAGAGAAAGCTGGGGAGAGACTGGCAGATCCTCCTGTTTAACCTGACAGCAGATTATTGGCTGTTTGAATTCAGACTGGTCTCATGTGCCTGGGTCATGAGTTAAAGGCAGGGTTGCCCAGTTGGAAGTTTTCCAGCCACATTGGGCTACTAATTGAAAGCCCATGCAGGTTTTGAAAGTACAAACTAGCCAAGGTATGGATTTGGGCTACGTTTTGGGTCTTTGGCTGGTTTGTACATTGGAAAACAGCCAAAGTTTTTTCTTGCCCTAATGTGCCAAGCCTGCGTCTCCCAGTGCATGTTGGGTAATATAGTATTTGTTTAATAATTTGCCGACTGCCAAGTTTAATGTAAGACTACAATACCCAGCATGCAATGGGACTGACTTGTGTAGAAGTCGGGAGTTATCAGATTTTGGGCTCTGTACCTCAGTCTCCCGTTATTCTTAAGTATTCTCGGGTTTTCTGTAACTTTCCTCAATTTCAGACAATTTTGGGACAAAAAAATCTACTGGCCACCAAAAAGTCTAGAGGTTGACCTGTTTTACCAATGTATATTGAAATTATTTATGTATTATGGCCTTATGGGGTCTCTATACCTCCTCTTATGCCCCCTAGTGATGGGTGAATCTGTCCTATTTGCGAAACAGTGAAAATTAAAAAAAAGGCATATTTTCACATTTATTCATTTATTTTTTAGACTTTTTCTTCACTGCACATATTGTACTATTTTTGGGCAACATTTGAAGTGCCCCTTGGCTAGTTTTGGGCTGGTTTTGTTGCCAAATTTGGCTGGTTTTGAATATAAGACCTGGGAACCCTGGTTAAAGGGAATGTTCTTCTTCAAATGGACTCTGGTTCTGGCTGGGAGGTTAATAGAAGGGCTGGATAAAGGAAAATGTCATACAATTAAAATGAAATTGTGGGGGGGTGCTGCATTGTTGGTAATAAGTATTGCGTCTGTTACACTAAGGAGGCCCCCATAGAAGTTCCCACTTCGTATAGATCTGTTGTTCTTATAATAAATGAGTAGAAGTCCAACATTGTTATGTATATTATTTATGAGGTTCTTGTTTGAAACATATTTTTTCTGTTGCTGTTTATAGGTATGACCTGCCAAGCTCGGAGCTCCTACGTCACCTCGGAAATCCTCTGGGGCCACAGATTCACCCCAGTTCTCACTCTGGAGGATGGCTTTTATGAAGTGGACTACAACAGTTTCCACGACACCTACGAGACCAACACGCCGTCCTGCAGCGCCAAAGACTTTGCGGAACTTGTCAGCAGGACGGAGATGCCCTTGAGCTGGTCCGTGTCCAGCAAACTGAACCAGCACGAGGAAATTATAAATGAAGAAAGCGGAAAGACTCATGAAACCCAGACAGAAAGAAACGGGGATGTAGCTAATGTAGAGAGTGAGTCTAAGTTCTAACATGGCGGTACACTGAGATGCTACGGAGATGACCAATGTGTGGTATAAATGGCCGCTCAGTGGAGACCGGGTTAGTTAGAGGCAGAGGATTGGAGTCTATTCCAATCTGCAATGCCACCAACATATAAGGAAAGGCAACTGCCCTACAAGGCAGAGTGATGTATGCATGAATTCTCCATTTTGGCTTGTAGACGACACAGTTCAGGCAGTGAGTCAGTCAGATCTTGTTTCTATATCAAGTTCATAAAGCACATTGCCTACAGAGACATCGCTTTGAACTCATTGGGCTTCATAGAGCTCCCTCAGACCTCACAGAGGTGTCACGTAAATGGCTTGGTCAATCTGTGGCTCTCCAAATGTTGCTCACTAACCTTTTGAAGGCCTCGGGTTGACCATGTCTGGTCTGATGGCTCAAAGCCAACGTTCATCAGAACACTGTACATATGCCTTATGGGAAATTTCTTTTTCTCTCTTACATTTGTGAATAAGCCCAGCATGTACAAAGGAACTTTGAATGAAACTTCTAAATAATGTAGATAGATAGATGTGTAACTAACGTAGGTTTATTTCAGAATTCTAGGATTAAGATAATGCAAAAAAAAAACCCACACATGCTACATGTTCTGTTTCCTTTGAATGAAAACATACACAACAGATCCTTGGGCTAATGGCTCACGGAGAAGTGGCAGTTGTTTTGCCCTTGAAGAATGGGGGGGCAAAATATAAAAATCTTCTGAGTTTTACAAAATAACAATAGATTTCATGAAATTCCCATGGACTGCTATGGGACTCATCTGTGTACCATAAGCCTCAATAACATGCACCAACCCATGGCAACCAATCAGCAGTTACCTCTGATTTGCCAGCTGACTGGTTGCCATGAGTTACTGAAATGGCACCTATTTTAGAAAATCTATTTTGTGAGGTATTATTGCTGAATTTCACCAGTCAAAACATAGTTCTTCCTTGGTGAGCATATGGTAGTTAATGTCTTGCAGGGGCTGTAGCCCCTATTTTAACAGTTGTAGGTTACTAGGGGGGCAGCTATTTCTGGGAGGTGTTTGTCTTTTATTGTATAAGTTGCAGTACCATCACTCACCACTTTCTGGCAATAGCTCTTTTTTCCCAGAAGGCTGCAACAGAACAGCGCCAAAATCTGATCTGAGCTTCCAATAAAACCCTGGACAAAAGTTTTCTTAGGCTAAGCACCTCCCAGAAATGGAAGGCCGTTGTTTTAAGTGCCCTTTAAGGTGTTTCCTGTTCCTCAAAATATTCCATAGGATTTTATTGTTTATTGAAAGAGCTGCCACTCACATTGATCTGTTACAGTCAGCTTCCATGCGTTGGTGGAAACCACATTATCTACAGAAACTCAAAGCCTACTACTAGCCTACTATTTGCTACTAGTCAAGTCTTACAAGGCACTCAATGAAATCCTATGAAGATATGCGCACTGTGCTCTTCCACATAAGCACAATTTATATTTAAGCACTGCTGTATCCTAAAGCTCAACAAGACTCTATCCATAGGTGTAACCATATCCGGGTCCCTACCGGACAGGCAGCTACTGATCATTCTTTACCCAATGAATGACTTCCTATGAAAGCCATAGACAAAGTGATGCGAGAGAGGCGTAGATCAGGGTATCAGACCCGCCGTACTGTGACACTGTTTCCACAACACAAGGCCAATGTGAAGTCCACTTGCAGTGACAATATCACTTCCATGAGTGTTGCATCAGTGTTCCATGGTCACGACATGTCTTTTGATTGGTGGGGTGAAGCACCAGAGATCACAATATTCTGTTTATTCCTAATCTATTTGAGACAAAGGGGTGCTCGGTGGTAGGTGCCCAGGAGCAGGAAACACTTCCAGTACTATTTAAGGACATGGCCCTTGGTCAATCAATAACTCAGACTTTATCACTTAGAGAGAACATTCAGAAGGTTCCATAAGACAAATTTAGACTTTCATAGATCCAGATTAAGTCATCCTAGTGATACATAAGCGACAAGTTGTTGACCTGTCATGACCCTAACTCACCCTTTTGCAACTCAGACCTGACCCAATCCGAAAAAAAAGAGCACTTACTCCTGGAGCCAAACGGTGTACATGTGCCCAACCCACTCATCTCTGAGGTCATCCATCCATCTGGAGGCTTCTGGTGGTTCTGGCCAACTCCAACCTATTACTATTCCAAATAACACTGAAAGAACCTTCAAGAGAAGATGTGTCCCACTTGTCTCTCTCTTTGATAGAGTCTTCAGCCAATCAAGCTGATTATTAAGAACCTAGTCGGCTTTCTTGATTTGCTACAGTGAAGGCAATAATTATAGTGTATTTATATGTAAGGTTTCTCTATAAATTCTCTATCAAAGGGCTGTCCAACTGGATGTGGCCCTCTAAGAAATGTATATGGCCCTAGGAGCTCTTTTGACCTTTTAATATGACAATGTTTATTAGAATGAGTCCCAAACATGAAGTACAGGTATGGGATCTGTTATCCAGAAACCCGTTATACAGAAAGCCCTGATTTATGAGAAGGTCATCTCATATAAATTCCATTTTATCCAACTAATCCAATTTCTTTTTAAAATGATTTCCTTTTTCTCTGTAATAATGAAACAGTAGCTTGTACCTGATCCCAACTAAAATGTAATTCATCCTTGTTGGAGTAAAACCAATCCTACTAGGTTTATTTCATGTTTAAATAATTTCCTAGTAGACTTAAGGTATGAAATCCAAATTAAAGAAATACCACTTATCTGGAAAACCCCAGGTCCCAAGCATTCTGGTAAACAGGTCCCATACCAGTGAATAACTGGCCAACAGTTGGACATCACTGTCCTATCACATCGAGCATGGACCACGAGAGAATACCTTATCACAGCTCCTCCTCTAATTTACACATGAGCAGGAGGTGGCACATTGTCTGACTCTATAGACTTAAAGGTGGAATGTAATAAATGGTCTTTAAGTTTGATACTTGTCTTGTAACCCATAGCAACCAATTAACAGGTGGCATTTACTGGTCAGCTGTTCTGAACAACATCTGATTGGTTGCTATGGGTTACTAGGTGTGGGCAAACTTAAGCCTTTTTTTACCAAATTTATGTGCCATCAAAAAAAATGCCATATTAAATATGCCAAAGCTCGTACGTCTAAACACATTAAGAAGGCACAGCCTGATATTTTAACTATATAATGGGACATAAATGTATGTTATACCCTCATGTATTCATTACAAGTCATCAAACTGTCACTTTAGGGCAGAGCTTCCCAAATTGTGGTGGGGCAGAAAAAAATTTAAACTCCCCAAAACAAACAATTGTCAGATTTGCCCAGAGTTTTCTACTGAGCAATTTTTTTTCTAGCTTTAAAGATATTAGCAGTTTTAAAATGAATATAATGAATTTGCAAACAAAAAAAACAGAGTCACCTGCTGTTCATCTTGTCCTTAAATTACTATTGTGAGCAGAGAATCATTTGACGTTTCCCTGGTCAGTTCTAAGTTCTTTGTTTAAAATATTTTATTTGATTTTCACATTAAACAATAAAAATCGATGTGACAGCAAATAATAATGCAGACTAAGAAGAAATACTGCAATTAGTACAATGGCATGTTATTATTATTGAAATAGTTCTAAGTTCTAATCCATTTGTGTTTTGAATTACTGGAACTCTATAACCAAGAGGACTGTTACGTATTTAATTGTATCTCAGCTAACGGCAGGTTCATTCATATATTTGGCCAGTGAAAAAGGGGAAATATTCCAATGAGATCAAACAGTATGGCTGATCCTACGTATGTATTCTTAAATATCTCATGGAAACACTGATGTATAGCAGGTATTAATATATATATATATGTGTTGTGACCTTTGAAAAGAAGGAAAAGCTGGTCATATATAGGAAGATCCTCTCATCTGGCAAAATTGATAAGATATGCACACCTTAAGGGGGGAAGACATTGGGCTGATCCATTGATGGGCCATAGGGCCCCACGATCAGATCAAAACAAGAAAAATATGGGCGGACAGATCAAGGGCCACATGAACGAATCTATGAGGTCCTTGATCCGATATATTGATTGCAGAAGCCCCATACACTGCCCAATAAACTGTCAATTTAATCTGTCTGCATTTTATATGCCTTAAAGGCATTGTTCACCTTTGATTTAACTTTTAGTATGATGTAGAGAGTGATATTCTGAGACAATTTGTTATTGGTTTTCATTTTTTACTTGTGGTTTTTGAGTTATTTAGCTTTTTATTCAGTCAGCAGCTCTTCAGTTTCTAATTTCAGGCATCTGGTTGCTAGGGTCCAAATTACCCTAGCCACCATGCATTGATTTGAGTAAAACACTGGACTATGAATAGGAGAGGCCTGAATAGAAAGATGAGTAATAAAACGTTGCAATAACAATACATTTGTAGCCTTCAAAAGCATTTGTTTTTTAGATGGGGTCAGTGACCCCCATTTGAAAGCAGGAAAGAGGCAGAAGAAAAAGGCAATTCATTATAAAGCTATAAAAAAATAAATAATGAAGACCAATTGAAAAGTTGCTTAGAATTGGCCATACTATAACATACTAAAAGTTTATTTAAAGGTGAACCACCCCTACTGAGTGAAAGGGAGAGAGTCTGTGAGCCATGGAATACATAGGGCATACAGAATCTGAGAGCAGAATAGGGGCAGAAGCTCAAGCAAAACGGAAGGGGTGGGATGGAAGAGCAGAAGGTTCGTCTGAAGTTGGAAACCAAAGGGGTGATAGATGGGAAGAGAAAGAAATAGGGTATAAAATTGGAGAACATTATATAGGAGCAAATAACAGAACAATAAAGGGGAGATAAGAAGATTATGGGGGAGAAATGTTGAAAAGGAAAATGGAATGTGGAGTCAGGAAGTTAATTAAAAAGGGGAAGTGAAGAGCTGAGGAATTTGTAGGGACAAGAGTTAATGAGGGGGGAGAAGAGGCAGGGAGAGATCTGAAGGTTAAGAGCAGGGTCCCCAATCCTTTTTACTTGTGAGCCACATTTAAGTGTAAAAAGGAGTTGGGGAGCAACACAAACATGAAAAAGTTCATGGGGATGTCAAATAAGGCCTGTGATTGGCTAATTGATAGCACATATGAGGACTGGCAGACTACAGGAGACTCTGTTTGGCAGTATCTCTGGTTTTTATACAACCAAAACTTGCCTCCAGGCCTGGAATTCAAAAATAATCACCTGCTTTGAGGCCACTGGGAGCAACATCCAAGGGATTAGTGAGGAACATGTTGCTCCTGAGCTACTGGTTGGGGATCACTGGTGAACAGTAGTGATGGGCGTATTTATTCAGCAGGCGCAAATTTGTGGCAAATTCCTGAGATTCGCCAAAAAAATGGACACCGGCGCATTTTCGCCTGCGAATGTGTGCCAGCGTCCGAAAAAAGGGGCGCCAAGTTTACAAAATACAGACGTCGGTGTCAAAACCAGACGCCAGCGTCAAAAACGAGACGCCTGCGCCATTTCACAAATTTTTCGCCCCAAATTCGCCCTTCACTAGTTAACAGGGAGAAAATGGATAACTGTGAATTTCATGAGTGGAGAAAGGGAGGGAGAATATAAAAGCAGAGGGGAAAGAAAGGAAAAAGGGAGGTAACAGTACTGTGAGAGTTTAAAGCCGCACATGAGATGACAATATAATAGGGGCTGCTCTACTTACTAAGATATATTTAGCATGGACTTTTTTATAATCATCCAGGAAGCGGTGATCCTTCTGATATGAGTTCCTTCCTATACAAAATGTATGAGGGCCTTCTGATCATCGATCACAAACACCGGTGATTTCCCTGCCTGTTCCCCTTCTTATATTCCAAAATCTGTGAGTCCCATGTATTTGCAAATCACCAAATGTGGAAAATCTGTTACAATTATCCTGTTTCTGAGAAAATCTTTTCCATCAAGTTCTAAAAATAACCGGACATTACCAAATTTATTCTAATTTCCTAACATTTAATCCCCTTTCCTGTCCATCAGTAATTTTATTAGACACTCGTGAGATTTCCATGACATTTCCTTCCCTATATCTGACTGTTCCAAAAATAGATTCTTTCGATCCTTTTTGAAAACCTTCAACGTGCGTTGGATCAGGAGAAGTTTGTGGCTTTATAAACAGGCCCCAGTCTCAGGGGCTGAATTCCGTTTGTCTGTCAATCAGTAACAAGAATACACGTTTGCCATATTCCCCAAATTTTATAATATCGAATGATATTTTTGGACATTTTGTCTCCTGCACTGGAGACAATTAAAGGGGAAGTAAAGTAGAATAAGGCTAGAAATGCTGTATTTTGTATACTAAACATTAACATGAACTTACTGCACCACAAGCCTAATCAAACAAATGATTTATGCTTTTAAAGTTGGCCACAGGGGGTCACCATCTTGTAACTTTGTTATACATCTTTGCAAGACCAAGACTGTGCACATGCTCAGTGTGGTCTGGGCTGCTTAGGGATCGTCATAAATTATCAAAACAGCACAAGTCAAATAATATCTGCCAGAAGCCGATACAGCAAGACTGATTCATAAGAATAGGCAGACTGCACTGGGTCCTGTGTTGTCATGTAATCTAATGTGGATTTTATAGTTTTTGTATTGTTTAATACAAACTTTCTCCAACTCTGCAGAGCCAGTGGCTGCAGCAAAATAATCCTCCAAATAGAATCCCAGTTTATCTGTTTAAATCTGGCTCCATGATCTTTGTCCCTGCAGCTGGAGTTGGAAACAGTAAAGGGGATGTAAAGGCAAAAATAAAATCAAATACAAATCTCTAGACAGTCGCCAACTGCTCTACAGGGAAACAAACAAAGCTGCTTGAGTTCTGCATGGCTGGGAAGTAAGGCTGGGGCTCCCCCTGCTGTTCATAAGTATGATTGTTTCCCTGCAGAGCAGTTAGGGACCGTCTGACAATTCCTATCCACAGCAGTAAATGAAGGGAGAATTTCACTGCATACAGTCAGGTTTCTTATAAAAACAGTACACATTTTTTAATTAAAGTATATTGGAGATAGTTTTCTTTTTCATTAAAGAAAGTATTTTTTTGCCCTTTATCTTTTTGCCCTTTAAGAGTGTCCAGGAAACAGTGCTGCCTGCCATCACCCTAATACACAATAAATAAGCATTTAGGCAGCCATGGGGCTTCCATTCAATCTCCAATAGGACAGTAGCAGATAACAGATTCACTGGGTTTAGTATAGGGGCCTTACACCCCTATAATATGAACTCCTCTCCGAAATAACCTTTAGAATTGTTCCCTGTACAAATACCTGGAATCATTTCTTCGATGGAATAGGTTTATTTAATTTCAATTAGTTTTGTTCCAATGTTATATAGAAGGGATTGACTCAGATCTGTATCTGTTTTCATTTCCGTCGTTATTTTCAAAAACGCACGAGAGAAGATCTTGAAACTTGAACTGACCCCCTTTTCCTTCCAAAATATCTATATTTTTCTATAAATGAGATAAAAAATGTCTTGTGTCTCATTTCTTTGATCCACAACAAACTGCTTGAGAAATATCAAGCGAATTTGCGTCAATTACGCCAAAGTTTTTGTGTCTTATTGTGGCGCGATGTCTCCCCTCACCTTTATGATTTGGATACAATGCTCTATGTACAACATTCATGTTTTCTGAATATTTTAGGTTAAAGCCTGCCGTTTCTCGTGTTCTTTTGTTACATAAAATGGGAACTCATCATAAAGCTCAACCATTAAATAATACATTTTAAAAAAAAACGGGACTGATGAAAGATGTAAAATGTTTATGCAAGTTGTTATACAATTACAAAAAAAAAAAATCAAAATGAATCATTTGTTGTATGTGTATTATTTCTATATTTATATGTGAGTGATTCCAGAAAAATGAAGGATATGAAAATGAAAGCATGTGCTGTGGACTAAATGGCACCTTGGTTCCTATGTTGAACCTAAATGTGAACAAAATAAGAATCAGAGACATAGTTATCCCCAAAATTACTAACCTCTATAGACAACGTGCCTAAAGGGGTTGTTCACTTTTAGTATGATGTAGAGAGTGATATTCTGAGACAATTTGCAATTGGTTTTCATTTTTTATTTGTGGTTTTATTTACAGTAGCTTTTTATTCAGCAGCTTTTCCAATTTCAGCAATCTAGTTGCTAGGGTCCAAATTACCCTAGCAACCATGCATTGATTTGAATAAGAGACTGGGATAGGAGAGGTCTGAATATAAAAATGAGTAATAAAAAGTAGCAATAACAATAAATTTGTAGCCTTACTGAGCATTTATACATGAGGTCAGTGACCCCCATTTGAAAGCTGGAAAGAGTCAGAAGAAGAAGGCAGATAATTACAAAACGTAACCCTAGCAACCAGAACTGAGAATTGGAGAACTGTTGAATAAAAAGCGAAATAACTGAAAAACTACAAATAATAAAAAATGAAAACCAATATCGAATTGTCCCAGAATATCACTCTCTATTATTGATGGGCAAATAAATTCGCCTGGCACGAATTCGCTGTGAACTTCCGCATTTTGCCATTGGCGAATACATTTGCAAATCTCCTGCGAAAATTCAGCGCTGAAAATTCACCTGCATCAGTTTCTGATTTCCGTGATTTTTCGTAAAATTTCAATTTTTTTTTGTGAAAATGTTTGGATGTCACGATTTTTTGTGTGAAAATGTTAGAATTTCACGATTTTTTCATGAAATCGTTCATATTTCAAGATTTTTTTGTGAAAACTTTCGAATCCCATGATTTTTTCGTGAACTTTTCGATTTCACAATTTTCCGCGAATTGCTTCAACGGGAGAAATTCACCCATCACTACTCTCTATATCATACTAAGTTCATTTAAAGGTGTACAACCCCTTTAACACACTTGCCACCCCATCTTTTTGACTGGCAAGAACTAAAAACGTGTATATAAAATAAAGGGTTCTGTAAAACCCCCAGCCTGCATTATATGAGTGCCACTAATGAAAGGGAAGAGCTAGAAAACAGCATTATCTGTGGCACCAGTCTCAGTGCTGTCCTACAGGTGGATACAATTCCAGCTAAATTAGTTCAGTTCTACATCCAAATTTAGATTCTCACATTATAAATAGTTGTCTTTATAAATAGCCCCTTCCTTCATTCCTATTTCTTTCTGCTTCCATACCAACCGTCTCTCTCTCTCTCTCTGCACAAAGAGTGCAGGCAGTTAACATCAAACTGAATGCCTCCTGTTGCTTAGCAACCACAAAGTGACAGCACTTCTCTTCCGTACCACAGCCTGAAACCTCTCAGCTCTTATGCAACAATTACATGAGATTAATTTTCCAAAGGGGGACATAAAAGTTAATTTGTTGTCGGGATGCGATGAACAAAAAAAAACGCACTCTCCTTCTGGAAATGAATTGTAGGATGGGATTGGTATTTATGTACTTAGCTCGGGGAGAGGAGCGAAACATCAAGGGAAGAGCCGGTGTTTAGATACAGCAGCTAATGAGCAGGATGAGATGAGCAGAGCAAGGAACATGAGGAATATTATAATGGAACTGTGTGATCTGCACATATAGTTCCAATGTTGTGCCCTTAGATGCACACACAACTGAATGGTGTGTAAGTGTGTGACTTTCTTGAGCCCATAAGCCGCCACTTCCCTGGCAGGTACCTACTTAACTGCAATTTACTAACCACTCCTCCAGCTTATAATACATGAGTGATCCTCAGAGTTCCCTGTATAACTCAGCCTGCAGCCTTGTGCCTTTATATGGTCACAGAACAACCCCTCAGTGACTTCTAATATCCTTATCATTTACAGTAGGGGGTACATTATCCCTTATAATACATGAGTGATCCTCAGAGTTCCCTGTATAACTCAGCCTGCAGCCTTGTGTCTTTATATGGTCACAGAACAACCCCTCAGTGACTTCTAATATCCTTATCATTTACAGTAGGGGGTACATTAACCCAGGTCAGGACTGAGAATTAAAATAGACCCTGGCATTTCAGGTACGTAGAGGCCCAATCAGCTCAAACAGGCCCCACCATCCGACTAAATCCTGACTTTCTATGGCACCTTATAGCAGCCCCTCTGGCATTTGCCAGAACCCACAGAATGCCAGTCCGGGCCTGCATTAACCCTTATAATACATGAGTGATACTCAAAGTTCCCTGTATAACTCAGCCTGCAGCCTTGTGCCTTATATGGTCACAGAACCCCTCAGTAGGGATGTAGCGAACGTCGGAAAAAAAGTTCGCGAACATATTCGCGAACTTGCGCAAAATTGCGAGCGGTTCGCGAACGGTTCGCGAACCCCATAGACTTCAATGGGAAGGCGAACTTTAACATCTACAAAAGACATTTCTGGCCAGAAAAATGATTTTAAAGTTGTTTAAAGGGTGCAACGACCTGGACAGTGGCATGCCAGAGGGGGATCAAGGGCAAAAATGTATCTGAAAAATCTGCCTGTGTGTGCTTGGAAGAGATAGTGTAGGGCGAGAGCTGTTAGTGATTTCAGGGACAGATGATAGTAAGTTTGCTGGCTAGTAATCTGCTTGATACTGCTCTGTATTGGAACAAAAAAATAAATAAAAGCAGTCCTTACAAGGACTACTGTTATTGCAGCAGTCAGCAGATGAGATCAGAAGCAGGACAGCTGCCCACTGCAGCTACATACAGAGCACTGCAGTAGAAGGTAGATTACTAGCCAGCAAAGCTACCTAAGCTTAAATGTCCCTCAAACCCCTGCAGACTTCTGTCCCTCCAATAACAGAGCAGTATCAAAACGATTACTAGCCAGCAAACTTTCAACTGTCCCTGAAATCACTAACAGGCAGCAGCTCTCTCCCTACACTATCTCTTCAGCACACACAGGCAGAGTGAAAAAAAGCTGCAGGGCTTCGGTTTTTATAGGGAAGGGGAGTGGTCCAAGGGAGAGCTTCCTGATTGGCTGCCATGTACCTGCTGGTCTGGGGTGAGAGGGCAAAAAAAAGCGCCAACAATGGCGAACCCAAAATGGCGAACGTCGCGCGACGTTCGCGAACTTCCGGCGAGCGCGAACACCCGATGTTCGCGCGAACAAGTTCGCCGGCGAACAGTTCGCGACATCTCTACCCCTCAGTGACTTCTAATATCCTTATCATTTACAGTAGGGGGTACATTATCCCTTAGAATACATGAGTGATACTCAGAGTTCCCTGTCTAACTCAGCCTGCAGCCTTGTGCCTTTATATGGTCACAGAACAACCCCTCAGTGACTTCTAATATCCTTATCATTTACAGTAGGGGGTACATTTTCCCTTATAATACATGAGTGATACTCAGAGTTCCCTGTATAACTCAGCCTGCAGCCTTGTGTCTTTATATGGTCACAGAACAACCCCTCAGTGACTTCTAATATCCTTATCATTTACAGTAGGGGGTACATTTTCCCTTATAATACATGAGTGATACTCAGAGTTCCCTGTATAACTCAGCCTGCAGCCTTGTGCCTTTATATGGTCACAGAACAACCCCTCGGTGACTTCTAATATCCTTATCATTTACAGTAGGGGGTACATTATCCCTTATAATACATGAGTGATACTCAGAGTTCCCTGTATAACTCAGCCTGCAGCCTTGTGCCTTTATATGGTCACAGAACAACCCCTCGGTGACTTCTAATATCCTTATCATATCCTTATCAGAGTTCCCTGTATAACAGGAGGTAGACTATTCCCCATATACAGAGTTCCTTCACTTTAAGATGATATAAGGAGAGTGAATGGAGTCTATGAATAGCCTGGAAAGGTCACACAGCAGAGATGTGTAGGCCTCAGTGGGGAAGGCTTTATATTTAGATGCACTGCTGAGCTGCTTATTCACCCAGTTTAGCGAAGACGCGTGTTGCTGGGAAGTAGAACAATAGAAATCAGGTAAGTGTCCTATTAATAAAATACAAATGGAGCTGAGCAGGAATGGGAGTTAAAGGTAGAGAAAGAGCAGGTCACTGGGGAGTCAGAGCTCATAACACTGAGAATATTAATGTGAGTGGATTAGGGAATAAATGGTAATTCATTGTGTGGATTAAGGATTTACACCAGGAATGATTAAAATAATGTTAGAGGGAACCTCAATGACTTGTGTAGGAGTTGGAACAAGAAGAATAACCCGGAGCATTGTTTGTTCCTGTGCCACACGAGTGCCGGGCTCAGCTCAATTATTTCATCACAAAAGGATTCATGGAATTACACCATTGGCATTTTCATAATGAGCTTTGACATATGGGAAAGTGGTTTGTGCATAGAGATGACAATGGAGGTGGTTTAAAGAGAAAATGGATCATGTTTATTTTTTCCCCTAATAAAAAACTGCTGTATTCACAGAATAGGCTAAGTACAAAGGAATAGCTGTCCTGGTATAGCCTTCATTCTTATCCTTCCAAATTAAGGCTGGAATCCGCAGTAGAAGGATGGAATTAAAGGGTTTGTTCCCCTTTAAAAGAACTTTTAATATGATAGTGACATTGATATTCTGAGACAATTTGCAATTGGTCTTCATTCTCAGCCATAGCCTTCTGTTCAGCAGCTCTCCAGTTTGGTGTTTCCGCAGCTATCAGGTTGCTAAGGTTTTATTTACCCTAGCAACCAGGCAGTGGCTTGAATAAGAGACAGGAATACTAATAGGAGAGGGCCTGCATAGGCAGATAAATAACACATATAACAATAACATTAAAATTGTAGCTTCGCAGAGCAGAGCGATCGTTTTTGGCTGCTGGGGGAGGGGGTCAGTGACCCCCATTTGAAGGCTAAAAAGAGGTAGGAGAGGAAAACCAATAATTCAGGAACCATAAAGGATACAAAATGACAACCAACTGCAAAGTTGCTAGGAATAGGGCATTCTATAACTTTAAAAGAGAACCACCCCTTTTAAAGTTCTGGCAAGCAAAATGTTTCTTTGGCCACGCCCAATTTGTGGACACTCCCCCCTAAATACTAAGGCCATTGTACAAAATTTGGCAGGTTATGGAACTTTTAAACACATTTCTGGAGGTTTTAGGGTCAGGTTTTATGTGCTATTGCAGTTTTGCTAATGAAGGTGAATTGCACTTTAAACTGCAAGTGTCAGTTCTTCCAAGAGACCTTTTTACCTTAAATAGATACAATTGTTTCTTTGCTTATCGTATTTGTTACAAATGTATCAAGTGCAGGTGCTGAGTAATCTTGTCTCTCTGCCAAAATGCCTCATTTAAACAAAGTTTTAGAAACTTTGTATCTTTTCCTGGCTGCTCAGTTCAGGAGATCAAAGAGAAACTCGGAACATTTCACTAACCATCCGGGACTGCGGGCTGAGCTGTCAAAATCTGGACCGTCCAGCAAAAAAACGAGACAGTTGGGAGGTATGACATCACAGTGCAGCTGCTCACTTAGGACCCAAAAGAAGCACCCTGCTGCAGGTAAGTACCTCCCTTCTTTAGGTATGACAGCGGATTCACATTTTATAGGGACATCATGTAAATGCAGGACTCAAAATGAGGTGAGACCCACTACTAGTGAAGCAGTAGCCCAAGTATTAAGTTAAAAAAACTATTAGGACATACATAAGCCTAACACATTGCATGCCTAAATGGGCACTTACTCATAGGCCTATGAGTAAGTGCCCATTTAGGCATGAAATTCATTAGGTTTATGTATGTCTTAATAAAGTTTTTTTAACTTAATACTTGGGCTACTGATTTGCTAGCTTTACCTTGTGTCTTATTCCCTTCCCTTTAGATTGTAAGCTCCTTTGCACAGGGCCTTCCTCGCCTTTTGTACCGGTATTGGTTGTGATGTATGTAACTCCATATGTTCTGTGTATGTAATTAATGTGATTTAGTTGTATAAACACATTTACTTTACAGCGCTGCGAAATATGCTGGCGCTATTTAAATAATAATAATAATAATAATACTAGTATTGGGGCTCATTTCATTATTGGAAAAAATCGATTGGCAGCCCTTGGACGGAGGTTGTCCTGCTGAGAGACAATTCTATAATTTATAATTTCCTTTTTCTCTTTGTTTAAGATCTAACGATTTTTTTTTGGTTTAAAAGACAGAGCCACACACCATTGCTCATGTGTTTATTAATTCCATGTAAATGCTTGAGGTCACTCAGTAGCTGCACTGAATGGTTTGGTCAGCCAACAACCTTCTTGTAAAATTGCTACACAAATGAATTCTTCCTTTAGTCCTCGATACTCAGTTGCCAAGTTTCACCTTCTGTTTCCCTTTCTAGGTACAGGCACAAGTCACATGACTTGGGGTAGCTGGGAAACTGACAATATGTCTAGCCCCATGTCAGATTTCAAAAATGAATATAAAAAAATCTGTTTGCTCTTTTGAGAAATGGATTTCAGTGCAGAATTCTGCTGGAGCAGCACTATTAACTGATCCCTTTAACAAAACTTAAAGTGGTTGTTCACCTTTGAGTTAACTGTTAGTATGATGTAGAGAGTGATATTCTGAGACTATAATTTTCATTTTTTATTTGTGGTTTTTCAGTTATTCAGCTTTTTATTCAGCAGCTCTCCAGTTTGCAGTTTCAACCATCTGGTTGCTAGGGTCCAAATTACCCTAGCGACCATGCCTTTATTTACATAAGAGACTGGAATAGGAAAGGGCTTGAATAGAAAGAGGAAAGATAAAAAGTAACAATAAATATGTAGCCTCAGGGTAGGACTACATGTTTCTGACACGCTGCAAAAAAACGCCGGCGGCAAGTCGCATGTGACGCAAATAAGGTAAGTAATGGAAATGTCGGATGAAGTCGCAGCATTAATCCGACATGGCACAACTGTCAGATGCAGACCCTGCACGATGCGTCTGCATCCAACAGTCATGTCATGTCGGATCAGCACCGCAACGCCATCCAACAATGCATTCGCTTACCTTATTTCCGTTGCAAATCGAAATGCCACCTGCGTTTTGATGTAGCGCGTCGCATTGCGCCGAAAATATCCATGTAGTCCTACCCTAACAGAGCTTTTGTCTATAAATGGGGTCAGTGGCCCCCAATTTGAAAGCTGGAAAAAGTCTAGGAAAGTCTGGGGAAAAAAAACTATAAAAAAAAAAAAAAAAAAAAAGAAATAATGAAGACCAATTGAAAAGTTGCTTGGATAAGCAATTCTATAACATACTGCTGGAACACAGCATTTTAAAGTGCAATCTGGCAGCTGAAAACAAAATATAATGTCATATATAATAGCGGATTGGCCTGTAGAATTGGCTTTATAACTCCTCTTTCCATCCCCAAACATGCTGAGCTTTTCTGGTACCAGAACTTTCAGTTACAGACGATAAAGTTCTGTTCCACGTGAGGATTAATCCGTGTGTCAGGAGTCTCATTTCATGCTGATTGTGCATAATGATCACATAGACACCCAGGCTTATGGATTCTATGCCATACATAGGGTTGCCACCTTTTCCCGAAAAGAATACCGGCTTTCCTGTATTTATCTTTTTTCCCTATGATTAAAATTGGGATCAACCATCATTTTTACCAGCCAGGTGGCAATCCATTCAGTGTGCTGGAGTCTCATTATGGATTTGCAGCTTTTCTATATCCTTGACCAGAGCACAGAACCATAACCCAGGTTGCCTTTACTCTATTTAGTACATTTTTTTCCCTAGCTAAGTCATTTTAGAAATATATAGTATAATACACAAAAGCCATGAATATCTTGTAAATTATATCCTTATAAACAGTGACTAGTGATGTCATCAGTTATAAACAGTGACTAGTGATGTCATCCATTATAAACGGTAAGTGGGGATGTCATTTTGGTCACATGACTCCCTAAAACTTGTGTATTATAATAAAAAAAGTACCCCTTGTTGGACAATATAAGAAGTAACCTCGGAGTTCCACGACCTGTATAAAAGCACTCGGCTTTGTCATGAAACTCCTCGGTGACTTACAATATCCTTATATTTTGCAACAGGGGGTACTTTATTCACTATATAATACCATAGGCTCATCTTGTAGGTTTATTCTTTCTAAAATGTCCTAATGGGCCCAATTACATCCACGCTTTTTCAACCGGACGCGAATGTGTCCAATGTGTTAAATTTGACACAATTGCGCTCGCACTTTGCCGTAAATCGGATTAAATTCCGCTGGAAGTTTTCCAAGTCTGCGTCATTTCTTGAGTTTGGAGCGAGAGTGACGCATGAACCAGATTCGTTTGACGCTGCTGCACACCCCCATTATTTTTAGGGTACGCGTAGCCCGTTTGTTTTCACTCTATAGAAATCTCAGGAAACTGCGGGAATGAAAGTGATACTGCTGGTTGAATCAACAGCGCCCCCTGCTGTTGTGTTTAGACATTGACCCAGCTGTCTGTAAATGCAATGACTGAGCATCGGGGGGAGCTTCTCTGTCTGGTAATGTCTTTTTTTTCATCAGCAAACAGAACAGCAATGGGCACTGCTTATTGGAATTCAATATGTTAGCAGTGTAACAACTGCCCAAATCTGGACAAAAAGAATGCATATAAATTGTCAGAAATATATTCTGAGCAACATTTCATTCATTTCTTGGTGTTCAGTTCCCCCTATATGAAATACTAAAATGGTTTGTGTTTTGCCCTCAACCAAACTTTTACTTCTTGCTACAAAACATTTGCAGGCGTGATGTTTATCAGCTGAGCCAATCACTGGCTTGTGCCAAATGTACAGCCAATGGCTCCCTCTTACCAGTTTACCTCTCAAGGATTATCTCCAAAACTAGAAGAAAAAGAGAAGGAAGAAAATCGGCAGTGAACATTTTTTAAACATGAACTACAGTTTGGTGCCGTTTTCTGCTCAACGGATGGTTTCCTTTTAACCCTTTAAAGGGGGTGGTTCGTCTTTAAGTGAACTTTTAATATGTTATAGAATGAAACAATTCTAAGCAACTTTTCACCTGGCCTTCATGTTTCCTTGTTTTTTAATTATTTGCCTTCTTCTTCCGACTCTTTCAAGTCCTCAAATGGGGTTCAGCGACCCCATCTAAAAATAAACAAATTCTCTATAAGGGTCTGGCCAAACGGAAAGAGTCGGGGAGATTAGTCGCCAGGCAACAAATCTCCTTTTCTTCGCGGCGACTACTCTCCCCGATCTGCCTTCCGCCGGCTAAAATGGAGGGATTTGTTTTCCGAAGTCGGCTGAAGTTTCCTCGTGAGGCAATTAGGGCCGACTTCGGAAAACTAAGTGCTCCGTGTGCCTGTCCCCAGGCAATTTACATTTTAGCCAGCGGAAGGCAGATTGGGGAGATTAGTCGCCACGAAGAAGAAGAGATTTGGCGAATAATCTACCCGAATCTGCCCAGGCCCTAAGGCTACAAATGTATTGTTTTTGCAACTTTTTATTACTCATCTTTATTTCTATTCATATTCGAGTCTCTTTTGCAAGTCAACGCATGGTTGCTAGAGGAATCTGGACCCTAGTAACCAGATACATACTAAACGTCAAATTAAAGGTGAACAGCCCCTTTAAGTGCTGTAGATCTTAGAATCCAAGGCCCTGAAACAAAAATAGATTCTATGTTTCTGTATAACCTTGGTGGGTGGAATCAGAACAGCAGCTCCCAGTCATATGAATACATGAAATGAAAGAAACATAACGTAGTTGGTATATACGTGAAACTTCACCTTTAAAGAGCATGACGGATACGGTGTGGAAGAGCAGTACAACACTGATGTGTTTTGGTCACTGCCATCTCTAACCATGGAAAGCAGCTGGATGTCATTTGCCCCAAACTGAACTCAAATACTATCCCCCAAAATCTCTCAGGATGGCACTTTCCTCTGTAAATGACATCGATGTACTATCCGCGCAATGTGCTCTATGGAGAGGTCAGGGAGTAGTGAAGAAAACACAGCTCAGGAAAAAGAACTGTACACTTATTTATTAAGCTGCATTTATATACAGATTAAAAGGGAATATGACAAAATACATTTTGTGGTGAACGTAATCCTTTAAATCTACAGATAAAAATACAAAAATATGCCATTTTTCAAATGGCAAAATAACTGCCATTTGGCTCCATTCAAGGGATTACAAATGTTAATTATGCTGTGATAACTTTCATAGACACCAAAAACAATCGACTTCTTCGTATGGACATCGGCGATAACACGTAGGTCGGAGGCGCCAGACCAGCGAGTCCAGAACTCCTGGCATTTTAAGTTGGAGAGGGAGCGAGAGAAGAAAGAAAGGAAGGAAAGGGTTGGTTGAGGTCAGAACCGGTACTGCGATGGGTTTAAACAAATGGGACGATCAATAGAAAGAGACAGTGGTTCGTTTATTTGACCATAAGTGTCAGAACTAGTGATTTGCCCGGGTCTCGCCCTAAGAAACTTTAATAACCAGGCAGAACCCCCCCATGCTTATTTGTATTGTATCAAATGAAGATAAATACTATTGCCTCCTAAGGGTAACAGCACACAGGAGCTTTAAAAAAAGATCTAAAGTGTAAATTTAAGTCTGGGTAGAAATGCTCTATTTTATATCCTGAACTTACTGTACCAGCCCAGAGGCTCAGCAGTCCTATAAGAGGAATGATTCAGGCCTTCAACACTGGATTCAGCTCCTCATCTTGTATCTTGTAAAGCCTTCTCTTGAGTGTCAGTGGCACTGCACATGCTCTGTGGGCTGCTGTTAAGAAACTTAGGGGTCGTCGGAAATCATCCACCAGAAAATGAGGATTACCCATCATAGAAGCTGATGCTACAGGGCTGATTATTCAATAGTCTATATATTGTGCGTCGGTCCCTAAGCTCAGTAAGTGACAGTAGCTCAGAGCATTTGCTCAGAATCATCAGAAAAGAAGATGGGGAGCTACTGGGGCATCTTTGGAGACACAGATCTATACTGCTAAAGGGCTGTGGTTGCCTTGGGCTGGTACAGAAACCTAAAACAGCATTTGTAGCCTAATGCTTTGTTAAGTTTTAGTTCTCCTTTAAATCTTCCGGCCTGCTAAAAAAACATGGTGTCAAAACTGGCCTATGCCGTGGGGGTCATTTTTTCAGGCTACCCCGGAGGGACGCGGCCAAGGGGAAATCACTAGGAGGAGTTTATTTCCAGGACAGAGGAGTATCATTTCAGAACACCAGTCGATAATGGTATAAGTCAAGCTGGCTTTCATTTTTTAACATCTATGAAGAACTAAGAAATATAGTCTTTTTTTTTCCTTTCAGAGGAGCAAAATAGATATACATCTACGATTATTTTCATATAAATATATTTTAGATTTGCGTGACAAACATAAGGGCACATTCTGTTCTGCAAGCGTCCCATGTTAGACCAGAACAAATGCTCCCTTTCGGAGGGATACTATGCTCATTTATTACCCGCCTTTCTAACTTCTTAGCCGTTATATTTCAGCCATTGGCTGCCTATAATTAAAATTTGAATAATTCAGAGGCCTGCCGTAGCCATATTGAGAAAGCTGCAAAGTGAGTCTAAATAACATAAATACATATATATATATATATATATATGCACTTCAAAAGACACATTTCTGACTTGTTTCACCAAAACTCCAAAAATGTATGCATATATATTTATATATATATATATATTTTATTAGGGATGCACCAAATCCAGGAGCCTTTTTCAGCAGGATTCGGGCAAATCTAATAAAAAAATTGCATATGCAAATTAGGGGGCCCTGAGGGAAATCCCGTAACTTTTTGTCACAAAACAAGGAAGTAAAAAATGTTTTCCCCTTCCCACCTCTAATTTCCATATGCAATTTGGTATTCGGCCGAATCTTTCACAAAGGATTCGGGGGTTCAGACGAATCCAAAATAATGTATTCGGTGCATCCCTAAAAAAAAAAAAAAAAAAAATATATATATATATATATATATATATATAAATATATATAATTCTCCAGTGAGTATCCGCACTCCAAGGCAATAAAAAATAGAGAGGGGTGCACGGTAAATTTGCATACACAATTTTTATTATTACATAGTATCTATTTCCCTATATATAGATACTATGTAATAATAAAAATTACATTTTTTTCACTAAAGGGAGTGCTGGTTTGGAAACTATTGGTATGTATATATATATATATATATATATATATATAGTGAATGAAGTAACCCCTCTTGTAAATTATAAGGATATTATGTTACCGAGGAGTTTCATGACCATTTAAAAACACGAGGCCGAAGGCAGAGGTCATGGAACTCCGAGGTGACTTCTAATATCCTCATATTTTGCAACACTGGCTTCTTTATTTATTATAATACACAAGTTTTAGTGAGCCATGTGACAAAAATTACATCACTACTCACCGTTTATAATGGATGACATCAGTACTGACCATTTATATGGCTTGTGTATTACATATATATATATATATATCTATATATATCTATATATATATATATATAAATATATATATAATACAGTCATGAATATCCTGTAAACGATATCCTTATAAATGGTGCTTAGTGATGTCATCGGTTAGAATCGGGGCTTAGTGATGTAATTTCATGACTCACTGAAACGTGTGTATTATAATAAATGAAGTACCCCCCTGTTGTCAAAATATGAGGATATTAGAAGTCAACTCAGAGTTCCATGACCCGTATAAAAACATTTTTCTATGGTCATGGAAAGCCTCGGTAACTTACAATATCCTTATATTTTACAAGAAGGGGTACTTTATTCATTTTATATTCATGGATGTCGTTTTTATATACTGCAGCTTTTAAAATTGGCCCCTTTGTAACTATTGGAGCAGCTTGAGAGAACTAGATCCATATACCCGCCCCTTGTGATGTCACAGGAAGAGAAAGGGCGCCTGAGAGCTTGTTAGATAGGCTTTATGGCACCAATATAGCCAAGGACTCATTCTTTTAAGAACTGCGGCGATAGGTTGTAAAGTAGGGCAATAAAAGATAATAGTATCCCTTTCACTTTCCGTAAGGCAAATTTCCTATGATGTAGCCAGCATCATAACAAATGACTATAGGATCTCAGCAGTCTAGGACAGGGATGCTCAGCCTGTAACCAACCGGATATTGCTTTACTACAACGTCCCTAATACTCACCCAGGGGTCTGTATATCCGGTGGGTTACGGTCTGCCCATCTCTGTTCTAAGCTGAAACACATTAATCATCAATTAAAAAACAAAACAAACCAAATGTAGTGAAATCACATCAGTTCCGACTATGACTAACTTTACAAAGCAAAGTAAACTCAGTAGAAACCAGACTTCATTCCAGATTCATGCTTCCCCCAAAGTCACCATAGAGAATTTCACTACACATACAAATCTCAGAGGAAAAAAAAAACAAAAATAAATAGAATTTTTTTTTTTTGCAGAAAAATTTTAAATTTCAAGCTTTCTATTTTGATAAATAAAAAAAAAAAAAAGCAAAGTAGAGTCTGAGCAGAAATTATTCAACTGTTTATCATACATAAGACTGCATGACTATAATACAAAGGACGTCGGCTTTTTTTTTTTTTGTTTTGTTTTCATGTAACGTTACACTATACACAGCAAGTCCGGACTAGATCTTACAATCTGAACACAGGTATATAAACCTTTTTTGTTTTTTGTTTTTAAAAAAGTTTTCCATGCTGTTTGTTTACAATGCACAGACGTCCTGTAACCAAACTGTGTAGTAAAGCGCACAAAACTGGACTGTAACAGAAACACGCTACGTGGGGAAATGCTAGCCAATGAAAAACGAAGAAGGTTTTGTGAAATCGTGTTCCTTCCTAAAACTGAAGAAGAAAAAGTGCAATCATTTCCCTGTTTTCCAGTTAAAAACAAAAAAAAACGATATGATGGAATCGAGTTATTTGTGAAGATGTTGCCAATTTAGAGGAGGGCTAAAGCCTAACACAGAATGTGGCTAGAAATGCTGTATTTTATATACTAAGGGGAGGCCCATTTATCAAAGGTCTAATTTTCGAATGGACGTTTTCGGCGTGATCCGACATGCTGCTACATAACACCTGCGACAAGTCGCATGCCACAAAAATAAGATAAGTGAATGCATTGTCGCAGCGTAGATCCCATGCAACACGACTGTCGGATGCAGACGCAGCGTGCACCGTCTGCATCCGAAAGTCGTGTTGCGTCGGATCAACGCTGCAACACCATGCAACGATGCATTAACTTACATTATTTTTGTTGCATGCGACTTGTCGCAGGAGTGTTCTCACAGCGCATCGGATTGTGCCGAATACGTCGTGTAGTCGAAAATTCGATTGGGGGGTTATTTAAGAAAAAATGTGAAGTCTAAAACTCGAACGAATTTTACCGACTCAAAAAATTTAATCGAATTGGATTTGAATTAGACTAAACTCGAATCAAGTTTTTTCTCCAAAAAAAAAAAAAACTTGAATGTCAAGAAGGCTATTAACATCTTCAAATGGGTCATTGGACCTCTGCCATTGACTTGTACATGAACTCGGCAGGTTTTAGGTGGCGAATAGTCAAATTCCAATTATTCCCAGGGTAAAGGTTTGATAAATCTCGAATTTCGAATTCTAATCGAGTTCGGATTTTTCCCAATTTGAATTTGTGTTTTGACCAAAAATACAACCAAATTTGAATTTCCTATTCGACCCTGCCCCTTAGTGTACCAGCCCATAAGTTCAGCAGTCCTATAACTAAAGATTTAGGGCTTCAAAGTTGTAACCTCGCAGCCCGCCATCTTGGATCTTGTTAGGCCAGCTCTTGCAAGCAAGTGGCACTGCACATGCCTAGTGAGCTCTGAGCTGCTGTTGAAAAGCTAAAGGTGGACATACATGCAGAGATCCGCTCATTGGCAACCTTGTCAAACGAGCGGATCCCGACTCCATATGCCCACCTTGAGGTGGGTGATATCGGGCTGATCCGATCGTGAGCCCTATGACCCAAATATCGGATCACACCGTTGAGCATACGCGGTTGAGCAAACTGATACAGCCTGTGCAGTGAATCAGCAGAAAATAAGATGGGGAACTACTGGGGCATCTTTGGAGACACAGATCTTTACTGCTAAAGGGCTGTGGTTGCCTTGGGCTGGTACAGAAGCACAAAACATCATGTACAACATTTCTAGCCTATTTCTTTCATGTGCCTTAGTTCTCCTTTAATTATACCCATGAAGAAAAAAAAAAAAAAAAAGGTTTGACTTGTGTTATTGCATGCCAAGCCGGGAACAAAGTCATCGACAACAAATTCACAGCATAAATGTATTAAAGGATAAATTAACCAAAAAGAGCCAATTAGCATTAAAATATTTAAATCCGTGGACAATGTGATAAAACAAAATGTATAGGATGATAGCTAGACTCCTGCAGTCATTTCCTCCCACATTTCTTTTCTATCTCAGAGTAAAGAAGCATTTAGTTATTAAAAAATAAATATTTTATTATAACTTTTTTTTTCTCGTTTTTTGTAGGGCATAGCGGGTATGGTCATTATAGCCAGAGCTAAAAACGTGTTCTTGGACTAAGGCAGCAGGAACTAAAAGTTAGGCATCAGTAGCAATAGCCTTCGATATATTCGGATTTACCTTGGGGTACAACTTCCCTTCGGACCTGCGTGAGTCGGAAAAAGGGGTGCGGAGAGTGGAAAGCTTTAGATCACTGGGTTTTGGTAGCGGAAAACGGAACGCACATCTACGAGCTGCTCTGTAACGGGACAGTGTAATACAGGGGTCCCCATCTTTTACCCATGAGCAACATTTAAATGTAAAATATGTTGAGGAGCAAAACAAGCATGGAAATAGTACCTGGGGGTGCCAAATAAGGGCTGTGATTGTATATTTGGTAGACCTTATTTGAACTGGCAGCCTATAGGAGATTTTTATGAAACCAAAACTTGCTTCCAAGCCTGGAATTCAAAAATAAGCACCTGCTCTTGGGCCACAGTGTAGAGTCCTGCAGCAGGTTGGGTTTCCCTGCAAAAAAAGCGTGTAGCCTGCGGGATGAGGGTAGGGTTTTCGGGTGCGGGTATAGATGCAGGTCGCGGGTCTGCGCGTCGCAGGTCTCATCTAAATTTCTTATCTTATGTTATACGGGCTATATTTTACTCCTTTTAAAATTTCACAAAACCTTTTTGTCTCCGCCCACTTTTTTATTATGTCACTTCCGGTTTGCAGCAACATCACGTCCTGTTTAATGGTGGACGTCGGGTTGTGAATCGGGTTACAGGTAAGGCAGTTACCCGGGTCAGGGTTGGGTAGCAGATCAAAGTGGGTAAATATGTGGGTTGTGGTTCGGGTTCGGGTTTTATAAATTGGTTCCGCGCAGGACTCTACCACAGGGAGCAACATTCAAGGGGTTGGCGAGTAAGATGCTGCTCATGTGCTACTGGTTGAGGATAACTGGTATAAGAAGTCCGGCACTCACGTGTCTGTATATGTTGAACTAGAGCACAGTGACAGTTCCAGTTTTGTTGAAGCAATGGTACAGCCTTCATTTTTCCCCCACTGACAATTAAAACAAAAAATAAAAACAAAAAAAAAAAAAACCGGTCTAGTTTCACCTTGTGCCAAAAAGTGCAGAACTGCTACATATTGGTTACAGACATCTATGTGCTATAAAAACAGCTTTGGTACAATAAATTATCAAAAAAAGGGAAAATAATTTTTTTTGTAAAATTCACAGCATAATTGTGAGGCAAAAAAATAAGCAGTCACATAAAATTCTGCATTTTTCTTTCTTAAAAATGTTCAAAATGAACAGAAGACATGTTTGTGCAGAAGTTAATAGTGGCGATACCACGTGCGGAGAAACGGAGGGGAGGTTGAAAAAATAAAAAAGGGGCAGAGGGTGGTAGGAGAAAAGCAAATGAACAAAAAAAAAAAAAAAGAAAAGGGGGGGGAGGGCAGAGAAAAGAAAAAGGAAGGGGCACAGATGTAGCTATTTCCATCCAACGCAAACCACTACTTCTGTGACCGTCAACCATTAAGGAAGTCCGCTTTATGACACACGCAAAGTGACCTTGCAAAAAAAACAAAAAAAACAAAAAAAAACTCTACAATTAGTGGGTCACACGAGTCTATGTTAAAAGAAAGGCCTCTTGAATGAACCCCAATTCTGGATTTTTTCAGTATGAAGGACTGTCTGCGAAAGCATGTCCGAAAGTGATTGCATCTAAAATGGCAGGCTCTTCTAACTCAAGAGTCCAAATCCATAAGGCCAAAGGTTATCCCAAAGACCACCGAACTCAGACCTCCCCAAGGACCTGTTGATTGCTTCTCAGTGCATCTTAATATTCAGCCGTCTCCCACAAATAAAAATAAAAAAAATATCCGATTTTAACTGCTGCTTTGTATCCCAAATTCAGGACAGGAGATTCTGATGACCGCCATATTAGCATTTTAACTGTGTATGACAACCGTCCCTTTAACTACGGAGGTTCCTCGTTCTTACAGTACTGCATATCTGTGCCCAAGTTTTGATGAACCTTTAAGCCCCCGAAAAGGACTTAAAGAGGTGAATTTTTTATTTTTATTTGATACTGTTGCATTTTTTTTTTTTTAATCATGTTGGCAACTGACTATGTCCAGTATAACTTACTATGGTTAAAATATATAAATATATATGTATATACAAATACATATATATTTCATTTTATAAAATTATTATGATACGAGTGTACAGAGTTGAAGGGGACGGGGGGGGGAGGGGGAAGCAAAAGGAGAGGAAATTACCTCGGAGCTATCCAATAAGGTGTGTTTGGAAACAGCTCGTTAAAAAAATAAAAATCGTTTCACTTCATTGTCCCTTTGCGATCGTTTCAAGTTTTAAAAAAATAGTCAGCTTTTCCCTGTTGTAGCGGTTTAAGTGTATCTCCTTCTGATTAAAGCAGCTTTTGCACTTTTTTTGTTTTTGCTTTTGTTTTTTTTGAAAAACAAAAAAAACTTTAAAAACAAATAAAACAAAAGAAAAAACAAACCCACACACACAAAAAAACAAAAAAAAAAACAAACCTAGATTGAATTTAGTCACAAGCTTGCCACAGGACTATGCTGAACACAAACTCCTGTCATGGGAGAGTCTTCTCGGTCAATCCCTTGCCTCATGGTTAAATGTCCTTCCGTTACGTAGTGGGTGGGGCCTGTATTTGCAGAATATTGATAATCTGGATGTCCAGTGAGGCCAGTCTCTTGGCGAGGATTTGAATAGACAGTTAAATTAACATCCAAAGTTCCATTCTGTCCAAAGTCCAAGGTGTTAGCAGCCACAGGACGATTCTGATAGGCCAGGTTGCCTTGGTTGCCGGTAGAAGAGGAAGATGTTGAGGAAGAAGTATTTGAGGAAGACAAGGAAGTCATGGAGTGTTGGCTATGACCAATATCCATAGAATCCTGGGTGGAGGAGCTTGTTGATGGAGAATTGTAGATCCTGGTCCTTGTCCTGTTACTCAAGACATGCTGTCCATGGTGGTGATGGTGATGATGATGATGGTGGGAGCCGTTCCCATGGTGATGCGGCACATTTTTCTGGGAAGGGGGCACATGAAATGTAGTTTCTTGGACAGGGTGTGTTTCAATGGTGACCTGCGTAGTAGGGGCTTCAGGGACAGTCCAACCAGGAGGAAACTGTGGTCGAACCTAAAGAAGAAAAAACATTTTTTTAACACACAATATATGTAGCTATATACTCCACTCTCATTAGGCCAATATACAGAACTAGACAAAATTAAATTAAAAAAAAAATCATTTAGGTTTATTTTTCATTATAAGTCAAATTGTTTTTTTTTTTTTTTTTCTTCAAACACTTTCTAAGCCTTGGAAAATGAGCTCTATATAAACAAACCCCCCAGTTCATGGCTGTATCTGTGCTGTATGGGAGGGACATTTATAATAAAGAGTGTTTCACTGAATAACCAAGGAGGTGGGAACAAGTGTTAATAAAAGTGCTTTCAATTTCTCTGTTCTGTATAAAGGTACGGGAACCGTTATCCGGAATGCCAATATCCAGAAAGCTCCGAACTATGGAAAGGTCATCTCCCATAGACTCCATTTTATGCAAATAATCCAAATTTTAAAAAATACTTTTTTTTTTCTCTGTAATAATAAAACAGTCGCTTGTACTTGATCCCAACCAAGATATAAGTAATCTTTATTGGAGGTAAAGTCAGCCTATTGGGTTTATTTAATATTTAAATGATTTTCTAGTAGGCTTAAGATGTGAAGACGCAAATTACGGAAAGATCTCTTATCCGGAAACCTTCTTAATGGGCTCTTCTTGAACACTGTTGTATGTTGTCCCTTTAAATAATCCGGTTCATAAAGATTGCACCTGTCGTGTCATTTATCCTTTAAAATTTAGATTAGTTGTGCTCCAGTGTACATTATTGGTTATTATAACCAATGCTATAGTGACAAACATTGTCTGTAAAGGGTTATTTAATAGGTTTGGTAAGGATAGTTTTACACATCAGGTCTAGATTCCAAATCCTTTAAATTATATGTGATGTGGAGTAATCTGCAAAGCCTTCTGTTTTTTATCTGCTTTATTATTTACAGGAAAACATGTGGCCAACAGATATGTTTTTAAAAATCACACCCTAAATTCAATGATTTCATAATTTAAATGTAATAATTTAAAGGGATACTGTCACAGGAAAAGAATATTTTTTTTCAAAACACATCAGTTAATAGTGCTGCTCCACTACTGCACTGAAATCCGTTTTTCAAAAGAGCAAACAGATTTTTTTAGATTTAATTTTGAAATCTGACATGGGGCTAGACATATTGTCAGTTTCCCAGCTGCCCCCAGTCATGTGACTTGTGCTCTGATAAATTTCAGTCACTCTTTACTGCTGTACTGCAAGTTGGAGTGATATCACCCCCAAACAGAACAATGGGAAGGTAACCAGATAGCAGCTCCCTAACACAAGATAACAGCTGCCTGGTAGATCTAAGAACAGCACTCAATAGTAAAATCCAGGTCCCACAGAGACACATTCAGTTACATTGAGTAGGAGAAACAACAGCCTGCCAGAAAGCAGTTCCATCCTGCTGGCTCTTTCTGAAAACACATGAACAGGCAAAATAACCTGAGATGCACCTACACACCAACATACACTTGATGGTTCAGGAATGAAATTTTATATTGAAGCGTGAATTATTAGCAGTGTGAAATAAAAAAAATTATAAAAATCATGACAGAATCCCTTTAAGGGATGGGTAGAACAATGTGGTTGGCATTAAAAAAATAGGTGACAATTAGGTTATTCACCGAGGCCCCATATGTAGGCTGTCGTGTCACTACAGGGGCTAATATAAACCCAACAAAAGGCAGTAATTCACCTTGCAAATGTTTTTAGGAAACAGCTACACTGCTATCTAGTGGGAACTGTGGGACTGAGAGCATGTGATAAATAGCATGAGACGAATAACCAACTTCCCTGATATACTAAAGATATAAAGACAATAAAAACAATCGTTTCCAGGACATGGGGTAGAAAGCAAACATGTTACCTGAGGACTGTGCGTCTCACAATCCATAGCCTGTACAGCAGCTGAGAAATGGCCACCACTGTGTCGATGCTGATGAGTAGGGTCAGATCTTGCTCTTCCGCTGTTGCTTGTTCCGGACGAGCCACCTAATATAAATAAATTTCAACTTTTCAACAGCAGCAATGCTCCAGGACTTCAAATTGTCACAGGGGGTCACCATCTTGGAAAGTGTCTGTGACACTCACATGCTCAGTGGGCTCTGATTGGCTGTTGAGAAGCTAAGCTTAGGGCTCGTCACTAATTATCCAGCAGAAAATGAGCTTCCCCTGTAATATAAGCTGATGCTACAGGTTTGCTGATTATTAAATTCTGATGCTAATTGCACTGATTTCTGTGCTGCCATGTAGTAATTATCCGTATTAATTACTAATCAGCCTTATATTGTGACATTTCTATTCTATGTGTACTGTATATTGTGAGTGGGTCCCTAAGCTCAGTAAGTGACAGCAGCACAGAGCATGTGCAGTGAATCAGCAGAAAAGAAATGGGGAGCTACTGGGGCATCTTTGGAGACACAGATCTTTACTGCTAAAGGGCTTGGGCTGGTACAGAAGCACAAAACATAATGTACAATATTTCTAGCTACTTCTTTATTTAATCTTTAGTTATTCTTTAAGCCCCATGTCCTATGGAGGGACATGAGGAGGCAAGTTAAAACTGTGCACAGACACTATTAGTGTTAAACACAACTGAGGAAGTGCAATATGTGAGAGTGGCCCTCAATTAACCCATGACTCTGTGAATGAATGTACTTACTATTGCATTTAATACTTGTCCAGAAGGGCTGCTATGAAAAAGGCAGGTTAACTGGTTCTTAATAAAAATGACCTAGAATGTGAGTGGCCGGTATTTTAGATTGTGAGCTCAACTATGGCAGGGATTGCTGTGAATTATTCCTGTAAAATGTTAGCTCTATATAAATTCGGGATAAAAAAGAAAGCCTTTTCGTTTTAGAGGTATAGTGAACGGAAAAACATTAATTTAGACACATTTTGACACATATTTCTATTGTGAATTCTGTTGGCGTTGGCTAAAGAGCCACCAGTAATAAAACAGCATATGCATAGAGTGGAGGAGAAGTATGGAGTCCAAGTTTATACAGGTATGGGATTCCTTATCTGGAAACCCTTTATCCAGAAAGCTCTAAATTACAGAATGCCCATCTCCCGTAGACTCCATTTTATCCAAAGTTTTAAAAATGATTTCCTTTTTCTCTGTAATAATAAAACAGTAGCTTGTACTTGATCCCAACTAAGATATAATTAATCCTTATTGGAAGCAAAACCAGCCTATTGGGTTTATTTAATGTTTACATGATTTTCTAGTAGACTGAAGATCCAAATTACGGAAAGATCCATTATCCAGGAAACCCCAGGTCTAGAGCATTCTGGATAACAGCTCCCATACCTGTACTGCTTTCATTACTGCTAGACAGTCAGTGACAACAAAGCTCAAATCTTGTGGAGCGGGCTGGCAGGGAAAACAAAGAGCAAATCCAGAGGTAACCTAAGATTGCACAGTAAACCTTT
This sequence comes from Xenopus petersii, assembly GCA_038501925.1. Taxonomy (NCBI): domain Eukaryota; kingdom Metazoa; phylum Chordata; class Amphibia; order Anura; family Pipidae; genus Xenopus; species Xenopus petersii. The sequence continues at coordinate 185,047,088 of CM076674.1, read as the reverse complement.
AAGGGGTACTATCGCGAATATGAAAATTTAATATAAGCTTCATCATACTGAAATAAGAAATTTTCTAAATGCGATTAATTAAAAATTCTGTACCGCTTCTAAAAAAATCAAGTTTATGTTCACTATTCCTCTCTCAGCATCTGTTTCTCTTCATTCTGGGGTTGGGTGTCAGATGAATGATCCAATATATCTTATAGGGGGGCTCCTTTTGCCTAGATGTATTAGATCTCACTCTATTAAAATAACCCGATATAATGTCACTCTACATGCAGGATTTGTGCAAAAGGCAGTTATTTTGTTTGATTTTGTTCCTACTGGAATCAGTTATTTGAGTGAGCTCTATTTCATCTGCTAGGAAAGGGAGCCCCCCCCTATAAGATATATTGGATTATTCATCCGACACCCAACTGCTGCATGAAAACAGAATGAAGAGAAACAGATGCTGAGAGAGGAATAGTGAACATAAACTCGATTATTTCAGAAACAATGCAGAATTTTTAATTGACTGTATTTAGGAAGTTTCTTACTTCAGTATCAGGAAGTTTATATTTCATTTTCATTTTCGCGATAGTTCCCCTTTACATGGCGTGAGCTTCCGGAGGTGTGAAAACAACAACAGTGAAGCTACATTTTGCTTTTCTGTGCTGGCGAACAGGTCATCATACCCGAGCTAGACGATGTGCTAGAGGTGGTTCCTGATGACTGGGACTGCTCCATTGCTGGACTCGTCGATACACTGTTACTTGTGTTTGTACCTTCGTCAGCAGTTTTCTTAAAGAAACTATGTTGCAGAGCATAATAGGGTTGGATACGGGTCTTGGCGTCATAATCCAACATCCTTAAAATGAGGTCTTTAAACTTCAAGTAGTCCGCTACAGTATGACCCGATTCCCCAGCACGACGGCCACCCGGTCCTCCAGTTTCTACTCCAATTATGATGTGAAGTTTTCGGGCTCCCGGTGGTTTGTACTCCTAGAGGTATAGCAAAGACTCCAATCATGAACATGCCCATATGGGTATACAGATTAAAGAGCAAAGTGCAGTGTTTACAAACAAAATCAACATGCAAATAACTACGGATTGGTTCAAACATGGAGGTGCAACAGTGGCAGCGCTGGGGACCTATGTCGAGTCCGGCCAAAGCACTTACTGCAAGGCAAATGTATGTTCTCCCTGTATCTGCATGGGTTTCCTCTGGGTACTCCTGTTTCCTCCTATGCTTCAAAAACATACAGGCTCCTGATAAAACTAACCCTAGTCTGTGTGAATGTGATAGGTGCTCTGCTGGGGCAGGGACTGATGGGAATGATGTTTAAGGGTCTGGCCACACAAGCAGATTTGGGGAGATTTAGTCGTCTGGCGACTAATCGCTTCTTCTTCGGTGCGACAATCTCCCCGAAGGTACAATCGGCGCTTCGTTTTCTGAAGTCGCCCTGAAGTTTCCTCACGAGGAAACTTCGGAAATCAAACCCCTGATAGTACATTGCCGCAGATGCTTTATAATTTTAGCCGGCGGAATGTAGGGGGAAGGCAGTTCAGGGAGATTGTCTCCCTGAAGAAAAGGCGATTAGTCGCCAGACGACTAAATCTCCCCGAATCTGCTTGTGTGGCCAGACCCTAAAGGGGGAACTATCAGGAAAATTTAATATGAGCTTCAGCATGCTTAAATAAGAAACTTCCTATATATAGTAAATTAATTATTCTGTACCGTTTCTGAAATAATCAGGTTTATCTTCACTATCTCTCTCTCAGTATCCGTTTCTCTTCATTCTGTCTTCATGCAGGAGTTGGGTGTCAGATATTAATTGACAGTAAAGTTCCAATATATCTTATAGAGGGGCTCCTTTTGTCTAGAAGATGTATTAGATCTCACTCTATTAAAATCACCAGACATCATGTCTCTCTACATGCAGGATTTGTGCAAAAGGCAGTTATTTAGTTAGATTTTGTTTGTTCTGGAATCAGTTATTTGAGTGAGCTCTAAAGGTGACCACAGATGCACAGATAATATCGTACGAAACAAATTTTCGTACGATATTCGGTGCATGTATGGTGGGAAAAGAGCCAACCGATATCGGCAGAAGTATATCCATCAGCTCGTCGATCGGGCTGGACTGAAAATTTTGATTGGGTGCCTATGAAGGCCACCGTCCATGCTGAATCGTCAGATACAGGTAGAATTTATTGTTTCTACCTGTATATCTACCTGTATATCTGACGATTCAGCTCTACACGTGTGTATTGAAACCAATGATCTTTCTTGGAAAGATCTTTTCCCAGAAAGATTGTAATTGTTACATTAAGGTGGCCATTGTCTATGGCCACCTTAATTCATCTGCTAGGCAAATTGAGCCCCCCTATAAGATATACTGGATCTAACTGTCAATGAATATCTGACACCCAACTGCTGCATGAAGACAGAATGAAGAGAAACAGATGCTGAGAGAGGAACAGTGAACATAAACTAGGGATGCACCGAATCCACTTTTTTGGATTCGGCCGAACCCCCGAATCCTTTGTGAAAGATTCGGCCGAATACCGAACCGAATCCGAACCCTAATTTGCATATGCAAATTAGGGAAAACATTTTTTACTTCCTTGTTTTCTGACAAAAAGTCAAGTGATTTCCCTCCCCATCCCTAATTTGCATATGCAAATTAGGATTCGGATTCGGTTCGGCCAGGCAGAAGGATTCGGCCGAATCCGAATCCTGCTGAAAAAGGCCGAATCCTGGCCGAATCCCGAACCGAATCCTGGATTCGGTGCATCCCTAACATAAACATGGTTACTTCAGAAACGGTACAGAATATCTAATTGATTGTATTTAGAAAGTTTATTATTTTAGAATGCTGAAGCTTATATTAATTTTTCACTTTCGCGATAGTTCTCCTTAATCTCTATAAAGAGCTGGAGGATTTGTCAGGGCTATATAAATAAACTTATAATAATCATAAAAGCCATCGGATCTCTGTACAAGTCACAGATTCAGCGCTCCACTGTGACTTCTGCGCTCCAACAACAATTGCCATTAGAAACATCTAAAGGTTTTGATTTTTCCATTCCATAGAATTTAGCAAGTTACCTTTTTTCCATCTTTGGTCTTCTTTAAGTTCCAAGTGCCCTCTGGCACCTTCTCAAAGAACTTTCTAGCTTTTGGTGCTTGGTCAAGAATGTGAGCAGGTGGTATACCTAAAACTTCCACAATTTTACTCATTTGATCGACCTACAAGGTGGATAAAAGCAAAAGTCAATTGAGGCAGAACGAGCTTGTATGTAAAATAAATGAACAGAAATATAGCCTAGAAAGTTTTCCTGAGCCACAGGGATGGGAAATGGCTGCAGCGCAAAATAATTATGGGGCACGATGAAACAAATAAGCTATTTAAATTACAAAACAAATGTAGAGAGTTTATGCTACTGTATGTACAATGTCATCATTTTATTTTTATTTGGTATAGCATAAATGTGATCCTCTGGGAAACTGAACAGCACTAACACAGGTCACCGAATTCAAAACAGTGGGGAGGAAACTTAACTTGGGAAGTAGCAACTATAAAGGTGACCATAAATGCAGAGATTTGGGAGGATTGGCCAAATAGCAGGCTGAAAAGTGGCTTGGACCTAAGCCAGAACTGCTTTGCATTGGAGTTTTGGAGATTTTAAAATCATTTGAACTGTAACCATAATGTAAAGAATGCCAATGCAGTCTAAATCCCTTTAAAGGAGAAGGAAAGGTCTTTTAACTTGGGGCTGACAAAAGTTATGAACCCCCAAGTGATCGCATGTACTTACCTGAAACTCCAGGCCGGTGTTCCTATCTGGGATTCTTCCAGCAAGCACCACAGAGCGATCGTCTTCTGGCTTCTTCTTCATTCTCCCAGCTGCGCATATTCAGTAGCGCGAAAAGCCGACACTTTAGTGAGAAAGTCGGCTATTTAGTTCTACTGCGCATGCGTCTGCACCGGTAAATTTGAATATAGAAGACGCAGGAAGACGATCGCTCCGTGTTGCTCGCTAGAAGAATCTCAGGCTGGTGCAGTTTTCTCCTGAGCACCGACCCGGGGTTTCAGGTAAGTACATGCGTTCACTTGGGAGTGCCCAACTTTAGGCACAGCCAAGTTTAAAGACTTTCCTTCTCCTTTAACTGCTGATCGAACGCAACATTCCCATAACTCAAAACGGGGTGGCAGTATTCAGGGAGATGCAGTTCACCTCTGTAAACTATATCAGTCTGCAAATGCCACGCTACAGCACTACACCTTAAGAAGCAGGGCCACCATCAGGGGGCACAGGGAATACAGTTGTACTGGGCCTGGGCCTAAAGGGGGGCTCGGCTGTGCTGTTCTTAAGACGCCGAAGACCCGAAGCCACAATGAAAACCCGAAGCTGCGAAAAAACCCGAAGTTGAAGTCCTAAAGTCGTGAAAAGGCCCGAAACTACAAAATGAGCCAAAGGAAACAGAAAATCACCAGACATCATGTCTCTCTACATAGGATATGTGCAAAAGGCAGTTATTTTGTTAGATTTTATTTGGACTGGAATCAGTTAAGATAGAATGAAGAGAAACAGATGCTGAGAGTGGAATAGTCAACATAAACGTGATTATTTCAGAAACAATGCAGAATTTTTAATTGACTGTATTCAGAAAGTTTCTTACTTCTGTACGAGGAAGATTATATTAAATTTTCCCCTTGAAGGTTAACATAAAAGGGGACTGCCCATTTCAATGCATGACTGCTTACAAAAGGAAAATATAAGAGTTTCTATGGCATTACCTCATTGGCTCCACTGAATAAGGGTTCTCCAGTATGCATTTCTACCAAAATGCACCCAAGGGACCACATGTCAATTGCAAGGTCATAAGGCATTCCTAGTAAAACCTCAGGAGACCGATAGAAGCGACTCTGAATATACTGGTATATCTAGGGAGAAATAAACAAGCTGTTAGCGGTTTTGTTTTGGTGATCACAGTTTACTGGGACGACGCAATGAACCAGTCTTACCCTTTGCCCTAGTTGGCACGAGCTCCCAAAGTCAACAATCTTAATGGCGCTTCGTTTCGGGTTACAAAGCAAGATATTCTCGGGCTTCAGGTCACAGTGAATGATACTAAGTTCTGGAGTTGCCAGGAAGAGTAGTGCAGTGCACATCTGCTGTGCAAACTTTCGTGTCAGGTTGAGAGAAACGCCGCGGAAATTGGTGTTGCGCAGTAAATCGTAGAGGTTGTACGAGAGCATTTCAAACACTAAGCAAAGGTGGTTTCTGAACATAAAATGCCGCTTTAAATGCACTGGGGGGAAAAAGGAATGAAAAGAAAGATGGTTACTTTCACAATGTAAAATTAATGGAGGAATCCTTACATCCCCCCCCCCCCTTAGAGGCATATTTATAACTGTATGTAAAAGAAAAACACGTATCAGGTGGCAAGTTATCAGTGAGCCCCTAGTGATTTCAGGTGATTACCTTCTATATCAGGCCAGTGCCCCATCTTTCTCTGGCTTTTTACGTATCCGCTGGCTATCATCAGCAAACAAATGAACTATATGAAATATATGAACTAAAATAGTTTTTCTGAAGCAGGCGGCACTGTTGTTTTAAAGGATAGGTAAAGCTTTAGAATAAGTGAATGTAAAATTGAGGAGAGTGCTATTCTAAGCATTTTTGCGATGTACATTCATTACGTATTACTTTTCAATTCCATGATATTAAAGGATACATGTTAATATGAATGAATTTTGTTACCACAGCGCCACCTGCTGGTCAGTTTCCCACCTGTCTGACCACCAAATAGTCAAGGAAGTTGTCAGGAGAAAGAAAGAGGCTGCTCTGATGTTCTTCTGCTTAGGAAAACAATAGAAACCTTTCTCAAATCTTTCCTAAGCAGAAGAACATCAGAGCAGCCTCTTTGTTTCTCCTGACAACATGGTAGTCAGATGGGATGGAAATTGACCAGCAGGTGGCGCTGTTGTAAAAAAAAAATCATTGCTGTTATCAGTACATGTATCCTTTAATATCATGGAATTAAAATAAAATAAATAATGAATGTATATTGCAAACATGCTTAGAATAGCATTCTTATCAATTTTACATTCACTTATCTCTAAGGTTTACTTATCCTTTAAACTCAATTTAAGATGTGCCCAGAGCAATTTTGCAATAATTTGTTTTGTGTGTTTGCATTTGCTTTAACAAACTGGCACCCATAAATGTTAGCTTCCTACATTATACTGTTTCACCACCACCACCACCTCCTCAGTCTGTGGGGTTCTGGGCTCGATGTTTATAGCAAGCCGCCAATGATATCCAACAAAAGCCATTAAAGTTCCAGATGAGAATCAAGTAGGTAAAGTACATACCAATATAGTACTTCATTTCCGTGTCATGTTTGTTCATCAGCTCAAGAAGCCGGACCTCAATTTGGGCTTGGTTTAAAAAAGCTTTCTTGTTCTTTATAATTTTAATCGCCACCCACTCTTGCTCCACGCGATCATATGCCTTTACTACCTAAAAGGATTTAAAAAAAAAAAAAAAATGGTGTCACTTGCAGTTCTATGGACATACATGTGTCTTTGAATGAATTTGCTGACCGAAAGCGGATGTTCAATGTAAAAACTAGTTAAATAGACAGGCTGTGCAAAACAAGTGTTTATTTAATTATTCGTTAGCCAAAAATGTAATGTATAAAGGCTGGAGTGACTGGATGTGTAACATAATAGCCAGAACACTACTTCCTGCTTTTCAGCTCTCTAACTCTGAGTTAGTCAGCACTTTAAAGGGGTTGTTCACCTACAAACAACTCGTTGTTTTCAGATATATCACCAGAAATAACGACTTTTTCCAATTAATTTCTATTTTCTATGTAAGTGTCAAGTGTCATTTTTCACCTTCTGAAGCAGCTTTGGGGAGGGGGGGTCGCCGACCCTGTAAACTGTTTTAAATTGATACATTTAGTTGATACATTTCTTATCTTTGTCCCTGCTGAGCAGAATCTCTGGGTTTCATTACAGGCAGCTGTTAGAATTGATACAATAGTTACTAATACTCCAGAGATGCTGCTGAGAAATGGATCAACTAAATGTTGTAAAATTGTAACCGTTACTGAATTACTGAGCTGTCAGACTCAAACACCAGAGACACGAACATTCAACTTTAAACTTAGATTTTTTAAAAACAGTAAAAAATAAATAATGGAAAGTAATTAAAAAAAGTCTTTATTTCTGGGGAACAATCTAAACACAACTGAATTGGAAAAAAGTTTTGGAAGGTGAACAACCCCAAACTGCAAACTGAAGAGCTGCTGAATAAAAAGCTAAATAACTAAAAAAAAACACGAATAATGAAAAAGAACCCCCCTTTTGAAGATAAAGGCATACAATTATATCTATAAGGGAGTAAATACTTGTTTTATAACAAGAGCTCCTCAATCAGATAAAGGTGGATAAACATCACCTGAACTGCATAAAATAAATACATTTTACACATACATGATTGTGTAGTTTGAGAAGAAACCATCTCTCCACCTACGGCTCATTTAGTGTTGCTGAACCCCTTCTTCAACTTGTTCCAATGAGAAGTGATGGATTCTGGGACTTGAAGTCGCTCTGATTTCCGGGTTCACGGATTCTTTGAAAAGCAGAAGGACTTCAAATCCCAGATTCCATCACTTGGAACAAGGTGGACGGTAGATTGAATGTCTCTGACATCCCAAAGTGGGGGACAGAGATTTGAATGGGTGGTTCATTTTACATTAACTTTGAGTATGTTATAGAATGGCTCATTCTAATAAACTTTTCAATTAGTCTTTATTTTTTGTATAATTGATTGGCCATCTTCTTTTGAGTCCTTCTCATTTTTAAAGGGAGCTACAAATCCCATCTAAAAAAACATATGTTCTGTAAGGCTAAACAGGTAAGGCCCTCTCCAATTCATATTCTAGCCTCTTATTCAAATCAATGCATGGTTTCTATGGTCATTCGGGCCCTAGCAACCTAGCAAATTGGAGAGCTGCTTAAAGGGGACCGTCAGCCAAAAAAAAATATTCCAAATCCTATTTTATTATGTTCGTCAAGCAAAATGAACTTTACTTACACTGAATAAATTATTTGAATCTTGTTTCTTCCAGTCTGGGAATTCATAATTATAACAAGCAGGGAGGAGCCATTTTGTGGACACTGTTATTAAGACAAGTCTTGTATCATCTCAGAATCTTGTTTGTGCACCAGAATGGGGGCCCTGATGTCCATCCCCATGTCCTGGCTACACAATTGAATGGTGAAGAGAACAGGGGAATGTGGGGAGATGGAAAGTGAAAGTAATTGTCTGCCCCGCCTCTAAGCCTAAGGCATAGAGGAGGGGCAGACAATATTTGATTGACAGCTGAGATCTTTAAATGAGTTTACAACAGCTATGAATGCTTTTATAAAAAAAAAAAGAATTTGGATTTCATGTTAAATTTCAAAAGCACTTTTGTTATACAGCTTTTTATGTCTGGGTGACAGGTCCACTTTAATAAAACGCTAAAAAAACTCAAAAACCACAAATAATGAGAAATGAAAAGCAATTGCAAATTGGCTTGGAATATCATTCTCTACATCATACTAAATGGTAATTTAAAGGGGAACAACCCTTTAAATGACCTACAAAACGCTAGCTTGAATGATTGGGGGGTGATGCTTACCTGGCCGAATGACCCTTTGCCAATTAAAGAATCGATTTCATATCTATCCATCCATTTTTCACCATTCTTAACGATATAGTCATAGTTGTCATCATCGTAGCCATCGTTGTAGACCTTCCTCTCCTTCTTGTGACTGGAGTCATCCCCTTGTCCTTGCTGATGCCGTCGTTTCTTTTTTGCATAGTAGACCTGGAAGGAGAAGGGACCGGAAATCAGTCGTACCCAGAGACATCTTGCTCTGTAGGTTTAAAAGACGTTTCCTCACCTCATTAATATGTTTGTATGTTTTGATCAAGTCAACGGACAGTTTTCTCAATGGTGCTGTGGCCGGTTCACGAAATGTTTGTGGCATCCGCCGCTGCAGAAGGAGACAAAATTAGTTGACAAAAAGTTGTAAGGCATCAGTTCCTGTGCTGGCCGTATAAAATGCAACAAGGAATAAATAACTGCGCATGGAAATGATCATATATGTATAAATGCACTGAATGGTGAGTTACTGCAGCACCTGCACAAATATCACTTCTGGACCTGCATTAGATAAACTGCCTATTTTGGCAACACATATTGAGGGCCAGTGATCTGCCTAAGCAACAGCAAAGCTAAAGAGGTAGGATTTTAGTATGTTATAGAATGGTCAATTCTAAGCAACAATTGGTCTTCATTATTTATAGTTTTTAAATTATTTGCGGTCTTCTTTCCAGCTTTAACATGGGGATCAATCACCAAATCTAAAAAACAAATGCTCTGTAAGGCTTCCCGTGTATTGTTATTGTTAATTTTCATTACTCATCTTTCTATTCAGGTGCTCTCCTATTCATATCCCAGTCTCTTAATCAAATCAATACATGGTTGCTAGGGTAATGTGGACTCTAGCACATTGCTGTAATTGCAAGATGCTGACTAAAACGATTGTTCGCCTTTAAATTAGTATGATGTAGAGAGTGTAATTCTGAGACAATTTGCAATTGGTTTTCATTTATTATTATTTGTGGTGCTTGAGTTATTTAGCTTTTAATGCAGCAGCTCTCCAGTTTGCAATTTCACCAACCTGGTTGCTAGGGTCCAAATCAGCCTAGCAACATGCACCAATTTGAATAGGAGACTGAAACATGAAAAGAAGAGGCCTGAATAGAAAGATGAGCAATAAAAAGTAGCAATAACAATAAACTTGTAGCCTTACAGAGCATTTCTTTTTTAAATGGGGTCAGTGAACCCCATTTGAAAGCTGGAAAGAGTCAGAAGAAGGCAAATAATTAAAAAACTATAAAAACTAAATAAATAATGAAGGCCACTTGAAAAGTTGCTTAGAACTGGCCATTCTACGATATACAAAAAGTAACCTCAAAGGTCAACCTCCCCCTTAAAGGAGAACTAAACTCTAAACATTAATGTGGCTAAAAATGCCATATTTTATATACTGAACTTATTGCACGAGGCTAAAGTTTCAGCTTGTCAATAGCAGCAATGATCCAGGACTTCAAACTTGTCACAGGGGGGTCACCATTTTGGAAAGTGTCACATGCTCAGTGGGCTCTGATTGGCTGTTGAGAAGCTAAGCTTAGGGGTCGTCACTAATTATCCAGCAGAATATAAGCTGATGCTACAGGTTTGCTGATTATTAAATTCTGATGCTAATTGCACTGTTTCTGTGCTGCCATGTAGTAATTATCTGTATTAATTACTAATCAGCCTTATACTGTGACATTTCTATTCTATGTGTACTGTAAATTGTGAGTGGGTCCCTAAGCTCAGTAAGTGACAGCAGCACAGAGCATGTGCAGTGAATCAGCAGAAAAGAAGATGGGGAGCTACTGGGGCATCTTTGGAGACACAGTTCTTTACTGCTAAAGGGCTGTGGTTGCCTTGGGCTGATACAGAAGCAGAAAACATAATGTACAACATTTCTAGCTACTTCTTTATTTAAGCTTTAGTTCTCCTTTAAGAACTGAAAAACAACAATAATAAAAAATTTAAACCAATTGCAATTTGTCTCAGAATATCCCTCTCTATATCATACTAAAAGTTCATTTGAAGTTGAACAACCCCTTTAAATACTGTCTGAGACTGGATGCATAAAAAGACCTGTCATCAGCAAAGCCACAAAAGCTTACAATCTAGGGCAAGTGGCAAGCGAATGTAATACCTGATTAGGCAGCGGTTGCTGAATCTGGTCGTTAAATGGTAAGGCAGATGCTTGTTGGTCGTTTAGGTTCTGCTGACGGCGGTCGCTGTACTGCTGATGTGAATGGGACGTTTGTCCAGCCATCTGAAGGCCGGCAGCATGGAATGAAAAGGATGGTGCAAGCCGGACAGATGATGGTTTGCATGCTGAAGTCTCTCCTCCTATAAAGAAAGGGCACAATAGTCAATAATCAAGCTAAAATTGAACAAGGCGTTAGAGATATTGCTATGGGAATACTTTATTTGTATTGCAAACATCTTACTATACACACCGTACTATTCATATTTTGAAACAATGCTATGATAAATACTATTGTAGCTGTCATGGGAAAAAACGTTTTCTATTTTAAAACACATCAGTTAATAGTGCTGCTCCTGCAGAATTCTGCACTGAAATCTGTTTCCCAAATGAGCAAAACCCATTTTTTTATATTAAATTTTGAAATCTGATATGGGGCTAGACATATTGGCAGTTTCCCATCTGCCCCCAGTCATGTGACTTGTGCTCTGATAAACTTCAGTCACTCTTTACTGCTGTACTGCAAGTTGGAGTGATATCACCCCTCCCTCCCTTCTCCCCCCCCAGCAGCCAAACAAAAGAACAATGGGAAGGTAACCAGATAACAGCTCCCTAACACAAGATAACAGCTGCCTGGTAGATCTAAGAACAGCACTCAAAAGTAAAATCCAGGTCCCACTGAGACACATTCCGTTACATTGAGTAGGAGAAACAACAGCCTGCCAGAAAGCAGTTCCATACTAAAGTGCTGGCTCTTTCTGAAAGCACATGACCAGGCAAAATGACCTGAGATGCACCTACACACCAATATTACAACTAAAAAATACACTTGTTGGTTCAGGAATTAAGTTTTATATTGCAGAGTGAATTATTTGCAGTGTAAACAGTGTCATTGAGAAATAATAACTACATCATAAAAATCATGACAGGATCCCTTTAAGGAGAGTCTCAGCCTGACCCTATTGGTAGAGCAACTTGTAGCCGCCAGTATTCTATTAACTGTCAGGCACAAATATTTCCTCCTATACAGACAGAACCAAGTATTGTACCTGGCAGAGACGGGCAATTGGCACATGGCTAACCCCATTCCCTCATATCTTCACCCTAGCAACACACCAAAATAACATTTTCTTTTCCTGCTGATCTACCAACTAGGCACTAGGTGGCAATATAGTACAATAATAAAAGTTTAAAAATCTAAGGAAAGGGAATGCGCAAATGCACAAAAACACAAATGTTCATCTAATTTGGGGTGAATACAGAAAAAAAACATAAATGTAACGCACAGTCAAACTTAAAGGAACTGTTCAGTATAAAAATAAAAACTAGGTAAATAGACAGGCTGTGCAAAATAAAAATATTTCTATTATAGTTATTTAGCCAAAAATGTAATGTATAAAGGCTGGAGTGGCTGGATGTGTAACATAATAGCCAGAACACTACTTCCTGCTTTTCGGCTTTCTTGGTTTCCACTGATTGGTTACCAGGCAGTAAACAATTAGTGACTTGAGGGGGGGGGGCACATGGGACATATCTGTTGCTTTTGAATCTGAGCTGAATGCTGAGGATCAATTGCAAACTCACTGAACAGTTATGTCCCATCTGGCCCCCCTTTAAGTCACTGACTAAGAGTAAGAGAGATGAAAAGCAGGAAGTAGTATTCTGTTCTGTTCCACATCCATGGTCCAAATTACCCTAGCAACCAAATTGCTGTAATTACAAACTGGAGAGCTGCTGAATAAAAAGCTAAATAACTGGAAAACCACAAATAATAAAACATGAAAACCAATTGCAAATCGTCTCAGAATATCCCTCTCTACATCATACTAAAAGGTAATTGAAAAGTAAACAAACCCTTTAAAGTTATATGTAAATGTAATTGCTATTGAGAGAAGTGTCCGTCTGTCCTGATCTGCTCTCTGGAAGCAATGTAGTGAGTTTTGAGTCTGCGAATATGCCCAATAAATGCCACTGATTGTTGTTATATATAACGGGGGGGAGATACATGCATGCATTGCTCTTATACAATCTACTTGCTGGCAGAGATGCTTTAGTTGCCATGGTGAGTTCCATCTGTCCTAACTAGCCTTACCTTCACTTACCCCCTCCCTACTCACTGTCATTCCCCAATCTGATCTGCTTCTCACACATACACAACAGTCACACATAAATAATTAATAATGGGCACTGAGGGGTTATCACTCATGTATTATAAGCGATAATGTACCCCATACTGTAAATGATAAGGATATTAGAAGTCACTGAGGGGTTGTTCTGTGACCATATAAAGGCACATGGCTGCAGGCTGAGTTATACAGGGAACTCCGAGTATCACTCATGTATTATAAGGGATAATGTACCCCCTACTGTAAATGATAAGGATATTAGAAGTCACTGAGGGGTTGTTCTGTGACCATATAAAGACACAAGGCTGCAGGCTGAGTTATACAGGGAACTCAGTGTCACTCATGTATTATAAGGGATAATGTACCCCCTACTATAAATAATAAGGATATTAGAAGTCACTGAGGGGTTGTTCTGTGACCATATAAAGGCACAAGGCTGCAGGCTGAGTTATACAGGGAACTCTGAGTATCACTCATGTATTATAAGGGATAATGTACCCCCTACTGTAAATGATAAGGATATTAGAAGTCACTGAGGGGTTGTTCTGTGACCATACAGTTATACGGATCAGACAACACCAAGGTGAATACGGTCATATTTTACAAAAGTGAGCACATTATTTTTAATAATAAAATAAGTCACATGACAAATCCATTACTAAGCAGAGACTGATGACATCACTAAATCAAGGACACATTTAATATATTATAAAGCTGTAAACAAAACTAAATTAATTAACAGGACTAAAACCAACTTAATAATGACCTATAATAAGGTACTTTAAAAAAGTTCTCTGAAATCACCCAGTGTGCCACTGCCCTCAGAGGCCTGAGATACTATTTTAAATAGAATTAGAGCAATATGGCAGCTCCCAGCTACACCAATCAAAGTATGCATTTCACTTATGAATAAGTGAGGCATCACTGGACGTATGGATAACAGATTCTCCATTCAAAACAATCAATAGATTGAGCAGTCATGGGCAACAGCAGGACTAATTAGCATCCCACTGACGACTTAAAGGGACAGTATCATCTTACAACTGATATCCAAGCACAATGTGTAGTTAATTAGAGGGAGGCTCATACAAGTATGGGACCTAGGGGATTTCTGAATAACGGATCTTTCAATGATTTGGATCTTCATACCATAAATCTACTAGAAAATCATGTAAACATTAAATAGACCCAATAGGCTGGTTTTGCTTCCAATAAGGATTAATTATATCTTAGTTGGGATCAAGTACAAGATACTGTTTTATTATTACACAAAAAAGGAAAATCGTTTTAAAAAATTTGGATTATTTGGATAAAATGGAGTCTATTTTAACGGCCTTTGCATAATTCTGAGCTTTTTGGATAATGGGTTTCCGGATAGTGGATCCCATACCTGTACTGACAAGCTGAAGAAAAGCACTGAAAAAGAAATGCCAACCCATGTAATTCTTAAAATGTACTTTTAGTTTGTATGGACAGTAACAGGATTCTGCACTGATCAGTCTTAGCTGGGTCCTAGGGGTTAATTAACCTAGCAACCAGGAAGCACGTTTGATATCTCAATGATATATGAGACGGCCTGAAAAGAAAATCACTCACTGACAATAAGAAAAATCATGAAAATGAAGCCATGTTGTTTTGGGTCACCAGGGTCCATTTTCAGCTGAAGGCAAAATAAAATAAAAAATGAAGATCAACTCAAAATTACTTGGAGCAGGTCCAAGTACAAGGCACTTCAAATGAATGTAAATATAAATGTTCCCTTTTGCTCCCTACTATTTTTAAGAGCTCTGCAGAATTTGTACAACGTTACCATTTTATTATAAATCGTCCCTCAAACATGCGGCATGAGATACAAACAGTCCAGTACAGAGACGGAGCGGAGAGTTGCCGGGCAGACTACAGAGACTACAGAGTAGAAAAAGAAAGCAACGTTCTGATTTGTGGAGCTGCCTTAACAACATACAGTGGCTTTAGGCGAGTGATTGGAAACCAACCGGTTATTCAATTGGAGCTCCCAGCATCTCACCTGCAGCTAAATGCAATTATAGGGGCTGGGCCTGGAAGGCAGATCATTTAGGACAATTTTGTAGGGGAGCAAAACACTTGGAATCATCCCTCCATTTAACAGAATGGCAAAGTCTGGACATCGCTGGGGGACTATGGGCTGAACGGTTAGGCCAGCGTATGGGTCCAGACTGATATACAGACATCTGGAAGGTAGAACATACTGTCATCTGCCTCCCAGAATACACCTGCCTCCCAAAAAACACCTGCCTCCCAAAATACACCTGCCTCCCAAAATACACCTGCCTCCCAAAATACACCTGCCTGCCAGAATACACCTGCCTCCCAGAATACACCTGCCTCCCAGAATACACCTGCCTCCCAGAATACACCTGCCTCCCAGAATACATCACTCCACATTTAAAACGGAAAAGGGGACCATTTGCTTCCTAAAGAGTTCTCTGATTTATTCAGATTTATTATTGAGTCATCCCTCACCCTATTGTTGGCACGTGGTTAACAGTGGGCTGATTTTAGCAGAGAGATATTTTAGAAGACTCGGTTCTGACATCAGGAATTATGATGGTCCCATGCTACTAATTGGACTGTACATATGCAAATTAGGATTCGTTTTGGTATTCAGCCGAATCTTTCCAAAATAGTGGATTCGGTGCATCCCTATGTCTTTTTTCAACCCAACTTAACTATGTAAGTTAACCGGGCCTTTCCCAAGTGTGGCCCAATTACTGGTCACAAGAGCCATCTGGGTTTGGGGCCTTGCCAACAAATAAAATGGGGGCAACAATAAAAATGGAAAAAAGGCCCTTGAATGCAAAGCCTTAGCCATGCCCCTGATCCACCCAGTCACTCCTCAATTATGTCCAAACTTCACCTATAATTTTTCCAAATCCTGTCCACCATCCCATAAGCCCTACCCCATCCATTTCAGGGCCTGTGACTGTAGTATCACTGTGATTGCAGTACTCAACAGTAACACATGCCGCTTGCACTATGAGCAGAAATAAGGCAAAATTGTAGTCAGCAGCAGGTCTCCAAGTAACCCACAAATACATTCATGCTCCCAGCAACAACAAGACTGAGTACAAATTTATATTTTTAATGTTTTTATTGTTATCCTACAAACTACTGTCTCAGTATTGAAACAAGGAAGGGCAATTGGGAATGTGGAAAAGGCAGAAAGCAGCAGTGAAGGGACAAGTGTGGCCTGTGAGACTGGGAATGGGAGCAGAGTACAGGGACTGATACAGTGAAACTAAACATTATTCTCTATGAATATCCTTTAGACAAAGGGGTTGCACTTGATGAACCAGTGTCTTTTTCCAACTAGATTACTGTGTAACAGACATTGCTTTATCAGCCGTAGTTCCAGGAATATGTAGGACATCAAGTCTTCACCCAAAGACTTGCTCTAATTGACCTTGAGGATGGGGCTCTGGGAGTATTTAGGGCAGAAAATAGGCTTTTTACCCATCTATGTCCCTAATTGGCCCTCAGGCTGCCCCCCACCCCCTGCCAAGGCTCGGTGCCCCCCTAGGGAACCACTGGTAGAGAAACAAAGCATTGTCAGGAAAATAAAAGGGATCCAACTTAGAAATATATTCTATGTTCGCACCTCATTGAAGAGAAAAGGGTATCCTATAAACCTGGTGTAAATAATAGTATTATTACGTATGATGAAGCAGAAGTCATGTTAACTTGCCCTTGAGCCTGGGCAGCAATGGAATGGTTAAATGTGAGTGGGCCTGGAGGGAGTTAAAGTGCTAAATAATAATGAAGAATGTGAGATGGAGCAGACAAAAAGTATGTGACTGCAGACTAAAATTATCCGCTGGAGCCAACCCCAGTGCCCACCTGTTGCAGCGCCAGCACATGGCTTACTTGGATTTTCATTCCCCCACCCCTAAATATTTGTATCATGCAGTAAGACATTCCAGGGCTTGCATTAGGCTCCACTCATGGGAGAAGGGATGTGAGAGGAGCTGGGGGGGGGGCTGCATTTGTCCAATAACAGGAGCAGCACTGGCAGCTAGCAGGGAAAGGGTTAATGTGGGTTCAGATCCTGCCTCTGTGTCAGGTTCAAGTCCAAGCAAAAGCCGGTGGGTGCGCCATCAAATTAAAGGGAAAATATTAGCGAAATGGATATTAGTAGCACTAAATACTGCCGGATAAAGGGTATTAAATCGGCCAATTAAACCCTTGTTGGTAGTTTTGTTCGGAGGGACTGTGCTGCCTGCAGTGAGTAGCAACTGCTGCAGATCATTAAATACTCATTTATCAACGTCTCTCTCGCCAGGCAACACAATGCAGAAGCACGGCATAGAGAAGCAGCAGCAGCAGCAGCCGGCAACCCAGCAACAGCGGCTCATTAGCATAGCCTACCGCTAAGTCACTCGCCTGCCATTGGAAGGCGGCGGGGAAAGCCCGGCCAATCAAAAGAGGCTATGCAAATAGGATGCTCGAGTTGCCAGGGCAGAGCAGCTTTCCCGGCTGCCCAATAGGAAAACAAACAATAAACAAGAAATGAGAATTGAGCTCTGTCACATTTTCAAGTCGTCGTTAACACTTTTAAGATTAATGGGGGGCTCTATATTTTGTATGTGTGTGTGTGTCAGTGTGTGTCTGTGTCAATGTGTGTGTGTGTGTGTCTGTGTTTGTATCAGTGTGTTTGTGTGAGTAGGTAAGAAATCGTGTGTGTGTGTGTGTGTGTGTGTCAGTGTGTGTCAGTGTGTGTGTGTGTGTAGGTAAGAAATCTTGTGTGTGTGTCTGTGTGTGTTTGTGTCAGTGTGTGTGTGTTTGTGTGTGTAGGTAAGAAATCTTGTGTGTGTCAGTGTGTGTGTGTGTGTGTGTGTCTGTGTGTGTAGGTAAGAAATCGTGTGTCTGTGTGTGTGTCTGTGTTTGTATCAGTGTGTTTGTGTGAGTAGGTAAGAAATCTTGTGTGTGTGTCAGTGTGTGTGTGTGTAGGTAAGAAATCTTGTGTGTGTGTCTGTGTGTGTGTGTGTCAGTGTGTGTGTCAGTGTGTGTGTGTGTAGGTAAGAAATCTTGTGTGTGTGTCTGTGTGTGTTTGTGTCAGTGTGTGTGTCAGTGTGTGTGTGTTTGTGTGTGTAGGTAAGAAATCTTGTGTGTGTCAGTGTGTGTGTATGTTGTGTATGTTGTGTATGTTGGGGGGGAGAGAATGTGGCTGCAAGTGAAAGGCATTACATTACAGTGAGGTTGGTGCTGGAGAGGAATGGGGAGAGGACAATGCAGAGATCATACAGGGGACAGAGCAAGAAATCCTACATTAGAACTTATAGGGCACTATTAACCCCATCATATCTGGTAAGGAGTGAATGTTTCCGAGGTGCCTAAGGAACAGAATGTGTTACATGAACCTGTGCTAAGCGGGGGGGGGGGGGGGGGGGGCAGCTCTCTCTCAGTCAGAATTCCAGAATCAGCACCCGGCATCTCCCTGCTGCTTCATGAACCCCCAGTACAACAGATCAAGCAATAAACTGTGGCTATTTACTATAAGTACAGGGGAAACACAAACATGGCGCCAAATGGAAGAAATATTGTGTTTTATTATGATCCGTTCCTTTATCATCTCATAGGAGCTTACAATCTAATTTCCCCAACACCAGCGTACAAACCCACTTTCACCTGCCAGGGAACAACCCTGAGCACCTGAATGAGCCCCACACAGACAGACAGACAGACTCCATGATGGGACAAACTCTGCTCCCAAGTTGGGGAATCAATAGGATGATGCACAGCTGCACGCCTGCAAACAACTCCCCAATAAACACTTACAGGCACATTTATCAAAAGCCGAATTTCGAATTCATGCAAGTTGTTAAAAACTCTCCTAAACGCCCATCAATTTAAACAGTCGAAACTTATTTTAAAAAAAAAAACAAAAAAAATGAATGTTTTTAAAACTCGGATGGATGGAATCGACCCGAAACAAATTGGAATTTAAAAAACTCGATTAGAGGTTTTCCTCCGAAAAAAACCTTGAATGTCAGGAATGCTGCAAACAACTCCAAATGGATCCCTGGGCGTCTCCCATTGACTCAAACAGCAATTCGTCAGGTTTTAGGTGGCGCATAGTCGAATTCGAATTCTTAAAGGGGAAGATTATGATAAATCTCAAAAATCTATTTTTTTAAAAAACTCAAATTGAATTTGAATAACTCCCTAGTCAAATTTGATAATTTCCAATTCGACCCTTGATAAATCTGCCCCATAGTAACCAGCCCACTGTCCTGGCTGCTATATACAGTGAATAAAGTAAATTATAAGGATATTAGAAGTTAGCGAGGAGTTTCATGGAACTCCGAGGTAACTTCTAATATCCTTATATTTTGCAACAGGGGGTACCTTATTTATTATAATACACAAGTTTCAGTGAGTGATGTGACAGAAATTACATCAGAACTCACCGTTTATAACTGATGACATCAGAACTCACCGTTTATAAGGATATCATTTACTCTTGGCTTTTGTGTATTATATAGTGAATAAAGTACCCCCTCTTGTAAAATATAAGAATATTATAAGTTACCGAGGAGTTTCATGACCATATAAAAACACGAGGCCGAAGTGATTTTATACAGGTCAAGGAACGAGGTAACTTCTAATATCCTCATATTTTGCAACTGGGGGTACTTTATTTATTATAATACACAAGTTTCAGAAAATAGAAGTAGAAAATCACCGGCACAACCGATATTTGTAGCGGGGAAACCCTTGCTCGTTTATTTGCGGATGCAACGTTTCGGGGCGTACCCCTTTGTCAAGCATTGTAAATCATGTGACAGAAATGACATCAGAACTCATCGTTTATAATTGATGACATCAGAACTCACCGTTTATAAGGAAATAATTTCCAGGATATTCATGGCATTTGTGTATTATACAGTGAATAAAGTACCCCCTCTTGTAAAATATAAGGATATTATAAGTTACCGAGGAGTTTCATGACCATATAAAAACACGAGGCCTGTTTTTTTTTTTACAGGAATGTATATGTTAGGTCAATAATGGTGGGCCCAACCTCTGCTGTTCCACACGGAGATAGAACTAGTTGCTTATAGGGCTAAACCAACCCATAACCAGAGCATCCCATGGTTGCAGCACAAACATGAACAGAGAAAATGTATGGCAAGGACTGGTAAAACTCGAAGGGGCAGATTTATCAAGGGTCAAATAGAAAATTCGAATTAGAATTTTAGAGGTTTTATGGCCAAAACTGTCTTTTTAAACAGTTTTTTTTTTTTTAAAAAAAATTCAAATTAGATTTTCGAGATTTATCATACACTAGCCCTTTAAGAACTCAAATTCAAATACTGCCGAATTGCTGTTTCAGTCAATGGGACACATCCTAGTATCAATTTTGAGTTGTTTGCAGCCTTCCTGACATTTTTTGGAGAAAAAACTCAAATCGAGTTTTTAAAGCTCTATTTGAATTCGAACTCGATTCGAGTTTTCGGGTCGATCCTATTCACCCACGTTTGGGAAATCTGATAATTTTAATACATTTCGATTGGTCGAATTTCGAGTTCATGGGAGTTTTGAAAACTCATATTAATTTGAAATTTGGCCTTTGATAATTGTGCCTCTAAAAGTGCAAAAAAAACAGGAGCAAGAAGTCATGGAATTACTTGCACCTTGGAAAGGTTTAGGTTAACAGCACCATACCTTAAAGGGAATGTAAACCCAAAACATTTTTTGTTTTTGCCGAATAAAAGAAAACATAATTCTAAGTAACTTTGCAATATACATTCGATAAAGTTATTTGTATATATATTGCTATTTAAAGCAGTGGCTATTTCTCTATTTCCTGATGTCTAAGACTTTTGATACAATGTAAGACAAGGCAGCTGATTAACCGACCTGTGTTTGCAGGGGTATTAAGACTTTTGCAACATTGTTTAAAAAGTAACAAACAGCAGCTAAGCAAATGCTTTCAATAACAAATGTTTTTACAGATAACATTAAAGAACTGGAAATTTTTAATCAATGTATATTGGAAAGTTGCTAAGAATTATGTTTTCTTTTATTGGGTACATTTTATTATGGGGTTGACTTGCCCTTTAAACTCCTAGCCTGGTTGCTATGATCAGTGTCTCTAGGTACCAGCTAATGGTTAAAATGCTGAATTAGTAATTATTTTAGCGATGGGAGGGTTCAGGCCGGCTTCCACAAAAACTCTTCGGTTCACTCTCCACACCTGCGACCTCACACTGCTGGCTTTCATTTCCTGAATTGATAGACTCGCCACTGCCCCGCCCCTTTTGTAACATAACCGTGGGGTGGGTCTATCGTATCAGACTTCCTGCCTTTAGCTTAAACCTCCTTGCCCCGGGCATGAGCATGCTCAGTTTGCTCCTTGTACCGCCCTCCCTTCTCTGATGTAATCTGAGCCCAGAGCTCTGAGTGAGCAGGGAGAGACTCAGGCAGGAAGTGATGTCACACCAAGCTAATACTGCAGCTGCTATCCTAAACAAACAGAGAGAGCTTCTAGAGCTTTTTACTCAGGTATGGTAAAGCATTCTACAGAATAAATATAGTGTTATTGCTTGCACTATTGCAGCTAATCTATTGGCTATAAAATGCCTTTCTTCTTCACACAGTAACGTGATCTTCGTCCAACAGGATCTTTAAACCTGCCCCAGCACCCAATTTTCACCAAGATATTGGCTGTTGGCTCATTGGAGTGTCCCATATGTTGGCTAATACGCTGTCAACTCCCTATGGAGGGACCAAATCAGCTGCTTTTATCCGCCCCATTACAGGCACCTTAACATCAAAGGGCACAAACTAAACTGTATTTTAATAAATGACTTGGGCTAACAGCACACAAAAATTGGGAATCGAAATTTTTAATTTTTTTTGGGTCAAAATTGTAATTTGATTTGAGTTTTTTTTTAAATTTGAATTTTAAGATTTTTCATACTCTGGCCCTTTAAGAACGCCAATTCGACTATTCGCAACCTAAATCTTACCAAATGCTGTTTACGTCAATGGGAGACGTCCATGGATCAATTTGGAGTTGTTTGCAGCCTTTCTGACACTGGATTTTTTTTTAGACAAAAACTCGAATCAAGTTTATTAAATTTGAATTCGATTCGAGTTTTCGAATCCATTTCATTCAATCTGATTTTTTTAAAGAATAAATTTCAACTGGTTGAATTTGAATTTATGGGAGGTTTTAAAAACTCCCATGAATTCAAAATTCAACCTTGAAAAATGAGCCTCTCATTAGCCTTAAAGGGAATATTCACCTTCCAACACTTTTCTTCAGTTCAGTTGGTTCACCAGAAATAAAGACAATTTTTTATAAAAAAACAATTGTGACCATTCTTCTTGTACTGAAGTGTAAAACCTTCAAGTTTCACCTTCTTAAATCTTTCTAAAGCAGCTGGAGGGGGGTCACCAACTCTGTCACTGATGTAAATGGACACATTTAGTGGATACATTTCTTATCTTTATCCCTGCTGAGCAGAATCCCTGGGTTTCATTAAAGGAGAACTAAACTGTAAAATTGAATGTGGCTAAAAATGCCATATTTTACATACAGAACTTATTGCACCAGCCTAAAGTTTCAGCTTGTCCATAGCAGCAATGATCCAGGACTTCAAACTTGTCACAGGGGGTCACCATCTTGGAAAGTGTCTGTGACACTCACATGCTCAGTGGGCTCTGATTGGCTGTTGAGAAGCTAAGCTTAGGGCTCGTCACTAATTATCCAGCAGAAAATGAGCTTCCCCTGTAATATAAGCTGATGCTATAGGGCTGATTATTAAATTCTGATGCTAATTGCACTGGTTTCTGAGCTGCCATGTAGTAATTATCTGTATTAATTACTAATCAGCCTTATATTGTGACATTTCTATTCTATGTGTACTGTATATTGTGAGTGGGTCCCTAAGCTCAGTAAGTGACAGCAGCACAGAGCATGTGCAGTGAATCAGCAGAAAAGAAGATGGGGAGCTACTGGGGCATCTTTGGAGACACAGATCTTTACTGCTAAAGGACTGTGGTTGCCTTGGGCTGGTACAGAAGCATAAAACATAATGTACAACATTTCTAGCTACTTCTTTAGTTAAGCTTTAGTTCTCCTTTAAAGGCGGCTGTTAGAATTGATACAATAGTTGCTAATACTCCACATACTGCTGAGAAATATATAAACTAAATGTAGCAAATTGTATCCGTTCAGAATCTGCAGTTATTAAACGGGAACTCCACAAAAACACAACTTAAGCTTTTTGAAAAAGAGAACATCATTTCAAGCAACTTTGCAATATACATCAATTAAAAAATATGCAGACTTTTTGATGATATTTAATGGTTTCTGACAGTTCCCTAAGCCTAGCCCCCTGCTCTCCTGCTGATGGGTCTGACTACTTTGCTGAGCTGTCTGACTACTGTTACTTTGTATCAACAGCCATCTGTCCTCAGCCTGCATCCTCCAACCCCCACAATTCCCTGCACATGTGATTTCAAAAAGGAACAGAACATCCCAGTGCAATGCATTGTGGGTTATGTAGTTCCTGCATGTTGTCTGTAAGCTGTGGAGAAGTTGTTACAATTTGTAACATCAGTGTTTAGTCTCTCCTTCCCTGCCAGGATTTCAAATGATGCAGAAAGAGAATAACTGTTAAACAGCTGGATTTCAGCATATAAATTGGTATTTATTCATACTTTTTGAAGAAACAGGTAACTGTGATGGGTATATTAGGGGGATCTGTGTTATGTGGTCGCTTTATCAAATTTACGTCTGGAAGTCGAAGTTCCCCTTTAACAACTGCACTGAATACAGGATTTGGTTCGGGATTTGGTCTTTTTTTCAGCAGGATTCGACAGAATCCAAGTGCCTGGCAGAACCGAACTCTTAAAAATCACATGACTTTTCGTCACACAAACAAGGAAGTGAAAAAAATAAATAAGGGCACAGTTGTTTTGAACTCTTTCTGGTACAAATTTGCATAGGGAAATTCACCTTTGGATTCAGTCTGGGATTTGGCCAAATCTTTCATGAAGGATTCAGCCAAATATCAAAATAGTGGATTAGGTACATTCCTATTATTAACTGAAAAAACATAGACAGGAAGATTAATCTTTGCTGTTTTTCCAAAACTGAAGTTTAAAAAATAAAAAAATGGAAAGCAATAGATAACAGTCTGGGGAACAATCTGAAAACAACTGAAAAGTGTTTGGAAGGTGAACAGCCCCTTTAAAGGAACAGTAACATCAAAACATGGAAGTATTTTAAAGTAATGAAAATATAATGAACCGCTTCTCTGCACTGGTAAATCTGGTGTGTTTGCTTCAGAAACACCACCCCCATGGCTACACAGCAGCTTGTTTATATAAACTATAGTAGTACTTATCTGTTATCTACTGTGTATCCTGTGCTTGAATGGCTGCCCCCATGGCTACAAAGCAGCTTGTTTATATAAACTATAGTAGTACTTATCTGTTATCTACTGTGTATCCTGTGCTTGAATGGCTGCCCCCATGGCTACACAGCAGCTTGTTTATATAAACTATAGTAGTACTTATCTGTTATCTACTGTGTATCATGTGCTTGAATGGCTGCCCCCATGGCTAAACAGCAGCTTGTTTATATAAACTATAGTAGTACTTATCTGTTATCTACTGTGTATCTTGTGTTTGAATGGCTGCCCCTATGGCTACACAGCAGCTTGTTTATATAAACTATAGTAGTACTTTTCTGTTATCTACTGTGTATTCTAAGCTTGAATGGCTGCCCCCATGGCTACACAGCAGCTTGTTTATATAAACTATAGTAGTACTTATGTGTTATCTACTGTGTATCCTGTGCTTGAATGGCTGCCCCCATGGCTACACAGCAGCTTGTTTATATAAACTATAGTAGTACTTATCTGTTATCTACTGTGTAGCCTGTGCTTGAATGGCTGCCCCCATGGCTACACAGCAGCTTGTTTATATAAACTATAGTAGACTTTCTGAAGCAAACACACCAGTTTTACCAGTGCAGGGCAACAGTACATTACATGGTTATTCCTTTAAAACACTTTCATTTTTTTAAAGGAAAAGTTCAGTGTAAAAATAAAAACTGGGTAAATAGATAGGCTGTGCAGAATAAAACATATTTCTAATATAGTTAGTTAGGCAAAAATGTAATGTATAAAGGCTGGAGTGACTGGATGTGTAACATAATAGCCAGAACACTACTTCCTGCTTTTCAGCTCTCTAACTCTGAGTTAGTCAGTGACTATAAGGGGGGGGGGGGCACATGGGACATAACTGTTCAGTGAGTTTGCAATTGATCCTCAGCATTCAGCTCAGATTCAAAAGCAACAGATATGAACCATGTGCCCCCCCCCTTATAGTCACTGACTAACTCAGAGTTAGAGAGCTGAAAAGCAGGAAGTAGTGTTCTGGCTATTATGTTACACATCCAGTCACTCCAGCCTTTATACATTACATTTTTGGCTAACTAACTATATTAGATTTTTTTTTATTTTGCACAGCCTAGTTTTTATTTTATAATGAACAATTCCTTTAATTCAGACCAGCAACTTTTTAAAAACAGGGAAACAAAAAGCTATGAATCATAGGCTGCTTTATAATACAATAATACTCATCTGTGTCCAAGCACTTGCTGTTCAAAAAATGCCCCTCCCACAATTAATTATTTAAAAAAAATTAAAAGTTGGTTCACCTTAAAATGAACTTTTAGAATGATACAGACAATGGTATTTTAGGCCAATTGAAATCTATAGGGCTGTACTACTAAAGCTAAATTGAGTGGATGTTTGTAAATGGGAACACTCTTGATCGAATCTGGATGGTACAAGAGTTCACATTTGGTCATCAGGTTGTGTTTTTGCCACTGGATGATTTTTGTTTTGCGGCAGCCTAATTTAAAGGGATACTGTCATGGGAAAAAAATGTTTTCGAAATGAATCAGTTAATAGTGCTGCTCCAGCAGAATTCTGCACTGTAATCCATTTCTCAAAAGAGCAAACAGATTTTTTTATATTCAATTTTGAAATCTGACATGGGGCTAGACATATTGTCAATTTCCCAGCTGCCCCAAGTCATGTGACTTGTGCTCTGATAAACTTCAGTCACTCTTTACTGCTGTACTGCAAGTTGGAGTGATATCACCCCCCTCCCTTTCCCCCCCAGCAGCCAAACAAAAGAACAATGGGAAGGTAACCAGATAGCAGCTCCCTAACACAAGATAACAGTTGCCTGGTAGATCTAAGAACAACACTCAATAGTAAAAACCCATGTCTCACTGAGACACATTCAGTTACATTGAGAAGGAAAAACAGCAGCCTGCCAGAAAGCATTTCTCTCCTAAAGTGCAGGCACAAGTCACATGACCAGGGGCAGCTGGGAAATTGACAATACGTCTAGCCCCATGTCAGATTTCAAAATTGAATATAAAAAAAACTGTTTGCTCTTTTGAGAAATGGATTTCAGTGCAGAATTCTGCTGGAGTAGCACTATTAACTGATTCATTTTGAATTAAACATGTTTTCCGATGACAGGATCCCTTTAAACTTTAAACTGGTAAATGGTTGCTAGGGTCTCGCTTCCCATAGTAACTAGGCAGTGGTTTAATGGCAGACGGAATGATGAAGTGGAGAAGGACTGGTTAGGAATCTAAGTGCTGCTTTCTGGTTAATTCAGATGACCAATGCAACAAATAGAATTTAGCACAATGTTGTACGTTATGTACCAGCCCAAGGCAACCACAGCCCTTTAGCAGTAAAGATCTGTGTCTCCAAATCCCCCAGTTGCTACCCATCTTCTTTTCTGCTGATTCACTGCACATGCTCTGTGCTGCTGTCACTTACTGAGCTTAGGGACCCACTCACAATATACAGTACATATAGAATAGAAATGTCACAATATAAGGCTGATTAGTAATTAATACAGATAATTACTACATGGCAGCACAGAAACCAGTGCAATTAGCATCAGAATTTAATAATCAGCAAACCTGTAGCATCAGCTTATATTACAGGGGAAGCTCATTTTCTGCTGGATAATTAGTGACGAGCCCTAAGCTTAGCTTCTCAACAGCCAATCAGAGCCCACTGAGCATGTGAGTGTCACAGACACTTTCCAAGATGGTGACCCCCTGTGACAAGTTTGAAGTCCTGGATCATTGCGGCTATTGAAAAGCTGAAACTTTAGGCTGGTGCAATAAGTTCACTATATAAAATATGGCATTTGTAGCCCTATTCGTTTTGAGGGTTTAGTTCTCCTTTAACATCAATAAACAGCTACTAACAGGGTATGTATTTAGAAGTCTTGTATCAATTTACTCAAAAGTAAAGATGGCATGAACATAACCTCACACACACAAGTAGGGATGCACCGAATTCAAGATACGGTTCAGGATTCGGCCTTTTTAAGCAGGATTCGGATTCGGCAGAATCCTTCTGCCTGGCTGAACCAAATCCGAATCCTAATTTGCATATTCAAATTAGTAGCGGGGAGGGAAATCGCATGAATTTTTATCACAAAACAAGGAAGTAAAAAAAGTTTCCCCTTCCCATCCCTAATTTGCATATGCAAATTAGGATTTGGATTCCAGTGAAATACAGTGAATACGCCTATAGACGTAGCCCCAAACAAATCCAACAGCAGCACTGCCCTAACAAATACTCACCGGCCCAAAAACATTTCTACAAGCCATACCAGGCTGACCCAAAAACATTGCTATGGCCGATACCAGACTGGCCGGGGAACACTGCTTCCAGCACAAAGCTACAGGCCTCACCACTACTTTTTTTGTTCAGAGAGGATCTGCTTAGGCTCTTTGCTCAGAGATGACCACATTTTTTGGGCTCAGAATTCTGCTTTTCATAGTAATTTCTGATCACTAGGCGTAGAAACAGCAGAAAACGAAATACATGTAAGGGAACTGTTATCCAGAATTTCTCAGGACCTGCGCTTTTCTAGATAACGGATCTTTCCATATTTTGGATCTTCATACCTTAAGTCTACAAGAAAATCATTTAAACATTGAATAAACTAGGGATGCACCGAATCCACTATTTGGGATTCGGCCGACTCCCCGAATCCTTCATGAAAGATTCAGCCGAATACTGAATGGATCCTAAATTGGATATGCAAATTAGGGGCGGGAAAGGAAAAAGTGTGAACATTTTTTTCATTTCCTTAATTTGTGATAAAAAGTCATGTGATTTCCCTTCCCATAATTTACATATGCAAATTAGTATTCGGATTCGGTTTGGCCAGACACAAGGATTCAGCCGAATCCAAATACTGCCTGAATACCGAACCGAATCCTGGATTCAGTGCATCCCTAAAATAAACCCAATAGACTGGTTTTGCTTCCAATAAGGATTAATTATATCTTAGTTGGGATCAAGTACAAGTTACTGTTTTATTATTACAGGTATTGGACCTGTTATCCAGAGTGCTTTTTGTAATTTGGATCTTCATATCTTAAGTCTACTAAAAAAGAATTTAAGGATAAGTAAACCTTAAAAATAAGTGAATGTAAAATGTATGAGAGGGCAATTCTAAGAACTTTTGCAAAATACATTCATTATTTATTTTATTTTAATTCCATGAGATTAAAGGATACATGTGCTGTTAATATGAATGAATTTTGTCACAACAGCGCCACCTGCTGGTCATTCTCTGACCATTCTGACCACCAAGTAGTCAAGGAAGTTGTCAGGAGAAAGAAAGAGGCTGCTCTGATGTTCTTCTGCTTAGGAAAACAATTAGAAACATCTTTCAAATCTTAAAGGAACAGTAACACCAAAAAATGTAAGTGTTTTAAAGCAATGAAAATATCATGTACTGTTGCCATGCACTGGTAAAACTGGTCTGTTTGCTTCAGAAACACTACTATAGTTCATATAAACAAGCTGCTGTGGAGCAATGGCGGAAATTGAAAAACGGCTATATGGCAATGGATAACAGATAACACCATTAGACAGACAGAGCTTATTTGCTATCTGCTGTGTAACCTGAGTCAAAGGAGACCTTTTCTCCTTTGAATGGCTGCCCCCATTGCTACACAGCAGCTTATTTATATAAACTATAGTAGTGTTTCTTAAGCAAACACACCAGTTTTACCAGTGCAGGGCAACACTACATTATATTTTCATTACTTTAAAACACTTTTATTTTTTGACATTACTGTTCCTTTAAGCAGAAGAACATCAGAACAGCCTCTTTCTCCACTTCCTGGACTACTTGGTGGTCAGATTGGTTTAAAAAAATGACCAGCAGGTGGCTAAATATAATAAAATAAATTCATATTGACAGTACATGTATTCCTTAATATCATGGAATTAAAATAAATTAAATAATGAATGTATATTGTAAAAGTTTTTGATATAGCACCCTCGTCAATTTCACTTATTTTTAAGGCTTTCTTATCCTTTAAATAAACTCAATAGGCTGGGTTTGCTTCCAATAAGGATTAATTATATTATATTTGAAGAAAATTGAGAGATGGCATTCCTGCAATTCAGAACTTTCTGGATAACGGATCCCATACCTGTATTGCCACCTGTTGGTATTCAGTCAGGTTGAGGCACCTTCATAGTAAGACCTATAGCACCAGTGAGTTATGACTGGAGCTTCTGTCCACTAAGAAATAGTTGCGGCCTAAACTCCCTTGTCACCAGCCCATGGAGAACGCACACACAGAGCGCTGACACAAGAACACAAGCAACACAAAAAAAGTAAGTGTGATAAATGTACCTGTATGCATCGTCCTCTTTCAAGTCTCATATCCTGGGAATGGAGGGGAGAGCCCAGCAGCAAACCACAACACTGGCAAACAAAAGAAAGAAAGGGCAAGTGTTAGGAGCAGTGTGTAATAACAACAGTAATTATACATCATGCGTGTGGCTTCTACACAATGCAAGGGACTCGCAATGAACTCGAACAACATACAAATCATTTTGCTTTGTCAATTCCAATTTGTTTGAAATGGTTCATGGAACTATATGGCTTGCCCAACGGCTGCAGTCGTTCCCTCTTGCTTCATTTCTACAATAGTTAGCCAAGACTCCCGTAACTAAAGTAGCCTAGATATATATATCAGCTGCAGGCTGAGTTATACAGGGATCCCTGAGTATCACTCATGTATTATAAGGGATAATGTGCCCCCTACTGTAAATGATAAGGATATTAGAAGTCACTGAGGGGTTCTGTGACCATATAAAGGCACAAGGCTGCAGGCTGAGTTATACAGGGAACTCTGAGTATCACTCATGTATAATAATGGATAATGTACCCCCTACTGTAAGTGATAAGGATATTAGAAGTCACTGAGGGGTTGTTCTGTGACCATATAAAGACGCAAGGCTGCAGGCTGAGTTATACAGGGAACTTTGAGTATCACTCATGGATTATAAGGGATAATGTGCCCCCTACTGTAAATGATAAGGATATTAGAAGTCACTGAGAGGTTCTGTGACCATATAAAGGCACAAGGCTGCAGGCTGAGTTATACAGGGATCCCTGAGTATCACTCATGTATTATAAGGGATAATGTGCCCCCTACTGTAAATGATAAGGATATTAGAAGTCACTGAGGGGTTCTGTGACCATATAAAGGCACAAGGCTGCAGGCTGAGTTATACAGGGAACTCTGAGTATCACTCATGTATAATAATGGATAATGTACCCCCTACTGTAAGTGATAAGGATATTAGAAGTCACTGAGGGGTTGTTCTGTGACCATATAAAGACGCAAGGCTGCAGGCTGAGTTATACAGGGAACTTTGAGTATCACTCATGTATTATAAGGGATAATGTGCCCCCTACTGTAAATGATAAGGATATTAGAAGTCACTGAGAGGTTCTGTGACCATATAAAGGCACAAGGCTGCAGGCTGAGTTATACAGGGAACTCCGAGTATCACTCATGTATTATAAGGGATAATGTACCCCCTACTGTAAATGATAAGGATATTAGAAGTCACTGAGGGGTTGTTCTGTGACCATATAAAGGCACAAGGCTGCAGGCTGAGTTATACAGGGAACGGAGTATAACTCATGTATTATAAGGGATAATGACTATGAAGATTTTCATTCATCCAGGTCATGGTATATCTAGTATAGGTAAATCTAAAACAACTTGACTTGAGCCTATTGAGTTTATTTAAAGGATAAGAAAGCCATAAAAATAATTGCTCAGCAAGTCCAGTTGCAGTAGATAACAGATAAGTACTACTATAGTTTATATAAACAAGCTGCTGTGTGGCCATGGGGGCAGCCATTCAAACACAGGATACACAGTAGATAACGGATAAGTACTACTATAGTTTATATAAACAAGCTGCTGTGTAGCCATGGGGGCAGCCATTCAAACACAGGATACACAGAAGATAACAGATAAGTACTACTATAGTTTATATAAACAAGCTGCTTTGTAGCCATGGGGAAAGCCATTCAAGCTCAGAATACACAGCAGATAACAAAAAAGCTCTGTAGTATACAATGGGATTCTTCAGAAATGATCTGTTATCTACTGTGTATCCTGTGCTTGAAGGGCTGCCCCATGGCTACAAAGCAGCTTGTTTATATAAACTATAGTAGTACTTATCTGTTATCTACTGAGTATACTGTGCTTGAATGGCTGCCCCCATGGCAATGGCCTGGGAGAGCCAGTAATTTACATGTCCCCATAAAGAAGACTAAACTCAAATCACAAGTACTGCCCAGCCCCATACCCCCTTATCTTTTTTGATTGAAAGCTCTGATGACTAGGGCCCTCCTATATCAGCCAGTTATCTGTATGTTTGTCCAGCACTGAACAATATGTGTAGTCTGTTCCCATAGAATAACTTATACATGTGTTTCACTGAATATGTCCAGAATAATAAAGGGCCATTATAAATAAGTGTATACAGTGGTGTGCAAAACTATTTGCCCCCTTCCTGATTTCTTATTCTTTTGCATGTTTGTCACACTTAAATGTTTCTGCTCATCAAAAACCGTTAACTATTAGTCAAAGATAACATAATTGAACACAAAATGCAGTTTTTAAATGAAGGTTTACGTTATTAAGGGAGAAAAAAACTCCAAATCTACATGGGCCTGTGTGAAAAAGTGATTGCCCCCTTGTTAAAAAATAACTTAACTGTGGTTTATCACACCTGAGTTCAATTTCGAAGGTTATAAAGCCATTTCTAAAGCTTTGGGACTCCAGCGAACCACAGTGAGAGCCATTATCCACAAATGGCAAAAACATGGAACAGTGGTGAACCTTCCCAGGAGTGGCCGGCCGACCAAAATTACCCCAAGAGCTCAGAGACAACTCATCCGAGAGGCCACAAAAGACCCCAGGACAACATCTAAAGAACTGCAGGCCTCACTTGCCTCAATTAAGGTCAGTGTTCACGACTCCACCATAAGAAAGAGACTGGGCAAAAACGGCCTGCATGGCAGATTTCCAAGGCGCAAACCACTTTTAAGCAAAAAGAACATTAAGGCTCGTCTCAATTTTGCTAAAAAACATCTCAATGATTGCCAAGACTTTTGGGAAAATACCTTGTGGACCGACGAGACAAAAGTTGAACTTTTTGGAAGGTGCGCGTCCCGTTACATCTGGCGTAAAAGTAACACAGCATTTCAGAAAAAGAACATCATACCAACAGTAAAATATGGTGGTGGTAGTGTGATGGTCTGGGGTTGTTTTGCTGCTTCAGGACCTGGAAGACTTGCTGTGATAGATGGAACCATGAATTCTACTGTCTACCAAAAAATCCTGAAGGAGAATGTCCGGCCATCTGTTGGTCAACTCAAGCTGAAGCGATCTTGGGTGCTCCAGCAGGACAATGACCCAAAACACACCAGCAAATCCACCTCTGAATGGCAGAAGAAAAACAAAATGAAGACTTTGGAGTGGCCTAGTCAAAGTCCTGACCTGAATCCTATTGAGATGTTGTGGCATGACCTTAAAAAGGCGGTTCATGCTAGAAAACCCTCAAATAAAGCTGAATTACAACAATTCTGCAAAGATGAGTGGGCCAAAATTCCTCCAGAGCGCTGTAAAAGACTCGTTGCAAGTTATCGCAAACGCTTGATTGCAGTTATTGCTGCTAAGGGTGGCCCAACCAGTTATTAGGTTCAGGGGGCAATTACTTTTTCACACATGAAAATGTAGATTTGGATTTCTTTTCTCCCTAAATAATAAAAACCCTCATTTAAAAACTGCATTTTGTGTTTACTTATGTTATCTTTGACTAATAGTTAAATGTGTTTGATGATCAGAAACATTTTGTGTGACAAACATGCAAAAGAATAAGAAATCAGGAAGGGGGCAAATAGTTTTGCACACCACTGTATGTTCCCTTTAAGGCTACAAGGCATCGACGTATACACAGACCGAATGCTACAAGAGCAAAATATGCGAGTCAGGCCCATCTGACAGTATCATTATGGATTAAAAGGTGACAGTTAGGTGTCAGGCAGGTCAGATCAGAGCAGATTTATGGCAATTAAAGCATGTCCTTAGACAAGAGGCAATACGGATTCACTGCAGTGTCAGGAAGCATCTCAAGAGGATCTAGTGCAGCTAGGAAAAGAAATATGTTGTACGGGTATGGGACCTGTTATCCAGAATGCTCAAGACCTGGGGTTTTCCGGATAACAGATCTTTATGTAATTTGGATCTTCATACCTTAAGTCTACTAGAAAATCATGTAAACATTAAATAGGCTGGTTTTGCCTCCAATAAGGATTAATTATATCTTAGTTGGGATCAAGTACAAGCTACTGTTTTATTATTACAGAGAAAAAAGAAATTATTTTTAAAAATGTGGATTATTTGAATAAAATGGAGTCTATTGGACACAGCCTTTCCGTAATTCGGAACTTTCCGATAACGGATCCCATACATGTATAGCTTGATTTTCCAATATCAATAGCATGGTGCACGGATCCAAATACGCCTAAAGTCAGTAAACGAACCCCATTATAATTACACTACATATATTGGTGTGCACAAAACCCGCCATCTTGCCACAAAGACATAGCGGCAGATATAATAACGGTTGAAGTGGCAGTCGCTGGTGAAAATTCGCCCTAAATCATCATCAGGGACATCGCCAATTTCCAAACAGGCTTAGAGGACAATACGCTAGTGAAAGTGATTGCCACTAGCCCAGTCTTTTCGCCCTGTCGCCAGGCAAATTTTGCCTCAGGCGAACGATTGATTTTACAGAACGTTACCTCTTTCGCCAGAGTTTCCTTCGCCACCTTAGATCTGGCGAATTGATAAGCTGAAGCTACATCCTCCTCAATGCTATGTCAGTGACATCACATCTTATGTAGGGATGCACCGAATCCACTTTTTTGGATTCGGCCGAACCCCCGAATCCTTCGTGAAAGATTCGGCCTAATACCGAACCGAATCCGAACCCTAATTTGCATATGCAAATTAGGGGTGGGAAGGGGAAAACATTTTTTACTTCCTTGTTTTCTGACAAAAAGTCATGCAATTTCCCTCCCGCCCCTAATTTGCATATGCAAATTAGGATTCGGATTCGGTTCGGCTGGGCAGAAGGATTCGGCCGAATCCGAATCCTGCTGAAAAAGGCCGAATCCCGAACCGAATCCTGGATTCGGTGCATCCCTAATCTTATGTCCATGACATCACAGCTTATGTCATTTACATCACATCCAGTGACATCACATCACATGCCAGAAAATCATAAACTCTGGCGTTTTTTCATATTTTAAAGTGGGATGGTCTTTAAGAGTTGTAACTGTTACATTTACATCTATCAAAAGATCGCTATTAAACGGTCGCTTTGACCAATTAAAGGTAGTGAAACTTCGCCAGCATTCGGCTGCTGAGACGCAACTTAGTGAATCAGTGTCGTAGTAGTAATGAATTTGCACCTGACGAATTGGCGAGAAGGGTGGCGAATCGCTCGCTGGCGAAAATTCGCCCTTTAGTGAATTTGTCCCATAGTTTGTACCCAAAACAAGACATCATATTAAAGTAAGAGACCTGGTCCCTCCACTCCATGTACTTACTGCAGAAATATCGTCGATTAAATATGAGTGTATGTAATTAAAGGGTACGTTCATGTGAATAACTTGTGCTGCCCATAAGCACCCTGCCGACTGCTGTAACTACTGGACATAAGGCTCTTGGTGCCAAATGCATTAGAATGCCCAGTCACGGTAATGGGAATACTTTATTGGCACACACCACCCAAGTGAGCTTGGAATGCTTTCCGAGAAACAAGGAGGACTGACTGGAAGTTCCTGCCGATACATTCATATGCAGCTGCTCCTGTTGGTTCTTGTAACTAGTAGTACAAGGCAATATAAATGCCTCGAAAGCTTTACATACAGGTGAATGCATGGCATGAGCCTAAAAAAACACATAAAACTGGTTCCAGAGCAGGTAACAGTTACAGGGGTTCCATTCGAACAAACTTGACGCGTTTCATGCTTCCAAGGATAACAGTCACTGTCTAATGATCCCACCGGCTCTTATAGGAAAAGGAAAGCTACCAAAGCAGTTTATTGCAAATAGATTAGCCACAATAGTGCAAGCTAGAATAACATTTTTATTCTTTAGAATGTTTTTTTCATACCTGAGTAAACATCTCTAGACACTGTCTGCTTGTTTAGGATAGCAGCTGCCATATTAGCTTGGTGTGACAGCACTTCCTGCCTGAGTCTCTCTCTGCTCGCTCATAGCTCCGAGCTCAGATTACAGCAGGGAGAGGAGCAAACTGAGCATGCTCAAGCCCTAGCCCAGGAGGTTTTAGCGGAAAACAGGAAGTCTGATAGAGAAGCTCATGTATACACAATAGAAGGAAAGAAATGCGTTTCTTTAAACAGAGTACTTTGCTTTGAGGGTTTACTGGTGTATTTATATAGACCTTTCTGATAAAGCTTACTTTGTTTTAGCCTTTCCTTCTCCTTTATATATCGAGGAACTGGCAGTATAGAAAATGAGATTGTACAGCAGATCAGGTTGTTGGTGCATCAGCTGAATGAAGGGTGCAGGACATGCTCAGTTGACATGCATGTAATATACTTATACTACCTGTGTTACAATAAAACAATGTCTTGTTTGGAGCTGCTGTTAACATAAGTGTTATACAATGGCAGCTAATTTATTGCTCTCCAGGGTTCAGTATATATTGATTTACAAGTATCTTTATGACAAAGAAGCTGTTTTGTTTGGTGAATTTGTGGTTTGCCATATGGAGCTCTGTTTTATTTTTTATTTATGGATAGGAGCAAAATCATGGCAATAACACTACTTGGGGGGTTCACTACTAAAGCAAGGAGACCATGGCAATAACAGTACTTGGGGGGCTCATTACTAAAGCAAGGAGACCATGGCAATAACACTACTTGGGGGGGTCATTACTAAAGCAAGGAGACCATGGCAATAACACTACTTGGGGGGTTCACTAATAAAGCAAGGAGACCATGGCAATAACACTATTTGGGGGTTTACTAACAAATCAAGGAGATTATGGCAATAACACTGTTGGGGGGGGGCATTATGGGTGGAAAGTGCAGCAGTTAGCAGATAGTTCTGCAGATCATTATATTGATGACCGTTCCCCAACAAACTATAGCAGTACTTATCGGTAATCTACTGTGTATCCTGTGCTTGATAACACACAGCAGCTTGTTTATATAAACTATAGTAGTACTTATCTATTATCTGCTGTGTCTTCTGTGCTTGTATGGCTGCCCCCATGGCTACACAGCAGCTTTTTATATAAACTATAGTAGTACTTTTCTGTTATCTACTGTGTATCCTGTGCTTGAATGGCTGCCCCCATGGCTACACAGCAGCTTGTTTATATAAACTATAGTAGTACTTATCTGTTATCTACTGTGTATCCTGTGTTTGAATGGCTGCCCCCATGGCTACACAGCAGCTTGTTTATATAAACTATAGTAGTCTTTCTGAAGCCAGTTTTACCAGTGCAGAACAACAGTATATTACTTTAAAACACTTTTGTGGTTATGTAATAAGAGGCACTATGTTTGCCATGGGGCAGTAACCCATAGCAACCAATCAGCAGGTAACATTTACTAGTCACCTGTTTAAATGCAAGAATCTTTTTGGCTGGCATAGGTTACTGCTCCTGGGCAAATTTGGCATCTTATCTGCCAGTTTTTGGGGCCCTCAAACATTGTCAAATATCTGGGCAACAATCGGGCATATCTCGATCGACCATTGGCTAGTTGATGTGGTCTTCGTCCTGTCGGCTAGTATGCCCGTAGTTGTAATCCAGTCGTTTGGCCCTAGGGCCGAACAATTGAATTAGCTCAATATTGTCGACCTTTTGGTGGGCATATCGGTGGAAGATCTGCTCATTTGATGACCTTGCCAAATGAGTGGATCTTATAGTGTATGGTCAGCTTTAGGTAGGTTTTTGCACCATCTTTGAATAGAGAGCAATGGATTAATTTAACCTATGTGATTATGTCTCTCTGTATTCTAGACAGCTTATTGGCTACTTACATTATGTGCTGTTACAAAGGAGGCTCACTAGTAATTAGGGATGCACCGAATCCAGGATTCGGTTCGGGATTCGGCCAGGATTCGGCCTTTTTCAGCAGTATTCGGATTCGGCCGAATCCTTCTGCCCGGCCGAACCGAATCCGAACCCTAATTTGCATATGTAAATTAGGGGTGGGGAGGGAAATCATGTGACTTTTTGTCATAAAACAAGGAAGTAAAAAATGTTTTCCCCTACCCATCTCTAATTTGCATATGCAAATTAGGGCTTGGATTCGGTTCGGTATTCGGCCGAATCTTTTGCAAAGGATTCGGGGGTTCGGCCGAATCCAAAAAAGTGGATTCGGTGCATCCCTACTAGTAATGCAGTGAGTAAAGGTGGCCATGCACCTTTCTTTGCAAAGTTACCCAACAACAGATTTGTCAAACTTGGGCAGCCAACAGGGTCATCCCAAACCTGATACACAACTGGGTTATCCCCCCAACCTGACACACAACTGGGTTATCCCCAACCTGACAAGCAACTGGGTTATCCCCAACCTGACACACAACAGGGCTCTCCCCAACCAGAGTCAGCACTGGGGTATCTCTAACTATAGTCAACACTGAGCATGTCCTATTTTAATGGGTTGTTCACCTTAAAATTAAACTTTCCGTTTGTAATTTCAGCAATCTGGTTCATAGGGTCCAAATTACCTTAGCAACCATGCATTGATTTGAATAAGAGACTGGAATATGAATAGGAGAGGCCTGCAGAATGAGGATAGGAGTTTAAGGTGCGAGTATAGATGCAGGTCACGGGTCTCATCTAAATTTCTTATCTTATTTTATATTGTCTATATTTTAGTCCTTTTAAAATTTTACAAAACTAGTTTCTGCCCAGCCTATGTTTGATGATGTCACTTCCGGTTTGCAGCAAATCACTTCCTGTTTGCCGGTGGTCAGTGGTCGCGAATAAGGCAGTTGCGGGTACGGGTCGGGTCGGGTATCAAAGTGGGTATATTTGCGGGTTGTGGTTCAGGTTTGCGGGTTCGGGTCTTAGAAATTGGTTCCACGCAGGACACACGTGTTGGCTTTATCAGAAACCGTTTCAGCAGTCTACATGGAGCAACCCCGTAAAAAAACGGGGAGAACTCAGGACCCCAGTGTTAAATAAGCAACAGCATTAACCACAGAATCCCAGTGCCTCCCAGGGATCAGAACCAGATTCACACAGGACAAAGCAGGATCAATTACCCTTTATCTCTGTCTCAATTACATCTGCTGTAGTGCCTGTGGCTGATATAACAATGATAGTGCTGGAGAAATAAAGAGGCTGCTCTGATGTTCTTCTGCTTAGGGGGAAAAAAAAAAAAAAAAACCTTTCTCAAATCTTTCCTCAGCAGAAGAACATCAGAACAGCCTCTTTCTTTCTCCTGACAACTTCCTTGACTACTTGCTGGTCAGACTAGTCGGAAACTGACCAGCAGGTGGTGCTGTTCTAACAAAATTCATTCATATTAAAGGACCAGTAACATCAATTTTTCAAAAACATTTTTAAAGTTAAATAATGAATGTAAATTACAAAAGTGCTTAGAATAGCATCCTCATCAATTTTACATTCACTTATTTTAAAGGTTTACTTATCCTTTAAAGGATACATGTACTGTTAAAGGGATACTGTCACGGGAAAACATGTGTTTTTCAAAACACATCAGTTAATAGTGCTGCTCCAGCAGAATTCTGCACTGAAATCCATTCCTCAAAAGAACAAACCGATTTTTTATATTCAATTTTGAAATCATGGGGCTAGACATATTGTCAGTTTCCCAGCTGCCCCGGTCAGCACTATTAACTGATGTGTTTTGAAAAAAACATGTTTTCCCATGACAGTATACATTTAATAAAGATTTATCGGTTTAATATGTCTTTGTTTGGTTTTTTTCCGTTCTATTCTAACAATTTTTTAAAAAAAAATTGATGTTACTGGTCCTTTACGAGTACATGTATCCCCTTTAATATCTTGGAATTAATGCTAAATAATGAATGTGAATTACAAAAGTGCTTAGAACAGCAGCCTAATCAATTTTACATTCACTTATTTTAAAGGTTTACTTATCCTTTAGGATACATGTACTGTTAACGATTGAATGAATTTTATCACAACAGCGCCACCTGCTGGTCATTTTACAACCTATCTGACCACCAAGTAGTCAAGGAAGTTGTCAGGAAAGGAAAAGGCTGTTCTTAGGAAAACAATTAGAAACCTTTCTGAAATCAAGGAATTAAAATAAAACAAATAATGAAAGTACACTGCAAAGGTGCTTAGAATAGCATTCTCATCAATTTTTAAGGTTTTCTTATCCTTTAAATGTGGACCAGAGGATGGAGCTCACACAGAAGTGCCCCAGGCTGGTGTAACAAGGGAAGCAGCCCAGGGGTATCAGGTAACCCAGTAGAATGACTGAGGGGGGTGTCTAACATTTGGTACCTCCCAATGATTCCCCCTTTCCTTCTCGTTTAAAGGAGAAGAAAAGCTACGGAGGCATTTTATTGCCAATAGATTAGCTGCAATAGTGCAAGCTAGAATGCTATATTTATTCTGTAGAATGTTTTACCATACCTGAGTAAAAAGCTCTAGAAACTCTCTGTTTGTTTAGAATAGGAGCTGCAGTATTAATGTGGTGTGACATCACTTCCTGCCTGAGTCTCTCCCTGCTCTAGGCTCAGATTACAGTAGAGAAGGGAGGGGTGGGGGGAGAGGCGCAAACTGAGCATGCTCTTGCCCAGGGCAATGAGGTTTAAGCTGAAGGCAGGAAGTCTGATACAGAAGCCCATGAGTACACAATAGAAGGAAAGAAATGCAGTATTTCTTTTGACAGGGGACTCAGAGCAACATTACTTTGGTGGTTTACTGGTATATTTAGATGGACCTTTCTGATAAGGCTTACTTAGTTTTAACCTTTCCTTCTCCTTTAATGCTGTATGTATATAAAGTAACCTGTTGTAGCAATTGTTTCCTCTATAAAACAATGTATGTGTTCAGCTGGCTGCTTGGAAACAGGCGTCTCTACCAGTGATAACATTAGGAATGGATCTTCCCAACAGGAGAAGCTGCTGCTTTAGATGCACATGAAATGTAACAGAATACACACAAATACGGCACATTGGCAGTGGCCATTCACTGTGCAGAGGAGGGATTTCATGTTCTCCCCCCCGTGCCTTGGTTTCTTCCCACTCACCCAAAACTGCACCTCGGGAGTGTCAATGTGATACGGACCTTTGCTCTCACCCCAGCACATTGCTGAATCCTTCATTAGCACCTCATACGCACTTAATTAGGAAACATTGGTGAGCATATTCACTTCCCCTCGTTTCTATAGGAATTAAAGGGGGCAGTTCACTTTTAGACGCACATTTATCAAAGGTCGAATTTCAAAATTCACGTGAAATTTATTTTTAACTCAATTTGATTGAGAGGTTATTTAATAAAACAAACCGAATATCACCAACCTAAAAACTCCAAATCGAATTTGAATCTAATTCGTCTAAACGCGAATCGAGTTTTCTCCTCCGAAAAAAAACAAAAAAACTTGAATGTCAGGAAGGCTAGCAACAGCTTCAAATTGGTGCCTGGACCTCTCCCATTGACTTATACATGAGCAGGTTTTAGGCGGCGAATAGTCGAATTCGAATTTTTAAAGGGGCAAGGTTTGATAAATCTCGTAATTCTAATTAAAATTCGAATCAAGTTTGGATTATTCATAATTCAAATTTGAGAGTTTTGACCATAAAAAATTTTAATTTTCAATTCGACCCTAATAAATCTGCCCCCTTAATTATGTTACAGAATGGCCTACGCTAAGCAACTTTTGCATTGATTTTCATTTGTTTTGTTTTGTTTTTTTTAATTATTTGCCTTCTTCTTCTGACTCTTTCCAGCTATCAAATGGGGGTCACTGACCTCATCTAAAAACAAATGCTCTGTAAGGCTACAAATGTATTGTTATTGCTACTTTTTATTACTCATCTTTCTATTCAGGTCCTCTCCTGTTAATAAACCTGTCTCTCATTGAAACCAATGCATGGTTGCTAAGGTAATTTGGACCTTAGCAACCAGATGAAAGGGGACAATACCTTTATACAGAGCAGGTTATGGTGAGGCACTAATGCGATGCTGGCGCTGCTCCGGGGCCAACTCGTTTTTTTTTTTGCACATGCCCAATAAGAAGAAAGAGGTAAAGGAAGCCTTTACTAACATGGCGCCTGCCTGACTACATAAGCGATGCGAACAAGGACATGGATTCTACGAGATTTGACTGGCCTATGTGCGTTTATACCATAGCGTTTCAGGAGGTCTTGGGGAGTACAATACAAGGAGAAAGGCATTGATTTTTGCCTTTCCTTCTCCTTTAACCTGTGAGCAGAGTTGGGGAGCAAAACATAGCATGAAAAAGACTATAGGGATGTCAAATACGGGCTGTAGCAATTGTAGTAATTGGTAGCCTCTATGAGGACTGGAAGCCTACATGAGACTCTGTTTGGCAGTTTATACAACCAAAACTTGCCTCCAAGCCTGGAATTCAAAAATAATCACCTGCTTTGAGGCCACTGTGAGCAACATCCAAGGGATTAGTGAGTTACATGTTGTTCCTGAGTCACTGGTTCGGTATCACTGCTCTACATAATACTAAAAGTTAAGGTGAACAACCCCTTTAAAGGTCATGTAAAGACAAAAAAATAAAATACAATTTTTACTTTCTTTATGAAAAAGAAACCGATCTCTAATATACTTTAATTAAAACATGTGTACCATTTTTATAAGAAACCTGACTGTATGCAGTGAAATTCTCCCTTCATTTACTGCTGTGGATAGGAATTGTCAGACGGTCCCTAACTGCTCTGCAGGGAAACAATCATACTTCTGAACAGCAGGGGGAGCCCCCGGCCTTACTTCACAGCCATGC
Organism: Xenopus petersii; assembly: GCA_038501925.1. NCBI lineage: Eukaryota > Metazoa > Chordata > Amphibia > Anura > Pipidae > Xenopus > Xenopus petersii. The sequence goes on along the minus strand of CM076674.1, from coordinate 185,004,616 downwards.
AGAACTCAAGCAGCTTTGTTTGTTTCCCTGTAGAGCAGTCGGCGACTGTGTACAGATTTGTATCAAATTTTATTTTTGCCTTTACATCCCCTTTATTGTTTCCACAGTCTTGCTGTATCGGCTTTTGCCAGATATTATTTGACTTGTGCTGTTTTGATAATTTATTACGGTCCCTAAGCAGCCCAGACCACACTGAGCATGTGCACAGTCTTGGTCTTGCAAAGATGTTTAACAAAGTGGTGACCCCCTGTGGCCAACTTTGAAAGCATTAATAATTAGTTTGATTAGGCTTGTGGTGCAGTAAGTTCATGTTTAGTATACAAAATACAGCATTTCTAGCTTTATTCTATTTTAGCCTCTACTTCCCCTTTAAAGGAGGCTATGTGCATTAACTCTAGAATAAGGTTAAATGTATGGATGGTCACATGGCAACAGAGAGTCAGCTCTAAGGAACAGGCCCTTTATCTCCTGTATCACATTTGTATATTGGATAAGTACAAAGCTCTCTACTGAACAATATGAGGCCACTTTATAAATATAAAGCGAAGCCAATACAATTCCACTTGCAGTACAGATAGAAATAAAGGCTTCTACATGCCACTAACCTAGTCATAAAGTCCCCAAATATAGATGTTTACTCATTATGAATCATAATCCATTTCTCTCCACTTTATATCCCACACTCAATACACAAGCATAAGATTCTTTATTTAGCAACCTGTAAACAAATAAGCTGCCCATACACAAACATCAGTCCCCCTAGCCAGGTCCCCAAACAAGGGCAACTTTGCTGAATTAGTATTTATACCAATTCAGCAATATATATTGTTGGTAACTTATACCAACAATCAGACCAGATCAATATGTGAACAGGTCCAATTCAGGTTATGATAAGGGCAATCATTGTGACCCTATAAATGGGACAATCACCTGCTATATACAGGCTGAATATGTACAGCAGCACCAGTGATTGGCTGCTTGTGATTTAGTCTGCAGCAGCCAATCACTGGGAAGCCCGGCAGCCAGAATCTTGTCAGCCCAACTCCCATAGTATATAGTCCCGGCCACAAACTTGCCTCTCCATCTGTCTAGCTGCCTCCTCTTGTGACAGGAATATATATATATATATATATATATATATATATATATATATATATATATATATATATATATATATATATATATATATATATTTTGTCATCTCTTCTGCACAAAATTGTAATGTCCCTGTCCCGCCCAGACCACATACACATGCTGCCTTAACAAACATATAGGGACATATTTATCAAGGGATGAATTTCGAATTGAAAAAAACTTCGAAATTCGAAAATGACCAAGCAAAATTTATATAAGAAAAAAAGTTGGGTTTTTTTTTGCAGGCGAATAGTCCGTATTCTTTCAAATTCGAATAGTACGAATCAAAACCAAAAAGACGAATTCAAAAAAAAAAAATTAGACTTTTCAAAGTCCACCAATTGACTCCAAATAGGTTTTAGGAGGTCCCCCATAGGTTAAAACAGCAATTCGGCAGGTTTTAATTCGGCAGGTTTTAGATGGTCTAATAAATTTCGATATCCGAATTCACTTTTTTTTCAATTTCAAATCAAATTTGGACTACTCCATAGTTGAAGTACACAAAAAATAGCTCGAAATATAATTCGAAAATCACCTTTTGATAAATCTGCCCCCCAAAAAAATTCAAAACGTGACATTTATTTGTCTGTGTGTGTATACACACACACACACACCTGCAAATAAGAAAATATTTGGAAATGAGAGTACCTGTATAACCTTTAAATCAAACAGCACCTTTAGATTAACTTTTAGTATGTTAAAGTGTGGCTAATTCTAAGCAACTTTTCAATTGGTCTTCATTATTTATATATATAAAATTTTTTAATGATTTCCTTTTTACTTCTGCCCTTTCCAGCTTTCAAATGGGGGTCCGTGACCCTATCTAAACAACAAATGCTCTGTAAAGCTACACATTGAGGGAGTTATTTATTAAACTCTGAATGCCAAAAACTCGAAAAAAAATCGTGTTTTTTTAAAATAAAATCTGAATTTTTAGTGGCAAAACAATAAACCACAAATATTTTGTGATTTATTATACCTCGAGGATTAAAAAAAGTCTAAATTCAAAAATCCGCATTTCAGAACTGCCGAGGTTGGATATAAGTCAATGGGTTTAGTCCCAGGTTTTTTCCCCGCACAGGAAATTTTTGAGAAAATGTATTGATAAATAAGGGGAAAAATCCTGTGCGGATTTGGATGGAGTCATTTTCAGAAAATGAGAAATTCGGTGATTGATAAATGGGCCTCTTAATGTTCTTATTACTCATCTTTCTTTTCAGGCCTCTCCTATTCATATTCCAGTCTCTTATTCAAATCAATGCATGGTTGCTAGGGTAACGTGGACTCTAGCAACCAGACTGCTGAAACTGCAAACTGGAGAGCTGCTGAATAAAAAGCTAAATAACTCGAAAACCACAAATAATAAAAAATGAAAACCAATTGCAAATTGTCTCAGAATATCACTCTCTATATCATACTAAAAGTTAACTCAAAGGTGAACAAGCCAGTGATCGTGGCTAGTGAGCTACAGGCAGTATTATTGCAGCGCCTGAAAGGGTTGTGGCAATAAAAAGGCCACTGTATGGCACGAGCCGAGGACTGTGAGAACATAAGGACATGTAAAACAGAGCTTTCATTTAGCAGAGGTAGAAAAGCTAAAATAAACACACACAGAGGGTGTCCCTGGGACACGGGAGAGAGAGAGAGAGGGTAAATGGCTTGAACTGTAACACTTTGTATCTTCCATTTAATATTCCCCATCCTATAAATGTTACCTTTCAGCCTCCACATCACAGTCCCAGGCTACTAATGTATCAGACACTAGTTTCCCAATAAAAAGCAGCATGGGGATAACTGTATGTATAGTGCTGCTCTATAGAACAAGTCACACAGATTGTTGTTGCAGCTTGCATCAAATACTGTCAGAAAACTCACAACACAACTGACCTGTATGTATGTATGTATGTATGTATGTATGTATGTATGTATGTATGTATGTATGTATGTATGTAAGTATGTATGTAAGTATGTATGTATGTATGTATGTATGTATGTAAGTATGTATGTAAGTATGTATGTATGTATGTATGTATGCAGCATCATCCTGTCTCCTAAACAAGGGGTGCCAACTAATAGGGGATACAAGACGATTTACATCACGTGTTACCCCAGCCTTGCCCTTCATGCATTTCAGGGGATGCAGAACATATTTTCCCATCTAATCTACTCGTCCTGCACCTCAACTTCATCACCCAGACACCCAGTGGGGAAAGAGTCAGCCCAGTAACAATGAAACCCTTGGAATAGTTTATAGAGGCAACCGGAACTGAGAAGGTTCTGAAGAACTGATACTGCTGCTCCAGGGGCCGTCTAACCGACTTGCACCCTGTCCTACAACCAGGACTTCCCCATCACCAGTCCCACTATAGGTGTTGCACATCTCTCTAACACAATCAGTGTTGCACGGCTCTCTAACCCAATCAGTGTTGCACGGCTCTCTTACACAATCAGTGTTGCACGGCTCTCTAACACAATCAGTGTTGCACGGCTCTCTAACACAATCAGTGTTGCACGGCTCTCTAACACAATCAGTGTTGCAAGTCTGCTCACAGGAGGGAGCCCAGGGATGGCAGACTTGTGGCCTGGCAGCTGTTTGGATATAAGGATGCAGGAATGGAATGAAGGCCAAAAGCCGCAATGGAATGTGTTGCAACTGTTTCCGTCTGGCCTTCACTTGTCACTTGCACACACAGAACCCAATGCCTAGACACACGTATAACACAATCACAATTCATGAACACACACATAACTCAATGCCTGGACACACACATACATAACCCAACTGACGGACACACACACATAACCCAACTGATAGACACACACACATAACTCAATGCTTGGGCACACAAATACATAACCCAACTGACGGACACACACACATACCCCGACTGACGGACACACACACATACCCCGACTGACGGACACACACACATACCCCGACTGACGGACACACACACATACCCCGACTGATGGACACACACACATACCCCGACTGATGGACACACACACATACCCCGACTGATGGACACACACACATACCCCGACTGATGGACACACACACATACCCCGACTGATGGACACACACACATACCCCGACTGATGGACACACACACATACCCCGACTGATGGACACACACACATACCCCGACTGATGGACACACACACATACCCCGACTGATGGACACACACACATACCCCGACTGATGGACACACACACATACCCCGACTGATGGACACACACACATACCCCGACTGATGGACACACACACATACCCCGACTGAAGGACACACACACATACCCCGACTGATGGACACACACACATAACCCAACTGACGGACACACACACCCCGACTGATGGACACACACACATAACCCAACTGACGGACACACACACATACCCCGACTGATGGACACACACACATAACCCGACTGATGGACACACACACATAACCCAACTGATGGACACACACATTACACAATGCCTGGACACACATACAGGACCATGCTTAGAGATGAGCACACAGTATGCCCTGACGTTTGATACAGAGTCACAATCATTGCTTTATGAGTCAGCTCCTTCACTTACTCATCCCTAACAACCAATTAGAATGACATCAAGCATCTTAGTGACATTATTGATGGCAGCCCAGCAGTTTAGGGCATCACGGAGCAAATCTACCACAGATTGTTTGTCCCGATCACTTATAGAAGCTGCTAGCACAATGCCCTGGGCACCATTCCAATGGTCCGTATAAACAACCCCCTGCCCACATATCCCATAAAGGATCCTGCTTTATTAATCTATGGGCAACACTGACTCTTACATCCAGACCCAACATTCCCAATAGAGAAGGGGAGGTAGAAAATACATTGAACAGTTAAGTGACAAGTGAAACACATTCCATTGCAGCTGCTGTAACTCATGTAATGCAAACGACTGGCTCCTGTGAGTGGCCCCCCTGTACCCCCATGTTGGAGACATACAGGCCAATGAGAAGGCTCTGCTATATTATGGCAGGTGCCTGGGAATTTGCATTTAAAGAGGCAGAGTCAGACTTATCAACAACCCCAGCAGAGCAGTGTCAGGCCAGTTGTGTGGGTAATCCTGCCTTGTGCAATTCTGTAACACCTCCCTGATCTCCAGATGTTGTTGAACTACAGCTTCCAGGCCGTAAGAGAAAGAAGGGATAGTGCCAGAGCTGTGCATCATGGATGTTGTAGTTGAGTGTGACAAATACTTCGTAACATGGCTCCATAACGTCAACATTCCTGGAGGGGTCCTGGATTCTTCACCCTCTGGCTCTTATTTACACTACAACTCCCAGCCCCCCCCCCCCAACCAAACTGCTGTCAACAGCTCCTGTAGGTGTGCAGAATACATGGAAGCCCTGTAGCTGTACCTGATGGGAGTTGAAGTTGAAACACAAATCCACAATAAACATCCCTGTCCCACTTAGAGGCAGCGCAGTTCCAACAACACTTAGAGGGGTTCAACCCAACGCTAACAGGGCAACCATGATCCACAAAGATGTCCAATCCAGGGGTCTCATTCAACTACAACTCCCAGCAGAAGATTTAAAGCTGTACGTAAAGGGAAAGTTTACAGCATTGCCCAGGAATACAAGACTCACCATGCCAACACTTCCATTCAATGAGGTTTCCCACAACATCCGGAGGGTTGTATCCCGGACCCCCAGGGCTGCCCTATCAGGGTCTTGTTCCAACTACAACTCCCAGCAGGCTCTCTGCATCTGTTATTTGAGCAAATGGTAGGAGATCCCGGCAGCTGTACCTGATGGGAGTTGTAGTTGACAATCTAGCAAGTGCAAGGCACCTAACACCTCCGTTCCGTTTAAAGATACGGTGTCATTCCACTAACATCTGGAAGGGTTCCCCCAACCCCAGATCCATAAGGCAGTCCAATCCAACGCCTCCCGGGTCCCATTCAAACTGCAACTCCCAGTAGCCCGTCCACTGCTCCAAAAGGCAACAAGAACACGGTGGAAGCCCCACAGCTGTGGCTCATGGGAGTTGAAATTTAAACACAAATCCACAATAAACATCCCTGTTCCACTTAGAGGCAGCGCAGTTCCAACAACACCAAGAGGGGTTCCAACAACACCAAGAGGGGTTCCCCCAACGCTAACTGGGCATCCATGATCCACAAGGCTGTCCAATCCAGGGGTCTCATTCAACTACAACTCCCAGCAGAAGCCTCAATGCTGTTGAAGTTTACAGCAGTGCCCGGGAATACAAGACCCACCATGCCAACACTTTCATTCCATGCCACCATTCATCGAGGTTTCCCACAACACCCAGAGGGTTGTATCCCGGACCCCCAGGGCTGCCCTATCAGGGTCTTGTTCCAACTACAACTCCCAGCAGGCTCTCTGCATCTGTTATTTGTGCAAATGGCAGGGGATCCCGGCAGCTGTACCTGATGGGAGTTGTAGTTGACAATCTAACAAGTGCAAGGCACCAAACACTCTGTTCCTTTTAAAGAAACGGTGTCATTCCACCATAACCTGGAGGGGTTCCCCTAACCCCAGATCAACAAGGCAGACTAATCCAGCGGCCTCCCAGGTCCCATTCAAACTGCAACTCCCAGTAGCCTGCCCACTGCTCCAAAAGGCAACAAGAACACGATGGATGCCCCACAGCTGTGGCTCATGGGAGTTGAAGTTGAAACAAAAATACACAATAAACATCCCTCTTCCACTTAGAGGCAGCGCAGTTCCAACAACACCTAAAGGGGTTCCCCCAACGCTAACTGGGCATCCATGATCCACAAGGCTGTCCAATTCAGGGGTCTCGTTCAACTACAACTCCCAGCAGAAGCCTCAAAGCTGTTGACGTTTACAGCAGTGCCCAGGAATACAAGACCCACCATGCCAACACTTCCATTCAGTGAGGGTTGTATCCCAGACCCCCAGGGCTGCCCTATCAGGGTCTTGTTCCAACTACAACTCCCAGCAGGCTCTCTGCATCTCTGTTATTTGAGCAAATGGCAGGGGATCCCGGCAGCTGTACCTGATGGGAGTTGTAGTTGACAATCTAGCAAGTGCAAGGCACCTAACACCTCTGTTCCATTTAAATGAACGGTGCCATTCCGCCAACCCCTGGAGGGGTTCCCCCAACCCCAGACCTACAAGGCAGACTAATCCAGCGGCCTCCCGGGTCCCATTCAAACTGCAACTCCCAGTAGCCTGTCCGCAACTCCCAGTAGCCTGTCCACAGCTCCAAAAGGCAACAAGAACACTGTGGAAGCCCCACAGCTGAGGCTCATGGGAGTTGAAGTTGACAAGAGACTGGAGTTTGACAAGTGCCCCAGTGGCAACACGTCCAGTCCATTTAAAGAGACAGTGCAGCTTCCAACAACAGCTGGAGGGATTGATTGATCCACAAGGCTGGCCATCCAGGTCTTGTCCGAACTACAACTCCCAGCAGCCTCTTGGCATCACCCATAGGGAGAGAGAAGTCGTAGCTGTATCTGATGGAAGTTGTAGTTGTGCCAAGAGCAGAGAGTGTGTGACAGTTGCAGGTCTGACAGCTGCCTCTCCCCTCCCCTTTGCCAAAACCTCTTACCTGTCTCTTGTCCCCTCTTCTAGGCCAATCCCATGGGAGCCCCCCGGTCACACAGAGCGCGGCCCACGGGAGGTCACAGATCCCGCTCCATAAAGCGCAGAGAGAGAGAAATCAGAGAGCCCTGGGGGGAGTCCTGGTCCCCAGCACTGGCAGCAGCATCTCCCTCCTCCTTCCTCCCCTGCCTCCTACTTGTGGTACTGCTGCTGCTGATTCTCGGCGCTGTGCGGGCTCGGCCACTGGATCCAGTTAGGGGGGAGGCGGTGGCGGTTCCTCGGTTCCCGGCCGTGCAGGATGCTGGAAGGGGGAGGAGCGACTCGGCACAAAATGGCGCGCGTTCCCTCAGCTGCGCAGCCTGGAGGGGAGGGGGGTGTCACACCGGCCTGAGAGGGGGTACGGAGCCGACGCTTCCTCACAGCATTACCCACCGGAACCTCGCCAGCAACTGAGGGGGGCACAGCAGCTTGTGAGGGGGGAAACCCTCGCGAGAATGCGCACTGATGCCCGGGCACCGCCCCCTCCCCAAAACATTTAAAAAATGTATTTATTTTTTCTTCAAAAAATTGGGTCTCTTTTTCCACCTTTAGTACTAATACAGAGGCAGGAAGAAAATTAAGTATTTGCAAGAAAAAAAAATAGGAATAATAAAATGGCGGCGGGACGAGCGCGTTGCCACGGCAACTGTCAATCAACGTAGCGCGAAAGAGCGCGCCCTTCCCCCGGATACGCGCTGACGTTGTTCCATAGCGAGGAGGGACTCTTGCCAGTAGGCGGCCGTGACGGCTGTACGTCACGTGTTGAGCGAGAAGTTAGAAGTGGGGGGGGAGAAACGGCGGAGGTGGGAGACGTGAAACGAATAATCACACGAGGGTTAATATTAAATCGTGTGTTTATCGCGGGCGGCACGATTTACTGTAACGCAGAGATGTAATGTGCGACTTTGTGGCGCAGCGACAGGAGGGGCTCCGGCTTGTTGTAGCAGCACGCGGGGAAATACGGTCCTCTAGGAACCGCACTCTGTTCCTAATGCGTTTAAACTACATTTCCCATGAGCCTTAGCGGGGGATGAGCTGGCGGGAGAAGCCACAGGTTGTACAATATACACGGCCTCAGCTGCTTCCCTTTAATTCTGACACTGGCTCAATATGAACCTGTACAGCCTCCCCCATGTCTCCCCATATATATATGTAAATAATACACTGTATTCATACACCAGCCTTACCTGCCCCTCCATCTGCCACTCGGCTCCCCAACAGCGCAGTGTCTTCCCCTGTCTGACAGATGCCTCCTCCCTATGCCTCACCCCTCACCCACTGTCTCACCCACACTCTCTTCATCCCTCCTTCACCCACACTCTCAACCCTCCTGCACCCACACTCTCTCCCTTCATCCCTCCTGCACCCACACTCTCCCTCCTGCACCCACACTCTCCTTCCTGCACCCAAACTTTCTCCCTCCTCACACCTACACCCACACTCTCCCTTCATCCTTCCTGCACCCACATTCTCACTTATCATCATTCTTGTACCCCACACCCTCACATCCCATTAATCCTGCACCCCACACTCATTCATCATAATTGCGGCACCCCACACTCTCACTTCGGATGTTTTCCATGCAACACACATATTTCCTCTTCATCACTCCTGCACCCCACATTCGCTCATAGTCAATCCTGCACCCCACAACAAAATCCGATGGCAAATGCACTCCGTTTTGAGTTAAAATTTGGAAGAATTCCTTCAGTCCTGTGTGCCATCAGATTTTGTTGTGTTGTACCTTATCGTGAGGTGGCCGAGCCTCTACCCTTGTGCACCAGGCGTCTCTTTCGTTCTGCAGGGTGTGCGAGGTCCTACACTGCTTTGAATCCTGCACCCCACACTCATACTCGTTCCTCATGCTTCCTGCACCCCATTTTCTCACACCTGATGGTAAATTACAGTTCATTGAGTCACGTTATATAAAGACCCACAGTCTCACTCCTGCTCTCCTCTTCGGATCAGGAAAAGCTCAAAAACCAAACCATCAGAACCGCACCTCACAAAATATTTGCATTGTAGGACCAAGTATATATATTCTAGTGGGCAATAGGAGACATTTTGCAGGGTATGAGTGGAGTACAACTGTCGGTCTGAGTCCGACCAGATGGCCCTCGACGGCCCAGCCATGGTCCCGCCCGATTGGGCTCCCCCTTAAAAAAACACTTGCACTTCTGCGCAGTCGCGCCTGAACCGGCGTTCACTGAAGCGCGCAGAGGGAAGCCAGGAGGGGCCTTCATGTGTCAGTCCTTTTGGGCCACCATCACTCCAGTCCCACCCTGATGGAGTACCAGGGCATGAGATTCTCCCGATGGGACTTTGCTATGGTTCAGAGATCACATTGGGGAAATAAACTTAAAACAATTGTATTATTATGTATTTATAGAGTGCCAACATATTGCGCAGCGCTGTATCTGACAATGTGCTGTGTGCTCTGTTCGAACAGTTTGACCTGCGCCCACATATTAGCCCACCCTACCCGCAGGTTTCAGAGGAGCCCGCACATCACTAGTAAATCACTAGTAAAGGACAACATATTGCATTGTTAACTTCCAGTATCTTCCTAAACAAGGACTTACGGAACCGAATATTAGTTTGTTGTCTCCCCTTTATGCTAAAGAACAGCAGGAGGGCAGAATTATGAGAAATCTCCCCTGGTTTTATTTAATTTGTTCAGATACATTCATAGAGCAGTTACATGCTTCTGTTACATTACTATGAGAGATATCACTGCCCATTACAAGTGCCCTATTGTCTGTCTCACACTGAACCAGCAGTAATCCAGGGTGAACAACTATTCCCTCTCAGATATCCCCATAGACTTTAGTTCATCAGATAAACCAGGAGATTTGTCTGCCTTTATTTACATTTTAGGGGGAAAAAATTACATACCGTATATACTCGTGTATAAGCCGACCCGTGTATAAGCCGAGGTACCTAATTTACCTAAGAAAACTGGAAAAATGTATTGACTCGTGTATAAGCCTAGGGGCCCCATGTCGGATTTCAAGATGTGAATGTGTCAATGAGGTGCTGCACCTAGGAAAGCAGAAAAAAGGTACCGTACGCTCCTTCCGCGGCCCCAACACACCTCCCTCTCCCATAGCGCAGGACTGTCTGTGTGATCCCATAGCGCAGGACTGTCTGGACCTGAGAGCCTTGCAGCTCTGATAAAACATTTGTCAAATCTGGCGACATTGCACCTGTGTCAGGCTCATTTAGGTTATATTTTTGTTTGCACTTACTTAATATTGAGCATGTTCCTGTACCGTAGATGCGCTCCTTCCGCGGCCCCAGCAGGACTGTCTGTGACTGACTGTGTCGCCGCCCGGAGCAGGTCCAGGAGCTCCGGGCAGCGCGTCCTTCCCTGCCGGCGTTCGCTCCCAAAATGGCGGCGCCCATGGCCGCCACGTGGGTAGCGGCGCCGGCCGTTAAGCTATGGATTCTGGGACATGAAACTAAAAAAGGAAAATGTAAGGTTTCCAGAAGTTCGTTCCTGTAGCCGTTTCTATTCCGTTCTCCAACCGGTATAGATCCTAAAATCCAATAATCTGTGAAACAGAGCTTCACAAGGAAGCCCAGGAAAAGACAACAAGAAGAAATGATGGAAATATAGTGCAGTATATCTTAGATATATTTGCCATCTCTCTGTGTGATCACTCTATCTATGATATCAATTTTTTCGTGGAACCCACTCCAACATTCACCAAAACATTATTATCTTTCATTTTAGTGGGCCACCATCAAGGGAAGGTGGGTACTCACAAACTTTTAAAAATGATGTTCCTGTCTGGGGGTCCTTTCAATGCTCTTGTCCGAATTCCAGTCCTGATTCGCTAAGGAAAATGCGCTTCATATAGTGTAAAAAATATTGAAATAAATAAAACATAAGCCTGGAAAAGACAGTTAATTGCCCAATCTGCTTGGTTTTATGTGAGTGTCATTTTAACTTGTGTTTTATTTATGAAAAAACGTTATAAACATAAACTGTATATGAAGCGCATTTTCCTTAGCAAATCCGGACTGGAATTCGGACAAGAGCATTGAAAGAACCCCCAGACAGAAACATTTTTAAACCTTTGTGAGTACCCACCTTCCCTTGATGGTGTACCACTAAAATTAAGGATAATAATGGTTTGGTGAATGTTGGAGTGGGTTCCACGAAAAATTTATATCATAGAGTGATCACATGGAAAATATATCTAAGATATACCACACTATCATTTTTTGTTGTCTTTTCCTGGGCTTCCTTGTGAAGCGCTGTTTCACAAATTATTGGATTCTAGGACATGAAGCAGTGGTGTATATTAGTGATGTGCAGGTTGAGAAAAACTTGACCTAGACCTGCGCCTGCCCGACCCACACCCGCCTTCCCCTCTCCATTTATAGACCTGCCCAGTTGATGATGTCACAAAAGGGGTGGGTCTGGGCAGGCACAAGTCTGTAAGATGGAATCCAGCAGGACCCGCAAGAGGAGCAGCATGATCAGCACCAACCCATCCAACCTGGGGGTATCGGGTGTAATGCGTACCAGGAGACCGGCGCACATTCTTACCTTTAGACACGCTGGCCCTCGGGCCGAAATTAGGAGAAGAGGCGCTGATGTCACGTAATGGTCCCAAATTTGAAAATAAAAGCGATTGAAAATAAAAGTGCCCAAGTTCTCAGTTTCTCTGACTCAGCCAAAGCCTTTATGTGTTTGGATCTTCTGGATTTTGACCTTATTGCCTGTTTCTTGATGCTTGCCTTTTGACCCTTTGCCTATCCACGACTCATCTCTGCCTGATCCTTTGTACCTTACTCCGAATACCTTGGCCGTGTTTAGGATCCTAGTCTGCAGCAGAAAGTCCTGGGGCCCCAAAAGGGTGCCGGTGAAAACCGGAATAATGTAAGGCTCTCCGACTGCACCTAAAAGATATTCTGTCAGTCCTTGGGCTCCTATACCTACAGAGCGTAACATTGGGCCTGCCTGCACCTCACTATTGTATATACCATACAGGCACCAGAAGACCCAGCAGTTTTATGGGTGGACCTGGGGGGATTATATGGTAAAATTAACAAGAGCACAAACGAAACCCCCTCAGCCCACCTCCTGAAACTCATGGCTACATCTGAGGTCTGCTTCTAGCGTAGGGCAGCACAAGAAGTAGGATCACAGAAGTCCCTCTGCTTTCCAGAGAATCTTTGCTGTACCTCCTATAAAAAGCATAAGTCCTAGAATCCTTCAGTTCACAATAAAACGGGAGGGAGGGTGGGACAACATTACTCTGTGAGCCTACGGGAATGGTTTGCCAGAGTTTTATGGTTTCCTTTTTGGAATATCAGCATTTATACACATTTTCTACATAGGCCCAACAAAATGAGCTCATGTCAAAAAGGGGATGTTTATTCCCTTTAAAATAATTGTAAACCAATGGATTATGAGGCTAAGCGACTTCCCTGGCAGATAAAGCAAGGCGTATAATAGGTATGGCAGCACCTATAAACAAACATAATCAAATGCTGGCGTAAAAAGAGCACTCGCTGTTTAGACTTCAGCATCCACATATAGTTCTTCCAACCTGCACTGCTTCCATTAATAATGCTATTATATGTTATAAGAATATACCAAGATCCCCATATGATCTTAAAAATAAAGTAGAAAGCAGAGAAGCTTTTGGTTTCCATAGAGATGAAACTTAAATTATGCATCTTAAAAATACTTCCAGCTTTATTTATTTATTTTTTTAAAGACACCATTCACCTCATTTCACATTGAATCTCAGCAGCGTTTATTCTACTCAGCTGCGGAAACACAATAAATTAAAGTAAGAGCCACGGCAAGGTCACCCTAGGGGAATTTACAAGGAAAGAAAGTGTTAAAAGGGCAACAGACGCGAGTAGTGATGGACGAATAAATTTGGCAGGCGCAAATTTCGGTGTTTTGCCGCGGGCGAATAGATTTGCGAAACTTCTACGTCAAAATATTTTGGACGTGCGGTGGAAAAGTCGATTGCGTCAAAACTGTCGCACATCGACACTGTTCGGACACCCATTGACTTTAACACTGGTGTCAAAATTGATGCAGGCGTCAAAAATTTTTTGGCATTTCACAGGAAATTATTATTAGGTAATGATTATTATTGGTGTTACAGAAGTGGGCAGATATCTATCAGACAGGTTAGAAAATCCTGTGGATCAAGTGCCCCGTCAACGCAGTCCTCTCCTAACCCAAGTCTGGATTATGATCTAAACTTTGGACAGGGGCCAACAAGTAGATCAGCCGGATTTATACCAGTGTGTGGGTGGCCAAATCAGGCAAAGAGTTTCACAATCTCACCAAACAAGCAGATCTTGTCATATACAGTATAGCTAAGCTTTAGTCAGTCAAATTACTATACCCAGTGAAAAGCCTTATATAATATAGTACTCCTTATCTCTTAACCTGGGACATGGGTATCAGCTGGGGGAAAAGGACATTAGACCTCTAGGGGGACACATAATAGAGTCTGTGAAGATACGGAACGCATAAGGCTATGCTTTAAAGGAGAATTCAACCCTTAATTTAAAAAAAAACCCTATCCCCTACCCTACATAGACCCCCTCCTTTCTCCCCCCAGCCTATGGGGCAAGTTTACTAAAGGGCGAAGTGGCTAACGCTGGCAAAAATTCATTAGCGAAGGAGATAGACTCTAGCGCTACTTTGCACTCTAACACCAGGTGAATTTTCGCTCTGGCAAACGGACGTAACTATGCAAAATCGCAAAAAATCACGGATTTTACTGAACGTTACCTCTTGCGCCAGACTTGCCTTCGCCACCTCAGACCAGGCGAAGTGCAATAGAGTAGATAGGACTTCCCAAAAAACGCTCTTTTCCTTTTTTCAGGGTGATTGGCTGCAAAAGATCGCAATTTTTTTTTTAGGGTACCCGGCTTCCCCCCCTACATTTCCTTACATATGGCACATAAACTATACACTGGGCTCATGTGTAGGGCAATATAACAACTTTGTGTAGTGTAATGTATTTGCTGCTACATATACGTCCATTCAACTTTAACTTCCCGCCGTATGCAAATTAGCCAACGCTAGCACAACTTCACTTTGCTTGCCGAATTAACGCTAGTGAAACTTCGCCATCATTGGGCAACCCTGGACTCAACTTCGCATTTTAGTGAATTAGCGCTGTCCTGGCGAATATTTGCCTGGCGAAGAGTGGCGATATGAGCGAAGCCGTCGCTGGCCAATTTCCTCAGGTTAGTGAATTTGCCCCTAAGTGTTACCCCGGGCAAATGCCCCTAAAGTTTTACTTACCCCTCGCTGCAGACTCAATCATCAGAGTTCAAGGGCGCCATCTTCAGCCACTTCAGTAATCTTCAGAATGAGTCTGGCGCTTCTGCAATTTTTGTGATTTTCGGTGCATGCCCAGTTCTCGTGAAACAGAAAATTGCTCCAACTGCGCATGCGCCGCCACGCCGGTCTCATTCCGGAGAGAAGAACATGCCGCCCGTGAACTCTGATGCCTGAATCTGCACCGAGGGGTAAGTAAAACGTTAGGGGCATTTGTCCGGGGTAACAGGCTAGAGGGAGCAGGGGGTCTATGTAGGGTAGGGGGTAGGGTTTGAATTCTCCTTTAAGTATCTAATAAACTACACTCCTTTTTACATGTCTGTTTGAAAGATTGTTCTTTGAGTGCCTGCTCTACTACAATACGGTTTGGATCCGCTCCCTTGGCTGAAGGTTCAGGGCAGTGCACCTAGACCCCCTCCTATACTTGGTGAATTAAAACTTAAGTGACCTTCCTTTCTCTTGGTGTATTGATGACACATAGCCTCCCTTATGTCTCTCAGTGGGAACACAGAGCCTAAAATATGAACAGAAATGAGTCCGGATGTAGTGTAAAAGTCAGACACGGGTGGAATTTTATTTTAGCATGATCCGATAAAACCATCTACTTTTCGTTAAACTGATGGGGTGCTACTTTTCGTCAGATCCTTTCTCTGCCTGACCTGTCCGAATTTAGATCCAACCAGATCGCCCACCTTTTTGCAGCGCAATTCCCAACTTCCCCTGTGCAAATACAACGCACGATGGTGGAGGAGTTGCTAGCTCAGCCCACTAAAGCAAAACTCCTGTCGCATACGTATAAGCACTTGATCTCTAATAGATATGACCCCAGGCCCAGAGTGAAATATAAGTGGGAAAGTAGTGGAGTCAGTGTGGATCCAGATGATTGGGAAGAAATTATAGACAACCTTTACACTCCGTTAGTAAGTGTTAGAGACAAACTTATCCAATTTAGGATCATACACCAAACATACCTCACCCCGCAGAAACTATTTGTAGTGGGTAGAGCAGTTTCACCCGCCTGTCCTAGATGTGGTGCTTCTGTCGCCAACTTTATGCATTTAATGTGGGACTGCCCAGTGATACTCCGATTTTGGAGAGCAATTGTGCAGTTTATGGCTACGGAACTGGAACTTCCCCAAATACTTAACCCTGCCACCTGTCTTCTGGGCCTTCTTGATTAGGTGATACCTAGAGTAAATACTAGATGCCTGATGAGATTGCTTCTCTTTTATGCGAAAAAAGTGGTTGCCCTTCACTGGATGGGCCCTTCGCCCCTGACGCTGAGTTGATGGATTGGACTAATTAACTCGCAATTGGAAATATATAAACTCACGTACCTTGCCCTGAGGATGCCCAAAGAAGTTTGAGAATATATGGAATCCTTGGATCGAGTCACCTGCCACCTCAACTAACAACTGATTGACAATTTTCAGCCATACTTCCTTCCCCTCTCCCTTTTTTATTTTCTTTCTTTTCTTAATCTGTTTTCTTCTCTCTACTCTTTATGTCGTAAAATTCAATAAAAATGAATCTTTAAAAAAAAACAAAACTGATGGGGTGCTAATTGTATCGCTCCTAACATTTGGCCTCAACAGTCGACCGGACAGGTTGAAAGTTTTTCATTGTGAAAAAGTGATTAAAGGATAAGTGAACCTTTAAAATAAGTAAAATTTATACAAGTGCTGTTCTGAGCACTTTTGCAATGTACATTCATTATTTCTTTTTTTAAATTGCAAGATATTAAAAAATACCTGTACTGTTAATATGAATGAATTTTGGTACAACAGCACCACCTGCTGTTGTACCAACCCCCTGACAACCAAGTAGTCAAGGAAGTTGTCAGGAGAAAGAAAGAGGCTGCTCTGATGTTCTTCTGCTTAGGAAAGATTTGTGCAAGGTTGCTAAATCTTTTCCTAAGCTGCAGATGGCCTCTGTGAGCTCCACTGTGCTTACTCTGCAACGAGGGGTAATTACAGGCTATGGGGCATTTATTGATGTTAACACCTGTGCAGGGGGAGCAGGGAGGGGGGGACTATAGGAAGTAGAGGTTTTTATTAGCAAGGGGGTTTAGTTCTCCTTTAGGGCAGAGACACACTCAGATTCGGGGAGATTAGTTGATCAGCAACAAATTTCCTCTTCTTCGGGGTGACTAATTTCCCCAAACTGCCTTCCCATAGGCGGGGTGGCACTCAGAGTGCTTCATTTTCTGAAGTCGCCCTTTGGTTGCCTCACGAGAAAACAAAGCGCTCCGAGTGCCACCCCGCCGGTGATTTACATTCTGTCCGGCGGGAAGGCAGTTCGGGGAGATTAGTTGCCCCAAAAAAGAGGAGATTTATCGCTAGGCAACTAATCTCCCCAAATTTGAGTGTGTGCCCTTAAGTCAATGTGCACTGTGCGTGCCTTTTGTGAAAGTAAACAAAAGAACAGATAACCATCGGTCAATATTTGTTAGATATTGTAGCCTACACAACAAAGATATGATGAGAGTCTCCTCACATATCGTTTAGTATGGATAGGTAAACAGTTTGTCCAAACAATTGTTTAGCTGGCAAGATCGTTCTCAGAGCGATCTTGTGGCCAGCTTTACAGAGGTGCCAGTAATAGAGGTCATAGGTATTAAGCTGGTAACAGAAGGCAGAAAATCAAGTTCAGGTTCAGACAAAATCGTATTTACAAGCCAGGCGAAGGTCAGGACCAGTATCAGGAGTAGTCAGAAGGAAAATCCAAAAAGAAGTCGCAACCAGGTCAAATGTCAATACCAGGAATAAATATCACAAAGAAAGCCCAGTGTCAATCTGGAAGACATCGAAATGCATGCACTAGAGTGCAAAGAAGAGCGCAAATTGACTCATGTGCAAAGAGCCCTGACTGACACGGTCAGTGAAATGGTGAGCTCATTTGCCATAGGGGATACTGAAGATCAGCTATTCTGAAATTGCATAATCACCCAAAAATGTATACTAAGGCAAGGAGGTGTTTTGTAGCATTTTGTGTCTGCACAAAGCGCACCTTTTATTGTTATCCTAAACCTAAATCCTCTAATTCCAGGGCAGGAGCGTATTTAAAGGGATACTGTCATGGGAAATTTTTTTTTTCAAAATGAATCAGTTAATAGTGCTGCTCCAGCAGAATTCTGCACTGAAATCCATTTCTCAAAAGAGCAAACAGATTTTTTTATATTCAATTTTGAAATCTGACATGGGGCTAGACATTTTGTCAATTTCCCAGCTGCCCCAGGTCATGTGACTTGTGCCTGCACTTTAGGAGAGAAATGCTTTCTGGCAGGCTGCTGTTTTTCCTTCTCAATGCAACTGAATGTGTCTCAGTGGGACATGGGTTTTTACTATTGAGTGTTGTTCTTAGATCTACCAGGCAGCTGTTATCTTGTGTTAGGGAGCTGTTATCTGGTTACCTTCCCATTGTTCTTTTGTTTGGCTGCTGGTGGGAAAAGGGAGGGGGGTGATATCACTCCGACTTGCAGTACAGCAGTAAAGAGTGATTGAAGTTTATCAGAGCACAAGTCACATGACTTGGGGCAGCTGGGAAATTGACAAAATGTCTAGCCCCATGTCAGACTTCAAAATTGAATATAAAAAAATCAGTTTGCTCTTTTGAGAAATGGATTTCACTGCAGAATTCTGCTGGAGCAGCACTATTAACTGATTCATTTTGAATTTTTTTTTTCCCATGACAGTATCCCTTTAATATTACTTCAACTCCATGGCCCAGTGTTGGACTGGGACACCAGGGGCCAACCGTAAAACCTTAGACCAGGGGCCCACTCTCAGTACTAACATTCTTCATGTCCTCAATCAACCTCTATTTTCCTAGTTTGTTTTCTAGGCCTTCGGCCTCGTGTTTTTATATGGTCATGAAAGTCCTCGGTAACTTATAATGTCCTTATATTTTACAAGAGGGGGTACTTTATTCACTATATAAACCATGCTTAGTGATGTCACATATCAAATCAATGAAGTGGTTACTTTGTTGTTGCCTGTATATTTTGTATGTGGGGTAGTACATTTATAAGACATGCGCCTGGGAACTGCTCTGTGTCTATTCATTTGCTTTCAATCCAGTAGAACTGAAAACACAAAGGCCTTAAAATGCACAGTTTTTTTTCAAGGTGGTTTTAAGAATTCTGTTCTTTTTTTTTATTGTTGCCATATATTTGTGTTGAGCAGACAGTCCTGATATAATGTAATAAACCTGCGACAGTGGTATTTATAATCCCGTGATATAGAGACCTTGGATACCAGGGTGCTGATCTGGAGAATGGTAAGTGCATTTGTTTAATCAAGAAATGTAATGAACTAATGAATGTATAAATCCTAAACATTTATGACATTTTGAGAACAAGTGAAATCACCTGCGAGTGCCAGTTCCAAAAGTCAGACGCTTGAAAAATTATAATGAATTTACATTTTAAAAAAACACATTTTAAAGGGGCCGTATTCTTCTAGGTGCTTTCAGAGACAAATTGGAGTATATTCATAAAACAGGTGCCATTTTACTTCGCTTGATTGGCGAACAGCAGTAAGGATAGGACTGCACGAGCGTTTTTCGTCGGATCAACGCCCGGCACAAATTCGGATGGAGACGCAGGCATCAAGAATCTAATTGGACTGAACTAAAAGTTGGAGGTAACAACTACATTACATCCAACGCCACACAACTGTTGGGTGTGGAAGCAGAAAGCAGCGTCTTCATCTAAAGGTGGCCATAGACTCAAAGATCCGCTCGTTTGGCGATGTCGCCGATATGCCACTAACGGCATGGCTATATCGGGGGTAATTCGAACGATCGAATTACGATGCGCCAAGGGGCTCCAACGGGTCGGTCGGTTAAAAATCAAACCTTCCCGATCGATATCGTGGCCAGATATCGATCGGGAAGACCCGTCGGAAGCCCCCATACACGGGCAGATAAGTTGTCAAATCGGTCCAAACGACCGATATCGGCAGCTTTATCTGCCCGTGTATGGCCACCATAACAGTCAGTTGTTACCTCTTGACTTTTCATTCAGTGCAATTATATCTTGATGCGTGCAACTCCATCAGATTTTTCAGGCGCATTTTGTCGCTGGGTGTCGATCCAATGAAAAACACTTGTGCAGTTCTACCCTAAAACTAAAGCAGGCCAGACACAGGCCCATAAAAGACAGACAGACCTAGTTTGCAGCTTATTGGCCTGTGTATGGGACCCTACGATGGGCTTCCTCGACTGATATCTGGCTGAAAAGCTGGAAGATATTGATCGCTGGTCTCTAGTCTGTTACTTTGCAGAACATTTTAGCAACGCAGCTCTGTATTTTTTTGAACAACAGCAGAATAAGCTAGGCAACAGAACCGAAAGCATCAGTTGGTTGTCTTAGAGGCATGTTTATCAAAGCTTGAATTTCTAACTCATGTGAGTTTTTAAAAACTCCCCTAAATTTAATATAAAAATATAATTTTTAAAACTTGGATGAATGAAATTGACCGTAAAACACGAATCAAAGTCGATTTGAATTTTAAAAACTTGATTTGAGATTTTTCAAAAACTTGAATGTCAGGAAGGCTGCAAACAACTCAAAATTTATCCCTGGACCTCTCTTATTGACTTAAACAGCAATTCGGCAGGTTTTAGGTGTTTGAGTTATTAAAGGGCCAGAGTATGATAAATCTAAAAAAATCTAGTTTTTTACAAATCTCGAATAGAATTTGAATAACTCCCTAGTCAAATTTGACAGTTTTGACAAATCTGCCCCTTAGAGTGGAAAGTCAAGAGTAGGGAGATCTCAGGCCTTATTATTCATGGTGTTAAATCCCTACTAAGGTTCGAATACGTAATTTTGAGTTAAGAATTTTCCCTTGAATTATTAATTCTTAAGAATTCCCTTGAATTATTTGAAGATGTTAATAGCAGTGATGAGCCAAACTTTTGCCAAGTTTCGCTGCAAAAATTGCACCCTATACACTCCAATGGGAGAAATAAATGTTGCCCGTTAAAAAAAATGTACCATGCAAAAGTTGTGGTTTTTTTTCAGAAGAAAACTCGATTTGAATTCTATTAGAGTTTTCGGGTCGGGACAATTTGATTGAATTTTTTCATTTATAACATATCATTTGAATTGTGACTAAAATCGAATTAAGTAGTTTGAATCAATTAGTTTAAAACAATTCACATTACTCTAAAATTCAACCTTTAATAAATAACCCCCTTAGTAAAAAAATATCAAAACTGGTACAGGTATAGGATCCCTTATCCCTTATAGGAGCTTATTCATCACGCTGTGTAAAAAAAAAAAAAACAGCTACAAAATACCCCACACATCACAAGGCATCACTGTGTACCTCTGTGTAAAAATTCAGTACAAATGTAAGTAGCCATTTTAAAATGCTATGGGAAAATATGGTATTCTTCCATTTCATTTTATGCCAACGTAATTAATTTGCGAGTTATTTTTCCTGCTGGGTCTCAAGCTGGCCATAGTCTTGTGGGTTTTGTTCATTGCAATGGACTAACCCTTCAGATTACATAAAGTAGTAAAAAGAACAAATCAGACGATGTTCTGGCCATGAATTGACAGACAGCAATCATAGGAAAGTTATGTCCGACAAATAGTAGTGACAGTCTCTTATTGATATTGGCAGATAGGTCGTGATGGGCGAATTGATTTGCCAGCCGCAAACTTGCAGCAAATTTCCATGTTTAGCCACCGATGAATAAATTCAAGAATTTGCAGTGAAAATTCGGTAGCGTCAAAGTTTCAAAATAGACGGCGATGATTAACAGGTGCCCATTGACTTTAATGGATGCCGGCGGCAGACGGAATAGCGGCAACTGGGTGTCCGATTCGGTGCACCGGCGTTGATTGCGGGCTAGGCTCGGCGGCCCAGTTCAGGACTGTCTGCGGCCCGGTGGTTGGGGACTCCGGTACTAAACAACCAATCGCCTTGGTACGAAAAATGTTTGGATGAGCCACACACAGTCTGAAAATCGTAGAAATTTTCTTTTCGTACAACTATATCTTTGTGTCCATGGCCAGCTTTACTTGCTGCTGGAATTTATCCCATTGATTTTTCCCATAAATGGATTATATGTGGCGAAGTAAAAACAGCATCACATCCAGCGTTCGGACAAC
Organism: Xenopus petersii; assembly: GCA_038501925.1. Classification (NCBI taxonomy): domain Eukaryota; kingdom Metazoa; phylum Chordata; class Amphibia; order Anura; family Pipidae; genus Xenopus; species Xenopus petersii. Next base: position 184,982,408 of record CM076674.1, on the reverse strand, counting down.
GTACAATAAACACACACCATGATCAATTTGTCGTTTATTTTATACAAATTTTGACACTATTTCTCTAGCTTTAATTGTTCTATACAGTATGATAAATAGCTGACACTCCCCTTCAAAAATCGGCTGAGCTGAAGTCTGCCGACCAGTATAAAAACTATGCTAATATCTTAGAAACCACTCAAAACAGAAAATGAATATTAATGTAAATTGCAAAAGTGCTCAAAGGACCACTCTAAGAAAAGTTCACACTAATTCAGTTTTTGGGGTTTAGTTGCCCAAAAACAACAGCTTTTTTTTTTTTGCAGAAAGAGTCTCATGAAGTTGGCAGTAAATATGCTCCCTCATGCAAGTACAATAAGAAAATATTATTTTTTTTTTTAGCAAGTACAGTTATTTCCACACTTGCGCTATTTTAGATGATGTAACACATTATTATAAGGTGCAGTTTAACACTGTTCCAAATAAAATACAGGGAGACTACACTCACGATGAAATGCTGGATCAGTTGATCACAGACTATTGAACACCGTGGAGATAAATTTTACATACCAAATCACAAAATGTAATGTGCTCGTTTATGTATTGAAAGCAAAGTCCTGCATTGGGTGGGATACACCCTAGTTATCATCAGAAAAGAGATTTTTTTTCCCTATTGTTGTCCGCCTCAACTCCTGAAGATGTCACTTCCAGTTTCAGATTGCAGATAAGACAGCTGCGTGTCAGCTCAGGTCTGGGTTTCAGATATTGGACTCTACACAGCACCAAGCTTAGAACCAGGGTTTCCCTCTGCGGAAATGTAGCTTTTAGAGTAGAACTACATGGGTCATTTTCGGTGCGCGTCCATCTGGAAGTGCAGGCGTCACGTCAGATGCACCGAATATAAAGTGTAAAGTAATACTAATGTCGCACGTACAAGCTGATTGCATCCATCGGATGCGAATGCTGCATGTTGAGTCTTCATCCGACAGTCGAGTTGGATGCAATTAGCTTGTAAGTGCGACATTTATATTACTTACATTAGATCCGGTGCATCCAACGCGACGCCTGCGTTTCCTCGCCCATGTATTTCTACCCTTAGGGGCATATTTATCAAGGGTCGAATTTCAAATTGAAAAAAACTTCAAAATTTGAATTCAAAAAGACCAACCGAAATTAAGTCGGAGTTTTTTTAATTTGTATAGGTCCGTTTTCGATCTCATAGGTCCGTATTTGGCCGAATTTGAATTGTTCGAATCGAATTAATAGCGCAGTCGATCGAATTCGATTCAAAGTTTTTCCCAAAAAAACCTTTGATTTTTTTAAAGTCCACCACTTGACTCCAGATGGGTTCTAGGAGGTCCCCCATAGGCTAAAACATCAATTCGGCAGGTTTTAGATGGTGAATGGTCGAAATCGAATTTTTAAAGAGACAGTAAATGAAAATTTTGGATTTCTTTTCAAATTCAAATCGAATTTGGACTATTCCCTATTCGAATTACGAATTACCTTTCATAAATCTGCCCCTTAAAGTTAGCATAGGAATCTTTTTCCCACTCTTTTTCCCACCCCTAGTCACCTGACGCGCGCTGCTGCATGAGCTGCCCTAGATGGTGCTGTCCTGGTTGGGACCTCTAATAAGTGGCTTAAAGCAGCTGGTATTTACAAGGTTTTCTGCGCTGAGAACATTGAATATGCCTTTTACTACCATATTTTCATTTATTTTTAGGAGCTCACCAAACATTAAACTCAAGCTGCCCTAAAGGGGAAACCAAAAGCAGTTAATACCCAAAGAAACTTTGCTGTAGGTAACCTTCTCCTACACAGTTATTCGTTCACCCACAAGCAGGGATGCGTGAATCAGAGTTGTTTAGATTTGCCGAAAATTTGTGAAACAGCAAAAAATTCACCAAAGGCATTGAAGTCAATTGGGCATTTGTTTCAACATTTTTCAAACCGTGTGGCATTTATTCATGCCACGCACATTTTTTTTAAAGGAGAACTCGACCCCTACCCAGTACCCTACATATTTCCCCCTCCCTGCCCCCCGGCATAGGTAATAACAACTATAAGTGCCTCTAATCCTTTACTCACCTATATAACCAGAGTAAGCGCAGTGGAGCTCATGGGCAACATCTTCCGACTCTTCGGATTTCTTTTGCTCCTTTTCCTTCCCTTCGGCAATTTCCGGCACTTTTGGCTCATGCGCAGTTGCTATGAACCAGAAGACTGCTCCAACTGCGCATGACCTCCGCTGCGCTTACTCTGCACCTATAGGGGGGTAAAGGATTAGGGGCACTTATAGGTGTTATCACCTATGCGGGTGGAGCAGGGGGACTATGTAGGGTACTAGGTAGGGGTTTTTATTTGTGGGGAGGTTAAGTTATCTTTTGACTATACATTATGGCCTTTTTATGGCCTTTTTTGTTGCATCGAAAAGTTTCACTCATCCCTGCTGACAAGCTTTCCGCATTGTGGGTAGTTGTGGGTTCCACTGAAATAGTCATATAACAGCTCAACTGCAGCTTTCAGAGCACAAATACAGATGAATGTCACTAATGCATAAGGCCAAAGCAAGTGATCATCATTGGTTTATAGCAGGAGCAATAAGGAGGCGTTTTGTGCTTAGAACATGCATGGAAATTTCTAGGGGCAAATTCCCTAACCAGCGAAAATTCACCAGCGATGGCTTCGAAGCCATCGCAACACTTCGCCAGGTATAAATTCGCTAGGACAACACTAATTCATTAAAGTGCGAAGTTGCCGAAGTTTCGCTACCATTACTTCGGCAATCAAATCGAAGATGCGCTAGCGTTGCCTAATTTGCATACGGCGGGAAATGTTAAAGTTACATGGACGTATATGTTGCAGAAAATACATTACACTACACAAGTCCAAGGAACTTTAATAAATAAAATAGAGTTGTTATATTGCCCTACACATGAGCCCGGTGTATAGTATGTGCCATATGTTAGAAAATGTATAGGGGAATCCAGTTACCCAAAAAACATTTTACGGACCTTTGCAAGCTTTCACTCTGAAAAAAAAAAAAAAGGCGCCAGAGTTTTCTAGGACTTGCTCTGAGGTGGCGATGGAAAGTCTGGCGAATGAGGTAAATTTCACTAAAATCTGCATTTTACTGAATTTGCGGAGTTACATCCCATCTGCCCCTACTTTCTCTCACGCCATTAGTATTGAAAATAAAAATACTCCAAAACAAGCTGCTGAGAGGTTCTGAATGTTGGATCTTAAAAGTATCGTGTTTTTTTCTGCTAGATCAAGAAAAAAAATGTATTTCCACCGTCTGTAGGATGCAGGCACTCAAGCTGTTGAATGCTGGCAAAGACAAGAGACGCTTCCTGTTTCTATGATGTACAGATGTCCTGCAAGCAACACGGTAACCATGGTGTCAGTGGTCGGCGCCGGAATGAGTGGGCTCCTTTTCACCATTCCAAGGTCTACGTTCATCGAAACATTGTTCTGATGCCATGTTATCCACACACGTGCCAATAAACTGCTTGCAAAGTACAGACAACTTGCTGTGGTGGATAATCTGCTTCATGGCAATCTGCGAACATAGAACCGTATGGTTGAGTCGGTTTCTCAAAACTTTTTGAAGTGCTAGTTAAATATTTTTGCACATTTTTCAGAATGCTTTCAGTGCAGAATGCTGCCATTGCCTTCAGTGGGTAGGGTTGCAGGTCATCCATCCATGGTGTTTCTGAAAGACGTCAAACACAGGACACATTTTTAGTCAATAACTCAGCTCATAAAAGCCAAATGACTTTAAAAGCTAAAGAATTTTAACGCTGACTTTCTTATACTATACCTGTACACAATCAATTCAATACTGCTTAACTACCAGAGGAAAAGAAGTTAAATGTCACTGAGTTTCCTCAATCCTGTTCCTTTTCCACATCCACTGTTCTGGTAATCCTCGTGCCTTACATTGGCCAACCACATACCCTCTTCACCAGATCAGCCCAAGGGCCAAAGGACAGAGAGTGTATAAGGGGCCACACACAGTATGGCTCCCTTCCTATTGAACAGTTATCCCGAAAACAAGGGTAGAGCAATGCAACGCCTCTTTTGCCACCTATGAAAAATAAATGGGCCAGAGTGAACATTAACTGCCATATTGTTTTTCCATAACATTCAATAACACTACATACTGAAGTGATGGGCGAATCTGACCATTTTTACTAAAATGCATTGAAGTCTATGGGTGACAAAACATTTTTGATGCGCAACAATTTTTTTCACCCGTTGGAGTCTATGGGCGTCATTTTCACGGTGAGACTTGGAGAAAATTTTGCTCATAACGAATTATAAGGGATAATGTACTCCCTATTGTAAATGATAAGGATATTAGAAGTCACTGAGGGGTTGTTCTGTGACCATATAAAGGCACAAGGCTACAGGCTGAGTTATACAGGGAACTCTGAGTATCACTCATGTATTATAAGGGATAATGTACCCCCTACTGTAAATGAGAATATTAAAAGTTACTGAGGGGTTGTTCTGTGACCATATAAAGTTACATGACTACAGGGTGAGTTATACAGGGGAATACCACTCATATTATAAGGGATAATGTAATTTATAGTGTAAATTAAAAGATTGGGGACTTATGTGACCACATAAAGCACTTCTGTAAGTTGTTTGGGGGTGAGGGCCAAGGAATCTACCATAACACAACCATTATTTTCACTGCTTCTGTTCTTTTATTGTAGGAGGACAATTTACATTATATGGGGATGAATATGCCCCACTTTAAACAGCAGTGGATCCATTTTGGAGTGTTCGCACTTTTGCATACTATATATACACTTTCTGTACCATGTAATAAATGTTATTTTGCTGGAGTCTTTCCTCATATCTTAAAAACATTATGCACAGTGACCAGATCATGCAGGTTTGGAGCTCCCACATTTAAGCAGAACACATTTAACAAGCAGTGAGTGTAGATTGGATCTGTTATGTATGGGCCCATTTTAAGGTTCTGAGATATGGGTTAAACCTCTTTGATATAAACCAGTCATGTCCCTGAACATGGAATTGACATTAACCAGCAAAAAGTACAGTTAATGTACACTTGCATACATAACGGATAAATAGGTGTTACAAATAATTCCATGACCCGCATAACTTTGCCTGTAGTTGTCTCTTTACATACAGCCCTGACCAGATCCCTGTAGCGATGTCACAGGCTTGCCAGTTATATACTGCATGGCTAATTAGCGGTTACATAGGTGCGCACCATGTGTAGTGCATTCTGTAGTATGATTAGCCATACAGCATGTGGATTCAGTATGCAGCTAGTGTACAGGTGGCAGCCCTTCATCCCTCCTAAAGGAGCCCCCGAGCTTTGCAGTGTAAACACGAAGCTGCCTCGTTACTGAACAGGATCATCTCTCCCTCTCTGTGGTGACCCTGCTGACGTATCTGGTATAAACAAACTCAGCTCTCCATGAGCCAGCGTGCCTACCTTCACAAGCCGACTTCTCTCTCATAGATGAGCATTTTCTCTCCCCATATACCTCCACAAGCTTCACCTGTTTCCTCACTCTCCATATACCTCTAAAAGCTTGTCTTTATCTTCTCATACTCCTACATAAATTACCCCTCTCCCCCATAATCCTACATAAATTGCCCCCCCCCCACACCTACATACTCTATCCCATCTCTAGGAGCACCAGCTGCCCCTCTCTCCTTCCCCATGCCTCTGAAGGTGGCCATACACACACTGATATCAGTATATATTGTGTGTGTGTACGGTGGGAGACGAGCCAACGATTTCGGCAGAAAACTTGGATATCGGTCGGCTTGTCAATCGGCTGAGGCGGAAAATTTTGATCGGGCTCCTTTGAAGGCACCTGAACATCGGCCATTGTTAGTGCTGAATCATCAGATATGAGTAGAATTCTATTGTTTCTATATGTGATGACCCAGCTCTACACGTGTGTTGAAAGGAATGAGCTTTCTTGGAAGTATCGTAATTGTAACGTCTATGGCCACCATTAAGGTATGAACTTTCCTTTTCCTCAGACCATGAGCTTGTCTCTTTTCCCACAACCCCCTGGAGGATGAGCTGACCCCCCCTTTCCCCCACAAACCTCCAGGAATCAGCCCCTCTTCAACTAAAGGTGGCCATACAGGGGCGGATAAAATCTGCTGACAGACCAAATCGGCAGCTTATTGTATGGGGCCCTCTGACAGGCTTCCTCATTCGATATATGGTTGAAAGTTAAAAATGCCGTCGGATTGCGGACTGCATCTGTTCGTTGATTGCGGTCCCCAGACCCAGATTTGTGGAGATGCCCAGCTGCTCTATGGGGAGCACTCTGGACGCGCAACCTGTGAGGGCTTGTGTAGGCAGGCGCTAGGACCAATTGGCCTAGGGGCACCCTCCCGGTAAATCCGGCGATGGAGGTCCCGCTTTCCGACCACCCATAGTCCTGTATTATGATCAGATTGTTGGGCCCTACGTCTGATCAGTCCAGTATTGGCCACCTCAGGGTGGGGATATCGGGGAGAGATCGGCTTGTTTGGCTGTGTGTATGGCCAGCTTTACCCCCAAGACATTACTTAACGATCGCCTCCCCCCCATACTCCATTAGCAAACCATCCCCCTCTATCGACTTCACCTCTAAATATGAGTTGTTCCCCTCATTAGTCTTCCCCCTCTTTTTCCCTATCCCATGAGCCGGCCATCCTCCCTCATTTAAGAGAACACGCGGGCCCCTCTCCAAACTCCTCTCTATGCGCATGAGGTGGCCCCTCGCTCCCCTCTAGCAGCAGTAGGACACGCGTGGCGTGGGAGTGTGTGAGGGAATACACGTCTGTGTGGGCAGTTTGCGCACGAAGCGGCCTCAGTGAGTCAGGCGCTGTACCGAGGGGGGAGCGAACGTCTTATTCTCCCGCGCATTTCAATGTGCAGCGCGTCATGAGTCTGACGTCAGAACCTTCCCTGTTGCTAGGGTAACCTGGGCAGTGTGTCAGCTGAAAGAACCCCCCAACTGCCCCTCCCCCTGCAACTAACGGACACAATAATAAAGCTGGTTGAAAGAACGCTCTCTGTTTAGTCTCCCCTCCTATCACGTGGCTCGGGCGAGTCATGTGCTCCTATGGTCATGTGGCTTTCCCGTTCCGGTGCAGGGAGCTGCTTCAGGGAGTCACCAATATGGCGACGGTGCTAGACATCAAGATCAAGAGAGCCAATAAAGTCTATCGGGATGGGGTAAGAGCAGCGCGGGAACGGGGCGTGGTTACTATCCGCTGTAGGATTAACCCTTTACCCGCCCCAGCCGCTGGGAATGCCGGGAGTTGTTCTTTTCTTTCATCAAGTGAACTGTTCCACTCGCCTCTGGTGAAACGGGTTGTTCACCTTTAAATTACATTTTTAGTATGATGTACAGATCTCACCAAGAGAGCTGAAAAGCAGGAAGTAGTGTTCTGGCGATTATGTTACACATCCAGTCACTCCAGCCTTTATACATTACATTTTTGCCTAACTAACTATATTAGAAACATTTTTTTTATTTTGCACAGCCTATTTATTTACCCACTTTTTATTTTTACACTGAACTGTTCCTTAAACATTAAATAAACCCAATAGGCTGGTTTTGCTTCCAATAAGGATTAATTAGATCTTAGTTGGGATCAAGTACAAGCTACTGTTTTATTATTACAAAGAAAAAGGAAATTATTTTTAAAAATGTTGATTATTTGATTACAATGAACTCTACGGCCTTCCCGTACTTCGGAGCTTTCTGGATAATGGATTGCCAGATAGCGGATCCCATACCTGCAACACCATCCCATTATTCCGCCATAATCGGTGAGATATGCACAGTCAGTTGATAAATAGATGCATGGCCATGGGATATATATACCTGGGGGACCATTAAAGGAGAACTAAAGACTAACTAAGAAGTAGCTAGAAATGTTGTACTTGTTGTACTGTAATGTTTTGTGCTTCTGTACCAGCCCAAGGCAACCACAGCCCTTTAGCAGTAAAGATCTGGGTCTCCAAAGATGCCCCAGTAGCTCCCCATCTTCTTTTCTGCTGATTCACTGCACATGCTCTGTGCTGCTGTCACTTACTGAGCTTAGTAACTAGAATCTAACAGTCACAATAAAAGCATTAGATTCACATTACATGGCAGCACAGAAACCTTTGCAATTCGCATAATTGAATAATCAGCCCTGTAGCATCAGCTTCTATGGCTGTCAAACCTCATTTTCTGCTTGACAAGCCCTAAGCTTAACTTCCTAACAGCCGCCCAGAGCTCACTGAGCATGTGCAGTGCCACTGACACTGGAACGGTGGCCTAACAAGAACCAAGATGGGCATCATCCTGGATCATTGCTGTTATATTACTGCTGAACTTATGGGCTGCTACAGTAAGTTCAGGGTATAAAAATACAGAATTTCTAGCCAGATTCTTATAATGGAAGCATTTGTAGTCATTGGAGCATTAAGGCAACCATACACAGGGTTATGGGACTGACTGCACCGCAGGACACAGTATCACACATTAATATTATTAGCCACATGGAATGTTCTGTATATTTGTAAGCGACCCTTTAATGGTGGTGTGTCCTCAAGCTTTGATTATGGGACAGAAACATAATATTTTAAGTAGGGATGCACCGAATCCAGGATTCGGTTCGGGATTCGGCCAGGATTCTGCCTTTTTCAGCAGGATTCGGATTCGACCGAATCCTTCTGCTCGGCCGAACCGAATCCAAATCCTAATTTGCATATGCAATTTAGGGGCAGGGAGGGAAATTGCGTGACTTTTTGTCAGAAAACAAGGAAGTAAAAAATGGTTTCCCCTTCCCACCCCTAATTTGCATATGCAAATTAGGGTTGGATTCGGTTCGTTATTCGGCCGAATCCTTCGTGAAGGATTCGGGGGTTCGGCCGAATCCAAAAAAGTGGATTCGGTGCATCCCTAATTTTAAGTACACTGTATAGTTTAGGAACAAATACCTGTAAGTTGAATTTCCTTATTGCTGCTGCCACCTGCTGGCTAGAAATGCTTTGCATTCCCTTCTGTAAAATCTCGACAGTTCTAGCTTATAAACTCTTTGCTTATAAACATTGTTTTATTATCCAAACTAAACAGTTAATTTCTGGTGGAACAGATCGGAAGATCATCTCCCGTAGACTCCATTTTAGTCAAATACATTTTTCTAAATTATTTCTTTTCTCTGTAATTAGGGATGCACCGAATCCACCATTTTGGATTCGGCCGAACCCCCGAATCCTTCGCTAAAGATTCAGCCAAATACCGAATCCTAATTTGCATATGCAAATTAGGGGTGGGAAGGGGAAACATTTTTTACTTCCTTGTTTTGTGACAAAAAGTCATCCTTGTCCCTAATTTGCATATGCAAATTAGGATTTGGTTCAGATGGGCAGAAGGATTCTGAATCCTACTGAAAAAGGCCGCATCCTGTTCGAATCCCAAACCGAATCCTGGATTCGGTGCATCCCTATCTATAATAATAAAACAGTACCTTGTACTTGATCCCAACTAAGATATAATTAATCCTTATTGGAAGCAAAACCAGCCTATTGGGTTTATTTCATGTTTACATGATTACGATCAAGTACAAGTTACTGTTTTATTATTACATAGAGAAAGCAAATCGTTTTTAAAAATTTGGCTTATTTGGATAAAATGGAGTCTATGGGAGATGGCCTTTGCGTAATTCGGAGTTTCTGGATAACAGGTTTTCCAGATAACGGATCCCATACATGTGATGCATTTGAAAGGACATCGCCGTATGAAAATAAAGTCTTGTGATGTTGCTCTGCTCAGAAAATGAAGTTAGTGATAAGAGAAGAGTCGTGTGATGTTCCTCTGGTCAGATCTAAGCAGAGCACAAGACCTTTTCTTTTCTCACAAAGTTTCAAAGTGGGACGTTTCCTGCTATTCGGAGCACCTGGCTCATCACTTTGGGGCAACAGAAATTCTGACGATTCAAAAACATTTATTAGGACATTTCAGGTGAAGGCCTTCACCTGTAATGTCCTAATAAATGTTTTTGAATTTTTAACCACATTTTGGTTGTTTTTTTTTTTTGGAGAAAACTCACAATTTCTGTTGTTGTTTCATATACATGCACCCACTGACTGGGGTGTACAATGAGTATATTCTCTGTCTCTCCCTAGTTTTGTTTATTCCTGTTATTGGACTATAATATACTTTGGTAGGGCTTATATTGGCATTTTGCACCATTCTCTCCATTTGTTAGAAATTCTAAAGAGCCAAACCATCTAAAACATGTGTCCATGAAGGTCTTGTTATAAAGCTATTAATCTGCTTGTTTAGTAGAAACAAGAGATCCTCTGCACTCAACCCATTATCAATATATCCAAGACAGAGACACCTTGTGCATACTGCCACTGAAAAATGCCTTACCCTTTAAACAAAACAGGGATTGTTTGTCCATATATTGCAATATATTTAAGCTGGCCAACTATGTCAAAGTCATCCCTTATCTGGCCAGTCCTACGCTCAATTTTCATCTGATTCATTAAGAATTCTACTGTTCAATTATACATTTTACAAAGGGACTAAGTTTTACCCGCAACTTACTTGCTGCTTTCAAAGTAAACTCCAAACTTTGGATGCCCTTTTATTAGACACCAGTGGGATCACCTGACTATAGCTGGGAAGGGTGGGTAATCTGCTTGTTTGTTCTTCTGCCGTAGGAAATCTTATCAGGTGTGGTGGTGGTGATGAGTAAGGACACAATCCAGCACCAGGGAATTACTCTGACCATGGAGGGGTCGGTCAACTTGCAGCTCAGTGCCAAGAGCGTTGGCGTTTTTGAAGCTTTTTATAATTCAGTAAAGGTAAGTGGGGTGGGGACTATTCTCTTATGAAAAGAAGAAATGAAGCCTAAAACTAAATCTGTCTAGAAATGCTGTATTTTATATGCCATAGAGGTTCAGCAGCAGGGGCGGATTTTAAATAAGGCTTGGGGAGGCTAAGCCTCCCCAAACCTGCTTGGCAGTTAAAGGAAAACTATACCCCCAAAATGAATACTTAAGCAACAGATAGTTTATATCAAATTGAATGACATATTAAAGAATCTTACCAAACTGGAATATATACTGTATTTAAGTAAATATTGCCCTTTTACATCTCTTGCCTTGAGCCACCATTTTGTGATGGTCTGTGTGCTGCCTCAGAGATCACCTGACCAGAAATACTGCAGCTCTAACTGTAACAGGAAGAAGTGTGGAAGCAAAAGGCAGAACTCTGTCTGTTAATTGGCTCATGTGACCTAACATGTGGTTTGTATATGTGCACAGTGAATCTTACGATCTCAGGGGGCGGCCCTTATTTTTTAAAATGGCAATTTTCTATTTATGATTACCCAATGGCACATACTACTAAAAAAGTATATTATTATGATAATGGTTCATTTACATGAAGCAGGGTTTTACACATGAGCTGTTTTACTCAGTATCTTTTAATAGAGACCTCCATTGTTTGGGGGTATAGTTTTCCTTTAAGAAAAAAAATAGCGTTGGCCATGTTAGTGATGCAACAGGGGCAAAGTGTTTAAACTGTATCTTATAACAGAATTGTGCCCACTGCCATGTATCACATGCTTGTACTGTATAATATACTTGGGTTGCCAGTACCCACTAACTTTTATTATATTTAGGACTGTACCCACTGACTTACCATATAAAATGTGTGATACCTATCCAGAATCCAGTTTTTTCCAGAAAGCTCCAAATTATGGGAAATTCATCACCCTTAAACTCCATTTTAATAAAATAATTACATTTTTTAAAAATGGTTTCCTTTTTCTTTGTAATAATAAAATAATTCCTTCCTTGATGCTATACTAAGGTATACTAATTGTTAGGTTTAATTAATATTTACATGTTTTTAGTAGACTTTAGGTATGGAGATATGGAAAGATACGTTTTCCGGAAAACCCCAGATCACAAGCAGTCTGGATAACAGGTCCCATATCATAGTGTCCACTGCTTCTCAATATATTAAATACTTAGTTTACCAGTATACACTGGGGCACATTTACTAAGGGTCGAATTTCGAAGTTAAAAAACTTCAAAATTCTACCATCGAATGTGATACTTCGATAGTCAAAGTATTTTTTCGATTGAAAACGGCCGTTTACAATTTAATCCTTCGAATCGTTCGATAAAAACCTTCGACTTCAAAATAATTAGCCCAAGACTCTAGGAGGGAGGTTCTAGGAGGTCTCCCATAGGCTAAACAGCAATTCGGCAGGTTTAAGGTGGCGAAGTGTCGAAGTCAAAGTTTTTTTAAAGATACAAAACTCTAAACCTCAGTAGTTCAAAAACAAAGTAACTAAAACTCATTTAGACTAATTTACTGTATCTCTGACTCCATCCTTCCTTAGTTAATACTTATCAGCATTAAGGATGAAAAATTCACTTTAAGACTGCCTGTATATTGCCACCTTTAGCCTCCCCCAACAAAAAAAATCACCCTCCGCCTATGTTCAGCAGCCTTATAACAGTAATGATCCAGGACTTCAAATGAATCCACAGGAGGTTGCCATCTTGGATCTTGTTAGACCATCTCCGGAGTGTCAGTGGCACTGCACATGCTCAGTGTGCTCTGGGCTGCTGTTGAAAAGCATAGATTGGGGGCTGTCGGAAATCATCAACACAGCAGAAATTCCATCTCTCATTTCACCCGAAGGAGGTGATCTCTTCACTCACACCTCCCACGTCTACTGTAGGTTCTGAATATCCTGCACAAACACAGGCAAGGCTTTAATTACAGTAACTCGTAGCAACCAGGCCAACAGTCTGATCACATAGGGGCTAACTGCTTTGGCACTCAACACAACCCTTACAGAAAGACTTAATGGATGCATCATGGGAAGTCATAGGCTCAGGTAGTGGGCTGGCCTAAAACACTGTCATGGCCGCTTACAGACGCAATAGCAAGGCATATATGTAAAATGGATCTCACTGATACTATAGTTAATTCCCAGATTATCTGGAGGTTCTGCTTCCTTTGCTTTTCTTTACTTGCTGCACTTGGTCAGTCACTTTCATATAATCATATTTATTTCCTGACAGCCCATTCAGATCATCAGCAACTCAATGGAAATGGTCAAATCCGGAAAACTTCCCAGCGGCAAAACGGAAATTCCCTTTGAATTCCCTCTGAACGCGAAGGGGAACAAGGTCCTGTATGAAACCTACCATGGCGTGTTTGTGAACATACAGGTATGGGGGGGCAGCATATTTATTTATATATATATATATATATATATATATATATATATATATATATATATATATATATATATATATATATATATATATATATATATATATATATATATATATATATATATATATATATATATAAGGGGAACTACACCCAAAACGTGTGTTTGTCTAAGGAAAGAAAAGGGAATTCTAAACAACATTTCAATGAACGTTCATTACGTTTTTAATATTTTCAGTGGATTAAAGGGATTTTACTATGATAAATATTGATCTGCGACTTCCTGATTGGTCTCTGATTTTTTTTTGTAACTTTTGGAACTATGTGTCCTACTTTGCCTCCCTCCACCTGGCAGTGTAAAATGCTCTCTTGCTGCTGGCTATCACTCAACCCGCTAACCAAAATGCTCTTAGAATTACAATATAATTGTTTTTTTTTTTTTGTGGCTAATTTTGTGACTGCCATTTGCTGCTTCGTTGCTTAGGATAGTAAGAAAAATCAACCGGTCACTGGAGTCACTATAGAGGAAACAGACCCTGAAGTCGCAGGGGGACCCGGGGAACAGGGGGCCCAGACTGTGGGGTCTGCTTCCTCTATAGCTAATAAATAAAACTCTCCTCCCCAGCTGCTTTCTCACCTGCGGCGAGTAAGGGGACGCAAGTCAGGTGGAAGTGGGGGGAGTCAGGATGGGGTGTGGGCGGGGCAGAGATGAGGCAGGAAGTGGGTGGGAGGATGGGGATTGGAGTGCTCCAGGCCCCTCTGAAGATTTTTTTGCAGGGGTTCCCAGTGCATTCTCGTTGCAACCAGGGGACTTTTTGCATGGATATTTAGCCAGTTATGCTTATCCAGTGAAATGCTCTCTCTAAAATGAGTTGTTCACCTTCGAGTAAACATTTAGGGGCCTCACTGTGGCAACTTTAGGCGAATATTGAAAACGCATCGCCACGTGTGCATTAGCGCAGGCGACTTTACATTGTAGCCTATGGGGAAAAACGGTGAGGCAGTTCGGGGAGATAGTCGCTGAAAAGATGAGGCGATTAGTCGCCAGACGATAAAATCTCCCCGAATCTCCTCGTGTGGACTAGCCCTAAAGGGGTGGTTCACCTTTAATTTAACTTTTGGTATGGTATAGAATGGCTAATTGTAAGCAACTTTTCAATTGGTCTTCATAATATATATATATATTTAATTATTTGCCTTTTTCTTCTGTCTCTGACCCCATCTAAATAAAACAAATGCTCTGTAAGGCTACACATGTATTGTTATTGCTACTTTTTATTACCCATCTTTCTATTCCGGTCTCTCCTATTCATATTCCAGTCTCTTAGTCAAACCAATACATGGTTGCTAGGGTAATGTGGACGCTAACAACTGCATTGCTGAAACTGCAAACTAGAGAGCTGCTGAATAAAAAGCTAAATAACTCAAAAGCCACAAATAATAAAAAAAATGAAAACCAATTGCAAATTGTCTCTACGTCATACTTGAAAGGTGAACAAACCCCTTTTATTGTGGGTTCTCCATGGGTTGTTGGGCCAAGATTAAGGCTCAAAGCATGCTGGGAGTTATAGTCCAACAACATGTGGGCAACTAAGGCCGGCCAGTTAACAGTGACGTTTCTGTTCCTCAGTACACCCTCCGATGTGATATGAAGCGCTCCCTTCTTGCCAAGGACCTGACGAAGTCTTGTGAGTTCATCATTCACTCGTTGGTAAGAAATCTGTGTGTGTAATGAATAAACCAGGGTCGCTCTTATTGGGATCCCTGATAGGAATCGAAGGAGCTTATTGGTTACATCTGTTCTTTGTCTGCGCAAACTGACTAACGTCTCCATTTGTTGCTTTTTAGCCCCAGAAAGCCAAGTTCCCACCGACCCCTGTGGACTTTACTATTACACCAGAAACTCTACAGAATGTTAAAGAGGTACATTTCTATTTTTTTTTTAATTCAAAGCCCGAGGTCCCTGCTTTCAGTCCCCCATTGTGAAAAAGGACAAATTACAATGGGTTCAAAGGGTTGGATCATCCTTACGTTAACATTTAGTACGTTATAGAATGGCCAGTTCTAAACAACTTTTCAATTGGTCTTCGTTATTTATTTTGTTATATTTTAATTATTTCCAGGTTTCAAAAGAATTAAAATCAAATGCTCTGTAAGGCTACAAATATATTGTTATCGATACTTTTTACTTATCTTTCTAGTCAGGCCTCTCCTGTTCATATTCCAGTCTCTTATTCAAACCAGTGCATGGTTACTAGGGTAATGTGGATCCTAGCAACCAGATGGCTGAAATTGCAAACTGGAGAGCTGCTGAATATAAAGCTAAATAAGAAAAACGACAAATAATAATGAAGACCAATTGCAAGTTATCTCAGAATATCATTCCCTACATGTAACGTAGAGCAGGTGGAACGTAGGGAATTAGACATGGGGGCTGACCTCCCTAGAACTTGCCCCTGTGGCTGAATCTCAGGTTTAGCTGTGCCCGACCCACACTGGAATATGAAAACACACGTTTATTCACTGATTTATGGTAATTCCAAATACTGTGGAGCCACCCGATGTGCTTTGCTTATTGCCAGCAATTTAGTTACAGTTTCAAATAACCACCTCCCCCACCACCATGTAAAACTTGCACTTACCTGATGGACCCAGACGCTCTTCCTAATTGGCTTTTGTTGTGCTTGTTAAAGGACCAGTAACATCAAAAATTTTTTTTACAGAATTCATTAGAATACCACGAAAAAAAACACCAAAGACAAATAAAATCTTAAATTAGCAAAGCCTTTATTAAGAAATAACTTACAGAAACTCCACTTCCTGTCCTCTACAGAAACAGCGACACGGCGACCATCCATACTGCGGCGTTTGATTTCTCCTCCCTGTCTATTCTAGTGACACTGTGTTCTCTGCCCCCATCTCCTTCTCCACCTCTGTGCCGATACCTCTTCCTGTGCTGCCAGTAGATTATCCGTCCTTCGCTACAATCAGTTGCTGGTGCCTGTTCTACTCCTGTTCTATATCCAGATGGGCACAGTACAGCATGGAGTACTTCGCCATTACCAAATCCCTGAGGTCCCAGAATGTCAGCACTTCTCATCCCAGGCAGCAGTAAGCACAATCCTGGCTGAACTGCGAAGTGGCAGTATAGTAGAGCTGTACCCCAGTGCCCCAGTCCGAATTGCTCGCCCCTCTCTAGCAGTGCCTATGGAAAAGCAAAGGGTACTCACTGTGCCCATGATTCTTCGCCGGCAGTCAGTGTTTGGCTACAGACAACAGCTCTCAGGCACTCGTGCGCCAGTTGGATCGCTCATTCCGGCAGAGTGAAGGCTGCCACTCCGCAGTTCAGCCGGGATTGTGCTTACTGCTGCCTGGGATGAGAAGCGCTGACATTCTGGGACCTCAGGGATTTGGTAATGGCGAAGTACTCCATGCTGTACTGTGCCCATCTGGATATAGAACAGGAGTAGAACAGGCACCAGCAACTGATTGTAGCGAAGGACGGATAATCTACTGGCAGCACAGGAAGAGGTATCGGCACAGAGGTGGAGAAGGAGATGGGGGCAGAGAACACAGTGTCACTAGAATAGACAGGGAGGATAAATCAAACGCCGCAGTATGGATGGTCGCCGTGTCGCCATTTCTGTAGAGGACAGGAAGTGGAGTTTCTGTAAGTTATTTCTTAATAAAGGCTTTGCTAATTTAAGATTTTATTTGTCTTGGTGTTTTTTTTTCGTGGTATTCTAATGTATTCTGTAAAAAAAAAATTTGATGTTACTGGTCCTTTAATGGGACGTCCTGCTGCTCAGGCTTCCACTAGCCACACTGCTTGCCATCACATTAGTCAATCACGTGTGCAGCAGCAAAAGCAGATAACACAGTGATTCCCACACACTGAGGGGCCCATTTACTTAGCTCAAGTGAAGGAATAGAGGAAAAATAGTTCGAATTTTGAATGGTCGAATATGGCTACTTCAACCATCGAATGGGCTACTTCAACCTTCGACTACAACCCTCGACTTCGAACGATTCAAACTAAAAATCGTTAGACTATTCGACCATTCGATAGTCGAAGTACTGTCTCTTTAAAAAATTCTTCGACCCCCTAGTTCGCCACCTAAAACCTACCGAGGCCAATGTTGGCCTTTGGGGAACGTCCCCATAGGCTTCCTAACAATTTTCTGATCGAAGGAATATCCTTTGATCGATGGATTAAAATCCTTTGATTCGTTCAAATCAAAGGATTTTTATCGTTCGATTGAACGATTATTCCTTCGATCGTTCGATCATAGGAATAGCGGTAAATCCTTTGACTTCGATATTCGAAGTTGAAGGATTTTACTTCAACTGTCGAATATCGAGGGTTAATTAACCCTCGATATTCGACCCTATGTAAATGTGCCCACACTTGTACCACTTCTACAGCTAAATGGGCATCATATCTATATAGTGTCAGCAAGTTGGGTAATGTCGTTCTATATAACAAACAAGTCTTTCAGAATGAAAATGATCTATTAGGAGCTCTTTTGGGGAGCTTGAAAGTGATGCTTAATGGGGTGGTTCACCTTTAAGGTAACTTTTATTATGTTATAGAACAACCAATTCTGAGGACCTTTTCAATTGGTTTTCATTATTTATTTTTTTATAGTTTCACAGTTATTTGCCTTTTTCTTCTGACTCTTTGCAGCTTTCAAATGGGAGTCGCTGACCCCTTCTAAAAAAAACAAATGCTCTGTAAGGCTACACGTTTAGGGGCAGATTTATCAAAGGTCGAAGTGAATTTTCAAATGAAAAAACGTAGAATTTCGAAAGTAATTTTTGTGTACTTCGACCATCGAATAGGCCAAATTTGACTTGGACCTTCAAAAATTCAACCACTCGAAAATCGAAGTACTGTCTCTTTAAAAAATTTCTACTTCACCACCTTAAACCTGCCGAATTGCTGTTTAGCCTATGGGGGACCTCCTAGAACCTATCTGAGGTTTTTGGGCAAGTTTTGAGAAATCAACATTTTTTTTTTTTGAAAAATCCTTTCGAATCATTCGATTCGAAGGGTTAAATCGTACGATTTTACTTCTATCATACTTCTATCAAATACTGCCGTTTTCGCTGGAAAAAATACTTCGACTATTGAAGTTCTCAAATTCGATGGTCGAATTTCGACGTTTTTTAACTTCGACATTCGATCCTTGATAAATATGCCCCATATTGTTATTGCCACTTTTTATTTCTTTCTATTCAGGCCTCTCCTATTCATATTCCAGTCTCTTATTCAAATCAATGCATGGTTGCTAGGGTCATTTGGACCCTAGCAACCAGATGGCTGAAATTGCAAACAGGAGAACTGCTGAATAAAAAGCTAAATAACTTAAAAACCACAAATAATAAAAAATGAAAACCAATTGCAAATTGTCTCAGAATATCACTCTCTACATCATACTAAAAGTTAACCCAAAGGTGAACAACCCCTTTAAAGAGATACTGACACCAGAAATTAAACTATTTTTTAATTTTTACATCTATTATAACATTGTCGTTACATTAGGGATGCACCAAATCGGTTCAGAATTCAGCCAAATCCTTGTGCTTAGCCACATCATAATTTGCATATGTAAGTTAGGGGCAGGAAGGGAAATCTCGTAACTTTATTTGCATATGCAAATTAGGATCCGGTTCGTTATTCGGCCAAATCTTTCACAAAGGATTCAGGGATTCGGCCAAATTGCATCCCTAGTTTTAATGGTATTTATAATTTAGCCCTAAAAGTATTTGCAGCTGCTTTTACATTCCCCATGTGATTCCCCATGTTCCTCTATGTAATATTTATGCAGCAGGAGTTCCAATTACTTAGAGAAGGAGACCTGTTAGTGAAAAACCAGCAACATGACCTATAGGTAAAATTTTGAAGAGTAGGTTTTTTTTTAGGGTCCGTATCATTTTAAGTAAATGTTCTAAAAAGCATGGAGGGTAAACTAACCGCAAAGGATCAGCACCTGCAACATCTGGCACAAGATTTCCAGCTGAATGGCTTCAAGGTGTAACACTGGGGCACATCATTCCAACAGAATTAAAGTAAAGATCAGGGATCCCCAACCTTTTGAACCCCTGAGCAACATTCAGAAGTAAAAGGAGTTGGGGAACAACACAAGCATGAAACATGTTCTTGAGGTGCCAAATAAGTGCAGTGATTGGCCATTTAGTAGCCCCTATGTGGACTGGGAGCCTTTGTTTGGCATAGGGTTGCCACCTTTTCTGGAAAAAAATACCGGCCTTCCTATAGATTTATCTTTTTTTTCCCCCTATTAATAACATTGGGATCAACCATCATTTTTACCGGCCAGAACCCTAGTTTGGCAGTACAGCTGGTTTTTATACAACCAAAACTTGCCTCCAAACTCGGAAATTCATAAATAATCACCTGCTTTGAGGCCACTGGGAGCAACATCCAAGGGATTAGTGAGTAACATGTTGTTCATGAGCTGCTGGTTGGGGATCACTGCTCTAGAACATACTAAATGTACCTTTAAAGTAGGGATGCACCGAATCCACTATTTTGGATTCGGCCGAACCTCTAATTCTTTGTGAAAGATTCGGCCGAATACCGATTTTTTTTCCCCTTCCCACCCCTAATTTGCATATGTAAATTAGGGGTGGGAAGGGGAAAAAAATGTACTTCCTTGTTTTGTGACGAAAAGTCATACGATTTCCCTCCCCCACCCTGAATTTGCATATGCAAATTCGGATTCGGTTCGGCCAGGCAGAAGGATTCTGCCGAATCCTGCTGAAAAAGGCTGAATCCCGAACCGAATCCTGGATTCGGTGCATCCCTACTTTAAAAGGGTGGGGTCTGCCTTTAAGTTAACTTTTAGAATGGCCAGTTCTTAGTAACTTTTCCATTGGTCTTCATTTTTTCTTTATTATTTTTAATGGTTTGCCTTCTTCTTCTGACTGAGCTTTCAAATGGGGGTCACTGACCCCATCTAAAAAAAACTAATTTATTATTTCTACTTTTTATTACTCGTCTCTCTCTCTATTCATGCCTCTCCTATATACAGCTCAAGGCATGGTTGCTAGAATGATTTGGACCCTAGCAACCAGAATGCTGAAAATACAAACTGGAGAGCCGCTGAATAAGAAGCTAAATAACTCAAAACCCGCAAATAATACAAAAATGAAAACCAATTGCAAATTATCTCAGAATATCCCTCTCGACATCATACTAAAAGTTTACTCGACAGTGAAAACCCCTTTTAAAGTCTGGGTGGGATTCTAGAAGTTGTCTCAGTAGCAGGGGAGGCCATGGAGCTGTTAAATAGACGTGACCTAAGGATTTCTTTTATCTGAATTCATTGTTACACACACTGCTTTTACTTTGCCTCCTGTGTGTTTAGTCTCATTCATTGATTCATCATTTGCTCTAAATCTCTATCTTCCCAGAGAGCCTCCCTGCCCAGATTCCTCATCCGAGGGCACCTGGACTCCACCAACTGTATGATCACTCAGCCTCTGACTGGGGAGCTGCTGGTGGAAACGTCCGAAGTCGCCATTAAAAGCATTGAGTTGCAGTTGGTCAGAGTGGAAACCTGCGGTGTGTGTGTATTGCCCCTCCCCCTTAGGATGTCCTGACTTCCGCCATGTGTTACTGGGCAGATCTGAATACTACAATGTTATATCATGGTTTGTCTCCTCTGAGCAAGAGAACATTGCAGTAGGGATGCACCGAATCCAGGATTCGGTTCGGGATTCGGCCGAATCCTTCTGCCTGGCCGAACCGAATCCGAATCCTAATTTGCATATGTAAATTAGGGGCAGGGAGGGAAATCACATGACTTTTTGTCACAAAACAAGGAAGTAAAAAAATTTTCCCCTTCCCATCCCTGTTCGGATTCGGTTTGGTATTCGGCCGAATCTTTTGCAAAGGATTCGGGGGTTCGGCCGAATCCAAAAAAGTGAATTTGGTGCATCCCTACTTTGCAGGGATATTTTATACGTCTTGAGTAAATAGCTGAGGCATCTCACATCAGACATTTTTCTTCTGACCTGATCCCCATCAGTGTCCGACCTCACTAATGCTCTTGTAGCTGAATGGAAACAAATCCCACAACAAAACCCTCCCAGTAGTAACAGTTGTAGTCACAAAACCCAGTAGGCCTTATTAGACATTGTTATTAACATGTATTATTATAGCGCCAACATATTCTGCAGCGCTGTCTAATAAATGGGTTTATAGAAAGAACATACAGAAATACATGTATAGGGACCAGTAACAGATACAAAAGGTGAAAAAAAGCTTACAATCTAAAAGTAGAAGGGGTTAGGACACAAGGTGTATGGGCAAGACCAAGAGTTAGCAGGGTTATGGGATGCAGCATATGGTATTGCCTGTAGTAGCTAAACAGAATAAGGTACATTTTAACTTTAACACCTTCCTCCCCTTCCCCATTTAGGATGTGCTGAAGGTTACGCTCGGGATGCCACAGAGATTCAGAATATCCAGATCGCAGAGGGAGATGTGTGCAGAGGGCTCCCTATTCCCTTATACATGGTATTCCCCAGGCTGTTTACCTGCCCAACGCTAGAAACGACCAATTTTAAAATAGGTAAGTCATTTACTGCATATACCCCCTCCATTTGCCGGTGCCATCGCCTTTTCCTAAAACAAATAGCAGCTTTCACCGGCGGCCATTTTTCTTCTGACACATCATCAGTAACATTGACATGTGCAAACAGGACACGTGTGCTGTAAAGTTCATGCAATGCAGGTTACACAGGCACTACATACTTTGATAAAAAGTTCTGAGCAGTGTAATGGTTAAGCTGAGCTCAGGAGAGGTGGTTAGGAGAAGAAAAATAGGATCAGACTGCTCTCTCTTCATTGGCTGTTAGACTGGAGGGTGTGTTTATTAATCTGAGCTGAGAAGAACTGAGCCAACAGGCAAAGCAGGGAGCAGAGTGGGTTAGAAGAGGAGAAGGAATTCTAAGTGATTGAGGTGATGTTGCAGCCTTACTATTCACCTCGTAACAACCAGAGTGACAGTTATCTAAAGATTGCAAAGAGGCCGTTCAAGGATTACATTTTTGTAGAGGGGGTTACATGTCCTTTAATAGCTCTGTGGATGGGCACTAATTGCTCCTGTTAGTTAAAGGAAAACTATACCCCCCAAACAATGTAGGTCTCTATAAAAAGATATTGCATAAAACAGCTCATATGTAAAATCCTGCTTCATGTAAATAAACCATTTTCATAATATACTTTTCTAGTAGTATGTGTCATTGGGTAATCATAAATAGAAAACTGCCATTTTAAAAAATAAGGGCCGCCCCCTGGGATCGTAGGATTCACTGTACTCACAAACATACCAAACAAACCATACATGTTAGGTCACATGAGCCAATTAACAGACAGAGTTGTGTCTTTTGCTTCCACACTTCTTCCTGTTACAGTTAGAGCTGCAGTATTTCTGGTCAGGTGATCTCTGAGGCAGCACAGAGACCATCACGAAATGGTGGCTCAAGGCAGGAGATGTAAAAGGGCAATATTTACTTAAATATATATTCCAGTTTGGTAAGATTCTTTAATATGCCATTTAATATGATATGAACTATCTGTTGCTTAAGTGTTCATTTTGGGGGTATCGTTTTCCTTTAAGGCTGAAACACACGCCGTGGCTTGGTCTGATCTGACGCGATGAGAGGAAACGGATGCATCGGAAATAAGGTAATAGACATGCCGGACCTTGTTGCTGAATGTATCCGACACGACTGTAGGATGCGAACGCTGCAACTTCATGCAACAGTCGTGTTGTGTCGCATGGATGCAGCAACAAGGTCCGACATTTCTATTACTTTATATTCGCCACATCCGTCTCCTCGCAGCGCGTTGGATCTCAGGAAGACGCATCGTGTGGAGTAATTCTAATTATAAGTGCACCCGTGCTGTTCATGTCAGTGGGGTGTGAATTGGAATGTTAGAGCTGCTAATCAGCAGGATCTGTACATGAGAAATTGCAGGGGATCCCGTTGGTGCTGCACTAGTGTAAAGTGTTTGGAACAAGTTAGTATTTGTGGGTCTATCATGGGGCCTATTCCTCACTGGTGTTTTCAGCCAACTGAGAAAACTGAATTTATACCTGTGTGGGTTCTGTTAAAGGGGTGGTTCACCTTTAAGGTAACTTTTAGTATGTTATAGAATGGCCAATTCAAAGCAACTTTTCAATTGGTCTTCATTCGTTTTTTTTTTTTTATAGTTTGTGAATTATTTGCCTTCTTCTTCTGACTCTTTCCAGCTTTCAAATGGGCGTCGCTGACCCCTTTTAAAAAACAAAAGCTCTGTAAGGCTACAAAACAAACAACAGTTGTTGATAACAGATCAGTGAAGATAAATCAAATCTATTTCCCCTTAGATCTGGGAATCCCAGGGAATGGGAACCATCCGTGTGTTACGTTTATCTTGTACTCAATGGAGCTATAAGGATGGTGACACACACTAAGATTCGGGGTGATTAGTCGCCAGCGACAAATCGCTTCTTCTTCAGGCGACCAATCTCCCCGAACTCCCTTCCCACCGGCTAGAATGTAAATCGCCAGCAGGATGGCACTCGGATCGGCTTTCAGAAGTCGCCCGAAGTTTCCTTGTGACTTATGGCGACTTTTGGAAAACTAAGCGTTCCAGGTGCCATCCTGCTGGCGATTATTCTAGCCGGTGGGAAGGGAATTCGGGGAGATTGGTCGCCTGAAGAAGTGATTTGTCGCTGGCGACTAATCACCCCGAATCTCAGTGTGTTACTGCCCTAAATGGTTAAAGGGAAAAAACTCCCACCCTGATCAGCTGATGAAATATTGTCTGGGGGCTTTTACAGGGGTAGTTCACCTTTAAATTAACTTTTAGTATGATGTAGAGTGATATTCTGAGACAATTTGCAAATGGTTTTTATTATTTGTGGTTTTTGAGTTATTTAGCTTTTTATTCAGCAGCTCTCCAGCTTGCAATTTCTGAATTCTAGTTGCTAGGGTCCAAATTCCCCTAACAACCATGCACTGATTTGAATAATTGATTGGAATATGAATAGGAGAGGCCTGAATAGAAAGATGAGTATTAAAAAGTAATAATAAAAATACATTTGTAGCCTTACAGAGCATTTGTTTTTGCATGGGGTCACTGACCCCCCCCCCCCCCATTTGAAAGCTGGAAAGAGTCAGAACCAAAAAAGCAAATCATAAAAACAAAAACTATAAAATAAATAATGAAGACCAATTGAATATGTGCTAAATACTAAAAGTTGAACCACCCTATTAAAATACTCAAAATTCTCATTATCCGACATGCGGGAGAGGAAAGCGCAGGTTAAAAGTTGATTTCTGTGTTGCAGAGTTTGAAGTGAATGTTGTCGTTATCTTTCACGACGATCACCTCGTCACAGAGAACTTCCCTCTCAACCTGTGTCGCATGTGATTTCCTGGACGAATCGGGCGCTTTCCCGCGTAACCATGGGGACAGAAGGACCTCCCACCAGCAAACGTCACTTTCAATGTACTAATCAACCTGACATTTTTTTCACTATCCCCCCTGCAGCACAGTGATGAAAGCTAACTGCCGATTGGTTGCTTTCTGACTGGAACGAGCCACAGCTTTGGAATGGACCAAAACAGCTGGGGGGGGGGGGGACATGGCACTTGTTACAGTGTTAATACAGAGTTTGAAAAATGTAAATAAATTGCACTTATTTAGAATTTTTTTTAGTTTTTTTTATCAGAGCTTCACTTTCAAGGACAGGTATGGGACCTGTTATACAAAAAGCCCCAGGTCCCAAGCATTCTGGATAACGGATCTTTTCGTAATTTGGATCTTCATACCTTAAGTCTACTAAAAAATCATGTAAACATTAAAAAAACCCAATAGGCTGGTTTTGGTTCCAATAAGGATTAATTACATCTTAGTTGGGATCAAGTACAAGCGACTTTTATTATTACACAGAAAAAGGAAATCAGTTTTAAAAATTTGGATTATTTGATTATAATGGAGTCTATGGGAAACAACCTTTCCGTAATTTGTTGCTTTCTGGATAACAGGTTTCCACATAACGGTTCCCATACCTGTATTTCCTTTTATGAATGAGCACCGACTCTAATCATCTGCCCCCGGTGTTTATGGGGTCGGTTTTGTGAAGTTCAGGAAATGCTGCCAAAAACAAAGGCAGACAATTGTTTAAAGGAACAGTTCAGTATAAAAATAAAAACCAGGTAAATAGGCTGTGCAAAATAAAAAAATTTCTAATATAGTTAGTTAGGCAAAAATGTAATGTATAAAGGCTGGAGTGACTGGATGTCTAACATAATAGCCAGAACACTACTTCCTGCTTTGCAACTCTCTTGCTTTCCACTGATTGGTTACCAGGCAGTAACTTGATGGGCCATAACTGTTGCTTTTGAATCTGAGCTGAATGCTGAGGATCAATTACAAACTCACTGAACAGTTATGTCCCATGTGGCCCCCCTTATAGTCACTGACTAACTCAGAGTTAGAGAGCTGAAAAGCAGGAAGTAGTGTTCTGGCTATTATGTTACACATCCAGTCACTCCAGCCTTTATACATTACATTTTTGTCTAACTAACTATATTAGAAACATTTTTTATTTTGCACAGCCTATTTATCCTCTTTTTTTTCAGCGAAGGCGAAGGCTGAACAGCTACGTGGTTCCTCATGTAAATTACTGTATATACTCGAGTATAAGCCAAATTTTTCAGCCCCCAAAATATGCTGAAAAACTCTCTCGGCTTATACTCGGGTCAAGCGCAAAAACGGTCGCCGGCGTCCAAGAATAGTCTCCAAGAATTGTCGCCGGCGTCCAAGAATGGTCGTCGGCGTCCAAAAACGAAACGCCGGCACCTCCAATGGGAGCAGAAAACCTCAATTTTTTTGACTGAACCAGAAGCTGCTGCATTTCTCACCCTCGGCTTATACTCGAGTCAATAAGCTTTCCCAGTTTTTGGAGGTAAAATTAGGTACCTCGGCTTATACTCGGGACGGCTTATGCTCGAGTATATACGGTACTGGCTCTGCCACTTACTCATCATTCTGTTCAATGTGTCACTAAATGTGAGTAAAACATATGTAGATGTGTGGACCACCCATAGGCTCCAGTAACAATGTGTGTAAGTCATTGAGGAGAGCTCCTGCCAGTAGACATGAGGGCAGCCATTCATATATAAGGTGAAATCATGATATTTGACAAGACTGTACTGGCACATTCATTAGATCTGCTGACAATCTAATGTCAATTGAGGGAATTACACAAGCTCTTGATCCTGGGTGAATTGCCCTTAAAGGAGTGCATCACCTTTGAAGTTAACTCTTAGTATGTTATAGAATGGCTTATTCCTTTCAGTTGGTCATTTTTGAGTTGTTTGAATAGGACATTCTATAACATACTAAATGTACATTTAAAGGGTGGGGTTTACCTTTAGTTAACTTTCAGTATATTATAGAATGGCCAGTTCTAAGCAACTTTACCATTGGTCTTCATTAATTTTATTGTAGTTTTTGAAGTATTTGCCTTTTTCTTCTGTCTCTTTCCATATTCCAACTAGGGGCTACTGACCATCTAAAAGGCTGTATTGTTATCTGTGGTCTCTCCTATTCATATTCCAGTCTCTTCTTCAAATCAACACATGGTTGCTAGGGGAATTTCTACCTTGGCAACCACATGTCTGAAATTGCAGACTAGAGAGCTGCTGAATAAAAAGCAAAGTAATTAGCTAAAAAAAACACATAATAAAAATGAAGACCAATTGCAAATTGTCTCAGAATCACTCTTTTATACCATTTTCTTTTGGTCCCATGAAAAGTGGAAAATGGAGGGGGGGGGTTCTGCTGTATTTGTATTTATACATATTGTGGCCAAAAATATCAAATTTGCACGTAAATAGCCTGACCCCACCACTGGGGACCATTCACCGACTTCAACTGTCCATGTTTAGAGAAGAAGAAACAATGCAACTTGCACCCCCCCCCGAACCTGGCTGTATAATTGCAGGTAAGTTTAAGGGGTACGGGGCCAAGCTATTATGCAGGGTTCTACAATAATCATCCAATCAGAGTTGTCTGTGCGCATCCTATTGACCACGGAGAGAAGAAAAAAGCAACATGGACGACATCAAGGCTTAAAAGTCCATCACTGGGGACCTTAAAGTTATCTAGAAGTTTGAGGCCCGTGGTGCTGTATCCAATCTCCCAGGACGTGGATGTTATGGGAAAATTGATCAACAGTAGCAAAGAAATGATACAGACTCCCACAGAGAAATGACCTTAAAGAGCATGTAAAGGCAAACAAATAAAATCACATTTTTCCATCCTTTAATGAAAAAGAAACCTATCTCCAATATACTTTAATTAAAAAATGTGTACAGTTTTTAAGAAACCTGACTGTATGCAGTGAAATTGTCCCTTCATTTACTGCTGTGGAAAGGAATTGTCAGACGGTCCCTAACTGCTCTGCAGGGAAACAATTATACTTATGAACAGCAGGGGGAGCCCCCGCCTTACTTCCCAGCCATGCAGAACTCAAGCAGCTTTGTTTGTTTCCCTGTAGAGCAGTCAGTGACTGTGTAGAGATTTGTATTGGATTTTATTTCTGCCTTTACATCCCCTTTACTGTTTCCAACTCCAGTTGCAGGGACAAAGATCATGGAGCCAAATTTAAACAGATAAACCGGGATTCTATTTGGAGGATTATTTTGCTGCAGCCACTGGTTCTGCAGAGTTGGAGAAAGTTTGTATTAAACAATACAAAAACTATAAAATCCACATTAGATTATAACAGCAGTTTGCAAAGGAAAAGTAGTCTAAACTGTCAGTAGAAAGATGTAGAAGCTCATTCATGGCTGTAAATCACTTATTACACGTTTTGGGAACAATCGATAATATTTTTAATAATGACACAAAGAAATGTGGAGACCTGGTATTGTCATATATGTTGTGCAGTAGATTCTTCATTTATTCATCCCGTGCAAAGGGGCCAATGACTTTGTCCACAGCTGTATATAGAAAAATTGGGGTAACAGTCACCCTGTTATAGTTCCAGGGGTACCCAGGGCACAAATAAACACTCACCCCAAATCTCCCCCTAACTGACCTTCAGACTGGGCCCCCTTAGCTCATAAGGTTACAGATATATAGAAACATTGGGGTGTCACCCTGCTATAGTTCCAGGGGTACCCAGGGTACAAATAATCACTCACCCCAAATCTCCCCCTAACTGGCCTTCAGGCTGGGCCCCTTTAGCTCATAACAAGGTTACAGATATATAGAAACATTGGGGTAACAGTCACCCTGCTATAGTTCCAGGGGTACCCAGGGCATAAATAAGCACTCACCCCAAATCTCCCCCTAACTGACCTTCAGACTGGGCCCCCTTAGCTCATAACAAGGTTACAGATATATAGAAACATTGGGGTAACAGTCACCCTGCTATAGTTCCAGGGGTACCCAGGGCACAAATAAGCACTCACCCCAAATCTCCCCCTAACTGACCTTCAGACTGGGCCCCCTTAGCTCATAACAAGGTTACAGATATATAGAAACATTGGGGTAACAGTCACCCTGCTATAGTTCCAGGGGTACCCAGGGCACAAATAATCACTCACCCCAAATCTCCCCCTAACTGACCTTCAGGCCCCAGTACATGAGACAACATAAAGGAGAGTCTTCACTTGATGACAAACCAGAGAAACAGACGCACGAGGCCCAGTGATTTGTGAAAAGTCCACATTTTAGTAAAACAAAGGAGAAAATGCAGTGAAAATCTCAAACAGGTTATGTATCCACAGTCACATAATTCTACAGGAGAAAACTAAAACAAAACAATTTAAAAAGCAAAGAGGGTGCACTGTGTGTATTTAAAGTGGCAGAACACATTTTTGTATTAAATAAAAGGTTACATGTGGGTGCAGAAATTGCAAATAAAATATTTCTTGCCAACGTTACTAATTTATATAACTAAAATGGACACGTCCTGCATATTTAAATGTTTTAACTTCCTAAAGTAATAAAACCACAGTGGTAAACCAATTAATTTTCTGTTATACAGCCAGGCCCTTACAGGTCCCATCTATCCCCACTGCAAACAGGAACTTGTTTATAATATTATTATTATTATACACAAAAGCCATGAATATCTCGTACATTATATCCTTATAAATGGTGACTAGTGATGTCATTGTTTATAAACGGTGACTAGTGATGTCATCAGTTATACACGGTGAGTTGTGATGTCACATGACTCACTAAAACTTGTGTATTATAATAAATAAAGTTCCCCTTGTTGCAAAATATGAGGATATTAGAAGTAACCTCGGAGTTCCATGACCTGCATAAAAAAATATGGTCATGAAACTCCTCGGTGACTTAGAATATCCTTATATTTTACAAGAGGGGGTATTTTATTCACTATATTAGAGCTACCGAAGCATAAACGAAATGTATTAATATATTATATATAGATATGGGTGAAACTCAGATATTCTGGGGTTATTGGCCCTTTATTGGTGGGAATTTTATCAGCTCAGACTTCTCAACAAGCTGGTACAGACACTAAACATTAATCTTGAACTGGCCATTAGTTAACGGGGCCAATGCTAATTTATTTTAATTACTTTCCCCCAGGGCTGGAAACTGCCAAGGCAGAAAAATCCAGCAGACGAGTCAACGACTATTCCGACACGCGGCTATAAAAGAACTAAATGCCTGTGATTGAGGGGGCACTTCCTGAAAGACGATGATTTTAAAGTGATACTGACACAAAAAAACGACTTTTTAAAATATGAATGAACATAAAAAGTTACCTATAGGCCATGTTGATCGTTTGTTTGCTGAGAGGTTTGTTTTCGTAAGTAATTGTTAGTTGAAGTTCCTAAACCTGACTGTCCCTTTTCAACAAGTCGGTTAGAGTTTGTAATTCTACCGGACCCCTGCTGCACAAATATGGCTGCCCCCTCATATAGGGGATCACAGGGAGTCAGACAGGTAATGTAAAAGCATCAGGCAAATACTTTATGGCAAAGTTATAAGTAGCTTTCAAAGGCAATATTAGATGTAAAAAAAGCTTAATTTCTGGTGTCAGTATCTCTTTAACCCTATCGTTGCAATAAATGTCTCTTAATTCTTATCCGAAATGCCGCCTGAACTAATTACAAATAAATCTGGGTAGAAATGCCGTATATTTATATACTAAACTCACTGTACCAGCTCAGAGGTTCAGCAGTCCTATAACAGTCCTAATCCAGCCCTTTAAATTGTCCACTGCAGCTGTTGGATGTTGTTGGAAATCTTTCCAGTGTCAGTGGCACTGCACATGCTCAGTGAGCTCTGGGCTATTATTGGGAAGCTAAGCTTAGGGGTCACTGGAAATCAATCAGAATATGAGGTAGTCCGTTAGGGCTCTTACACACGTGCGGTTTAAACTGCACTTCCCTGCGTTGCGCTTTCTTCCGTTCAGCCGCACGGGAGCGCAGGAGTAGCTGCACTCAAATATTGTGAAGGGGGCTGTACTAAACGGAACGCAGGTGAAATGCAACATGCTGTGTCCCACCTGCGTTTGGCACTTACATGCGTCTGTGTGAGTCCAGCCCCCTTCACAATAAACGAGTGCATCTACTCCTGCGCTCCCGTGCGGCTAAATGGAAGAAAGCGCAACGCAGGGGAGCGGAGGTAAAACCGCTCGTGTGTAAGAGCCCTAATAAAAAGCTGAGCTGCCATTCAAGGTGAAGGATATATATATATATATATATATAGATATATATATATATATATATATATATATATATATTGTAGGGATGCAGTGAATCCAGGATTTGGTTTCGGATTTAGCCTTTTTTCAGCAGGATTCGGTTTCAGCTAAATTCTCATCCTTGGCCGAACTGAATCCAACCCCTAATTTGCATTACGGAATTACTGTACATATGCAAATTAGGGAAAATCACAAATTTTTGTCAGGAAGTAAATGTGTTTTTTTTTTTTTTTTTACACTTTTTCCTTCCGTCCCTAATTTGCAAATGCAAATTAGGATTTGGATCGGTATTCGGCCAAATCTTTCATGAAGGATTCGGCCCAATTCCAAATAGTGGATTCAGTGTTTCCCTACTGTATTGTGACATTTCTTTTCTATGTGTACTGTATATTGTGAGTGGGTCCCTAAGCTCAGTAAGTGACAGCAGCACAGAGCATGTGCAGTGAATCAGCAGAAAAGAAGATGGGGAGCTACTGGGGCATCTTTGGAGACACAGATCTTTACTGCTAAAGGGTTGTGGTGGCCTTGGGCTGGTACAACATAACAGCAATTCTTTATCCTGACACTAAAGTGGTGTCTGGAGCTCTTTGTCATGCGACAGGACAAAATAAACTGCTTTTTCCCAAAAAGAGGAGACCTAGAAATATAGTAGGAGGAGGAGGAGCTGCGGAATTAAATGTGTTCTGACAGGCCAGGCTGCCTCTTGTCTCACCTGATTCCCATAAACAGCACTGGGAGGAGAGTGGAGGTGTTTTGAGTGAGGACAAAACTTTCCAATGGGCCCTAATCCTTATATCTAAAGCTCTGCGAGACTTACACACAGATAATAGAGCTGCAGGCATAACACGGCTCAAGCTATTGTGTTTGTTTCATTGCAAGATATGAAAATGCTAAATGAATAATATGATATGACAAATGAAGGGTCTATTCTACTTCTAAGCACACAGAATAAAAAAGGAGCAGAATAAGGGGGTGCTAAGCGGTTCTTATGCGCCCAGAGAGGGCCGGGAAATCCTCGGGAAGAAGAGCGTGATCTCTGCATGTTGGGCACGTGCTTTGTGTGTTCAGCCAGGTCTTTATACACTGTGAAAAGAAACGCAGCAATTAATCAACATGAAGTTGGGGCTAATGTTTGTATAAACAGTGTGTGTAATGGATAAGAATCCTGTTTTTTTTTTATCATTGAACAGAATTCCTCAGTTTAATGGGGTGGTTTACCTTTAAAGGAGAAGGAAACCCCCTGGGTGCAAAACCCCTCCCTCCTCCCCTGTGTTGCCCCTCCCTTCCCCCCTGGCCTACCTGTCCCGCTGGGAAAATGCCCCTAACTTGTTACTCACCCCTCTGCGCAGGTCCTGTCCACGGAGTTCACAGGCGCCATCTTCTCCCACGCGCGTCTTCTTCCTGCTTTGACCGGCGTCTTCTGGCGCATGCGCAGTAGGAACATTTACCGGTACGGATCTACCGCGCATGCGCCAAAAGTGAAATTGGAAAACCGTGTGACTTTTGGCACATGCGCAGTAGATCCATACCGGCGAAATGTTCCTACTGCGCATGGGCCAAAAACGCTGGTCAAAGCAGGAAGAAGACGCGCATGGGAGAAGATGGCGCCTTTGAACTCCGTGGACAGGACCCGCGCAGAGGGGTGAGTAACAAGTTAGGGGCATTTGCCCGGCGGGACAGGTAGGCCGGGGGGGAGGGGCAACAGAGGGGAGGGCTTTTGTGCCCAGGGAATTTCCTTCTCCTTTAAGTGAACTTTTAGTAAAGCAACTTTTCAATTGGCCTTCGTTATTTATTTTTTTACTGTTTTGGAATTATTTGCCTTCTTGTGACTCTTTTCAGCTTTCAAATGGGGGTCACTGACCCCAACATATTGCTACTTTATATTACTGATCTTTCTATTCAGGCCTCTCCTATTCATATTCCAGTCTCTTATTCAAGTCAATGCATGGTTGCTAGGGGAATTAGGTCCCTAGCAGCCAGATTGCTGAAATAGCAAACCGGAGAGCTGCTGAATAAAAATGTAATAATGAAAACCAATTGCAAAATTGTCTCAGAATATCACTCCTTACATCATACTAAAAGTTAACTCAATGGTAAACAACCCCTTTATAAAAGGAAAACAAGCAGGTAGGTAAAACTCCCAAAGCTTTTTGCAATTGGTTGCAGTGAATTATGGGACTTGAAATCTCAGCATCAGCCTTTGCTTAACCGTGTCTCACTATTTCTCCATCTTGTGAATCTCTCAGAGACTGACAAGCTGCTGTGCCTGTTATATACTGGTGTAATGTGCCTGTTATATACTGGTGTAATGTGCCTGTTATATACTGGTGTAATGTGCCTGTCATATACTGGTGTAATGTGCCTGTCATATACTGGTGTAATGTGCCTGTCATATACTGGTGTAATGTGCCTGTCATATACTGGTGTAATGTGCCCGTTATATACTGGTGCAATGTGCATGTTATATACTGGTGCAATGTGCCCGTTATATACTGGTGTAATGTGCCCGTTATATACTGGTGTAATGTGCCCGTTATATACTGGTGTAATGTGCATGTTATATACTGGTGCAATGTGCCCGTCATATACTGGTGCAATGTGCCCGTCATATACTGGTGCAATGTGCCCGTCATATACTGGTGCAATGTGCCCGTCATATACTGGTGCAATGTGCCCGTTATATACTGGTGTAATGTGCCTGTCATATACTGGTGTAATGTGCATGTCATATACTGGTGTAATGTGCCCGTTATATACTGGTGCAATGTGCCCGTTATATACTGGTGTAATGTGCATGTTATATACTGGTGTAATGTGCATGTTATATACTGGTGTAATGTGCCCGTTATATACTGGTGTAATGTGCCCGTTATATACTGGTGTAATGTGCCCGTTATATACTGGTGCAATGTGCCTGTTATATACTGGTGTAATGTGCATGTTATATACTGGTGTAATGTGCATGTTATATACTGGTGTAATGTGCATGTTATATACTGGTGTAATGTGCCTGTTATATACTAGTGTAATGTGCCTGTTATATACTGGTGCAATGTGCCCGTTATATACTGGTGTAATGTGCATGTTATATACTGGTGTAATGTGCATGTTATATACTGGTGTAATGTGCCCGTTATATACTGGTGTAATGTGCCCGTTATATACTGGTGCAATGTGCCCGTTATATACTGGTGTAATGTGCATGTTATATACTGGTGTAATGTGCCTGTTATATACTGGTGTAATGTGCCTGTTATATACTGGTGTAATGTGCCTGTTATATACTGGTGTAATGTGCCTGTTATATACTGGTGTAATGTGCCTGTTATATACTGGTGTAATGTGCCTGTTATATACTGGTGTAATGTGCATGTTCCAAGACGGTCTCAGGGATATTTGTGCTTGTGAAATTCGGCAGAAGTTACGACATGCAGGACGTAGCGCTCCTCTAGTATCGGCATTGACAGCAACTGTGCTCCTTAAGGGAGCGGTGTGGGCTGAATAGTGGGCCGGTTCTAAGACGCCCTCACGGCTATTTCTGGTAGCGGTAGGAGCCAAGGCACATATGGCCTCATAGATCTACTAAGAGGGATGTTCCCCACTTTCTTTTATCTCCGATCTTAGGACCAAGTACATAGACTGATATTGTGATCCTATACCTGTAATGTTTGCCCTTCCCACAACCATAACGTCAACCCAATGCTATTGAGCAGAGGAAGGTGATTCACTGACTGATGTTAAGTCTTTTATTTGTTAAATCCAATCCTCTATATTCCGACCAGGAGCCAGTGACCTTGAGTCGTTTTAGCTTTCTCTCCAGATCTTATTTGAACTTTGGTCATTTCTGGACACACTTTTAACTACAAATGATTAAAGATTAAAGGGATACTGTCATGGGAAAAAAAAATACAAAATGAATCAGTTAATAGTGCTGCTCCAGCAGAATTCTGCACTGAAATCCATTTCTCAAAAGAGCAAACAGATTGTTTTATATTCAATTTTGAAATCTAACATGGGGCTAGACATTTTGTCAGTTTCCCAGCTGCCCCCAGTCATGTGACTTGTGCTCTGATCAACTTCAGTCACTCTTTACTGCTGTACTGCAAGTTAGAGTGATATCACCCCCTCCCTTTTCCCCCCCAGCAGCCAAACAAAAGAACAATGGGAAGGTAACCAGATAGCAGCTCCCTAACACAAGATAACAGCTGCCTGGTAGATCTAAGAACAACACTCAATAGTAAAAACCCATGTCTCACTGAGACACATTCAGTTACATTGAGAAGGAGAAACAGCAGCCTGCCAGAAAGCATTTCTCTCCTAAAGTGCAGGCACAACTCACATGACCAGGGGCAGCTGGGAAATTGACAAAATGTCTAGCCTCATGTCAGATTTCAAAACTGAATATAAAAAAATCCGTTTGCTCTTTTGAGAAATGGATTTCAGTGCAGAATTCTGCTGGAGCAGCACTATTCACTGATGTGTTTTGAAAAAACATGATTGCCGATGACAGGATCCCTTTAATGATTACTCGGCAAGTCCAGTTCTTTTTAGATTTACCTATACTAGCTATACCATGACCTGGATGAATGAAAATCTTCATAGTCATAATACTGGTGGATTTAACTTTGCCAATCGGAGATATTTTAGAGAAAAGGGAGGTGACTCACTTTTACACAGTTTAGCATAACAATTGGCCTCTGCTTATGACGATGAAATTCCGTTGAGTCAAAAAGACCGGGTTAAGTTTGACTTTAGGTGTCCGGAGCAATCACTTACGTGTCTATGGAAGCAATGGCCGCAGTCCAGCTTCTGCACGGGATACTGTTGGAGCTCATCATGGCAGATAATACACGGGTCATTACAGGACTGCCCAGAGGGGAAAACAACAGCCGTTAATTACCCGTCACATAACAGCATTACTTGTATGAGCCTTGGGAAAACCCGGGGCCCAGCGTATGAGGCTGAAAATTTGTATTTTAATATCTGGAGTGTGACAAGAAGCCTAACCCTACGTACTATATACCAAACCCAAGGTGTAAGGAATGAACCTGTAACATACTCTCTTGTTATTGATTTACAAAGAACAAATAGAAGACGTGTCTTACTGTACCTCAGCATCATCAGACTTCTGCCACTTGTTTTTGGTTGGA
Source organism: Xenopus petersii (assembly GCA_038501925.1). Classification (NCBI taxonomy): domain Eukaryota; kingdom Metazoa; phylum Chordata; class Amphibia; order Anura; family Pipidae; genus Xenopus; species Xenopus petersii. Next base: position 184,946,231 of record CM076674.1, on the reverse strand, counting down.
CCAGTGACCACTCTCCAGGGTTGTTTAGGCTGAGGTGACGGTGCCTTTGGTATTACTGTGGAAGGATAGACATTTCCACTTGCTTGTACCTATAAAAAAAAAAGAAATAAAAAAAAAAAAGCACAATTCAGAATAGGGATGCAGCGAATCCAGGATTCAGTTTGGGATTCGGCCTTTTTCAGCAGGATTCGGATTCAGACGAATCTTAATTTGCATATGTAAATTAGGGGTGGGTAGGGAAATCACGTGACTTTTCGTCACAAAAGAAAAATATTTTTCCCGCCGTTTCCTTTCCTGCCCTTAATTTGCATATGCAAATTAGGATTCGGTTCAGTATTCGGCCAAATCTTTCACCAAGGTTCCGGGCATCCCTAGTTCAGAATGAATGTGGCGTTCTTAGAGATCATGTTACGCTTCTTATTCTGCATACTATTTGTTATCATATTGATTTCTATGGTTTATTGTGAAAACCAAATCAAATATTTCAAACCCTTAGTGATGATGTAAGTCAGGAGGCAAACTGATCGGACATACAGAATGATGAACCTGTACTGCTGTCATGGGTAACCATTTGCAAAGACTGTGGTGGAAAAGTGCCATTAGGTTGAAAACTATCATTAAAGGGATACTGTCATGGGAAAACGTGTTTTTTTTTCCAAACGCATCAGTTAATAGTGCTGCTCCAGCAGAATTCTGCACTGAAATCCATTTCTCAAAAGAGCAAACTGATTTTTTTTATATTGAATTTTGAAATCTGACAGGGGCTAGACATATCGTCTGTTTCCCAAGTGCCCCCAGTCATGTGACTTGTGCTATGATAAACTTCAGTCACTCTTTGCTGCTGTTGGAGTGATATGAAACTTTAAGTGGTACAAGTCCCTTATTGAAGCTCTACATGTATGTGTTTAGCATAATGTGTCCAGCACTGCAAGGGATACTGTTTTTAGTGGGCGTGTTTTTGTCTTTTTAAATGCTCACAAGGACTACCGTATATACTCGAGTATAAGCCGACCCGAGTATAAGCCGAGGTACCTAATTTTACCTACGAAAACTGGGAAAACTTATTGACTCTAGTATATGCCTAGACACAACTACAGCCCTGTCTCCCAGCAGCGCACATTCTGCCAAAGCGACCCCCCCCCAACGATCAACCAGACTTCTTTGCAAAGCTGATGGTGACAGAGAATTGCCAAACGGATTACTGTGTGCATTGTCCCACTGTCCCACTACCATGTGCAGAGGGTGCTGTGTGATATTGCCATCACTGTTAATCTTTCATATAACCAACAGAGGGCGCTGTGTGATATTGCAGTCACTGTTATTCTTTCATACAACCAACAGATGGCGCTGTGTGATATTGCAGTCACTGTTAATCTTTCATATAACCAACAGAGGGCGCACTGTTATTCTTTCATATAACCAACAGAGGGCATTGTGGGATATTGCAGTCTCTCCCCAAGTGTACTGTTGGTAATCGGGTCGGGTACTGCTGACCCGAGTATAAGCTACTCGGGTATATACGGTAAGTGAAAATTGCTTTTTGAGGAAATGGCTTCTGTCCACGAAACGTGGCAAGCGTTGGTATGCTGTGTGCTCCATTCATGCTTTTTAAGATTTTTTAAATAAAGCAATGGTTTTAACACCGCTGGTGCTCCGTGATTGAGGATTTTCTTGCTGGAATTTACTCACGGTTCTACTTGGAAAGTTAAAAGATAAAGTCCATCTCTACTTACCCAAGGTGTCTGTGCTGGAGCCTTATCCTGCATGTCCAGTATATACTCCGTGACCCTGCTAACAACATCATCATGCTTCATGCCAGCAAGCGTTCCGCCAGTCTTATTGCGCAGCTCCATGATAAAGTTGGTAAGTTCCGCGCTATCCAAATAGACAGATATACAAGTGAAAACAATGCAGTTTTATTCAGAGTCACTGAAATATCAGTCCATAGGTTGTACATAAGTTACATTTATACCATATCTTCCTGCACTGCCTGCAAGGGTTTATTTCATCCTGATCAAAATCATTGCAGCATCTATTTATATAGTACCAGCACATTATGCTGTGCTTTACTGTGCTCTAATAATATGTACTTTAAGAATAGGTACTGTACTGGTAATTGGGATTCATTTGGGGTAAAAAAGTAAGGGCCTATATTATCTCTATATCTCTATCGAGAGAGACAGACACATACATAAACATCAGGAGAACATGCAAACTCCTTACAGTGCTCTGGCTGGAATCTATACCAGGACCCCCTGAGAGCAACAGTAAGGATGGAATCTATACCAGTACCCCCTGAGAGCAACAGTAAGGATGGAATCTATACCAGGACCCCCTGAGAGCAACAGTAAGGATGGAATCTATACCAGGACCCCCTGAGAGCAACAGTAAGGATGGAATCTATACCAGGACCCCCTGAGAGCAACAGTAAGGATGGCATCTATGCCTGGACCCCCTGAGAGCAACAGTAAGGATGGCATCTATACCAGGACCCCCTGAGAGCAACAGTAAGGATGGAATCTATACCAGGACCCCTTGAGAGCAACAGTAAGGATGGAATCTATACCAGGACCCCTTGAGAGCAACAGTAAGGATGGAATCTATACCAGGACTTCCTGAGAGCAACAGTAAGGATGGCATCTATACTGGGACCCCCTGAGAGCAACAGTAAGGATGGCACCTATACCAGGACCCCCTGAGAGCAACAGTAAGGATGGAATCTACTGTATACCAGGACCCCCTGAGAGCAACAGTAAGGATGGAATCTATACCAGGACCCCCTGAGAGCAACAGTAAGGATGGAATCTATACCAGGACCCCTGAGAGCAACAGTAAGGATGGAATCTATACCAGGACCCCTGAGAGCAACAGTAAGGATGGAATCTACAGATGCAGCCACTTTGGTTTGTCTGTTTGACACAGAATAACTAAACACAGATATCCGATTTATCTCATTTAACACAGAAAACTGCGTCACAACATCCCATCTAATTAAAGCATTCACCATTGTGAACAATGGAGCTTTGGTATGCTAATGAAAAGGTTAAATGCATTAAATGAGTTAAGATGACTTAAGATAACACAGTTTCTTCAATTACCCCTGAGTCATGACGCATTTAACTCACAAATCCAAGTGGCTTCATCTGTATACCAGGACCCCCTGAAAGCATCAGTATGGATGGAATCTATACTGGGACCCCCTGAGAGCAACAGTAAGGAGCTGTCAGGCAAGCAGCCTGGACTACACTGAAGGCTGACAATTCTCAATAACTTCTGAAGAAAACGGCTAAATTGAGCAAATTCAATAATAACTATAATTATTGTTCTACAGCCATAGAATTGTGCTCAATGAAACTCGTGTGTGGAAGAGCTAACACTGCACTATGTACCTTTTGTAGTGAGGAAATATCTCGTGCAGCTCTTCAATAATCTTATCAAATGCAGTCGGTTTCCCAGGAGACTGAAGATGTGCATTTCCTTTTTTCTCCTTAACGGTTGCTCCCAGACCCTTCCCTGGTAATGCCGTTGCCTTCGGAATATTCACAGGAGGTGGTTTGGGATCCTTATTAATGTCTTTAGATTTGGCTTTTTTTGTTTCACGCATTGGCTTTAATGGGGACTCGAGAGATGCTTGAGATGCAGAACCGGAAGCTGGTGGCGGGGTGCTGGGATTAGTTGTACCGGGGAGCTTGTGGGTGGGGGTAGGGGGCTGCAGAAGTGTTTGAAAAACCTAGAATAGAACAAAACATCCAAAAATGAACACACAAAGCTCGTCTGCTTTGTTATCCCATCATTCCTAGGGAGGACTAGAGCCACATGAGCGTAAATACAATTCTGCTTACCACAGTCTAAGCTCGTCCCTTAGGGGGAGAGGAGAGAAGGAACAGAGACACCCGTGGGCATCTTTTACTAAATGAAAACGGTCTAACTGGGGGCCAGGGGGCAAAATATGCCGCTACAGTGGGTAGTTCTGTACTGAACAGATATTCTTACTTACAGATGCATTGGAAGGGGCTGCCAGACTGATTCCTTGTATATCTGAGAACCTAGTTCCATTTTCCACTAATTTAATCTTCTCATCAAACTGGGACTAAAAAAAAAAAGAAAAAAAGGACATAAATTAAAAAAGTCTGACTTACAGTTAGTTAGTGCCCAGTAAAGGCATGGAAACAGAATGCTTATATGAGCAGGAGTCATAATGGTGACACTGGAAATATCTTTATTTAACAATAACCTAAAAATTGCAGTTATGGGACCAGTTATCCAGAATGCTCAGGATAAGGGATCTTTTTGTAATTTGAGTCTTCATGTCTTAAGTTTACTAACAATAATTTAAACATGAATTAAACCGAATAAGAATTAAATGTCTTAATGGGGATAAAGTACAAGGTACTGCCTCACTGACATGTGTACATTCAAATAAAATAAGCCAAGACATTTCAAGGGCATGTAAAGTCTTAAATAGAATAAGACTAAAAATGCTGTATTTTGTATACTAAACATAAATTTACTGCACCACAAGCCAAATCAAACAAATAATTTATGCTTTCAAAGTTGGCTACAGGGGGTCACCATCTTATAACTTTGTTAAACATCTTTGCAAGACTAAGACTGTGCACATGCTCAGTGTGGTCTGGGCTGCTTAGGGATCGTCATAAACAAAGCTGCTTGAGTTCTGCATGGCTGGGAAGTAAGGCGGGGGCTCCCCCTGCTGTTCATAAGTATGATTGTTTCCCTGCAGAGCAGTTAGGGACAGTCTGACAATTCCTATCCACAGCAGTAAATGAAGGGAGCATTTCACTGCATACAGTCAGGTTTCTTATAAAAACAGTACACATTTTTTAATTAAAGTATATTGGAGATCGGTTTCTTTTTCATTAAAGAAAGTAAATCGGATTTTATTTTTTTGCCTTTACATGCCCTTTAAAATGTATTAGTAGCTTGTTATTGGGCATTTATGCATCAGTGTGACTTGTATATTTCCAATAAACAGCATAACCCCCCTCCAGTAAGTAAACCCCAGAGCTGCAAGACATTCTACCAATGGATGCCATGTAATAACATGTAAAGTAAAAGCATTATTCCCATGATCTTCTTAAATTGCAACATTCAGATTTAAAAAGAATTGGGGAGTAACACAAGCATGAAACAAGTTCCTGGGGTTGCCTAATAAGGGCTGTGATTGGCTATATGGGAGCCCCTATATGGACTGGCAGACTGTTTGGCAGTGCATCTGGTTTTTATACAACCAAAACTTGCCTCCAAGCCTGGAATTCAAAAATAATCACCTGTTTTTAGGCCACTGGGAGCAACATCCAAGGGGTTGGTGAGTAACATGGTACCTGTGAGCCATTGGCTGGGGATCACTAGGGACAGGCACACTAGATACTAGGGACAGGCACAATTCTACGAGGCTTCTACAATCGATGACGTACATACCTTTATTTTCTCGCTTTCAGATTTAAGATAAGAAGGAGATAAATCCGCTATGCTTTTTTGTGCTGGTGAAGCAATGCTGTGGACAAGAGAGAGCCAATAATAAATGTCATAAGGACAGTTGGTAGGGAAGTCAGTGTTATAACAATAAAAAGCACAGGATTTGGAACAAAACTATAGACAGAGAAAAAGAAGAGATTGATAAAAGCACATTCCCTGGTCCCGTCACATAAGTAATTTATGCAGATGCGTGTATTTACAAAGACAGGGTGTTTTTTTTTAGTTTAGTTTTTAGTCTGTTGTTAAAGTGAACCTGTCACCCAGACACAAAAAGCTGTATAATAAAAGTCCTTTTCAAATTAAACATGAAATCCAATTTCTATTTTTTATTAAAGCATTCATAGCTGTTGTAAACGCATTTAAACATCTCAGTTGTCAATCAAATATTGTCTGCCCCTCCTCTATGCCAGTGGCCTAGAGGCTGGGCAGACAATTACTTTCACTTTCCATTCAGCACTTCCTACATGTCACTGCTCTCCCCACATTCCCCCGTTCTCTTAACCATTTAATTGTGTAGCCAGGACATGGGGATGGACATCGGGTCCCCTATTCTGGTGCACAAACAAGATTCTGAGATGATACAAGACTTGTCTTAATAAAACTGTACACAAAACGGATCCTGCCTGCTTGTTATAATTATGAATTTTCAGACTGAAGGAAACAAGATTCAAATAATTTATATAGTGTAATTAAAGTTCATTTTGCTTGACTAATATGATAAAATAGGATTTGGAATGGGTTTTTTTGGGTGACGGGTCCCCTTTAATTCGGCCAGATCAGTAGCACTTCCATTGCATTTTAGTATTTAACCATGTACTGCTCCCACAACCTTTTCCTTTTTGCATTCTGGAACAAAACTCACAGCACACAAGATGGGCTGGCCAGATGTCAGCATGATTGTGTATATTAATGTTACAGGCTGGCTATTACTGCAATCACATTGTTAATGAATCAGCCATGTTATGGTGCACATAATTTGTCCAGATGATTTCCAGCAAATAGAGCAAGAGAAGGACGGTAAGAAGTAAGAGAGGGAACATACCTGTTGGCTTTTAACTTGATGGCACTGTGTTCCACCTTTGCAGCCATAATCCTCAGCTTTAATAACTCAGTTTGTTTTCTGTTCTCAAGGAAGCTGACCTGAAACAATAGAGAAATGAGATATATATATATATATATACACACACACACACACACACACACACACACACACAGCTCAGAATGGACCAGCACTCCAGTAGTTTGATCAAATAGATTTATTCACACATCACTCTTGTATTCCAACGTTTTGGACCTCGTTGGCCCCAACGAGCGCCGAAACGTTGGAATACAAGAGTGATGTATGAATAAATCTATTTGATCAAACTACTGGAGTGCTGGTCCATTCTGAGCTGTGGATATTATACTTTGTCCGTGCACCCACCATTGATTAGTGTACAAGTGCAGGTACTTTTGTGAATTTCTATATATACAGTGGTGTGCAAAAATATTTGCCCCCTTCCTGATTTCTTATTCTTTTGCATGTTTGTCACACAAAATGTTTCTGATCATCAAACACATTTAACTATTAGTCAAAGATAACACAAGTAAACACAAAATGCAGTTTTTAAATGAGGGTTTTTATTATTTAGGGAGAAAAGAAATCCAAATCTACATTTTCATGTGTGAAAAAGTAATTGCCCCCTGAACCTAATAACTGGTTGGGCCACCCTTAGCAGCAATAACTGCAATCAAGCGTTTGCGATAACTTGCAACGAGTCTTTTATAGCGCTCTGGAGGAATTTCGGCCCACTCATCTTTGCAGAATTGTTGTAATTCAGCTTTATTTGAGGGTTTTCTAGCATGAACCGCCTTTTTAAGGTCATGCCACAACATCTCAATAGGATTCAGGTCAGGACTTTGACTAGGCCACTCCAAAGTCTTCATTTTGTTTTTCTTCAGCCATTCAGAGGTGGATTTGCTGGTGTGTTTTGGCTCATTGTCCTGCTGCAGCACCCAAGATCGCTTCAGCTTGAGTTGACGAACAGATGGCTGGACATTCTCCTTCAGGATTTTTTGGTAGACAGTAGAATTCATGGTTCCATCTATCACAGCAAGTCTTCCAGGTCCTGAAGCAGCAAAACAACCTCAGACCATCACACTACCACCACCATATTTTACTGTTGGTATGATGTTCTTTTTCTGAAATGCTGTGTTACTTTTACACCAGATGTAACGGGACGCGCACCTTCCAAAAAGTTCAACTTTTGTCTCGTCGGTCCACAAGGTATTTTCCCAAAAGTCTTGGCAATCATTGAGATGTTTTTTAGCAAAATTGAGACGAGCCTTAATGTTCTTTTTGCTTAAAAGTTGTTTGCGCCTTGGAAATGTGCCATGCAGGCCATTTTTGCCCAGTCTCTTTCTTATGGTGGAGTTGTGAACACTGACCTTAATTGAGGCAAGTGAGGCCTGCAGTTCTTTAGATGTTGTCCTGGGGTCTTTTGTGGCCTCTCGGATGAGTTGTCTCTGCGCTCTTGGGGTAATTTTGGTCGGCCGGCCACTCCTGGGAAGGTTCACCACTGTTCCATGTTTTTGCCATTTGTGGATAATGGCTCTCACTGTGGTTCGCTGGAGTCCCAAAGCTTTAGAAATGGCTTTATAACCTTTGAAATTGAACTCAGGTGTGATAAACCACAGTTAAGTTATTTTTTAACAAGGGGGCAATCACTTTTTCACACAGGCCCATGTAGATTTGGAGTTTTTTTTCTCCCTTAATAACGTAAACCTTCATTTAAAAACTGCATTTTGTGTTCAATTATGTTATCTTTGACTAATAGTTAACGGTTTTTGATGAGCAGAAACATTTAAGTGTGACAAACATGCAAAAGAATAAGAAATCAGGAAGGGGGCAAATAGTTTTGCACACCACTGTGTGTATATATATATATATATATATATATATATATATATATATATATATATATATATATATATATATATATATACACACATATACACACACACAAAATGCAATGGTCGACAGCACTCCAAGGAAAATACACGATACTTGAATAATCAAAATAGTGGAGGTTTAATTGAAATCCAACGTTTCGGCTCCACACAGGAGCCTTCGTCAGTGCTGTCGACCATTGCATTTTGTATTTCTGACCTACGGACTAGCACCCAGGTTTTTTCGCTAAAATAATTATTTATATATAGTTTTAATAATCTCAGCACTCTCGATTACTGTTCAGCCTGGCCTGGGTGCACACCGATCTCCAGTTCAAGTACAAAAACAAGTTTCTTGTGTAAAACACACTAACAATTTGGCTGTTGCCCCAGCCTTTCTCAAAGTTACATATTGTACTATACACAAACCTTAAATACAAAGTGTTTGGCTGGAACCCTCCTCAAATCCCCTCAGTGACGTAGTACAAGTAATAAATACAATTGTCTTGCTTTGATGACGTGAACGGCCAACCGTGAAACAACCCACAACTGGGCAAAATTGCAATAAGTAAAAACTGTTCAAAATCGCTATGAATAATAACACTGGTACCTTATCCAAACAATAAAAATGAGTCAACTATGTGCGTAATTAGAAAGTGACAGATTCAAATAAAAAATACCTTGTTGCAAAACACTGAATCTCCGAAGAAGTTGAGTTGGCAGCCTGATCCACATTCACCCACCTGTCTAATACTGGCATTTATTTCAAGTACCTGACTTTCTAAAGGGCTCTAGCATAAGTCTCATAGGATTCTCACCTCAGCAGCCACAGCTCTCTTCTTGTATTCCTGAAGATTTTCCTCGCTCCTTTTAATCTGCTTTTCCAGTTTTGCTTTTTCATTTTCAATATTAAAACTGGAAATAAAAACACAGAGTGTTTCACAATGTTTCCAGTCGGTTACAGAAGGCCTTCTAAAAACAAATTCCAGTATGAACAATAGAAAATATAAAATGTGACTTCAAAAAGATGAAAGTCACTAGTCAGGTACAGGTATTACATCTAGTAAATAAAGGGGAACAATTCTATGTTTAGAATTTAAAATTCTGTGGTTGCTAGGGTCTCCAACGCCAGAAACAGAACGTATGCTTTTTTTCTATTCATGCCTACTTCTATTTATCAGCTTGTTATTCTATCCCCTGTAAGGGCAAAGACGGACGCGAAGATTCGGGAAGTTTTTGTCACCGGTGACAAATCGCCTCTTCTTCGGGCGACTAATCTCCCAGAAAAGCCTTCCCGTCAGCTAGAATCTAAAACACCAGCGGGATGGCACTCTGAGTGCTTCGTTTCTGAAGCCGCCCGAAGTTGCCTCACGAGGAAACTTAGGGGCAACTTCGGAAAATGAATCGCTCCGAGCGTCACCCCGCCGCAATTTAGATTCTAGCTGGCGGAAGGCTTTTCGGGGAGATTAGTCGCCCAAAGAAGAGACGATATGTCATTGGGCGACTAAATCTCCCCAAAGCTTCATGGGGTTTAGTGAACCAAGCAACATAACTCAATTGCAATTTCAGAACAAATATAAATATTATTCGGTGAGATTTACCCAGATTGTACAAACGTCTCTATATAGGCTAAATATTGCTGCTGCTTTTCCTCAATCTCCCTTGAATATCTGTGCAAGAAACAAAACGGAAATGTATTAACGGTCGGTAATATCCACGGTCACATTTGTTTGTTCCCACTCAATCCAAATCATACGAAACCAAAGTGAGAGGCTTCAGAGGAAGGAATTATATCACTTACTTATCGATAGTTTCATTAGACGCCTTAATACCATTCTTTAACACTCTCAGCTTGTCGTGATTCTCTTTTTTCTCTAGTTGCCATTTTTTGGTGTTGCTTTCCATCTCATGATTAAACATTTCAAGCTCTTTCTTTGTAATCTGAATAAAGAGAATTAGGGATTTAGCAAAGTTAGTGGCAATGTACCCTTATTACAAGCCAAGGGATATTTCGTTTTCCCCTTCAGACTATACTTTTGGTAACCCCAACATTTTTCAAGGTTCCTTAATGGTTTAGTATAAAATTAACTTTTAGTATGATACAGTGATATCCTGAGGTTATTTGCATTTGGCCTCCATTTTTGTGGTTTTGGAATATTCAGTTCAGGAATTATTTCAGTTTGGAATTTGAACAGCTATCTGGTTGCTACGGTCCAATTCCCCCTAACAACCAGGCAGTGGTTTGAATGAGAGACTGGAATATAAATAGGAGAGGGACTGAAATGTAAGTAAAAGAAAATCCAATAATGGTGAAAGGAGCAATAGATGTTCGGCCGAACCCCTAAATCCTTCGCAAAAGATTTGCCCGAAAATCAAACCTGCATATGCAAATTAGGGATGGGAAACATTTTTTACTTCCTTGATTTGTGACAAAGTCACGTGATTTCCCTCCAGCTAATTTGCATATGTAAATTAGGTTTTGGTTAGGCCAGCAGAAGAATTCAGACGAATCTGAATCCTGCTGAAAAAGGTTGAATCCTGGATTCGATGCATCCCTAACAATACTTCAAGCAGGGTCACAAGTGACAATCACCTTCTTCGTTTCGACAGTTTCCTTGATTTGCTTATGCAGCCCAGCTATTTCTTCCTTGCAGCGGCTCTGCAGATGGTCATATTTCTCTGTTGCTTCTTTTAGCTGATCCTGCAGCACAAGATGCTCTTTCTCTATCCGTAGAATATCTCCCTGGGTCCAGACAGATAAGCAACAAGTCTTAGCACTAGACACTTATCTACTTACAGCAAAGAATAAACTAATGTAAAGGGGATGTAAACACAAATAAAAAAACGGTCAATTTACAGTTCTGGCCAAGTAGTATTTGGGCCCTTCGATTGCGTGGCCACACGCTCAGAGAATTAATAGGAGCTACAGCGAAACCTCAATTTTACATCCCTCCTTATACATGTTTTTGTGCTCCCACCTATATATTATGCATAATACAATTCCTTGATTTCACACTTTCCCAGATTTTACATAATTTTTTCCTGGTCCCCTGAAAAACATATAATTCTACTGTAAATGACACAGGCCAGTATGGATGCTGCAGACTGACACTTTCTCATAGCGTTATTAACACCCACCAGGAAGAGACCCTGAAGCTTATGAAAGTGTGGAACTCCTATGGGAATTAAAAGGTTAAAAGATTATGAATATAAACAATTACCTGCTGCATTTCAAAGGGATAATAAGGCTCAGTATTTACTTCCTGCTCAGATAAGTCTCTGTCAACCTAAAGAGAGACAAAGGCGAAAATGTTTCAGTGGAATTAAATATATACAAGAAAATCCTAATAATCCCCCCCATACCAATGTGCCAGTACCCCTAGAATTCTATTCACAAATTCAGCTAGCTGGAAAGTTACACACTTACAAGATTTTTTGAAATGAATGCCATATATTAGAATTACACTTTATAATTACTCCCATTTAAACATATTAAAAGGGAAAATACACCTTTAACACTTTGAATATACTATTTTAAGTATCTTTTCTATTGGTCTTCATTTTTTATGGTTTTCCAATTTTAGTCTTCAGATCCGGTCTCTTTGTGGAATGATACTGGTTGTCAGGGTCACTGACCCAGGCAAACAAAAAGAATTGTAAAGCTTCAATTATTTTTACTGCTATTCTTATCTTTTTTTTATTGCTTTTATTTGTATTCAGGCCTTCTACAATATATCTTCCATTCTGACTTCCCAACTGCTGTAGGTTTACTAGAGTAAAGACACACTAGCAACTAAATAGATGTTTAAATACAAGTAGGGATGGGCGAATTTGACCCGTTTTGCTTCGCCAAAAATTCGCCGCCGGCGAAATGTCGCAGACGCCCATTAAAGTCTATGGGCGGCAAAAAAATTGTCGCGCAGCGAAACTGTTTTGACGCGCGTCTTTTTTTTTTTGACGCACACCGACATACAAGTCTGTGGGCGTCATTTTTTCGGCGAAACGAGGCGAAAAAATTCGCCCATCCCTAAATACAAGCCTGACATAAAAATCAAGACTATTTGCAAATTGACTTAGAATACCAATGTGTACATCACACTAAACATTCATTAAAAGGTGAGCTAATTCTTTAAACAGTTGTAACAGTTAAATTCTTATACAGCTCTATTTCTTAACCTGGAGTCCCTAGATGATGTTGGACTACAACTACCTGTATCCCTCAACCTGTAATGCAATGTTCTCTCCTTTACCTTTAAGGAGAACTATCACAAAAACAAAATGTTATATAAGCTATAATGTTATATAAGCTTCCTCATACTGAAGTAAGAGACTTTCTAAATACAGTCAATTAAATATTCTGCATTGTTTCTGAAATAATCAAGTTTCTCTCAGCATCGGATTCTCTTCATTCTGTCTTCATGCAGCAGTTGGGTGTCAGATGAATGAGCCAATATATATTATAGGGGGCTTCCTTTCTTAGCAGATGTATTAGAGCTCACTCATAACTGATTCCAGTACAAACAAAATAACTGCCTTTGCACAAATCCTGCATGTAGAGAGACATGATGTCTGGTCATTTTAATAAGAGTGAGCTCTGATACATCTTCCAGGCAAAAGGAGCTCCCCTATAAGATAAATTGGAGCATTCACCTGACAACTGCTGAATGAAGACAGAATAAAGAGAAACAGATGCTGAGAGAGGAATAGTGAAGATAAATGGTACAGAATTTTTAACTGATTGTATTTAGAAAGTTTCTTATTTCAGTATGCTGAAGCTTATATTAAATTTTCATTTCCACTCTCCAAGCTGCAGGATCTTCACCCCCATGGTGCCTGTGTCCCCCAATTAGGTGAGAGAAATTAAATTTAAATTTTTGTTGACAGTTTCCCTTTAAATAAACTACTAACCCCAATAGTGGCTTGAAAGCAATAAGTGACTTTATGACACCTGATAAATGCATTAGTGTGAATGAACAAGCAGCTCCACGACTTACCTGTACTGACACTACCCCAGTGAGAATATTTTTCCTTAATGGAACAAGTTGGATCCTGGTAGTCTCTGTTACAGCCTCATCCTTGGGATTGAGATTTAAAGTCCTTGCGTTATGAATGACTGGATTTAACTGCTCTGGCTGCCCTGCTTTATTAGGAAGCGGCATGCCTCCATTACACATGACGGTATTATTAATGGTTATTGTAGGCTGCATTGCAATACCAAGACCGGGTATGAATGGGTGCCCTACAGATACTACAGGCAAACTATTTAAGCCATACATTGGAACTATAGAATTACTAATTAAACCGCCATTAAAAACTGGGCTTTGATTGGGCAACAAAAGAAAGGGATTTGAAGGCTCGTGTGGAAGGTATTCAGTACTTATTTCCACAGTCTCGCTTATTATTGAATCAAAGGGATTATTAGAGGAAGGCTGGAATTCTTTAGCCGTTGGGTTGAGCTTGGCCTTTCCAGATGCTTCTTCCAGTATAACTTTGTGTGTGTGCAGTCCCAATAGCTTTCCCACCATGAAGAACTCGGCCGAGTGCAGAAGGAAGTCCTTTAGACCGCCAGCCTCTTCAACCAGCTGGTGCGCTTCTTCTGGGAAGTCCTTAAATGCCCCAATCAGAATGTCATCATCCAGTTCCAAAGGCCCGCGCTCTTCCAGAATATCATAAAAATATCTAGGGGCAAAAATGAGAGATTACACACTGCCTATAATGCACAGGGCCTTCTATAAGCATTTTCACAAGCAACATGAAGCTTGGAGGATGGAATGGGGCCCACTTTTTTATTTAAAGGAATACTGTACCCCCCAAAATGAATACTCGAGCAACAGATAGTTTATATCAAATAAGTGGCATATTAAAGAACCTTATCAAACGGTAATATATATTTAAGTGAGTATTGCGCTTTTACATCTCTTGCCTAGAGTCGCCATTTTGTGATGACTGTCAGAGATCACCTGACCAGAAATATTGCAGCTCTAACTGTAACAGGAAGAAGTGTGGAAGCAAAATACACAACTCTGGTTTGTTAATTGGATCATGTGACCTAACAAGCATGATTTGTTTGTGCACCGGGCGGCCCTTTTTTTTTTAAAAAATGGCAGTTTTGTATTTATGATTACCCAATGGCACACACTACTAAAAGAATTATATATTATTATGAAAATGGTTTATTTACATGAAGCAGGGTTTTACATATGAGCGGTTTCATTTTTAGAGACTACATTGTTGAGGGATATAGTTTTCCTTTAAAGGGGATTTAATACCCCAAATAAGACATTGCATAATTCGATTACCTGTCTTTGTATCCTTTGTTCATGTGGGTGCTAGGCAGGGATTATTTGTTTAATAATTACAGGTTTAGAATAATAGTTATAAAAGAGCCACTTATTGGCTTGCAGGGGAACTGGATGGATAGGGGGGCCCAGAACAGAGCTATAATTCCCCCCACTCCCCTCCTCCACCAATCACAGGCTGTAAACTGGTGATGGTGAGACACAGAATCTAATGTGTGCATCAAATTGAAAGGCCTTCTAAGTTTTAGTTTAGGGATCTGGGGAGTAAGTCTATTTGTTCTCCCAATTCAAAAAGTCAGTAAGGGTGAGATTTGGCATGAGCAACTATTTGTTGTTCTAAATTTTCTCTGAACCATGACAGAATGGCTGCTAGAACAAGTTTTTCATACATGTCGGTCACCTTGCTCTGCGTTAATGGGAGCCCTGACCAAATGTCAGACCTTTAAAGGGGTTGTTCACCTTCAAACACCTAGTTGGTTTCGATAGATCACCAGAAATAATGACTTTTTCCAATGACTTTCTATTTTCAATGTGTGACAATTTTTCTAATTTAAAGTGTAATTTTTCACATTCTAAAGCAGCTCTGGGAGGGGGGGGGGGGTCGCCGACCCTGTAAACTGTTCTAAATTTATACATTTAGTTAAGTTGATACATGTTTTATCTGTTAGAATTGATACAATAGTTGCTAATACTCCAGAGAGGCTGCTGAGAAATGGATCAACTAAATGTTGCAAAATTGTAACAGTTCAGAATCTGCACCTGAATTACTGAGCTGTAGTGATGTGCGGGCCGGCCCGATACCCATCGGCTGACTACTACACAAAATGTTCGGGTCGCGACCTAGCATTTCCGGTTTCAGGAATTTATAGACTTTCGCCTGCCCAGCCCCTTATGTGACGTCACTGCGAGGCGCGCGGGTCTATAAATAGAGGGCAGCAGCGGTCCCGGAGCGGTTTGGGAGGGGGCGGGTAAGGGTCGAGAAATTCTCGACCCGCACATCACTACTGAGCTGCCAGACTCAAACACCAGAGACACGGACATTAAACTTTAAACTTAGATCTTGAAAAAATGGTAAAAAAATGGATCGTCACCCTGTCGCCATTTCTGAAGAGGAGCAAGCAGAGAATCGGTAAGTAATTTCTTAATAAAGACTTTGCGCATTTAAAGTTAAAACTGCCTCGTTTTTTTTTTTTCGTCAAGTAAAAACAAATTTTTTAGAAAAAAAAATTATGTTACTGGTCTTTTAAGGGGTACTACCACACCCCAATGACAAACACAAACTTAAGGGGGTTGTTCACCTTCCAAACACTTATCAATTCAATTGTTTTCAGATTTTTCCCGAGAAATGAAGATTTTTTTTCAATTATTTTCCATTTTTTACAGTTTTTTTTAAAAAAATCTAAGTTTAAAGTTCCTGTCTCTGGTTGAGTCTGGCAGCTCAGTAATTCAGGTGCAGACTCTGAACTCTAAACAATTTTGCAACATTGATCCATTTCTCAGCAGCATCTCTGGAGTATCAGCAACTATTGTATCAATTCTAACAGCTGCCTGTAATGAAACCCAGAGATTCTGCTCAGCAGCGACAAAGATACAAAATGTATCAACTAATTTAGAATAGTTACAGGGTCGGCGACCCCCCTCCCAGAGCTGCTTTAGGTGAATGACACTTTACACTTCAATATTAGAAAACCAGTAACACACAGAAAATAGAAAGCAATTGGAAAAAGTCTTTATTTCTGGTGATCTATCTGAAAACAACTGAACTGAAAAAAAGTTGGAAGTGAAGAACCCCTTTAATTTCAACATGGAGGTACATTTTACCACCTTTCGTGCAAATCAGGGAATGGAAATAGATCTTCCAGCAATTACTTCATTATACCATTCACGGTTCTGATGGTCTTCAGATATTCCTATCTACTTCACCTGGCAATGAGTTTTATTTTAATGTTTAGATTATTAACATAAGGGGAAATCTTACTCATAGAGGGTTTCCTGCATGGTATTATCCGGTTGCCATGGTATCCTGTATCCACCTGGAGTGGGATCATAAAGATTTTCAAATTCTTCCATGTCAGGGCGCAAATATTCTGGGATTATAAAAGGCTCATAAGGATCCAACAGGCTTCTGTGAATGGAGAAAAAAAAAAAAGCTTGGTCTTTGAGTTCTGAAACATATATTGCTTTATGCCTCTAAATAATTATTGTGCAACGATGTAGAGTTGGACTGGCCCACCAGGATACCAGGAAAACTCCCGGTGGGCCCAGGTGTCAGTGGGACCTCAGGCTTCTAAACATTTGGCCTATTTCATGAACATTCTCTATTTCTATGAGAACAAAGAGGCTAAATGATTATAGTATATAAAGAAAAGAGACTAGGAGAATAGAGGTTGAGTGAGGAGAGGAATAATGGAGTGGGTCCCTTGTGTAAGGTTTTTGGGTGGGCCCCTGGTGTCTTAATCCGACTGCAAGAATGTCCAGCATGGCTAACAGGCACTAATACCTATATACAGTTTTTAACAGTTTTAAAACCGTTGCTTAGTAATGTCACGACTCACAGAATTACAAAAATACATTTCCCAAGTCATGAAACTAATAATCACAGTCATTTCACAACCTGGACAAAAGAAATTGGCCTTCGGCTATTGATATCCATATGATTAATGCACTGTAACCAACACATGTTTAATTAAAACAAGCAAAAAGTATGTTCAGCCCTATTTATGGAACTCACGTTGAAGAAAAGGGTCCTTTTAAAGGAGAAGGAAAGGTTAAAACTAAGTAAGCCTTATCAGAAAGGTCCATCTAAATATACCAGTAAACCCCCAAAGTAATGTTGCTCTGAGTCCCCTGTCAACAGAAACACTGCATTTCTTTCCTTCTATTGTGTACACATGGGCTTCTGTATCAGACTTCCTGCCTTCAGCTTAAACCTCATTTCCCTGGGCAAGAGCATGCTCAGTTTGCTCCTCTTCCCCTCCCCCTTCCTTCTCTGCTGTAATCTGAGCCCAGAGCAGGGAGAGACTCAGGCAGGAAGTGATGTCACACCACATTAATGCTGCAGCTCCTATCCTAAACAAACAGAGTTTCTAAAGCTTTTTACTCAGGTATGGTAAAGCATTCTACAGAATAAATATAGCATTCTAGCTTGCACTATTGCAGCTACTCTATTGGCAATAAAATGCCTCCGTAGCTTTCCTTCTCCTTTAAGACAGTGATCCCCAACCAGTGGCTCAGGAGCAATATGTTACTCAACAACTCCTTGGATGTTGCTCCCAGTGGCCACAAAGCAGGTGTTTATTTTTGAATTCCAATTTAGGTGTTTAAAAACCAGGTGTACTGCCAAACAGAGTCTCCTGTAGGCTAACCAGTCCATATAAAGGCTACCAGTACATATAGAGACTACCAAACAGCAAATCACATCCTTTATTTGGCACCCCAAGGACTTGGAGATCCCTGCTTTAAAGGGGTTGTTCACCTTTTAAGAGTGCCCATACTTTACTAATACAAGGTCTACTTTTAATGATGTCGTGGGAATACGATCGACATCCATAAAAGCAGTTCAACTATTTCTTATGTAACCTTATAACTAATATCTGAATGAAAAGAATGAAACAGGAGGATGATTTAGACAAACTTTTTGATGGTAGTGTCTTGAGAGCTACTGATCACCAGCTAAACGTCTACTGGTAGATACTGATCTACCTTTTGGGCACCCCTGAACTAACTTCTATGTCGAGAGTGATATTCTGAGACAATTTTCAATTGGTTTTCTATTATTTTATTATTTGTGGTTTAGTTTTTTTTATTTAGCAGCTCTCCAGTTTGCAATTTCAGCAATCTGGTTGCTAGGGTCCAAATCACCCTAGCAACCATGCATTGGTTTGATTAAGACACTGGAATATGAATAGGAGAGGAATCCAATATAAAAAAAAAAAGAGTAATAAAAAGTAGCAATAGCATTTGCAGTTTTACAGGTGGGGTCAGCGACCCCCATTCGAAAACTGGAAAGAGTAAGAAGAAAAGGGCAAATAATTAAAACTATAAAAAATAAATAATGGAGACCGATTGAAAACTTCCTTAGAATTGGCCATTCTATAACATACTAAAATGAACTAAAAGGTGAACCACTGCAAGATCAGGCTAATGTCAGTCCTATAACGGACATGTAACCTGTTAGTATCAGATGTCGGTTTGCACAGGTCATGCTCAGTACTTACAGGGTATTTTCTTCTGTAAAAATGTCATCGTCTGGAGACCGGGTACTTACTGCACCAGAAACCTTATACAAAGTCTGAAGACAAAACATATACAATTATTTGACACAACTTCAATATATACATTGTTTAATACAATATTCTTGGGAGAAGCTCAGTTGAAGGGTTCCATATATTATAAGTGCTGTGCATCTGGCATGAGTGAAATTGGTCAAGGCCTACAATGTTAACCATGAGATTCAATTACAGGGACATGTGTTTATGCACAAGACTATAAGCTGCTAGATGAATGGCATACCAGAAAATTGGATCTTTCTTTTATATACAATAGTGTATACAAGTTTATTCAACCTGTACTGGAGCTTCACTGCAATATTTGCTTGCATCTATATATGGACAGGGCGGCCATAGTCTTTACATTATAAATGGAGGTGATACACAGGTAAGGACAGATTATTCTCTCCCCCATTCTTGCATTTAAAGGAACAGTTCAGTGTAAAAATAAAAAAAAAATTTTTACCCTGAACTGTTCCTTTAAACCAATATCTTAAAGGACAAGGCAAACCTTTCCTTTCAAATATTCCCCCTTTCCTCTCCCTCTCGCCAGCTTCTTTGCGCTATATACGGCATACTCTTCCTGCGTTTGGTTCAGCAGTGGATATCTCCCCTCTTGCACCTGCAGACGCCATATTTTCCTTCTTTTCAAATATGTTATATCTGTGCATGCATCCGTTTAGTTTTGGAGGGGAATTGCTCCTACTGCTTTTGTATGTGCATGCGCAATTTCCCCGATACTCGCAATACGCATGATCGCGGTCTTGGTGTTAGAAGAGGCATTACCGGAACTTTGCTTTTTGGTACCTGGTGATATTTGCAATAGGTAGCGTGCTGCAAGAAAACCCAATCGTGTTCAGGATTGAGTATAGGTAGGCTCATCTTATAACACTTAGAGGCACATTTATCAAGGGTCGAATTTATGTGAGTTTCTTTATTTTTTTTAAACTTCAAAATTTGACCAGTCAAAATTAATAAAACAAATTTTCTCCTGAAAATCGAAAGAAAACTCGAATCGCATTTGATTTGAACTAAAAACTTGATTCGAATTTAAAAACCTTGATTCACGTTTTTTCAGAGAATGCAAACATCGCCAAATTGATCCCTGGACCTCTCCCATTGACTTATACAGCAATTTGGCAAGTTTATGGCGAATATTCTAATTCGATTTCTTAAAAGGGCCAGAGTATGATAAATCCAAAATTCAAATTCGAATTAAAACTCGAAACAAGTTTCGAAAATTCTAATTAAAATACGAATTTTCACTTCAACCCTTAATAATTCTTACTCCAAATCGTGAACAGGGTTGTCCTTTAAAGAGGTGGTAGCAACTCACCTGGTGAATCCAGAAGCTAGGTAAGCTCTATGTATACCCAACTCATTTCATGGAGTACAAAATTCATAAAAAGTCAAACCAGAAAGGAAACAAAACACACACAAAATAAATAAGACAAATTAAAAAAAAAACTCAAACCTTGGGCTGATTTTGCTTCTTTTTCTTGTGTTTGTTCTTTACTTTGATACATTTAGTCTAAATAAAAAAAAAAAAAAGTTAAAAAAACTCAACCAAAAGGAAAATAAATGGCCTATTAATACAGATATGGGACCAGTTCTCCAGAATGCTCAGGACCTGGGGTCTTCTGGATAACTGATCTTTCCATAATTTGGATCTTCATATCTTAAGTCTACTAGAAAATCCTTTAAAAATTAAATAAACCCAATAGGATGGTTTTACCCCAATAAGGATTAATTATATCTTAGTTGGGATCAAGTACAGGCGACTGTTTTATTATTACAGAGAAAAAGGAAATCATTTTTTTTTTAATAATTGGATTATTTTTTTTAGTTCTGACCAATGCTGAGGGTCATCAAACAGCCTGCGTACCATAAGCCTAAAGAAAACCATCCACATCTGACAGAATTTGCTGTTAAGGCCCCTGTACACGGGCCGATAAAAGCTGCTGACAGCTCATTGGTGTGTGGGACCATCCCCGATCGATATCTGGCCGAAAGTTGACCAGATGTTGATCAGGCAGATTAAAAAATCCAGTCGGATCACGACCATTGCGTCTATGCGGTCCTGCGATCCAACCACCCGTCTAGGATCCATAATGAACCGATCATAGGGCCCTAGGGCCCACGATCGGATTAACCCGATATCGCCCACTTCAATGTGGGCATAACGGGGAGAGATCCGCTCATTTGGCGACATCGCCAAACTAGTGGATCTCTACATCTATGGTCACCTTTAGGCAAAGAAAGAAGCTGTGACAATTAATAGAGGATAAACGCTTGATCAATGCTTTCAGTGAAAGATAGCACGGACAGATCTGGAACACCGCAGGTCCCGAGCATTCTGGGTAACAGGTCCTGTACCTGTACAAAAAATAAATAATATACACGGTGGCTCAATTCAAGAGTTTATTAGTGCACAATAATCACAGTAATCATCATCAAAACCATTGTATCAGCTTATATTGAAACATACAACAAGGCAGTGTTCTCCCTCCTGACGCCTTTCGCGTTATTGAGTGCGTCATCAGTGAAAATTACTGCAATCAACTCAGAAAGAGCCAACCCCCATTAGCCTGTTTGCTATGATGCGCAGGCACATTCCTGACACACCATAACCCTAGCCAAATAAAAAAAATGAGGATTTCTTGTCTTTCCAATAGTGATATTTTAGCCAAAAGGTGCATGAGTGTATTCATTATAATGTACAGGACCAGTTATCCCGAATACTCCGCACATTGGGTTTTCCAGATAACGGATCTTTCCATAATCTGGATCTTCATACCTTAAGTCTACCAGAAAATCATATAAACATTAAACAGACCCAATAAGCTGGTGTTGCCTCCAATAAGGATTAATTATATCTTAGTTGGGATCAAGTACAAGCTACTGTTTTATTATTACTGAGAAAAAGGAAATCAATTTTTAAAACTTGGATTATTTGGATAAAATGGAGTCCATGGGAGATGGCCTTTCCATAATTCAAAGCTTTCTGGTTAACGAGTTTATGGATAATGGATCCCATACCTGAATTATGAAAAGTATCATTAGGATAACTTACAGGCTGCTCTTCATCAGACTTAATTCGTATATTGATGCAACATGAGGCTTCTACAGGGTCTTTATTAACAGAGTAGAGCACATCATTTTTGGTATATGGTATATCTGGAAAAGAAATATATATATTAAAGACAGACTGACATACATTTATACACGTTTTCTAGATCTGCCCACTGACGGATACATTTTGGGCAAAAAATATAGTGCCTGACAAGTGCCAGCGCACTCTCCTGTGACTCCTGTATTTTTATTCTAGGAAAATAATTATCCTCTCATGGAAGCTGCCCACTGCACCTACCTTAAAATTAAAGATACAACGAATCCAGGAATCGGTTTGGGATTCGGCCTTTTACAGCAGGATTCGGCCTAATTCTTATATGTGGCCGAACCGAATCCTAATTTTCTTATGTAAATTAGGTCTGGGAAAGTGACTTAATTTCAAAACTAGGAAGTAAAACCACATTTACCCACATTTTCCTTTCCCGACAATTTGCATATGCAAATTAGTATTAGTATCATTTCACAAAGGATTCAGCCAAATCCCAAAAAGGAGATTTTGTGAGTACTCACCGTTAAATCTCTTTCTCTTCGGTCGCTTGGGGGACACAGGAGACAGTGGGTATAGCTAATGCCACTAGGAGGCAGGACACAACAGAATAAGAAATGTGACTCCTCCTCCGCTGGCTATACCCTCAGCAGTAGGCGGAGCCGGAATCAGTTTGTACCAAAGTAGTACTAAATAGAGAACAATAACCAACAACTAGTAACAGGAACATATTGACAACAGGCAGTAATATGTCTGACGGACAGAGAAGGGCCTCTATCCGGGAAGGGAAGTCCTGTGTCCCCCAAGCGACCGAAGAGAAAGAGATTTAACGGGGAGTACTCACAAAATCTCCTTTTCTCCTTGTCGGCTTGGGGGACACAGGAGACAGTGGGGACGTACCAAAGCTGTCCCCTATCCTCAGGGCGGGAAGGATAGGCCCTAAGAGGAAGTAACCACTGCGGCTTGGAGAACTCTCCTGCCGAAGCGTGCATCAGATGCCGCAAAAGTGTCAAAGTGGTAAAATTTTGTGAAGGAGTGGATGGAAGACCACGTGGCCGCTTTGCATAGCTGATCAGCTGATGCCTGGTTTCTGAAAGCCCAAGACGTGCTCATCCCCCTGGTGGAGTGAGCCTTGACCTTGACAGGAGGAACTCGACCCCGTGCCGTGTAAGCACACTGAATGGCTTGCTTGATCCATCTGGAGACAGAAGATTTGGCCGCAGGTAAGCCTTTACGAGGACCTGAGGGAAGGACAAACAGTGCATCTGATTGGCGGAAGTCCTGAACTCTGTGTAGGTAGAATTTGAGGGCTCTGACAGGGTCCAGGGTGTGTAGAGCCGCCTCCTTGGGATTGGAGGGCGACGGGCAAAAGGTTGGAATGGTGATCTCTTGATTTAAGTGAAAATCTGACACCACCTTCGGTAGGAAGGAGGGAACCGTGCGGAGGACCGCTCTGTCATGGTGAAAAATGAGAAAAGGTGACTTGCAGGACAAGGCGGTGAGTTCTGAAACACACCTGGCGGAGGCTATCGCTAGGAGAAAAACGGTTTTCCAGGTAAGCCACTGAAGAGGAATAGAGGCCATCGGCTCGAATGGTGGCGTTTGTAATGCCTGCAGCACCAGCGTCAGGTCCCATGGGGGAGCCGGAGGTCGAACTGGGGGAGCAATGTGCGCCACCCCCTGTAGAAAAGTCTTGACGTCAGGAAGGAATGCGAGTCTTCTTTGAAAAAGGACAGAGAGGGCCGAAATCTGGGACTTCAGGGAGCCGAGGGAGAGGCCCAAGAGAGAGATAGTCCTAACCTCCTTAGGACACAACAAAAACTGATTCCGGCTCCGCCTACTGCTGAGGGTATAGCCAGCGGAGGAGGAGTCACATTTCTTATTCTGTTGTGTCCTGCCTCCTAGTGGCATTAGCTATACCCACTGTCTCCTGTGTCCCCCAAGCCGACAAGGAGAAAAGTGGATTTGGTGCATCCCTACTTAAAATGATGGAAATCTCTGATAAGAGGCTCTTCCCCTCTACAAGTTGACATACATGAGCAGAGGCTGCCTGGACAAATTTGAAAAAGTCTGGGACCTGTGGGCTGACACTCTGGATTCAGCCACACCCCTTGTATTTTGTTCTGTTAAAGTTACAGAATTTATTTTTAAAAAAAAATAGTTTGTATAAAAAATTTAAAAAAAAACCACAAAGACAAATAAAACTTTGAAATCGCTTAACCTTTATTAAGAAATAACTCCACTTTCGCTCCTCTTCAGAGAAGGTGACGATCCATCATGCGGCACTTGATTTCTCCTCCCTGGCTATCTCCTATAAGGAAGGCAGGGAGGAGAAATAGAGTGCTGCACGATGGATCGCCCGGTCGCCTTTTCTGAAGAGGAGCGCAAGTGGAGTTTCAGTAAGTTATTTTTTAATAAAGACTTATCGATTTCAAAGTTTCATTTGTGTTTGTGGTTTTTCTTATTCGTTGTATACCAACTAATTTTAAAAAAATAAATTGTTGTTGCTGGTCCTTTAAATTAAAATAAAGAAAAGGTTTGAATCTCCACAAGACCACGGGAAAACTGTAGAAAGGATGGATCAGATGCATGTATTAGCAAGTAATGACTTATTGAATCCACCGTTTCATGTATGATGATATTCAAAGAAATAATTAAAACTTTTTTAAAAAATTAAAAAAAAAAAAAAAAAAAGAAAAACAGACAGACTGACATACTGTGCTAGGAACAGCCTGTGTGATATCTGCCTCGCCTGAGTTGGGTTTGGCTTCTGATTCAGGGTCTTAGAAAGCCATTTGTGCCCCATTTATATTTTGTACATCTGATGCTCTTGCAGAAGCAGCAAATTTTTTGCAGAGTTAAATTAAATTTCTTATCGTGAAGGATAGGGATAATGTAAAACAATATTTATGGCTATGGACATATAAAAAAAAACAATAAAATCATTTAAATAATATTCACAGACTAATCACTTCTGCTTCTTCAACGTAAAAACGTTTCCATAAACCACACTGACAGATCTATAAAGAAAGTGGCCAAAATGGTGTTCCATATTGCTTGTATTATATATTGTAAGACACCACAAATTCAATATATTGCCACCATTTTTTTTTTTTGCTTTCAGTTAATATATTCAAAATTCTTGACAGGTCTCACAATGAGGACATAATAATTAAACAGTTGTTAGTTGCCAGGCTGCATAATGTGCCCACCTACTTTAGAGAAAAATCCTGTAGAAATGCAGTTGGGGGTGAAGGTTAAGCCTGATGACAAGTCAATCGTTTTGTAAATGCCCACCCTTTGCTGCAGAGATGAGAGTTTTGTATTTATCACCAATCCTAACAAACACATAAGGAAAATAAAAAAGAGCTTACCCATTTCTATGAAATATTTATCTAAATTTCTATCCAGTCCGGCAGGCAAGGGGACACATCTATTCTCATCTAGAAACCATATGAAACAGCGGAATATTTGGATATCGGCTTGATTTAGTTTCTCAGCGGTTTCCACTGTTATAGATATGTAGAAGTTTAAAAGTTTTCCGTAGGTTTCATTCCACCGATCGGCCAGCAACTCGAAATTAAGCTGTTCCAGGAGGCTGCCACTTATCGCTTGAAACTTCTTTGCTGCACGAAGACCTTGAACAAGACATGATATGGTTTTAGACACTTTAATTAATGGGGAGACCATTATTTAAAAGGCAAATAATGTAAAGGACTGCATGCACATAAAAAGGTAGGGGATATGCACACATCTGGGATTTGCCAAAACCCCAGCACTTTTTACAGAGTTTGTATTTGACCAAAATCATGGATTAAATTCAAAACTATAAAGGACAAGGAAAGTGTTGTATCACTGGAGAGTGTCAATTTGTTAATCCCTTAACGTAGAATCAGAGTCAATGCTCCTCCTCACTGAAAAATACAAGCAGCATTCTAGTGAGTGGCGTCATTCCAGGACAGCTACAATCATGGGAAAGGCAGTCAGGGTCAGGGCACACGCTCAGTTTCGGGGAGATTAGTGGCCCGGCGACAAATCTCCTCTTCATCGGGGCGACTACTCTTCCCAAACTGCCTCCTGCCGGCTTGAATGTAAATCGACAGCGGGATGGCACTTGGAGCGCTTCGTTTTCCGAAGTCGCCCAAAGTTTCTTCGTAAGACAACTTCAGAAAACGAAGCGATCAGAGTGACATCCTGCCGGCAATTTATATTCTAGCCGGCGGGAGGCAGAGATTAGTCACCCCGAAGAAGAGGAGACTTGTCACCGGGTGACTAATCTCCCCAAATCCGAGCGCGTGCCGTGACCCTAAAATGGCAGCGCCCACTAGAATTGTACTCTGGGATAATTTATTTTTGAATGAAGAAAGGTGTGAGATTAGCAGTCATATAGACACAATAAAAATTAGTTTTGTAGTGAAGCATTCCTGAAGAAAAGGCATGGCTATGAAAGGTAAACTCACCTGTATCACTAATCATCTTTATAAATGCAGGCAGTTCTAAATTTAAAGGATAATCTTCCAGCAGGTAGAGGAATATTCTAGTCTTTACTCTATTATTTAAGCTGCACAGATGAGCAAGTAGGACTGCCATCTCATCAGAGGATGATCGACAGGTTGTTTCAAAGGAAAAACCATCAAGTTCTTCCTGACTTATAACATTCCATGAGATTAATGAGTTGCACAATTCTTTGGTGTTCTCCACTCCAGTTTTGAAAACCTCCTCCTTATTCAGTATAAGAGTCATCATTAAATCATGAGGTGCTACACTATAACGGTTATTACCTACAAAAGAGTAAAATAAGACCGGTTAGAGATTATTAGTGGAGAAGCAGTACTGAGAGTGTGGGGGCAAAATGGAAGGAAAACAAGGAAGAGAGGAATGTAAGAAAACCGTGAGACACATTAGTATAGAATAATTGGATAGTAAATCAAATATGGAAGACTGAAATAAAATAGCATGAGAAGTATGAATCCAAGACATTGACATTGTAGGGGAGGGAATGCAGTAGTAGGGCAGGAGACAGGGTGATATAAAATGACGGGTGACAAATAAATAGGGCAAAGCATTGAGAAATGAAAAATGTGAGTGTGAGACAAATATGGGTACAAAAAGTGGGTGGGAAAAGAAAGCAGGAGGGCAGAAGTGAATAAGATTGAATGAAGAAATAACTAGAATTAAGGGCAGAGAAGAGATAGAGAATGGGCACAAGAGAAGGAGAAAAAGACACACAGTTTAATAGGATGAAGGAGGAAAGAAACTGTGGGTAATAGAATAAGAGCACAGTGAATGTGAGACCAGGGAGAAAAAGACAGCAGCAGGGGGGCAGATATAATGTAATGGCAGAAAAATAAACAAGGATGGAGGGAGAATTGAGATACAGAATGGACAAATGGGAAGGTCACTGCAACAGAATGAAGTGGGTGGGAATATTCAGCAGAGCAATATATAATGAGGATAGCATAAAATGGATTGTGAGACCAGGGGAAAAAGAAGACAGGAGTGCAGAAGTGACTGAGACATATGGGGTGGGGGAGGAAATAAAGATTTAGGATGGAGGGTGGAGAGATACTGTGTGGGTACATGGGAATAACAAAGATTAAGGGAACAAATGCAGTAAGAGCAACCACATAAACAGAGCTCACATTTATTATTCTGTTGGTTGGAGGAGATATTCTCTTGCTGCTTCTGTGATTTCTCATCGTTTGTCATGCTCCTGTTCTCTTCCGGTGTGGTCTTCTTTGCTTGCGTTTTACCCTCAGACTTCATTTTTAACTTCTTATTGCTAATAACGGATAATGAACAAATATATTGGGTCATGAGTGCATTTACCTATCAGAATGATGCATTTGTACAAGTCAGAGCCGTTTAACAAAAAAAATGATGTTTTTCGGAGGTCAAAGAGACTTGTGCCACCAGGAAAGTAAGTAGGTGGGGTACATAGGAAACTGGCTGGCAGGATAGTTCTGAAATCCCCAAGGGACCACAAAATTGACAACTTGTTATTAGCGATGCACATATAAGTAGCCTGCTGTGCTTGAATCACTATTTGGATTCATATCATACAGTTATCAATAGGATTTAATGTCATTATCCCTTGATAAGAAAACAAGATATTAAAACTGTTATTTTGTAACTAAATTAATAAGTTGATTCAGCCTTCAGTATAGAAAATGTCCCAGAGTTTAATTTAAAAAATAAAAACCTGCCTGCAGAGACACAGATGGGGTCATGCAATAAGCTTGCCCAGGTACAAGAACCAACAAAAACCAATCAACAGGCAGCATTTACTGGTCACCTGTTAAAAAACATACATCCTATTGGCTGTTATGGATTACTGCACCTGGGCAAACATAGTGGTTTTTATTGCATAAAGGGGAATACCATTAAAATCGGTCAGAGCGGGCATCTCTTTAAGGGGTTGTTCACCTTTGAGTTAACTTTTAGTATGATGTAGAAAGTAATATTCTGACACAATTTGGTTTTAATTTCTTATTATTTGTGTTTTTTGAGTTATTTAGCTTTTTATTCAGCATCTCACCAGTTTACCATTTCCACAATCTGGTTGCTAGTGTCCAAATTACTCTAGTAACAATGCATTAATTTGAATAATAGACTGGAATATGAATAGGAGAGGCCTGAATAGAAAGAGGAGTAATAAAAAGTAGCAATAACAATACATTTGTAGCCTTATAGAGCATTTGTTTTTAAAGGGATTCTGTTATGATTTTTATGATGTCGTTTTAATTTCTAAATTACGCGGTTTACACTGCAAATAATTAACTCTACATATAATATTACATTCCTGAACCAGCAAGTGTATTTTTTAGTTGTAATATTGGTGTGTAGGAGCATCTCAGGTCATTTTGCCTGGTTATGTGCTTTCAGAAAGAGCCAGCACTTTAGGAGAGAAATGCTTTCTGGCAGGCTGCTGTTTTTCCTACTCAATGTAACTGAATGTGTCTCAGTGGGACCTGGATTTTACTATTGAGTGCTGTTCTTAGATCTACCAGGCAGCTGTTATCTTGTGTTAGGGAGCTGTTATCTGGTTACCTTCCCATTGTTCTTTTGTTTGGCTGCTGGGGGGGATAAGGGAGGGGGTTGACATCACTCAAACTTGCAGTAAAAAGTGACTGATGTTTATCAGAGCACAAGTCACATGACGGGGGCAGCTGGGAAATTGACAATATGTCTAGTCCCATGTCAGATTTCAAAATTAAATTTAAAAAAAATCTGTTTGCTCTTTTAAGAAACAAATTTCAGTGCAGAATTCTGCTGGAGCAAAAGGATTTAACTGGTGCATTTTGAATTTTTTTTTCCCATGACAGTATCCCTTTAAGAAGGGGTCAGTGACCCCCCTCTTGAAAGCTGGAAAGAGACAGAAGAAGTAAGCAAATAATTCAAAAACTATAAAAAATAAAGTGAAGACCAATTGAAAAGTTTCTTAAAATTAGCAATTCTAATACATACTAAAAGTTAACTTAAAGGTGACCAAACAAGAAATTTTTCAGTATAAAAATAAAAACTGGGTAAATAGATAGGCTGTGCAAAATAAAAAAATGTATCTAATATAGTTAGGCAAAAATGTAATGTATAAAGGCTGGAGTGACTGGATGTGCCATAATACCAGCCATAACACTACTTTTCAGTCAGTGACTTGAAGGGGGGGGGGCAACATGAGACATATCTGTTGCTTTTGAATCTGAGCTGAATGCTGAGGATCAATTACAAACTCTAAACAGTTATGTCCCATGTGGCCCCCCTTATTGTCACTGACTAACTCAGAGTTAGAGAGCTGAAAAGCAGGAAGTAGTGTTCTAGCTATTTTATTCCAGCCTTTATACATTACATTTTTGGCTAACTAACTATATTAGAAACATTTTTTATTTTGCACAGTCTATCTACTTACCCACTTTTTATTTTTACTCTGAACTGCTCCTTTAAACTAGCCAGCATTTGGGCAATACCTATGGCATTCATAAGGAAGGGGAGACACTTATGAAGTTATCATTACAACCCATAATAAATCAAGAGTAAGCAAGCTGGAAGGGATATGTTCTTACCTACATCCTTTATTCTTAACCGTAGGCCTTTGTGGTTCTTTCTTCTTAACAGACTTATCTGCAAACTAGAATGCAAGTTTATTGGAGAAAGAGAAGGCGATATATGGACGAGGCTAACAATAACACGGACTCTTCTGCATACAGCTTTTCCTCTTTTTTTGGCAATATTGCAGATCTATTATGCTATATTAGCAGTCAATGTCTTGCTTGATCCTAAGCGGATGCCTGTAAACACTATACAGAAACGATGGCACTATCTGATATACATAATACACAATTACCCTTCCTGGGACTGCACTACGGCCTTTCCTGGCTGGCTCCAGCAGCTGCACTTGCCTTTCATCAAATCACATAATTTTGTTGCAACTCACAAATATCAACACAGATTTTACACTTACCTCACGTTTCACAAGTCCGGTGGAGTCATAAATAATTATGTTAGAGATTTTTCCTTTACAGTCAGGAGTAAAACAGGAGATAGTTAGGAAATCCTGAGTGATGGGGGGAAAAAAAGCAAACAGAAGGAAAAATATTAGGAGTGCAGGTTTCCCCCATTGATGGAAATGCTTGAAAAGTGTCCTTACCCTGTCAGCTTTATCGGAATAGTTGTTGGCCTTCAGCTTCTTCCAGCAGAAGACATGGAACTCCACTGTACACGACAGGCAACACATCACACGGATAAAACCCTGCAAGGAGAGAGCTTTCATTGGAACCCACTTCTGTATGAATGGTAAAGCTGGCAGTAGCATTGCACCTCCAACACAATTTAGCAGGGTCATTCACAGAATCAACAGACATGACATAAAGAACAACAGAAAGTCTAAGGAGGTATCCAAGAGATAAGCCAAAATGCCACACACTAAGGGGCATAGAGTTGTTGTTGTTATTATTTTTATTATTATTAACATGTATTTTAGAGCGCCAACATATTGTGCAGCACTGTAAAATAATTGTGTTTATACAAAGAAATCACATCAATTACATATATAGAACATACATAATGACCAATACAGGTGCAAAAGGTGAGGAAGGCCCTGTGCAAAAGAGCTTACAATCTGAAAGGGGAAGGGAATAAGACAGAAGGTGTGAGAGTGGACAAGATCAGAAATAAGCAAGGTGAAATATGTAGCCTATGGTATTGCACTTGGTAGCTAAAGAGGATGAGAGTAGGCTTCTCTACATATGTGTATAAGAGATCTTTTGAAAGCAGAAAGGTTGGGAGAAAGTGGGACAGACCGGGGTAGAGAATTCCAGAGTTGGGGTGCAGCCCTGGCAAAGTCTTGAATGTGACTGTGTGAGGAGGTAATGAGAGAAGAGTTGAGGAGCAGGTCAGTAGAGGAGTGTAGTAAGCGGTTGGGTGAGTATATAGAGGTGAGTTAAGAGATTTAGGGTGGGGCAGAGTTATTAAGTGCTTTGAATGTCGGGGTCAATCGCTTGAATTTTATTCTGAATGGTAGTGGAATCCAGTGCAGGGATTGGCAGAGTCTCTAACGGGGGAACGCCAATTAAAAGAGTTACAGAAGTCTAGTCATGATATGATGAGAGTGTAAATAAGAATTTTGGCAGCATCATGGGTAATAAATTATCGTTTTTTGAATATGACATGATTTAATAAGTGACTGGATATGAGGATTGAAGGCAGAGTCTAGGATAAGCCCAAGGCACTGGGCCCGGGGAGAACCATTTCCCCATTTCAGAGAGGTTTAATTTAAGTTAGTGTTCTGACATCCATGTAGAAATAGCAGGCAGTAAGAGACCCAAATAAAGAATATATTTAAGCTGGCCAACTCCGTCAGTCATCCTGAACGTCTTCATCGCTGATTACATGATGACTGCAATTGCAATATATGGACAAACAATCCCTGTTTTGTTTAAAGGGTAAGGCATTTTTTAGTAGCTTAAAACATAAAATATCTCAATGTCCTTAATATATTGATAATGGGTTGAGTGCAGAGGACTCTTGTATTTGTCTATATGTATTTTGTGGTCACAGCCTCATTGCACCCCCGCTTAGTGGTTTTTAAAAATTAGTGGGGAGCACAACTTTTCCTTGTTGAAGGGCCGATAAAATATGGAGACTCATTCCAGGCCGACCGTTCCCCCCCCCACTCTTTTTACTTTTAAATACATGGAACAATATGGCTTACCTTGAAATCAGGATCTGTAAAATATATCTGTGATTTTGGCAAACTAAGGCACTGTTTGTATCGACAGATGGCATCTGGCTTTGGAGGAAACTTGCATTCTTCGATTCGGCTTTCTAAAAGTGACTGGAACAGAAACAAAACATGCTTCAAATTAAATGGTCCTTTTAAATGTGGAATAATAAACAAGGGACTCACAAAGTGCCTTGGAGGGACAGTGTGCACAAAATATATTAACTGGTGCCAGAGAGTTCTATTGTGTAGCGGAGGCCACAAACATGTATGAATTAGGGATGCACAGAATCCACTATTTTGGATTTGGCCAAACCCCAATCCTTCACGAAAGATACGGCCGAATTCCCTAAACGAAACATTTTATACTTCCTTGTTTTGTAACAAAAAGTCATGCGATTTCCCTCCCAGTCCCTAAGTTTGCATATGCAAATTAGGATTCGGTTCATCCGGGCAGAAGGTTTAGGTCGAATCCTGCTAAAAAAAAGGCTGAATCCTGGATTCGGTGCATCCCGAGTATGAATAGATATGAAGAGAAAGAGAGAGTCCCACGGTGCCTGTGTCCCTCAATTAGGCAAGTGAAAGAGAGAGTTAAGGCTTTACCTGCAATTTCTCAGGCCTCGACTCTTCAAGGACTATGGGTGTAGTAGGCCATGTTAGAATCCCTGGCATCATCTTGAGCTTTACCATAGTATGTGATTTCACATATTGATTTAAGGCATCAGAAAATCTGTGGGAACACACAAACATTAAAGTATACCACTGCTAGTTTCTATTAGGGATGCACCGAATCCACTTTTTTGGATTCGGCCGAACCCCCGAATCCTTCACCAAGGATTCGGCCGAATACCGAACCGAATCCGAACCCTAATTTGCATATGCAAATTAGGGGTGGGATGGGGAAAACATTTTTTACTTCCTTGTTTTCTGACAAAAAGTCACGCAATTTCCCTCCCTGCCCCTAATTTGCATATGCAAATTAGGATTCAGATTCGGTTCGGCCAGGCAGAAGGATTCGGCCGAATCCGAATCCTGCTGAAAAAGGCCGAATCCCAAACCGAATCCTGGATTCGGTGCATCCCTAAGTTTCTATAAGATGTTAAAATTAGGGATGGCCGAATTTGACCAGTTTTGTCAAAAATTCACCGCCAACGCCTATTAAAGTCTATGGGCTTCAAAATAATTTTGTTGTGCGGCAAAATTTTTTTGACGTGCGTTTTTTTTTTTGACGCACGCCACCATACAAGTCTATGGGCGTCATTTCCACCGCAAAACAAGGCAAAAAAATTTGCCAATCCCTAGTTAAAATGTCCACCAAACTAAAGACAGGCTTCATGATACATTAAAAGCCATTTCCTAAACCTCATTTATGACCGACGTGTTTATTCTCAGAAAAAAAACTATGTCAAACTATAGTTGGCCATACACATGTTTATACTACTGTACCAAATCAGTTACCTGACAGTCTGCATGTGTGGCCTCTCATATGTTATGCCCCTCAGGTCAATTGGTTGTGTACCTCTGCAGATCAGCCTGTGCCTTAAAAGGTTTGTTTACCTTCAAACAACAAGTTGTCTTATAGATAGATCACCAGAAATAACGACTTTTTCCAATTGCTTTCTATTTTCTATGTGTCACTGTTTTTCCAATATTGAAGTGTCATTTTTTCACCTTCTAAAGCAGCTCTGGAAGGGGGGGGTCGCCGACCCTATAAACTGTTCTAAATTGATACATTTAGTTGATACATCTCTTATCTTTGTCCCTGCTGAGCAGAAACTCTGGGTTTCATTACAGGCAGCTGCTGAGAAATGTATCAACTAGGGGGCAGATTTATCAAGGGTCGAAATTAATTCGAGGGAATTTTCGAAGTGAAAAAATTCTAAATTCAAAGTTATTTTTTGGATACTTCGACCATCGAATAGGATACTACGACTTCAACTAGAAGTAAAATCGTTCGACCATTCGATAATCAAAGTACTGTCTCTTTAAAAAAAACTTCGATTTCAATACTTCGCCAAATTAAACCTGCCAAAGTGCTATGTTAGCCTATGGGGACCTTCTAGAGCATTTTTCTAAGTTTTTGGAAGTCGAAGTAAAATCATTCGATCGATCGCGGAAATTAGGGATGCACCGAATCCACTATTTTGGATTCGGCCGAACCCCCGAATCCTTTGTGAAAGATTCGGCCGAATACCGAACCCTAATTTGCATATGCAAATTAGGGGTGGGAAGTGAAAAATAATTTAACTTCCTTGTTTTGTGACGAAAAGTCACGCAATTGCATATGCAAATTAGGATTCGGATTCGGTTCGGCCGGGCAGAAGGATTCGGCCGAATCCGAATCCTGCTGAAAAAGGCCGAATCCTGCCCGAATCCCGAACCGAATCCTGGATTCGGTGCATCCCTAGCTGAAATCCTTCGAATCGTTCGAGCGAATGATTTTACTTGGACCGCAGGATACCCAAATTCGATGAAAAAAACTTCGACTTCGATATTCGAAGTCGAATATTTTAATTCGACGGTCGAAATTCGAAGTATTTTTACCTTCGAAATTCGACCCTTGATAAATCTGCCCCTAAATGTTGTAAAATTGTAACAGTTTAGAGTCTGCACCTGAATTACTGAGCTGCCAGACTCAAACACCAGAGACACCAACATTCAACTTTACACTTAGATTTTGCAAAAACAGTAACAAATAAATAATAGAAAGTAATTGAAATAGAAAGTAATTGAAACTAAAAGTAATTTCTGGGGAACAATCTGAAAACAACTGTGTTTGGAAGGTGCTAGCACAAAACCACGCTGATGTTAAACAACCCAATTATTTTAGAATATTTAAAGGGGTTTAGCAGCCTTAAGGCAAAGTACTCCACATTATGAAATGCAACATTCCAACAATTCAGGTTAACAGATCCCATAGCTGTATATAGCATCTGATAACTTTCCTGTACAGGTATGGGACCTGTTATCCAGAAGGCTCAGGACCTGGGGTTTTCCGGATAACTGATCTTTCTGTAATTTGGATCTTCATACCTTAAGTCTACTAGAAAATCATGTAAATATTAAAAACCCAATAGGCTGGTTTTGCTTCCAATAAGGATTAATTATATCTTAGTTGGGATCAAGTACAAGTGACTGTTTTATTATTTCAGAGAAACAGGAAATAAAATAAAATGGGAGTCTATGGAGACGGCTTTTCTGTAATTCGAAGCTTTCTGTCTAACGGGTTTCCGGATAACAGATCCCATACTTGTACAGATACATTAGTCCTGTACTAAATTATATCGCCTGAAATTTTTCTGCTACTTAAATATGGACACAAAGGGGCAGATTTATTAAAGGAAAAGTAACGTCAAAAAATAAAAGCGTTTTAAAGTAATGAAAATATAATGCAGTGTTGCCCTGCACTGGTAAAACTGCGTGTTTGCTTAAAGGTGGCCATACACGGATAGATCCGCTCGTTTGGCGATGTCGCCAAACGAGCGGATCTCCCTCCGATATGCCCACCTTCAAGGTGGGCAATATCGGGCAGATCCGATCGTGGGCCCTAGGGCCCAACGATCGGATCCTAGCTCTCACAAACGGGCGGTCGGATCGCGGGACCGCATCAACGAACAGATGCGGCCGCGATCCGACGGGATTTTTAACCCCATCCGATCGAGATCTGGCCGACTTTCGGCCAGATCTTGATCGGGGAAGCCCGTCGGGGGCCCCCATACACGGGCCAATAAGCTGCCGACACGGTCTGTCGGCAGCTTTTATCGGCCCGTGTATGGCCACCTTTAGAAACACTACTATTGTTTATATAAATAAGCTGCTGTGTAGCCATGGGGGCAGCCATTCAAAGGAGAGAAAGCTCAAGTTACACAGCAGATAGAAGATAAGCTTTGTCTGTCTAATGGTGTTATCTGCTATCCATTCGTTAACCTGTGCCATATAGCCATTTTTCAATTTCCGCCATTGCTCCACAGCAGCTTGTTTAAATGAACTATAGTAGTGTTTCTGAAGCAAACAGAACAGTTTTACCAGTGCAGGACAACAGTACATGATATTTTCATTACTTTAAAACACTTACATTTTTTGGTGTTACTGTTCCTTTAAGGGTCGAATTGTAAATTTGAATTTTCAAATTTTTTTGGTGTCAAAATTCACACATTCAAATTTTAATCCCCTTATTAGAATGTAAATTCGAACGAGATTTATCATTATCACATCTCAATCATGGACAACAGTCCTAATTCAAATATTCGCCACCAAAAACCTGCCGAGTTCATGTACAAGTCAATGGCAGAGGTTCGTTGAGCCAATTGGAGATGTTAAAGGAGAACCAAACTCTTAATTATAAAAACCTCTACCCTACACAGACCCCCCCTCCCTGCTCCCCCCCCCACAGCCTAGGTGTTACCCCCAGCAAATGACCCTACCTCTTTACTTACCCCCCGGTGCAGATTCTGTGCAGCAGAGTTCACGGGCACCATCTTCTTCTATTCGGTAATTTTCGTGAAGAGATCAACGTATCGGCGCATGAGCAGTTGGAATAATCTTCCAGTTCACAACTACTGTGCATGCGCCGAAAGTGACGGAAGCGCTGCTCTCTTCACGAAGATTACCGAATAGAAGAAGATGGCGCCTGTGAACTCTGCTGCACAGAATCTGCACTGGGGGTAAGTAAAGAGGTAGGGGCATTTACCGGGGGTAACAGCTAGGTTGGGGGGGGTCTATGTAGGGTAGAGGGGGTAGGATTTTTATAATTAAGGGTTTGGTTCTCCTTTAATAGCCTTCCTGACATTCAAGTTTTTTTTTTCAGAGAAAAAACTCGATTCGTACAAATTGATTACAAATGTAATACAATTCAAATTTTTGTGTCGGAACATATTAGACATTCAAATTTTAATTAAATAACCTCCCAGTCGAATTGTGAGTATATTTGTATTTAAAAATTTTTTTTACATGAATTTGAAATTCGACCTTTGATAAATGGGCCTCTAAGGGGCAGTTTTACTTATATAGACAATTTTTCTAGAGTGCTGAAAAATTATAAACGTTGCGCCACTCAAAACAGCAGAGAGTTTTTCCCAAAATGAATCAAAACATGATGAATTTTAAAAAATTCAATCACAACACCAAGAAACTGTAGAGAAGTCAACGGGAAGTGTTTCTGAAACATCCAAGCAAGTTGAAAATCTCTATTTAAAGGAGAAGTAAACCCTAAAAATGCCATATTTTATATATAACAGCCTAAAGTTTCAGCTTGTCAATAGCAGCAATGATCCAGGACTTCAAACTTGTCACAGGGGGTCACCATCTTGGAAAGTGTCTGTGACACTCACATGCTCAGTGGGCTCTGATTGGCTGTTGAGAAGCTAAGCTTAGGGCTCGTCACTAATTATCCAGCAGAAAATGAGCTTCCCCTGTAATATAAGCTGCTGCTACAGGTTTGCTGATTATTAAATTCTGATGCTAATTGCACTGGTTTCTGTGCTGCCATGTAGTAATTATCTGTATTAATTACTAATCAGCCTTATATTGTGACATTTCTATTTTATGTGTACTGTATATTGTGAGTCCCTAAGCTCAGTAAGTGACAGCAGCACAGAGCATGTGCAGTGAATCAGCAGAAAAGAAGATGGGGAGCTACTGGGGCATCTTTGGAGACACAGATCTTTACTGCTAAAGGGCTGTGGTTGCCGTGGGCTGGTACAGAAGCACAAAACATAATGTACAACATTTCTAGCTACTTCTTTAGTTAGGCTTTAGTTCTCCTTTAAAAATGCATTGAAAAATTCTGATTTGTGAGCACAATTTATTCCAGCTTCTACTTAATCTACTTACAGATTAAATATTTTTCAGAGCAACAAGACCGACCAACTAAAGAATTTCTTGCGGTGACAAATTTCTATTTGAAGAAAAAAATGACAAGCCCATTGCTTTCAAGATCAGCTTTGAGCTACAGAGTTGTTTAATAGAATAAAAGTCAAGAAATCTGATAAGCAGAATATTATTTTGGATCTGCTAGAGAAAATGTTCATTATCAGCCCTTTGCGAAAACATCCACCTGTAAGTTAGCAGAAGAAATAAA
Organism: Xenopus petersii; assembly: GCA_038501925.1. NCBI lineage: Eukaryota > Metazoa > Chordata > Amphibia > Anura > Pipidae > Xenopus > Xenopus petersii. The sequence continues at coordinate 184,907,827 of CM076674.1, read as the reverse complement.
CCTACCTGTTTTGCCTAAAATATACATTGCCAATGCCATAAAAAGCCAAGCAGTTAAACCTCTCTTTGGTGAATTGACTTATGATTTTCTTCAGCTGGTCTTCAGCTTTGGCCAGTTCCTGCAAAGAAATCAAAGAAATCAGATTCAGAAGTCAACAGGCCTAATGAAAAGGAAGGAGAAAACTAGCGATGCACCGAATCCACTATTTTGTATTCGGCCGAATCCTGAACCGAATTTGAATCCTAATTTACATATGCAAATTAGGGGTGGGAAAGGGAAAACATTGTTTACCTCCTTGTTTTGTGACAAAAAGTCATGCAATTTACCTCCCCACCCCTAATTTGCATATGCAGATTAGGATTCGGTTCGGCCGGGGAGAAGGATTCGGACGAATCCGAATCCTGCTGAAAAAGGCTGAATCCTTTTTGAAAAAGGACAAATTTAAGGACAAATTCAGTGCAGAAAACTGAAAGCAAACGCATACTGGTATGACTGGTATGATAGCCCATGTCAACAAGAATACAGAAGTACCTGTATCAGATAACAAGACCTGTTCTTGCTGCAGCAAACTACAACCCCCAGCATGCCTCACCATATTTGCTGGCAAAGGCATTCTGGGACTTATAGTCCTGCAACAGCAGAGGTGCACTGACATGGGTAGATGCAAGTAGCATTTTGAATATCTGACCAAAATCTGTAAACCAAGGGCATTAATAGCACATGGATACATCTTGGTAACTACTAATGTTGAATCACAACATTTTAGGCAGCAAGTTTAGACGACATACCTCACATTGGCCAGTGCCAAAGAGTGCATTAGCATAGCCGTACAGAAGCACCACATAGTCGATGTTAGACAGATAGAATCTCTGTTGGGATTGAAAGAAAATACAGTTACATTTTTATATATTTACCTATTTTTTTCTGTAAAGGAAATAGACATTACTGCATGTTGCTTATATAAAACTATAATGCCCATCCCCTTAAATGGTATCCGGAAGAATTAATATTTAAAACTACGACAGCCAAAATGTCAACGGGGAGCACAACCAGAATAGCAAATTGGAGGGTTGGTGCTCTCACATTTAGAAACCCAAAGTACAATATTGCTTTTAAAGTGGACCTTTTGTTTAATTTGTCCTTTTGCAAATTAAACATGAAACACAATTTTTTTTTCATTAAAACATCCAAACCTGTTATAAAGGTATTTAAAAATTTAAGCTGTCAACCAAATAGTATATGCCCCGCCTCTATGCCCGAGGCATAGCGGTGGAGCATTCAATTACTTTCACTTTTAATTCAGCACTTCCTGCAAATCTCTGCTCTCCTCACATTGCCCCTTCCTTCCTCAGGCTATATAACTGTATAGGGCTCTGCGCATGGGCATTACGTTCCCCAGTCTGGTGCATACACAAGATTTTGGGGTGATACAAAATTTATCTTAACAGTGTCCAAAAAATGGCTCCTGCCTGCTGGTTGTGATAGTGTAATTCTAAGACTGAAGGAAACAAAATGTAAATAATACAATAATGTAAGTAAAGTTTATTTTGCTAAGCTAACATGATAATAAAGAATTTGGAATTATTTCTTAGGGTGACAGGTCCCCTTTTATCTCTAATCACTTTTCTATGTAGTGACTATATAGTTTAGGGCCGGGATCTACTACCTTTTGAACCCGTGAGCAACATTCAGAGGTAAAAGCAGTTGGGGAGCAATACATGCATGAAAAATGTTCTTGGGGTGCCAAATAAGTGCTGTGATTGGCCATTTTTAGCCCCTATGTGGATTGTCAACTTACATTGATGCTCTGTTTGGCAGTAAACCTGGTTTTTATGAAACCAAAACTTACCTCCAAGCCTAGAATTCAAAAATAAGCAGCTGCTTTGAGGCCACTGGGAGCAACATCCAAGGGGTTCAAGAGCAATATGTTGCTCACAAGCTACTGGTTGGGGATCACTGGTTTGCATGATTCCCCAACCAGTAGATCGTGAGCAACATGTTGCTCTCCAACCCCTTGGATGTTGCTCCCAGTGGCCTCAAAGCAGGTGATTATTTTCCAATTCCAAGCTTGGAGGCAAGTTTGTTTTGTATAAAAACCAGGGTACTGTCAAACAAAGCCTCAATGTAGCTTGACAATCCACATAGGGGCTACCAAATGGCCAATCACAGCACTTATTTGGCACCCCAAGAACATTTTTCATGCTGGTGTTGCTCCCCAACTCCTTTTACGTCTGCATGTTGCTCACGGGTTCAAAAGATGGATTTTTGTCTTACCTGTAAAATCCTTTTCTCTCTTCATCGAAAGGGGGACACAGGCACTGGAGGGTTAACTTCACCTTCCGGGAGGAAAGGACACTAAAAACAAGAACTTTGACAGCCCTCCCTGGGGCCAGCCCGCCTATCCCAGCAGGCCACACCCCCACCAGGAGGCTGTCACACCCCAGAACGTTAAAAGTGTAAAAGATAACTGAGGAATTAACTAGAACTGACCAAGGAAGAACCTTGGGCTAACTTGACGGATGTCCACGCAACAAGGACAAAAAGGAGCTAAAAACACTAGGGCTTGGGAGCCCCACCAGGAGGTGATGCTGGATCTAGACAGAACTGTCTAAGGAACCTTCCGCGGCTAAGCTTGAGATCATAAGGGATGGGCGTGCCTGTGTCCCCCTTTCGATGAAGAGAGAAAAGGATTTTACAGGTAAGACAAAAATCCATCTTACTCTCTCATCTCAGGGGGACACAGGCACTGGAGGGACGTTCAAGAGCAGTCCCCAGAAGGGTGGGTAGATCAAGCTGAAGATTGCACAGCAGCGTGCAGTACCTTCCTACCGAAAACAGCCTCAGAGGAGGAGGCAACATGAACCTGGTAGAAGCGGGTGAAGGTATGGATGGAAGACCATGTGGCAGCCTTGCAGATCTGCTCCACAGACGCCATGTTCCGCGCTGCCCAGGAAGCCGCCAGTGATCTGGTCGAGTGGGCCGTGACCCTCAGAGAAGGTCTACCGGCGATCTGGTAGGTCCGGTGAATCGTGGATCGTATCCATCTGGCAAGGGTGGTCTTGGAAGCTTTCAGACCCTTCCGTGGACCAGTAGGAATGACGAGGAGAGCATCACACCTGCGAAAGGATTCGGATCTGTGAACATAATATTTGAGAGCGCGGACCACATCCAGGGAATGTAGTGCAGTCTCCTTAGAACACTTAGGGTGTGGACAGAAGGATGGAACCACGATGTCCTGGTTGAGGTGGAAGGCCGATACTACCTTTGGCAGGAAGGTGGGTATGGGCCGGAGCACAGCCTTGTCCTGGTGGAAAATTAAGAAAGGCGAACGGCAGGAAAAGTGCTGCTAGCTCGGATACTCGTCTGGCCGACGTGATAGCGAGGAGGAACACGGTCTTCCAGGTGAGAAGGACATCCGAGGCCTGAGCGAGGGGCTCGAAAGGAGCACCCTGCAGAGCCGACAGGACTAGATTGAGGTCCCAACCAGGTACAGGTGCCCGAATGGGAGGGGCGAGATGCGCGACTCCCTGCAGGAAGGTCCGAACAGGAGATTTCAGTGCAATGTTGAGCTGGAAAAGTACAGACAAGGCAGAGATCTGAGACTTGAGGGAGGCAAGGCGAAGGCCTTTGTCGAGGCCCTGCTGCAGAAATCCGAGAATGCGGGCCGTGCTGTAGCGATGCGGGGGAAAAGAGTGAGCGGTACACCAAGTGATGTAAGTCCTCCATGTTCTGTAATAGATACGAGAGGAGGAAGGTTTTCTGGCAGCAATCATGGTCGCTATCACTCGGTCATCAAACCCCTGCCGTTTGAGGACTAAGGTCTCAAGAGCCAGGCCGTCAAATGGAACAGATGAATATTCGGGTGGAATACTGGGCCCTGGCTTAGAAGATCCTGACGATTTGGAAGATGGATGGGCTCCGTCTCTGCGAGATTGACGAGATCTGCAAACCAGGCCCTTCTGGGCCAGTATGGAGCCACTAGCATGGTCCTGACCACCTCTCGCTTGATCCTCTTCAGTATCCTGGGGAGGAGAGGTAGGGGGGGAAGACGTAAACGAAGTGGAACGGCCATGGAGCCGTGAGCGCGTCTACTCCTACGGCCCTTGGATCCCGTGACCGAGACATGAAAAGCGGAGTCTTTGCATTGGTCCTGGAGGCCATCAAGTCGACCTCTGGCATGCCCCATTGGTCGGTCAGAATTTCGAACACTTCTGGGTGCAGGGCCCATTCTCCTTGATCGAGAGTTTCCCTGCTGAGGAAGTCCGCCGTCCAATTTTCCACTCCCGGAATGTGGACTGCGGAAATGGCCGGTACGTACTTCTCCGCCCAGGTGAGAATGCGCGAGGCCTCCTGCATGGCTCCCCTGCTGCGAGTCCCTCCCTGATGGTTGATGTATGCCACAGCCGTGGCATTGTCTGTCTGAATGTTGATGGTCTTGCCCCTGAGGAAGTCTGTCCAGTGAAGGAGAGCCAGGCGAATGGCTCGGAGTTCCAGGACATTGATTGGAAGAGATGTCTCTGAGGGGAGCCATCTGCCCTGTGCCGTCTGGCCCTGACACACCGCACCCCAACCCCGGAGACTGGCATCCGTGGTGAGGATGGTCCAGAGAAGGATTGCAAACGGCTTGCCCTGGCTGAGATTGGCTGGTTGAAGCCACCACCTTAGGGAAGACCTTGTCGGAGAGGGGAGGGTGATGGGAGAGTCCAGACACGTTCTCTCTGGGTCCCAGTGTGTCAGGATGGCTCGCTGGAGGGGGCGAGTGTGAAGCTGAGCAAAAGGAATGGTATCTATCGCCGAGACCATCAACCCCAGTACCTGCATGCAAGATCTGAGAGGAGTGCATGGCGAGTCCGCTAGAGAGAGAATGCGACTGAGTTAGAGCCTTGTCCGCTGGAAGAAAGGTGCGGCAGAGCTGGGTATCGAAGAGAGTCCCCAAGAATGTCATTCTCTGTGCGGGAACCAGGAACGACTTCTTGAAGTTGATGATCCATCCGTGTTGTTGTAGAGTCTGGATCACGAGGGACAGATCGGACCGATTTCTCTGGGCTGATGGAGCCTTGATGAGGAGATCGTCCAGGTAGGGGGTCACTGATACCCCCTGAGACCGAAGGAGGGCTAGAACTGGGGCCAGGATCTTGGTGAAGACCCGAGGAGCCGTGGCCAGGCCGAAGGGGAGAGCCACAAATTGGAAGTGCTTCCCCAGAGAGGCAAATCGCAGGTAGCGATGATGCGCCCGGTGGATAGGGATATGGAGGTAAGCGTCCTTGATGTCGACGGAGGAAAGAAACTCCCCTGGTTCCATTGCTGAAATGACGGAACGGATGGATTCCATCCGGAAAGAGAAACGTCTGAGGCAACGATTGAGTTTCTTGAGATCCAGGATGGAACGTATTCCTCCGTCCTTCTTGGGGACGCAGAAGAGGATGGAATAGAATCCCTGCCGTTCCTCCTCCTTGGGTACCGGTACCACTACCCCCGCCTGTTGGAGGGAGGAAATGGCCTTTAAGAAAGCTGCTCTGCGTACGGGATTGGACGGTGGGGGAGAAGAGAGAAATCTCTCTGGAGGAGGATGTCGAAACTCTATGGAATAGCCTTGGTAGAGCACTTCGTGGACCCAGGCATCTACGAAGGAGTGAGACCAGACCTGCCGAAGAGAGAGGAGACGCCCGCCCACCCTCTCGATTCGGGAGGTGGTCAAACCTTCAGGAAGAGGATGCTTTGTCGGCAGAAGGTTTCTGAGTTTGTCTGCCAGCGGACCAGGCAGGTCTCTTCCACTTTCCCCTAAAGGAAGGGGCACTCCTTTCTGTGGTTGTTGTCTTAGCTTGTTTGGAGCGAAATCGAGAGAAACGGCGATTTGCCGACTGCTGCTTAGGCTTGTTCTGTGGAAGGAGGGTACTTTTGCCCCCTGTAGCCTGGCTGATGATTTTATCTAGCTCAGTGCCAAATAGGACCTTGCCTGCGAAGGGAATAGAGACAAGTGACTTCTTGGATGTCAAGTCCGCCGACCAATGTTTGAGCCAGAGGAAACGTCTGGCCGCTATGGAAGTGGCGGAAGCCCTGGCAATCATCTTCGCCGAGTCCAAGGATGCCTGGCAGAGGAACTGGGAAGCCTCCTTGAGTTGTTCCGCCAGCTGTAAAATAGAAGCTTGGTCAGAACCATCTATAACAGCCTGACAGAGCTGATCGGTCCAAACCTCTGAAGCGAGACTGACCCAAGCGGTAGCGAAGGTCGGTCTGAGGGCTGCACCTGAGGCGAAAAAGATGGATTTGCAGAATCCCTCCAGCCTTTTGTCAATAGGATCCTTGAATCCAGCCGCGTCGGGGACTGGAATGGTGGTGGACTTGGCTAGACGGGAGATAGGTGGATCGACTGTAGGAGAGAGGCACCAAAGATCAGTGTCGTCCTTGGGAAAAGGATAGAGAAGGGTGAAGCGACGGGAAAGATTGATTTTGCGTTCTGGAGAGGCCCACTCATCCTTGACTACAGAAAAAAGTTGGTCATGTGAAGGGAACAACTTAGCCGTCTTTTTATGTCTCTTAAAGAGATCAGTGGAAGGATCGGCTGAGACAGGTGGAGACACGTTAAGAGTCTCGAGAACAGACTCAATCAAGCTGTCTATGTCTGAGATAGCTGGGGGAATCTCAGGTTCCCGATGGGAATCCTCATCAGAGTCCCTGTCAGAAATTTGGCCATCCTCTGCCAGTTCCGACTCCTCGTCGGAGTTCGGAAGTAAGACTGTCTCAGTGACCTTGCGTTTCCCGGCTATCCCAGAGGGAGGTTGGGAAGTCAGCTGGGCAAGGAACTTGTCTAAGGACTCGGTGAGCCGTGCAAGTCCCTGAAGGGAAGAAATAGAATCCGCTAAATTTTTAGCCCATGGAGGTTCAGGTACTGTAGCCGATGCGCCCTGGCTGTCCGTGGAAGCAGGGGCATGGGAAGGCTGCGAACATGCTGTACATGTAGGCTCAGGGTGACCCAGAGGAAGTCTGGCGCGACAATTGGAGCATGCTAGAAAGGAGGCCTTAGGCACGGAAGGAACCTTGGCAGTAGATTGCATAGAACGCAGCTTAGGACCCTCCCTGGTGGGATCTGCCATAGTCCCTATGTATGTGTATATAGAATACAAAATATATATATATATATATATATATATATATATATATATATATATATATATATATATATATATATATATATATATATATATATATATATATAATATATATACCTAAGCTAGAGATAGAAAAGGTAGCCCAAGGGTCTAATATAGGGAAGGAATGATACAGGCCTGAAAAGGGGTGTCAGCCGTCCCTTGTGAGATGCAGCCTGAACGCTGAAAATCTGTGCCTGTAAGGACTCTGCCTCTGGAAGAGGAAGTTAGCCTGCCAGTGCCTGTGTAGGAGGATGGAGCCCTGTGCGGTCTGGAGAGCCTGTGGCAGACTGGTGATCCGGGAGGAGCGCTGCAAGACTGCGCCCAGCAAGAGGAAAAACGGCGCGAAGAGAAGGAAGTGCGCGCGCATGCGCAATGACGTCACCTGTGAACGGCGCGAAGCCGCAAAAAGGAAGGAAACCTGCCGCTCCGCTCCCTGGGTAAGGGAGTAGCGTGGTCGGAGCCAGAAGTGGAGAACCACTACTGGGTTGGGGGTGCGGAAGAGCGGATCCAGCCGCTGGCACCCCAACCAGGAGAACTGAGCCGCAGCTCCTGTCTCAAGGTGCGCAAGGGCTCAGGGGACAGAGCAGTAGCTCCTGCCCCATCAACAAAATGCCCTGAATCAACCGGGACTGAACCGGAATTCCTGCCCGGGAATTACCTAAAAGGAAAATAAATAAATAATAATAAAAAATTAAATATATAAATAAAAAATCAAATAAAAAAATCTCCCCTGAGGGGAGAGTGTCCTCCTCCCATGAGGACACTAAAAAAACTGGGGTGTGACAGCCTCCTGGTGGGGGTGTGGCCTGCTGGGATAGGCGGGCTGGCCCCAGGGAGGGCTGTCAAAGTTCTTGTTTTTAGTGTCCTTTCCTCCCGGAAGGTGAAGTTAACCCTCCAGTGCCTGTGTCCCCCTGAGATGAGAGAGTAAGGTTGGGGATCCCTGGTTTAGGGGAATAACACCCACAATCTATTACAGGTAAACTACTTGTGTTGGCATCCATAGCACAAATCGGTGCAGTCTAAGTAGTTGTCCATTGCTGCTATGGAGTGCCATTTAAAAGACCATTTGATTAGCAAATGAAACAGCAGTTGACAAGCAGAGAAGTATTAGGAGACACTTTTGTGCATCATTAACCTTTTTGCAAGTAGGTAATGTAAATTGCTGAAAAGCTCTGTCATTTCTTGGTGTGCTTTTAGTTCCCCCCATTTAATCCCCTATAAAAGGCCCTGATGATATTGGGGCAAATGCACATGGGCAGTGTTGATTTGGTGATAGGCAATGCTTTAATATTTATAATTATACAAACTAATATAATAATAATAATGTAGTAATAATGACTTAGGAATTAGTATTTAATAGAATTCCTCTGCACAGTCTACATTGAAAGACACACTGCTTACAGGAATTCTTTTGGAATAAATGATCATGACCATCAATCTCTAAGACTAGGGTCACACGGGGTCTGAAATCAGCTAGCCAAAATCCCCTGGCAGATTTTAGCGTTACTGCGGGCAGTAGCCTCCTCTTCCGCGTTAATCGGTTCTTTGTAAACAGACTTTGGCAGATTTTGGCTCAAATTAAAAAGACTTGCGGTTCTTACCCAAATCTATTCAAACTGAGCAGATTCAATGTGGATGAGAGTGGAGGCTACTGCCCATAGAAGGGCTGAAATCCTCTTGGGGATTTCAGGCTAGCTGATTTCACACCCCCATGTGGCCCTAGCCTTAGGCTGGTGACATAAGTGGCAACTGTGGGGAGATTATTTGCCCGTCGACAAATCTTTTCTTCGGGCGACTTATCTCCCTGAAAAGCCTTCCCGCCAGCTAGAATGTAAATCACCGGCGGGATGGCACTTGGATCGCTTCGGCTTTCCAAAGTCGGCCAAAATTTCCTTGTGAGGCAATTTCGGGTAACTTCAGAAAACGAAACGTTCGAGTGCCATCCTGCCAGCGATTCCAATTCTAGCTGGCGGGAAGGCTTTTCGGGGAGATTAGTCGCCTGAAGAAGAGGAGATTTGTCACTGGGCAACTAAATCTCACTGAATCTTCGCGTGATTCTCTGCCCTGGCTGTAAAACAAGAGGAGAAAGGTATACCTGGAGGTCAGATGGAGTGATGATATCCAGCAATTTAGAAAAAGATCCTAGTGCATTATGGCAGCGGCTGTCTGCAAGTGCTTCACACCCATCACGCACCAGAGTCTTAACCATTTCTTGTAGAGTGGATAGATCCATCTAGATAAATAAACAAACACAATAACTACTGCAGGTTTTCTTCTAAAAGTAAATGTGATAGGGGATCATTAATGCAATTTAAATGGTGGTGGTACTGCACTATGACCCATGTCTGGAGAAGGCTTTCTGGTTTAGGTGCTGCTTTGAAGTCCAATATTTGATCCTACTGAGGACTATAGACCCAAGGATGGCCACAACAGTAGATAAGCATTCACCATCAAATCTTACCCTAATAGGTTTTTGGTAAGGGCAGCCCATGATTTTAGTACATTGCACCACAGATTGGAACTCAATGAATTCAACAGAATCTAATTCAGTTTCTTAGTTCTTACTTGGTCCCTACTTGCCACAGTCGCATGTGCTGAAAACACCCTCATTCCTTAAACAGCAAGAACAGTATAGTGTGTTTCTGACTGACTAGTTACTGGTGGGATAAAGGGATTCGGTCATGATTTTTAGGATGTCGTTTTTATTTCTAAATTACACTGTTTACACTGCAAATAATTCACTCTACCATATACATTTCATTCGTAACCCAACAAGTGCATTTTTTAGTTGTAATATTGGTGTGTAGGTGCATCTCAGGTCATTTCGCCTGGTCATGTGCTTTCAGAAAGAGCCAGCACTTTAGGATGGAACTGCTTTCTGGCAGCCTGTTGTTTCTCCTACTCAATGTAACTGAATGTGTCGCAGTGGGACCTGGATTTTTACTATTGAGTGCTGTTCTTAATACCAGGCAGCTGTTATCTTGTGCTGGGGGCTGTTATCTGGTTACCTTTCCATTGTTCTGTTGATGCGCTGTTTGGGGGTAAAGGGAGGGTATGATATCACTCCAACTTTCAGAACAGCAGTAAAAAGTGACTGAAGTTTATCAGAGCACATGACCGGGGCAGCTGGGAAACTGACAATATGTCTAGCCCCATGTCAGATTTCAAAATTAAATATAAAAAAATCTGTTTGCGCTTTTGAAAAATGGATTTTTGTGCAGAATTCTGCTGGGCCAGCACTATTAACTGACGTATCCCTTTAAAGTAAGGTTATGCGTGTATATATCTACAAGACGTGCCATGGTTTTCCTTAGGGAAATATGTTGTGTTAGACTCTGCTTTCTGTCTGCAGGTGACACAGTGATGTCTTTAAAAAAAAACAAAAATATAATGTATTGTCTTACCTGTGAATATTTACAAGATACATCCTGGTTTTCCTTAGGTTCAGGCTTTGTACTAGACACCCTAGAAAAACAGCAGAATTAAAGTTATGCATATGTGGGATACAAGATTAGGAATAATACAATGGAAGAAAGCATGTGTTTTTTAAAATGAATACTCCACCCTCCTTGGGTCCAGACTGATTCAAAATAGGGCCTGATGTTTCAAGTATATTGAGGCCCAAACAAACCCCCACAACCCATAAGTCTGTCTGTGGCATTTTACAGCGTCCCTTTTGGCATTTGCCAGCATCTACGAATTACTAGTCTTGGCCTGGCCCTCCCCAGGGAGCAGTGTCATTAATCTAAATAAGCCTTTCAAGTGTAAGCCATCCTGTTTTGTGTTTTAAAAACCAGCAGACTGGAGCCATTGTGTAAGATAATTGTGTATAACCCCAAAATCTTGGGTATGTACCAGAATGGGGAACGTAATCCCCAAGCACAGTGCCCTACATAATTATAGAGCGTGAGGAGGGAAGGGACAATGTGGGAAGTGCAGTGATATGTAGGAAGTGCTGAATTGAAAGTAATTGACTGCCCCACCTCTATGCCTCGGACATAGAGGCGGGGCATATACTATTTGATTGACAGGTCAAATATTTAAATACCTTTATAACAGGTTTGGATGTTTAAATGAAAAAAATAATTTGTGCTACATGTTTAATTTACAAAGGACTTTCATTCTGCAGCTTTTTGTGTGTAGGTGACAGGTCCACTTTAAAGGCCCAATGCAGTGGTTTAAAATCAATTTTATAAATGAATAGAAATATTAAAAGTACATAAATACAGCTCTTACTTCTCTGTACTATAGTTAAAAAATGGTCATGCACCTCTACTAGTGGAATTCCTATGTTTGGGGCACACATTATATAATAGCTTGGCAAGCTCTAAAAACACCATATTTATTCAATCATTTATTGCATAAAAGACTCAAACGCTCACCTTAATTTTTCAGATTCTCCCACTTTTCCCTTTGACTTTCCCTTCTTCTGATTTTGCCCTAAAATAAAACAAAGAATCATTTATTATAGATAACACATGGGCCAACATTAGGGCTAGGGATGACTATTTAAGATATTGATACGTAGAAAGCTGGAGGTAGATCTAAGCAGTCCCATCAGTAGAAAAGTAACCTCTTTAAAGAAAAGGAGCACTGGCCTGGAGTAAGAGATGATTCCTGTCAATGTGGGGTGCTTAATATATTGCCACCCTCCATGATTCAGGCTTTATTTGACCTTTAAAGGTGAAGTTCACTTATAAATTAACTCTCAGTATGAAGCAGATAGTAAAATCCTAAGTTCATTTGCAACCGATCTTCAGTTTTTTAAAGTATTAAAGGAGAAGGAAACCCCCAGGGCGCAAAACCCTCCCCCCTCCCCTGTGTTGCCCCCCCCCCTCCCCCCTGGCCTACCTGTCCCCCTGGGCAAATGCCCCTAACTTGTTACTCACCCCTCTGCGCAGGTCCTGTCCACGGAGTTCACAGTCGCCATCATCTCCCACGCGCGTCTTCTTCCTGCTCTGACGGGCGTCTTCTGGCGCATGCGCAGTAGGAACAGGTACCGGTACAGCTCTACTGCGCATGCGCCGAATGTCACGAATTGAAATCGGAAAACTTCGTGACATTCGGCGCATGCGCAGTAGAGCTGTACCGGTACCTGTTCCTACTGCGCATGCGCCAGAAGACGCCGGTCAGAGCAGGAAGAACACGCGCGTGGGAGAAGATGGCGACTGTGAACTCCGTGGACAGGACCTGCGCAGAGGGGTGAGTAACAAGTTAGGGGCATTTGCCCAGGGGGACAGGTAGGCCAGGGGGGAGGAGGGAGGGGGGGCAACACAGGGGAGGGGGGAGGGGTTTTGCGCCCTGGGGGTTTCCTTCTCCTTTAAGCCTTTTGTTCAGCAGACCTCTGGTTTGGAATTTTAACAGCTATTGGGTTGCAACCTAACAACCAGGAAGTGGTGTGAACGATAAACTCTAAGATGAATAGGAGGGTCTGCATAGAAAGATGAGCAATCAAAAGTAACAAGTAGGGATGGGCAAATTTTTTTGCCTTGTTTCACCGCCGAAAATGACGCCCATAGACTTGTATTGCGTCACGCATAAAAAAAAAAAATTCATCATGCACCATTGACGCCCATAGACTTGGGCATCGGTGACATTTGCTGGTGGCGAATTTTTGACGAAACGGGTCAAATTCGCACATGCCTAGTAACAACAACAATGTAGCCTCACAGAGCAAAAAGTTTTTTGGCTGCTGGGGTCAGAGACCCCCATTTGAAAACTGGAGAAAGGCAAGTAATTAATAATTAAAAAGTGCAACAAATAAACAATGGAAAATGAATCGTTATTGCTAATTTTATTACTCATCTTTCTATTCAGGGCCTCTCCTATTCATATTGCATTCTCTTATTCAAATCAATGCATGGTTGCTAACTGGAGAGCTACTGAATAAAAGGCTAAGCCATTCAACTCTCAGAATTCCCACGAAAACAAAAAATCAGGGCTGTGGAGTCAGTACATAAAACCTTCCTCTGTTTAGGTTATGTTTATGGTACCTCAGTCTCCTCTGTTATTAAATACAAAACATACAAGACATTTTATCACTGCCAAAGCTAAAAAAAAAATAAACCACATCCTTTGGTAATTCTAAAACAAAATCAAAGTTAAACTACATAAACCAAAAAACAATTGGAAACCCTAAAACAACTTCTATATTCATTGAACCTGGCATATAGCTGTAGAATAGCTGCTAAATAAAATCCAAAATTAACTCTAGTTCTTAGGAACAGAATTGCTTCTGCCAGATCCTCCTCCATGTAAGCTCTTAAAGGAAAACTATACCCTCCAAACAATGTAGGTCTCTATTAAAAGATACCGAGTAAAACAGCTCATGTGGAAAACCCTGCTTCATGTAATTGAACCATTATCATAATAATATACTTTTTTAGTAGTATGTGCCATTGGGTAATCATAAATAGAAAATTGCCATTTTTAAAAAAAAGGGCCGCCCCCTGAGATCGTAAGATTCACGGTGCACACATACAAACCACATGTAAGGTCACATGAGCCAATTAACAGACAGAGTTCTGCCTTTTGATTCCTCACTTCTTCCTGTTACAGTTAGGGGCAGATTCACTAACTTCGAGTGAAGAATTCGAATGAAAAAAACTTCAAATTTCGATAGTCGAAGTACTTGCCCTTTAAAAAAAACTTCGACCCCCTACTTCGGCAGATAAAACCTACCGAAGTCAATGTTAGCCTATGGGGAAGGTCCCCATAGGCTTGCTAAGCTTTTTTTGATCGAAGGATTTTCCTTCGATCGTTTGATTAAAATCCTTCGAATCGTTCGATTCGAAGGATTTAATCGTTCGATCGAACGAAAAATCCTTCGATCGTTCGATCGAACGTTTTGCGCTAAATCCTTCGACTTCGATATTCGAAGTCGAAGGATTTCAATTAGAGGGTCGAATTTCGAAGTATTTTTAACTTCGAAATTCGACCCTTAGTGAATCTGCCCCTTAGTGTTGTAGTATTTCTGGTCAGGTGATCTCTGAGGCAGCACAGATACAGTCACGAAATGGTGGTTCAAGGCAAGAGATGTAAAAGGGCAATATTTATGTAAATATATATTCCAGTTTGGTAAGATTCTTTAATATGTCATTCAATTTGATATAAACTATCTGTTGCTTAAGTATTCATTTTGGGGGTATAGTTTTCCTTTAAATCTGATTTGCTGATGTTCAGTGCTTGTATTTAAAGTTATTAGGAGTCCATACATTTTTGGCGACGCCAATGATTATTAGACTAAGAGATCAGGATGTTAAGCAGAGAGAGGTGAAGTTACTTACCAGTTACATTATCAGAAATACTGTCCTTATTTTGTAAAGCGGCCCCATCATTTTCCTAGGGAAAAAAAAGCAAGAAAAGATAATAAGAAAAACAAGAATAACTTTTCCAACTGTAAATTTGTATAGGAGATATAAACAAAAATGCAGTGAACAGATACACTTCTCAGGCACGCAAAGTATAAAAATAATCATTCATCTAAGTCTTCAAGCAGCTCTATACAATCATGAACTAGATTTTTGCAACTGTAAAATTCTGGTACTATCAAGGTTAGAGCTTAACCATTACGGTAAGTATCCGATTTAGGAATAAAAAAAAGGAATACTGAGCAAAAATAAAAAATACAGAAATGAGAAGTTAACTGTACTCATCCATCCTGATTATAACCTCTGCAACATGAATATATTCGGATATTCATGCTAATGGCATGTTTCTCTGCTGGAAATGCATGATACCCAAAAACTGATTTTTTTTTTTTTGCATAATGAAAGAAGATATAATTCTAGGCAACTTTCTTATATTCACTCATATACAGTATTTTCATTGCTATTGTGTTGAAAGCAGTTTATGTGTATCCCTTTCTGTTCCCTGAGGAGTCAGTTCTCTTTCGGGTCTTGCAACATTGTTCAGGAGTCAGAACCAGCAGTAGAGAGAATGTAAACAGCCAGACAGGTGCTCCTTTCAACAGCAACGGAAACCAAGACACAATCATTGTGACGTTGATGAATTCATCTGTGGGGGGGGGGGGGGGGGGGGTAGAAAATACCAATCTGCCACCAATAATGTGCACTGACAGGCACAGCATCAGTGTGACGCTGCCCTTAAAGGAACAGTTCAGTGTAAACTAATTTGGTTAGCCAAAAATGTAATGTATAAAGGCTGGAGTGACTGGATGTGTAACATAATAGCCAGAACACTACTTCCTGCTTTTCAGCTCTCTAACTCTGAGTTAGTCAGTGATTATAAGGGGGGCCACATGGGACATAACAGTTCAGTAAGTTTGCAATTGATCCTCAGCATTCAGCTCAGAGTCAAAAGCAAAAGTTATGACCCCTTTGCCCCCCCCCCCCTCAAGTCACTGATTGGTTACTGAACAATTCCTTTAAAGGCAAATCGACTATAACCAAGTGAGGCTTTTAAACCAATACTTTTTTTTTTTTTTTTTTTTTTTTTAAAGGGCGACTTTTCATCCAGACATGTATAATAAAAGTCCATTAGCTGTCAATTATACACTGCCTGCCCCTCCTCTACGCCTTAGGCACAGGGTAGCAAATTACTTTTACTTTCCATTCTGCACTTCTAGACGTTACAGTCCATCACACATCCCCCCATTCCCTGATCACCATCTAATTGTGTAGCCTGTGCAGAGGCATCATGTGCCCCATTCTGCCTCATAAATAAGATTTTGGAAATAAAGCTTGTCTTAAAGGGGTGGTTCTCTTTTAAGTATGTTACAGAATGACCAACTAAGCAACTTTTTAATTGGTCTGATTTCTTTTTTTACCGGTTTTAAATGATCTGCCTTTTTCCCCCCCGACTCTTTCCTTCTCTCAAATGGGGTTAACGGACCCCATCTAAAAAAACAAATGCTCTGTAAGGCTACAAATGTATTGTTATTGCAACTTTTTATTACTCCTCTTTCTATTCAGGCCTCTCCTATTCATATTCCAGTTCCTTATTCAAATCAATGCATGGTTGCTAGGGCAATTTGGACCCTAGCAACCAGTCTGCTGAAAAGGCTATCTGGAGAGCTGCTGAATAAAAGGCGAAAAAATCCAAAACCACAAATAATAATAAATGAAAACGAACTGCAAATTGTCTCATAATATCGCTTTGTACATCATACTAAAAGTTAAAGGGGTGGTTTGCCTTTAAGTCAACTTGTAGTATGTAACAGAGTGGCCAATTCTAAGCAATTTGACTTATTTATTTTGTATAGTTTTTTTTTTAATTATCTGCTTTTTTTCTTCTGACTCTTTCCCATCTTTCAAAAGGGGGTCACTGACCTCCATCTAAAAAACAAATGCTCTGTAAGGCTACAAATGTATTGTTATTGATACTTTTTATTACTCCTCTTTCTATTCAGGCCTCTCCTATTCATATTCCAGTCTTGCTAAAATGACAGGAGAGCTGCTGAATAAAAAGCTATAGAACTCAGAATATCACTCTCTACATCATACTTAGGGCTCTAACAGATGAGCGTTTTTACCTGCGCTCCCCTGCGTCCCGGTTTCACGCGTTCAGCCACGGGGGGAGAGCAGGAGTAGACGCACTGAATTCTTTTCAATGGGGCTGTACTCACACAGACGCATGTAATCACTGAACGCAAGTTGGGACACTGCATGTTGCATTTTTCCTGCGTTTGACGCATACATGCATCTGTGTGAGTACAGCCCCATTGAAAAGAATTCAGTGTGTCTACTCCTGCGCTCCCCTGCGGCTGAACGCATTAAAGGGGACCCGTCACCCAAAAAAATGATTCAAAATCCTATTTTATCACATTAGTCAAGCAAAATGAACTTTAATTACACTGTATAAATTATTTGAATCTTGTTTCCTTCAGTCTGAGAATTCATAATTATAACAAGCAGGCAGCAGCCATTTTGTGCACAGTGTTATTAAGACATGTCTTGTATCATCTCAGAATCTTGTTTGTGCACCAGAATGGGGGACCTGATGTCCATCCCCATGCCCTGGCTACACAATTAAATGGTAAAGAGAACGGGGGAATGTGCGGAGAGCAGGGACATGTAGGAAGTGCTGAATGGAAAGTGAAAGTAATTGTCTGCCCCGCCTCTATGCCACGGGCACAGAGGAGGGGCAGACAATATTTGATTGACAGATGAGATGTTTAAATGAGCTTATAACAGCTATGAATGCTTTAATAAAAAATAGAAATTGGATTTCATGTTTGATTTGAAAAGGACTTTTATCATACAGATTTTTGTGTCTGGGTGACAGGTCCACTTTAAATTGGAACGCAGGGGAGCACAGGTAAAAACGCTTCTTACAGTTAATTTAATTGAATTAAAGGTGAAGAAAGAAGTGCACTTTCCCCAAGCCCACCCCTATAAATATAACTGAACACAGGTAGATCTGTATTCATGGGGAAAAACAAGCTCCTATACTCCATTCTGGATAACATGGAGCTTCTCCCACAGTCTTAGCAGTGGCCCAACATTCCAAGTGTGAAAAACTACGGTGGCTTGCACTTGTTTTAGCACTTTAAATGCCATTAGTAAATGAACGCTATAGTGTTCTGAATTCAAACATGAAACAGTCAAGGTGAGAAATCACTATACATTTCCGGGACAGGCAGCCAGTACAGAAACAAGTACACGGATAACAAGTATTTCAGGTTGGTTCAATCTACATTATCCACCTCCATGTTTACAGCCACACACATTAGTAATCCCTGTCCCCTGTAAACTGATGTGTCTGGGAAACAAAATCAGGGAAGTGCAACAGATGCAGATGGTGATTAACTACAGGTATGGGACCCGTTATGCAGAATGTTCGGGACCTGGGGTTTTCTGGATAACGAAACTTTCTGGAATTTGGATCTTCATACCTTAAGTCTAATAAAAATCACGTAAACATGAAATAAACCCAATAGGCTGGTTTTGCTTCCAATAAGGATTCATTATATCTTAGTTGGGATCAAGTACAAGATACTGTTTTATTATTACAAAGAAAAAGGAAATCATTTTTAAAAATGTGGATTATTTTAATGAAACGGAGTCGACGGGCGGCTTTTCTGTAATCGGGTGTTTTCTGGTCAATGGATCTCATACCTGTTTCAACTTGTAGCATCACTCAGAATGCTTGCTGGGAAATGTAGCTGAACTGTATAAAGTACCTACCTTAATCCTCCTAAGTCTAACGGATACAAATAATTCCAACAAGATCAATATGCAGTAGTTCACAAGAATCCAGAGCTGGGCTTCCATGCTCCTATGTGGTGCTTGCACTGCAAGTTGTGCTGTTTCTACATAGCTCTACTGCAGGTATGTTACCAGCAAAACTTACTCCACCTTCCAGCACTCATGCCAAATAGCAGCCTATATTGTTTTGGTTAAAGGCAATAACAATACTAATGCTAGTATTAGCCTGTATGCATTTGGAGTTTAGCATTCAACATAATCACAACAATAGATGAAATGTAACGTGCCAACAAACACACAAAGGGAGCTGTGTGACTAACACTCAGTGGAATGAATTCACTGCTACACTGGGTTATATGAGGCTCTGTGGTTTAAGGAAATAAAGGCTAGCCAATTTCATTACAGTGATGCCACCTTTTCAGTTTTATCAGTCCAGTTTCTATCCTGCTGTTGTCCAGTTTAATACAGGTATGGGATCGGTTATCCGGAAACCCGACAGAAAAGCCATCTCCCACAGACTCCATTTTATCCAAATAATTAAAAATTGTAAAAATTATTTCAGTTTACTCTGCAATAATAAAACAGTAGCGTGTACTTGATCCCAACTAAGATATAATTAATCCTTATTGGAAGCAAAACCAGCCTATTGGGTTTATTTACAGTTTACATGATTTTCTAGTAGACTTAAGGTATGAAGATCCAAATTACAGGAAGATCCATTATCCAGAAAACCCCAGGTCCAGAGCATTCTGGATAAAAGGTCCCATACCGTTACTGTATCCCAAGGTCTAAACCCTGACAACACTGTTGTTACACCTCACCCTCCCTGCTTTAGCCCAAACCCTTTGAAACAGTTCAGTTTTAATAAAAATAATGGCAAAAGTGGCAAACCTATTCATTCTATTATACAGTTTAAGGGTCAGGGTACACAGGCAGATTCGGGGAGATTAGTTGCCCGGCGACAAATCTCTTCTTCGGGGCGACTAATCTCCCCAAACTGCCTCCCCTGCCGGCTAAAATGTAAATCGCCGGTGGGATGGCACTCTGAGTAATTCGTTTTCCGAAGTTGCACGAGGTTACCTTGCCAGGCAACTTCGGAAAACGAATTACTCAGAGTGCCATCCCACCGGCGATTTACATTTTAGACGGTGGGAAGGCAGTTCGGGGACATTAGTCGCCCCAAAGAAGAGGAGATTTGCCGCCAGGTGACTAATCTCCCCGAATCTCCTTGTGTGCCCTGACCCTTATACTGAAGTATGATTTTATGAAGCAAGCCGTGGTTTTTTAAAGGGATGGTTCACCTTTAAATTAACTTTTAGTATGTTATAGAATAGCTAATTCTAAGCAACTTTTCAGCTGGTCTTCATTTTTTTTTTTACACAGTTTTTTTTTAATTATTTGCCTTCTTCTGACTCTTTCCAGCTTTCAACAGCTGTAAGGCTATAAATGTATTGTAACTTTTTATTACTCTTCTTTTTATCCAAACCCTATCCTATTCATATTCCAGTCTCTTATTCAAATTAATGCATGGTCTAGTCAAAGGTGTGGGGTACTGGTGTGCCATACAAGAGTTGTTTATAGTTACAAGTGAGAGGTTTAAAGGGCAACTAAAGTCTAAAATAGAATAATGTTAGAAATGCTGTATTATGTATACTAAATATAAACATGAACTTACTGCACCAGCAGCCTAATAAGACAAATGATTTATGCTTTCAAAGTTGGCGCAGGGGGCTGTCATCTTGTAACTTTGTTAGACATTTCTGCAATATCAAGACTCGCACATGCTCAGTGTGGTCTGGGCTTCAGTTGGGAGGTTAAGCTTAGGGATCGTCATAAATTATCAAAACAGCACAAGTCAAATAATATCTTATAATATCTATAGCTATATCTATAATATATTAATAATCATAATATAGAGACTGCACTGCGTCTCTGGATACAAATCTCTACAGGGAATCCAACAATGCTGCTCGAGTTCTGGGAAGTAAGGTGGGGGGGCTCCCCCTGCCATTTGAAAGTATGATTGTTTACCTGCACAGCAGATAAGGTGGCCATACACGGGCCGATAAAAGCTGCCGACAGACCGTGTCGGCAGCTTATTGGCCCGTGTATGGGGCCCCCCCGACGGGCTTCCCCGATCGAGATCTGGCCGAAAGTCGGCCAGATCTCGATCGGATGGGGTTATAAATCCCGTCGGATCGCGGCCGCATCTGTTCGTTGATGCGGTCCCGCAATCCGACCGCCCGTTTGTGAGAGCTAGGATCCGATCGTTGGGCCCTAGGGCCCACGATCGGATCTGCCTGATATTGCCCACCTTGAAGGTGGGCATATCGGAGGGAGATCCGCTCGTTTGGCGACATCGCCAAACGAGCGGATCTATCCGTGTATGGCCACCTTTAGGGACCATCTGACAATTCCTATCCACAGCAGTAAAAGAAGGGGGAATTGCACTGCATACAGTCAGGTTTATGATAAAAACTGTAGACATCTTTTAATTAAAGTATATTGTAAATAGATTTCTTTTTCATTAAAGAAAGTAAAAATGGGATTTTATATTTTTGCCTTTACATGCCCTTTAAGTGTCTGTAAATAGAGCTATTCATCATGACGTGTCCAAATAGGTTGATAAAGTGATAGTAAGGACAATGACACTTAGTGTAACACAATTTTTCATATGGTAAATTCCAGCAACAGGGAAGAATATAGGGTCAACAAAACTTTGCTACAGAATAACAATTTTGCACCCACCTGTGCGGCACTACTATTACAAATACAGAAGAGTATCACTTAGCTGACCTTAAGTCTTCCACTGCCTGGCTTCAATGAAAAAACACTTGCTTTCCTCTTTCTACGAAAAAAGCTGCCCTGCTGAAATATGCTGATCAAGATATCAGCCTCGTTCATTTTCTCCTTCAAATGAAAGTGAAGCATTAGGAAAGCTACAGCTTGAAATTAGTCACATTAAATCTAATAAGATCTTATGCTGCAAAAGGACACGCTCTAACATGCTCTCACTGCATTTAAATAGAACAGGCTAAAGTTGCCCATACATGTGCAGATATTCCCTACAAATTTCAGTGTGTGTAGATATTGCTTGGTTTGTCGATTGGGCAGGTTTGAAAAGTTCATTTGGATGGTGCCATGGGTAGATGGCGATATAAAGAAGAGCTGCGGCTTCTCTTCTCTTCATACAGTTCTGGTCTTTTAGGCTGTTGGTGGGCATACCATGTAAGGACACTTGTATGGTATTAGTGTCGACCAGTGGTAGGATTATAATGAGCATCAGCCATTGTTTGACAACCTTAAAGGGTATCTATCACAAAAATGAAAATGTAATATAAGCATCAGCATAATTAAATAAGAGACTTTCTAAATACAATTAAAAATTCTGCATTGTTTCTGGAATAATCAAGTTTATCTTCACTATTCCTCTCTCAGCATCTGTTTCTCTTCATTCTGTCTTCCTGCAGCAGTTGGGTGTCTGATGAATGATCCAATATATCTTATGGGGTGGGGGGAACCCTTTCCTAGCAGATGTATTAGAGCTCATTCAAATAACTGATTCCAGTAGAAACAAAATAATTGCCTAATTGCACAAATTCTGCATGTAGAGAGACATGATGTCTGGTGATTTTATAGAGTGAGCTCTGATACATCTTCTAGGCAAAAGGAGCCCCCCTATAAGATATATTGGATCATCCATCGGACACCAAACTCCTAAATGAAGAGAGAATGAGGAGAGAAAGATGCTGAGAGAGGAACAGTGAATATAAACGTGATTATTTTAGAAACAGTACAGCATTTTTAAATGATTGTATTTACAAAGTTTCTTACTGTTTATACTCGAGTATAAGCCGTCCCGAGTATAAGCCAAGGTACCTAATTTTACCTCCAAAAACTGGGAAAGTTATTGACTCGAGTATAAGCCTAGGGTGAGAAATGCAGCAGCTTCTGGTAAGTTTCAATCAAAAAATTGAGGGTTTCTGCTCCTATTGGAGGTGCCGCCGTCTCGTTTTTGGATGCCGGCGACCATTCTTGGACCGTTTTTGAGCTTGACCAGAGTATAAGCCGAGGTAGAGTTTTTAAGCATATTTTGGGGCTGAAAAACTCGGCTTATACTCTAGTATATACGGTATTTCAGTATGCTGAAGCGAATATTACATTTTCATTTTTGCGATAATTACTCTTCAAAGTATTGATGTACATTTAGGCTAGGGCCAGACGATTGAGCTGTCCCGCTGCTCTTCCGCTCCTGCTCTGCCTGTACCTGGAAGCATTGTTTCCACTTGGCGGATTTTGGCACTGAAACATTTTTGCATTTCGCAACGAAATCAGTCCTCAGTTTAGAAGACAAGGAGAGCAGCGGATTCTCCCCCTAAGAAGAATCTGCAATCGTAAGTATTATCTGTCCCTAGCCTAAGAGTTACCTATAGGTTAGGTTGACTGTGTTTTGTTGGTAAATCTGCTATTGTAGGTAATTGTTACTTGATGTTCCGACCCGACTGTCCCTTATCACCCTGTCAGAATTTCTAATGCTCTTCTCATAGAGGAACCTGGGAAGATCAGATAGATTATGTAAAGGAATTGGTCAAATACTTTTATGACAAAATTATAAACAGCCTGCAAATAAAATATAATGATAGATGTAAAAAAAAAAATGTTTAATTTCTGGTGTCCATATCTCTTGAAGAGTCACACACTACCATGGCTGGACAAGAATGGGAGCTTCAGCAGATGCCTGCTACAATATAAACTTTCTTTGGAAATTATAAATTATAAAAATATGTAATAATGTTAATAATGTGGCTCATTATCTACCTATGTGAAAAATTACAGATGGTCAGTGCTTCTTCAAAACACTGTGGAAATGTTAAATAGCATTAGAATGATCTGGGAAATTCAAAAAAATATATATACTCATATTTCTTGAAACCAAAGCATCATTAATATTACCCACGGTAAGGTCTAAAAAAGCACAGTGAAACATTCAAATATTTTTTTGGGTGGAGGGGCTTACAAATGGGAGCTGTCCATAGACATCAACAAGCAAGATCAAACCTCCTTCCATATTTAAAATCATGAGCATCAGAAACAATTCTTTTTTTTTTCTGTTTGTAAAGGACTTACCTTATTAGGGATATCTTCTTTATGACTAGAGGATGTATTCTTTTTTTCCTTTGGAACTAAAATAGAAGGTGGCTGAGCAGCAATCCTACAAGAAAGAAACATTGTTTAAAGAACAAGTAATAACATTGCTCTAAAACAACGATTCTTTACCTATAGGTCAAGTCAAAAACCGAAGTACCCATAAGCTCCCACATGGGAGTTGAACATAGGTTAGGCATCTATAATTAAAGATGCCTGAACGACTTGCCATACCTCCCAACTGTCCCGTTTTTCACGGGACAGTCCTGATTTTGACAGCTCAACCTACAGTCCACGGTTTGTTACTGAAATGTCTCAACTTTCTCTTTGATCTCCTGCACTGAACAGCCAGAAAAAGATACAAAGTTTCTGACTTAATTGGCTTTTGGCAGAGAGCCTAGAATGTGTGGCAGGTGCACTTAGATACTTTTAAGATCAGCAAAGAAACAATTGTAACAATTTAAGATAAGCAGGTCTCTTGGGAAAATTGTGACTTGCAGCTTAAAGGGCAATTCACTTTCATTAGCAAAACTGTAATAACATAAAAAGCACAGAAATGTGTTCAAACTTTAATAACCTGCCAAATTTTGTTAAATGATCAATGGTTATTTCATCTAGCAAATATTTTTGTCCCTCTTTCGAGTTACAAAATGTTGGGAGGTATGAGCTTCCATATGCTTCCTATTACTGGCTGCACTGTGGCAAACTGGGGGAGGTTATTACCTGAAATGGGTCTTTTGTTCCATCACACAGTGTCCTGTAGAATAAACCTATACTGGTATAGACCTCTGGCATCTCTCTTTACAGGCTATAAGCAAACTTAAAGGGCTGGGATCAATTGCGTAGAGGTTAATGCTCAGAAACAGGTATTCTGCAACCCTAAGTTGCAACTGCTGGTAGAGCCCTGCAGCCCCCTGATGTCCCTACTGATAGAAAATCAAAAGAAGGATTGCAAACTCTAGCCCAAGCAAAAAGTTTTATTACATCAAAAAAAAGGTTACAAAAATAGTCCCAAAACAAATATTAGCCCAACGCGTTTCAACCAAAGAATGGTCTTATTCAGGGGCAATCAAAATGAAAATGCCTTTTTCTTTTGATATTTTGATTTTGATTGCCTCTGAGAAAGACCATTCTTTGGTCGAAACGCATTGGGCTAATGATATTTGTTTTGGGACTATTTTTGTAACTTTTTTTTCTATGTAATAAAACTTTTTGTTTGAGCTAGCGTGTGCAATCATTCATTTGATTTTTTGTCCTTTATAACCCTGGAGACTCCTTAGTGGAGCCTCCATTGGATTAGCACCTCACATTATCTACTGGGTATGCGCCTTCTAACCTTATAGTTCTATGTGTTATTGTCCCTACTGATAGATCTTTTTTTCCATGGATACGAAAATGATTGAAAGATCTTTTCAGAATCAGCTTGTATACTGATTAATGAATAACAGGTATCCTTGTTGTTTCAAATTAGTGATGTGCGGGCCAGGCCAATACCCACAGGTCGGCGGGTTCAGGCCGACCACGCACGCCCCTTTCCGGGTTGAGCTCTTCTGACTGCTCTCCCAGCCCGTGACCTTACAAATGCCGGCTTCCGGGTTGAACTTTTATAGGCGTGCGCCTGCTTGCCCTGCCCCTTTTGTGACGTCATTGGTGGGGCGTGTCGGGTTGGCACAAGTCTATAAGAGGAACCTGGATTAACAAAAGGGGTCGGGTGGAGGAAGGGCGGGTGAGGGTCGGGAAAAACTCGACCCGCACATCACTATTTCAAATGTATTTGTTTAAAAACTGTTAATATCCTGAAAACAACAAAAATTATCCTTATTTGAAAAAGTGATTAGACAAGAGCCCTTTAAGCAATTTTACAGTAATTGTTTTGAGGGATTACATTTACCTTACTCCCTCCCCCTTTCCTTTTTTTGTTTTTAAAGAACATGCTGTTTTTAAAATGGATTTACAAGTTTTTTTTAATGAGGTACGTACTTTTTGTCACGGATTAGCTTTCTGGTAGTACATCTCCGATGCTTTCCATCTGTGAAATAAAGCAAAATTATCCCTCAGTATTAAAATAGAATCCTTATGTGCTTCCACTGTGCCGACTTATTCTCTTCTACAAGTTATTCAATTTTGTACAAAATTTTCTTTTGCAAATAAACTTGGGGCTAGGTTCTGTGGAAAAACCAGTGAAGTAAAGCTTCTTACTATTTTGGGATTTATCTGGATCCCAAATCTTTCATGAAGAATTCTGCCACATCCCAAACCAAATCCAAACCCTAATTTGCATATACAAAGCTAAGAGAGTGTCATGTTTTCTTTGTTCATGTGAGAAAAAGTCTGATTTTAAAGGGCAAATGAAAATATTGCCTGATTAAAGAAAGCATAATTCTTAGCAACTTTTGAACAAATATTTTTTTAAAAAATGTCAGTGCTTTTAAAGTTGTTTGTAAAAACAATTGCTATTGAAAGCAACATTTGCTTAACTCCTGGTGGTTACTTTTTAAACAATGCTGCAAAAGTATAAAGCTGGCCATAGACGCAAAGATCTGATCGATTTGTACGATTTTCAGGCCGTGTGTGGAGAGTCCCGATATTTTTCGTCCGGCAGAGATCGGTCGTTTGGTTGATCGGAGAGGTTAAAAGATTTCTGTCGGCTGCGGGTAATATCTCTGCGTGTATTGCCGATCGGACGATTTTCAGTGGGAGACTGTCACCAGCTTTGTCGGACATAACTTTCATACGATTGCTGTCAGGGGCACAACATCGGTTCATCTGTTCTTTTACTACTTTATTTGATCGGAATGGTTAGCGGCAGGTCCGGGAGATGGGGAAGTCCGATCGTTCAATGATTCGTACGATCAGATCTTTGCGTCTATGGCCAGCTTTAGTGCCCCAGGTCTGTTAATCAGCTGTCTTATCTTCCATTGTATCAACAGTCTGAACCACCAGTGCAGAGAATAGAAAGGGACAGACACTGCTTTTAATAGCAATATATATATATATATATATATATATATATATATATATATATATATATATATATATATATATATATATATATACATACAAATAACAAACACCATAGACACATTGTAATGAATTTATATTGCAAAGTTGCTTAGAATTAAGTTCTCTTTTATTAGGCTAAACATTTTTTTCTTTGGGCGGACATTCCCTTTAAAGATTTGCATCCAGATAGGCCAAAAAAAAAAAAAGAGTCATATTTAATTGAAACAGTATTCTGCAGGAGGCAGAGTAAACTTCTATGTGGTTGTAACAAGACACCCAACTGACCATTGAAATGTGATCATATAACTTGTGTACAATGTGTTATTCTATTCATCTATCTCACTAGATAAAAATCCAAGTGGAAAGGACCAGAGTGAAGGGGAAAACAGAATAGAATTCTGCAAGGAAGTGTACACATGCATGGTAAAAAGCCAGGATTACCTTTCATCTCCTCTATTTTTCTCTTGATCTTTGTATGTTGCTTAATTAAGTCTCGGATGCCTTCAGGGCTGTCCTTGCAAAGCAGCTGAGCCTTTTCGTTGGAAGCAAGCGCTAGCTCTCGATCTCCCATAAGAAACAGGACTTCACAGAAACGATAGTGACCCTGAGAAGAAAAGATTTGTGTTAAACAGTGGTGAATGGGGAAACAGAGCCGGCAGGAGAAAATAATAAATATCTGCATCCTCCACCAATCCCAACATATAACACAGCTGTTTTAGGGTAGGGGCACACTCTGCGATTCGGGGAGATTTAGTCACCTGGCGACGCCTCGCCTTTGTGGTGATCAATCTCCCCGAGCGCCATCCCTCTGTCTTGTGCCGGCTATAATTAAAAGTCGCCTGCGACATGGCACACGCAGCGATTCTTATTCCGAAGTCGCCCAAAGTTACCTTGTGAGGCAACTTCGGAATACGAAGCGCGGCGTGTGCCGTGTCGCAGGCGACTTTTCATTTTAGCCAGTGCAAGACATGGGGAAGGTGTTCGGGGAGATTGATCGCTGCAAAAACTAGGCGATTAGTCGCCAGCGACAATCTCCTCAAATCGTCCAGTGTGCCCCTACCCTTAGCAATAGCCGAGAGGACTGGCTACTTCTGAAATAAAGTGAGTAGTCCAACTGACTTAAGAATGAAAAGAGGACCGGAGGGGAGCCTGGTGGTGGGAAAAAATGCTGGCAAAAAGTGCCTGTGCAAAGCACTTCAAAATGTACAAAAAAACATAATATAATTATAGTAGAACCCCAATTTTACGTTTTTCAGGGGACCAGAAAAAAATAAGGGATGCACCGAATCCAGGATTCGGCCTTTTCCAGAAGGATTTGGATTCGGCCGAATGCTTCTGCCTGACCAAAACCGAATCCTAATTTGCATATGCAAATTAAGGTTCGGATTCCGTTCAGTATTCGGCTGAATCTTTCATGAAGGATTCGGGGGTTCAGCCGAATCCAAAATAGTGGATTCGGTGCATCCCTAAAAAAATGGTGTAAAATCCAGGAAAATGTAAAATTAGGGAAATGTATTGTGCATAATAAATAGGTGGGACCACAAAACAACAATGTAAAATGAGGGGAAACTTAAAATCAGGGGATGAAAAATTGAGGTATCGATGTATTGGCAATCCAACTCTTTCAGAACTACGAATGCCAGCAAAACTTGCCTCAATGTTTTATATTGCCTCTCTTTGTACTTAGGGATATAGCTTATTACACAAAATCTTATATATATATATATATATATATATATATATATATATATATATATATATATATAATATTAATATAATGGTCTTGATAAAGGTCTCCGGATGGGACCGGATTGCTTCAGAAAATCTACTATAGTTTATGTAAACAAGCTGCTGTGTAGCCATGGGAGCAGCCATTCAAGCACAGGATACACAGCAGCTTGTTTATATAAACTATAGTAGTACTTATCTGTTATCGACTGTGTATCCTGTGCTTGAATGGCTGTCCCCATGGCTACACAGCAGCCTGTTTATATAAACTATAGTAGTACTTATCTGTTATCTACTGTGTATCCTGTGCTTGAATGGCTGCCCCCATGGCTACACAGCAGCTTGTTTATATAAACTATAGTAGTACTTATCTGTTATCTACTGTGTATCCTGTGCTTGAATGGCTGCCCCCATGGCTACACAGCAGCTTGTTTATATAAACTATAGTAGTACTTATCTGTTATCTACTGTGTATCCTGTGCTTGAATGGCTGCCCCCATGGCTACACAGCAGCTTGTTTATATAAACTATAGTAGTACTTATCTGTTATCTACTGTGTATCCTGTGCTTGAATGGCTGTCCCCATGGCTACACAGCAGCTTGTTTATATAAACTAAACTACTGTTGCTGAAGCAAACACACCAGTTTTACTAGTGCAGAGCAACAGGACTTTACATTTTCATTACATTAAAATACCTTCGTTTTTTTAGAACTGTTCCTTTAAAGCAACTGTAACACCAAAAAATTAAAGTGTTTTAAAGTAATGAAAATATAATTTCATGTTGCCCTGCACTGGTAAAACTGGTGTGTTTGCTTCAGAAACACTACTATAGTTTATACAAACAAGCTGCTGTGTAGCAATGGCAGAAATTTAAAAAAAAGCTATATGGCACAGGTTAAATAGTGGATAACAGATAACACCATTATGTTCAACAGAGCTTATCTGCTGTGTAACCTGAGCAGTTTTGCCTTTGAATGGCTGCCCCCATTGCTACACAGCAGCTTGTTTATATAAACAATAGTCGTGTTTCTGAAGCAAACACATCTGTTCCTTTAAGTTGGGGTCAAGTACAAGTTACGGTTTCATTATTACAGAGA
This sequence comes from Xenopus petersii, assembly GCA_038501925.1. Classification (NCBI taxonomy): domain Eukaryota; kingdom Metazoa; phylum Chordata; class Amphibia; order Anura; family Pipidae; genus Xenopus; species Xenopus petersii. Next base: position 184,878,534 of record CM076674.1, on the reverse strand, counting down.
AAATGGAAATAACTTTAAAATTACGGTAATGGGAATCTGAGAAAGCTCAGATTTCTGGGAAGGAGATGGCGTTCCCATAAATCTGAGCTTTCTGGTTAATGTGTTTCTGGATAACGGCTCCCATACCCGTGTATCCAGTATGGAAGTTGCCATTAATATTCAGTATACAAAAATACACAGTGACAATAAAAAGCCTTACTGTGCATTATATTCTGTGCCAGTATAGGTTAATAAACAGTTACACAAAATCAGCCATGTATAATTATAAATAGGGTATATTAGGGTATATTTTCCATTAATGGCAACACAACACAACAACCCACAATGAAATAAAATTTCAGCTCATTTAAATGTGAGATATTTGCATGACATACATTTTTATCGATCGCCATATACAGGTATAGGATCCTTTATCCAGAAAGTCGTTCTCAAAAAAGCTCAGAATTATAGGATGCCCATCTCCCACAGATTCTATTTTAGTAAAATAATTCAGTATGAAAACATGATTTCCCTTTTCTCTGTAATAATAAAACCGTACCTTGCACCGGTATTGGATCCGTTGTCCAGAAACCCGTTATCCGGAAAGCTCTGAATTACATAAAGGTTTTTTTTTTTTTAATTATTTCCCTTTCCTCTGTAGTTATAAAACAGTAACTTGGACTTGATCCCAACTAAGATATAATTAATCCTTATTGGAAGCAAAACCAGCCTATTGGGTTTATTTAATGTTTACATGATTTTTCTAGTAAACTTAAGGTATGAAAGTCCAAATTAAAGAAAGATCAGTTATCCGGAAAACCCCAGGTCCTAAGCTTTCTGGATAACAGGTCCCATACCTGTATTTGATCCCAAATAAGATATAATTAATCCTTATTAGAGGCAAAACAATTCTATTGAATTTAAAATAAAAAATAAATTAAAATATTTTTTAAGCCAACAAGGTATGGAGAGCCAAAATTAAGGAAAGACCCCTTATGCGGGAAAACCCCAAGTCCCAAGCATTTTAGATAACCGGTCCAATTCCTGTATAAGTGTGTGTGTGTGTCACACACACACGGGAAGCGCCACAAAGAAAACAAGAACAGTGGAGGGACATTTCCTTCCGTACAAAACACTTACCAATACTTGCCCAGTTCTGTCACAAATACACTTTCAGACGATAAAATAAGCGAGTACTTCTAAAATGGCCTGACAATAAGAATGTATTAGAGCCCCCCTCACTAGCATTTGTAGCAGAGAATCTAGCAGGCAGCACAAAGCCACAGCGTAATGATAATAAAGTCCCCCACTTCCTGGTCGCTAGCGGGCGTCAGAAATCTAAAGCAAATAGAGAAGTATGGCCTCACTGCCTCCCACTGCTTTCTGTCAGGAGCGGGAACTGCCTGTGCTTGATTTTCCCTCCAAACAGACAGCTTGGAACAGAGATTGTGAAACGAAACTTGGACGTGTGCCAGTAAGTCTCACGCGCTGAATAGAAACCTTTGCTTTCAGCCCATTGTCCCTGTCTAGTACTGCCCACTTGTGATCCTGTACCACAGCTTTTCACACTTTTCTGCTTTATGCCTCCAAATTATGGTCTACATTGGGTCAGGGACTAGGGACCATTTTAAAGGAAATCTAAACACCCCCCCCACAAAAATGTAATCAGTAAACAGCCTCTTTGAAATCTTTAGATAACTGCCACACATAACTGGTTGTTACAAGGTTAACACTTAATCACTTAGAATTCATTCTCCACCTCTAACCCCCTCCCTCAGGAATTTCCTTTGGCTGAAGACTAATGAGCATGCTCGGTTCTTCTCAGCTCAGAACACTAAACACACCCTCCAGTCTAACAGCCAATGAAGAGATAGCATTGCTGGTTCCCATACAAACTGTCAGATCCTAATCTCTTCTCCTGACCACCTCCCCTGAGCTCAGCTTAACCATTACACTGCTCAACCCCAGCAGAACTTGTTATCAAAGTATGTTGTGCCTGTGTAACTTGCATTCTGCATTGCATGAACTTTACAAGACACATGTCCTGTTTGCACATGTCAATGTTACTGATGAGGTGTCAGAAGGAAAATGGCCGCCAGTTAAAGCAGCTATTTGTTTTAGCAAATGGAGGGGGTATATGCAGTACAAATGATGTGGCTTGGGTGGGAAGATGTGTCCAACTTATATACATGGTAGGAAAATGAAGGCTTTACATGTCCTTTAACATAGAACAGTCAGTGAATTTAGGGCCCCAAAATATTGATAAATATTGATAATATTGATATTCTACAAAGATATATTAAAATTGCTCATTAAAAGTGTTGTTCACCTTCAAACGCTTTTTTCAGTTGATTTCAGATATTTCCCCAAAAACCATTTCCAATTACTTTTGATTTTTTATGTGTGAGTGTTTTTTGAATATTGAAGTGTAAAGTGTCATTTTTCACCTTCTAAAGCAGCTGTGGGGGGAGGGGTCGCCGACCCTGTAAACTGTTCTAAATTGATACATTTTGTCAGAGATGCTGCTAAGAAATGTATCAACTAAATGTTGCAAAATTGTAACCGTTTAGAGTCTGCCAGTCAGACACCAGAGACACAAACATTCAACTTTAAACTTAGATTTTGGAAAAACAGTAACAATATAAAAAATTGAAAGGAATTGAAAAATGTCTTTATTCCTGGGGAACATTCTGAAAACAACTGAAAAAATGTGTTTGGAAGGTGAACAACCCATTTAATTTGAGCCTCACTGGGTCCCCTACACTCCTGGGCAACTGTAGGGAATGCTTCCTCTGTAGTTACAACTGATAACAAGGTTACATATACATGAAAACAAAGCTGTTAATTTCCGTTTGGAAGACTTATGAACATACTGACGTACATTTGTGTTCTCCACTGGTGTTCTAAAGCCTGCCTTCTTGGGAATTAGGAGTCATAGTGATATTTTAGAGGAGAAGATTGTCTCCCCCAGTAAATTACCTTACGTACTCCTACAGCAGTACCCCAGGCTGCTGCAGTTTTCAGAGAATATCACTTGGGGGTCCCTAACATTTTAGTACCCCCTGTGATTATAACTTTCCTTTTTGGTTCATTATATTGCACCATCACCTTAATGAAATCTTACAATAAATGAACAGTCAGGGGTTATGGAATAATATGGCTGTTATTGTGATTAAATGTTCAAAATAAATTAAGTCCCTTCTAGAAAAAAAACTCCTGTTTTTCATTATTCATTCTTACCCTCTATCCATCTTAGAATACTTCAATTTACACCATATGAATAGTTAATTTTAAAGTGAACTACCTCTTTAAATAAAAAGAATAACAACAATTCGATAAAAGGAAGTAGGAGCCATACTGGGCAGAGGTGTAGCTGAACTATACAACCTTGTGAGAGGCTTAGAGTAGAATTGCTGCTGGACCCATGAATTATGAAGAATCATTTGGGTCATAGATAAAGGAAACCAATATGGGATTGGGCAGGTGCAGGTACGCAATGGGGAAGAGAAAGGTGACAAAGGTGAGAAAATGTAATTTGGAATAATTCAAGTACAGAAAACAAATGGGAAAAAGGAAAATAAATGCCAAAATGAAATGCGACTACAAAAATGGGAAAGTATGATAGAGACAGATCAGAAAAGAAATGGAAAAAGGGAGAAAATGGGGAGCACAAAGGAAGTGGGAGAGAGAAACAGAAAGGTTCCAAAAGGGGTTCAGGAGATTAAATGTAAGAGGAGAGAATATAAAAAGGATAAACAGGAAGAAAGGATTTTATATATATTATTTATTTATTACACATATATATTGTTATATAGAATATATTAAAGTGGCTGTTCACCTTCCAACACTTTTGGTTCCAAACAAGACAGAAATAAAGACTTTTTCCAGTTACTGTCTATTTTCTGTGTCCCAAATATTGAAGTGTAATGTTTTTACCTTCTCATGTCTTTCTAAAGCAACTTGGGGGGGAAAACAACTGAACTGAAAAAAGTGTTTGGAAGGTGAACAACCCCTTTAGTGTACAACTGCAACTCCCAGAAAACAGCCGTGATTAATATCTGATGCTGACCTAGGCACAATTTCAAGCCCAACACCCCAGTGGCCCCAAAGCAGGTGCTTATTGTTCAATTCCTGGCTTGGGGGCAAGATTTTTTTTTGCATAAAAAACAGGTACTGCCAAATAGAACCTCCTGTAGGCTGACAGTACAAATAGGGGCTACCAATGGTCAATCACCGATTGGCACCCACAGGAAATGTTTGCATATTTGTGTTGCTCTTTCTGGGGATCAAGGTTGTTGGCCTAAAGTAGAAATCCCAGCAAACAAATATCCTGATACAGAGCAGCAGGCTCCCAGCATCACTGGAATTGGTTCGTTAAGGATACAATATGCAAACAGAAGCCATAAGCACTTGGCATAACACATTAACATCACAGTGGTCCAATAATTTCACACACACACTGCTTACATACCTTTGCCCATTTAGGCTTGAGAACTGTAGCCTTCTTACCGTCAGCCAGAGCATTCCTATTAAATAAGAAAAAATCTTTTTTACACTACAAAACAACATTTTTTAAAGACTGTATCCTGCTAGTCTACCTTCAGTAATCTACTATCCAATGCCCCCACACCTTTTATCTAATGCCCAGTATTAATATTCCCCCACCTTTTTTGAAAGGTAATGATTTAAAACCTATACTATAAACTCAAACAAACTACAATGTCCAACATCCTCAGTGTGAAATGACCCTGTATGTGGAATATTGCAGATTTAGAAGATGTACCCTATTCTGTAAATCATTTTTATAACTCTTTTTATAACAGGAGAAGAGGGACCTCAACTGCACTGTTGCTTATTTGCTATTGGCTGCATTTATGTTGCAACAGCTCTGCTGCCTGCTTTGCAAGAAGAAGCTATAGAAGATTATGGAAGACTATAGTTGTTATGTACAAACATTCATACACTAGTGATATCACTAGTGGCACAGGCAAGTAGTAAACCACATACAAATAATATTGCCTGTCCATTTGAGGTAAATATGAATAATTTGGCTGGATACTCCTGTCACACAAGCATATGGATTCAATTCTCTAGGAATAGATCTGCAAAGGTCCCCCATGCAAACCAGTCATTGGCCAAGGAAACAAAACCATCAGCTCAGCCAGGAATTAATCCACTATGTACAGTAGATGTCAAATAAGTCAAACATTTTCTTGCTAGAAAATATTGGCAAACAAGGGGTTCTTCAATCTATGGCCATTTTAAGGCTTAAGCAGCAGCTGTGACGTAGACTATAACAACCACTTTAAGAAAGGTCTGGAAGAAGGCAATCTGGTAGTAGGGGTGTCTCAGCCATGAGTAACGTTGCCTTTGGTGACACTTATCAGGATAGGCAAAAAAAAAGCTCAATTTTACAGAAACGTGTCTCTTCTAGTGCAAGGAGTACAACTGGGCTGTCTGCACGAGTGATGTGACCTCCACCCCCCTGGACGTGCTACGATGGAAAATAGGTAAATATGGGGAGGGGGTCAGATGGAAGCGTTCCCTGGCTGGTAGAAACATATATACAAGGACTTACAAGTAGTTGCCCATACGTAAGTAACAGAGAGATCTGTTGCCAAATAGAAGATGATTATCAGAACTGTGAATAAAGAAAAAAAACAACAACATGTAAAAATGAGAATCCTGTTTTAAGTAGAATGAATAGCATCTCCAGTAGAAATGTGGAATCACACGGAAATGAAAAAAAAAAAAAAAAAAAAAAAAAACACACACACACACTTCTAATTTTGGTTCTGTACATTACCACAGTGACTTTTAAATGAAACAACTCAGATGCAGACTTTCAGCTTTAATTCAGTGGGTTGAAGAATAAACTTGGGATAGAAAGGCCCACAAACAAACAGCAACTGAAAGCCGCTGCAGTAAAGGCCTGGCAGAGCATAAAAAATGAGGAAAAACAGAATCTGGTGATGTCCATGAGTTCAAGACTTCAGGCTGTCATTGTCAGCAAAGGGGTTTCAAACAAAGTATTAGAAATTAACATTTTATATTCAGTTTTTTAATTTGTCAAATACCTTTGAGCCCCTGAAATGAAGCGATTGTGTTAATAAAAGGCTTTAGTTTCTCCCATTTTTATGCAATCTTTTTGTTCAACCCACTGAATTAAAGCTGAAAGTCTGTAGTTCAACTGCATCTGAGTGGTTTCATTTAAAATTCATTGTGGTCATGTACAGAACCAAAATTAGAAAAAAAATGTCTGTGTGTGTAAATTAACAAAGACCAATTAGATAACATACTAAAAGTTAACTTAAAGGGATACTGTCATGGGAAGTTAACTTTTAGTATGTTATCTAATTGGTCTTCGTTAATTTACACACACACACATTTTTTTTCTAATTTTGTGTTTGTGTTTTTTCCTAACACAAGATAACAGCTGCCTGGTAGATCTAAAAACAACACTCAATAGTAAAAGCCAAGTCCCATTGAGACGGATTCAGTTACATTAAGTAGGAGAAATAACAGCCTGCCAGAAAGTAGTTCCATCCTAAAGTTCAGGCACAAGTCACATGACTGGGACAGCTGGGAAACTCTGACAAAATGTCTAGCCCCATGTCCGATATCAAAATTAAATATAAAAAAAAATCTGTTTGCTCAGTTCAGTGCAGAATTCTGCTGGAGCAGCACTATTAAAGGAACAGTAACACCAAAAATTAAAGTGTTTTAAAGTAATGAAAATATCATGTAGTGTTGTCCTGCACCTGTTAAACTGATCTGTTTGCATCAGAAACACTACTATAGCTCATATAAACAAGCTGCTGAGTAGCAATGGCGAAAATTGAAAAAAGGCTATATGGCACAAGATAAATAATGGATAACAGATAACATTATGTTCTACAGAGCTTATCTTCTATCTGCTGTGTAACTTGAGCCTTCTCTCCTTTGAATGGCTGCCCCCATTGCTACACAGCAGCTTATTTATATAAACCATAGTAGTGTTTCTGAAGCAAACACAGCAGTTTTATAAGTGCAAGGCAACACTGCATTATATTTTTATTACTTTAAAACAATTTAAATTTTTTTGATGTTACTGGTCCTTTAACTGATGTGTTTTGGAAAAAAAAAATGTTTTCCCATGACAGTATCTCCTTAAAGGTGAACCACCCCTTTGATCATGCAATAAAAAATATTTAAATCAAGCTTTGCTTAAAGGGAATCTGTCGTCATTTAAAAAAAAAAAAAAAAAAAGTATGTGGTCGGAACTACCTGTCAGTGCAGGACGTCTGGGGTTAATGTTCTCTCCTCTGGAGGCAGGACAAACAGTAACTCTTTCTTGAGCTCCTCTTTTTCCCGTTCTCCACTTCCTCCCATCAGTTTTTTTGTTTGTCCTGCTCGGGGGCGGACAAATCTTCCTCCTCTCCATAGAAAATGTTAACTAGAAGATTCATCATGCAAAATAAAGGTTCTTGAGTGCTCCTAATCAGTGAGCCCCCTGTGTGCTACTGTTAGTCAGAGCCCAGAATGAAGATTTTGGCGAGCTCCAGGGTTAAGCCCCTTGTTCTGTGTGCTTCCCTTGTAAGTATGCATGTGTGCTTCATTCATGCCTGAGCCCCCCCTTGTCACGTTGGCGCGCTCCCCCTGTGAGCCCCTACCATTAGTGCGCTCCGTGTCTTACCCACACTTGAGCCCTGTGGATTACTATGTGCGCAGTTTGAGTGTTGCTCCTCCAGCTGAGCCCCTTACCGCACTATCCGGTTCTTCTTCCTTCAGCGTATCGCGCTGCAGGTGCAGGCGCGTTTCCGGACTACAAGTCCCACAATGCAGCAGTCAGGTTGGCGCGAAGCTGGTGCGTGACGTCACTTCCACCACTCCTTGTTACACTAGTGCGCATTCAGCGCGGCTGTATTATTTGAGCCTCTTATCATCATGGCGGCTAAGGAAGACTTATTGGACCTCATCCAAGCCATGTCACCTGACAAGAATGCTGCACGCAGTAAGAAAACTCATAAGGCACCTTCTAAAAAGGGTAGGAAGTGCAAATGCTCTAGATCCCCTTCTCCAGACAAAATGCCTACACTGCACACTATAGAATCAGAGTCTGATTTTCAGCAATCTGACCAAGATATTAACCCTTTGCCTACTCTTCTTACTACTGCCCAACTACATGCATTGCCTTCAACCTGTACTCCTACCATTAGCAAAGTGAGTGCGGCCTCTGTTCCCCAAGCCTCTATTAGTCCTATACAAGACCCAAATCAGATGGCACAATTTATGGAATGGATACAGAATCAGGTTCAGTCTTCAGTGTCCCAAGCTCTTAAAGGTCAAGTTAAACACTCTAAGAGACAAAAGATAGAAGCCCCATCTGCATCCAGTTCCTCGCTGGAATCAGGCTCAGATAAGGAGTCTCATACTTCTGACTCAGAAGGCTCCTCGTCTACTTCTTCAGACAATAGTACACCACCTGCTACCAAACAACCTGAAGACATTAAGATGCTATTAAAACACATATGCAACACTTTAGAAATAGCAGAAACTCCTGTCTCCAAAGCAGATAGAGTACTAGGAAATAATTCCAAAAGATCCAGATGTTTTCCCACAAGTAAAGGCATTACCAAGGCCATTTCAGATGAATGGGCGGAGCCCGACAAAAGGTCTACTATTTCTCAAAATTTTTTTTAACAAATTTCCAGTGGCTGACGAATTTCAGGCTATATGGGACAAGTCTCCCAAGGTGGATTCAGCTATTGTTAGGCTTTCAAGAACACCACCTTGCCTACCGAAGATGCAGGTTCATTTAAGGACCCCATGGACAAAAAAATGGATTCTGCTCTTAAAAGAGGTTTCCTGAACACTACTGCTATTTTTCGTCCAGCATCTGCTGCTCTATCAGTAGCAAAAACTGCACAGTACTGGTGCCAAGATCTCAAGAAGAAAGATCCTCCCACACTGGATGTGGATAAAATATCCGCTGCCTTATCCTTCCTTAGTGATGCCTCACTAGAAATTGCCAAACTGGCAGCCAAGGCTTCTTCTTCCTCCATCACGGCTCGTTGAGCATTGTGGTTACGACAATGGGCAGGAGATTCTGCTTCCAAACATAAGCTGACATCTCTTAAATTCGAAGGTTCTTACCTTTTTGGTTCTGAACTCAAAAAGATCATTTCGGATGTGACAGGCGGCAAAGGCGTTTTCCTCCCTCAAAGCAATAGAAACAGAAGAGAATTTCATAAAAGTAACTATCATCACAGGTCTTGGAATTCGTCTCAAAAACCTAACTACAGACAGAGGTCAAATTCCTCTCAATCTACTAACAGGAAATTTAAATCCTGGCAATCTCAGCCTAGGTCCAACAAAAGAGCAGGCCCTGCTAAGCCACAGGATTCCTGACTCCAACACTTCCCATTTTCCTGCCATCCCAGTCAGAGGTCGCCTTCAAAATTTCCACTCCGAATGGGAACTCACTGTCCATGACCAGTGGGTACTCCAAATCCTTTCATCAGGTTACAAAATTCCTTTTCAAAGAATGCCAAGAAATCGATTTGTTCCTTCTTCAACCTCCAAAGATACAAAACAGGCAACAGCCCTGTACGACATACTTCAAGAACTGCTTCGCAAAGAAGTTATTGTTCCAGTCCCGGAGCTACAGAAATTCCAGGGTTATTACTCCAATCTTTTCTTAGTGCCAAAAAAAATGGGGGTTTTCACCCAGTCCTCAACCTCCACCCACTCAACAAACATGTTCGTTATCAGAGGTTTAAGATGAAATCAATCCGGTCCATTAGGGCATCTATCCCTGCAGGAGCATACCTACCCAAAGTGGACCTTCAGGATGCTTATCTGCATATTCCCATTCACGAAGATCATCAGAAATATCTGAGATTCCTCATTCAAGTGCAACACTTTCAATTTCGGGCAATGCCTTTCGGACTCACGTCAGCCCCTCGAGTCTTCTCAAAAGTCTTGGGGGTGTTGATAGCCACCATCAGGGCGACAGGTTGCCATATATTCCCGTATCTGGATGACATATTAATTTATGCCACGTCTCAGCATCAAGCTCAGGTCATGACTCAGAATTCCATTCTAACTCTATCCAAACACGGATGGATCATCAACTACAGCAAGAGTATAATTCATCCCACTCGTCATCTGACCTTCTTGGGCATGGAGCTCAACTCCATTTCTCAAAAGATTACCTTACCACAAGACAAATACCTCAAACTATCAGCCTCTGTCCTACACCTACTATCCAAACCATATCCGTCGGCAGAAGACATTCTGCGGTCACTGGGACTCATGGTGTCCTCCATAGATGCTGTTCCTTTTGCACGTTTTCACATTCGACCATTGCAAAACCATTTTCTCAAGTTCTGGAACAAGAACCATCTGGATCTGTCCCAGTCCATTTCCTTGTCTCCACAAGTCAAAACCACTCTTCATTGGTGGCTTCACCAAACAATGTGTTAGCAGGGAAACTCTGGCAACTACCCGAACCAACAGTCATTACAACGGATGCCAGTCTGTTCAGTTGGGGAGCACATTGGCAGCTACAATCTTGCCAGGGGAAATGGTCACCGCAAGAGACACATCTCCACATCAATGTCCTGGAAATTCGAGCAATTTTCAATGCAGTTACTTTTTGGCAAAATCTCCTTCTACACTCTCACGCCCAAGTCCAGTCGGACAACAGAACAGCAGTTGCCTACCACAACAGGCAAGGGGGCACCAAGAGCAAGAGAGCAATGGCCGAGATCTCAAAGATTATCTCCTGGGCAGAAACTCACAAAGTTCACGTATCAGCGATCTATATCCCTGGGGTACAGAACTGTCAGGCGGATTTCCTAAGCCGCAACACATTGGACCCAGGGGAATGGATGCTTCATCGAACGGTTTTCCAGCAAATCATCCACAGATGGGGCAATCCTTGTCTGGACGTCATGGCATCCAGGACCAACACACAATGCCAAAGATATTTCTCCAGGGTCCAGGATCCTCTAGCGGAGGCTGTAGACGCCTTAACTACTCCTTGGTCTTTTCGCCTAGGTTATGCCTTTCCACCGATTCCGATGATTCCCAGACTACTGGCAAAGATTCGCAGGGAGAACATTCCCACGATTTTAGTAGCTCCGGCCTGGCCATGCAGAACTTGGTTCTCGGACATAGTGAGTATGTCAGTGGGCACACCGTTCACTCTACCACTCAAGCCGGACCTTCTCATTCAAGGTCCAGTCTGGTTTCCAGACGTTCACAAATTGCATCTCAGTGCATGGCTGTTGAATCCCAAGCATGGCTGCTGAAAGGATTTTCACAGTCTGTTACAGAGACCTTGATGGCAGCGCGTAGGGCTTCTACCATAAAAGCCTATCACAGAGTTTGGTCCACCTTCTTCCACTGGTGCAAGACTAAAGGTTTGAAGTGGGGATCATGTTCCTCTCCACAAATCCTTCAATTTCTCCAAGATGGTGCTGACAAGAACCTCAGTGTGTCTTCCCTTAAGGTTCAACTTTCAGCATTAGCGGCTCTATTTCACCAACAGTGGGCCATCCTTCCTGAGTTCAGATTGTTTTTTCAAGCGATGTTGAGGTTACGTCCTCCTTTACGAGACCCTACTCCTCCTTGGGACTTTAACTTAGTTCTGACCTGCTTTCAGCATCATCCCTTTGAACCTATTGACTCTTTGGACATTAAGTTACTAACTTTTAAAACAGTTTTCCTTTTTGCTATCTGTTCAGCCAAATGAGTTTCAGATATCGCAGCACTTTCCTGCAACCCTCCATGGTTGGTTTTTCATGAGGACAGAGCAATACTCAGGACTGTACCATCCTTTTTGCCTAAAGTGGTTTCTCCTTTCCACATCAACCAGGAGATTGTCATTCCAGCTTTTTCCCCAAGAGATGTCTACTGATGGAGATTCCAATCTACTGACCATTGATCCAGTCAGAGCACTTCACGAATATGTCACCAAGACTAAAGCACTTAGGAAATCTGAGTCTCTCTTCGTTCTACATAATGGGCAAAATGCTGGTCACAGAGCGTCCAAATGCACTATTGCTAGATGGATCGTATCCACTATTTGTATGGTTTACTTATTGGCAAACTAGCAAGCTCCACTTCATGCTACAGCTCATTCCACCAGAAAGATTGGTACTTCCTGGGCCTTTTTTAACAATGTTTCACCAGAGACAATTTGCAAGGCTGCGATCTGGTCTTCGCTGCATACTCCAGGTTTTATAGACTGAATTTGTAACACAAAGCCGATTCTCAATTCGGCCGAGTGGTTCTCCAAGCAGCAGCAAAAAAGGTTTAAACAAATTTTATATGTATATAGTTCCCTCCCTATTTTTGGACGGCTTTGGGACTTCCCCAGACGTCCTGCACTGACAGGTAGGGCCGACCGCATAAAGGAGATTTTCTTATCTGATAAATCCCTTTTGCGTAGGCCCATACTGTCAGTGCAGCATCCCACCCTGTTTTTTTGCGGATGCCGCGGTTTTTCGTACCATAGTCAGATTAGTTCTCCACTCGCAGACTTTATAACAAACTGATGGGAGGAAGTGGAGAACGGGAAGAGGAGGAGCTCAAGAAAGAGTTACTGTTTGTCCTGCCTCCAGAGGAGAGAACATTAACACCAGACGTCCTGCACTGACAGTATGGGCCTACGCAAAAGGGATCAGGTAAGAAAATCTCCTTTTTTTGCATTTTTATAAAAAACACACATCCATAAACACTGTCTGGCAAATAAAATGTTAATACACAAATCCATGCATAAGTTATTTTAGTTTGTATTTTGTCATGGGGGCTTCCATTTTTGCTCATTACACATTCATCCTGTGCTGCTCTAACAGCAGGCACAGCATTACCTGTGTGCTTGGAGGCAGCCACTCTGTAATGAAAAGCCAGGTCGCACTACGACATGAGAATCTAGCTGTACCCTCCCCCTCCCCTCTCTGCCCATGCGTGTGATGTTTGGAGGAGAGAGGTCACATGGTTTGCAGGGAAGCAATTACTTTCACTTTCCTGCACTAGCAGCCCCTCCTCCCACAGACACTATCAAAGCTCCTGCAGTTCTGTAAGTTTGATCTCTGCTTTCCTTTGGAGGGGGGAACTCTCTCTCCTTGCTGCCTTCCTAGTTAGTCTTACTGGTTACTAGAGGAGGTAAAGGAGCTGTGAGTTCCCTCTGCTATCCACCTCACACACACTGCGCTCCTTTCCTGCCTGCAATACTTCTTTTTTCATTAACTACTTACTGCCTCCTTTCTCCTGAGCTATTTTAACCCTTCCTAGACTTCCTCAAGTTTTCCTGGTTTTCAAGTATGTCCTCTTTATTTTATCCTTTTTTTCTTTTTTTTCACTGTCATCAGTCCTGGAAGTGTACTCCTGTGTTTCTGCCATTCATTTTTGTGTAAACAAATATAATAAACTATCTATATAAAATATTTTTCCGGTGTCCAAAATGAATTGTGTGTGTATATATATATATATATATATATTTATTTTTTTTAAATGTAAGTGGGGGCAGTGATCACAGGACTATATTATTTCAGTCCTTCTGAAGTGGTGTCAGTGAGAGCTTATCTTGATTCCTGCCTATTGTTCAATTGACAGGCTCAGCAGACAAGGCTCTATTAACATTACAGCAGCTTGTAGGAGGGAGGGGTAATGACATCACTCCAACTTGCAGTGCAGCAGTAAAGTGTGACTGAAGTTTATCAGAGCACAAGTCACATGACCTGAGGGCAGCTGGGAAATGTCAAAATGTCTAGCCCCATAGCAAATTTTAAAATTAGATATAAAAAAATCCATTTCTTGTTTTGAAAAACGGATTTCAATGCAGGATTCTGCTGTAGTAGCACTATTAACTGATACATTTTGTAAAAAACATGTTTTTCCACGACAGTATCCCTTTAAATCCTTGGAGTATGGCACTGCTGAAAAGCAAATGCCTTGCCTCTGCATGTCTAAATGACCAGGAGTATTTGGAACATAACAGCTAAGATAAGGTGGCCGCACACTTGCTGAATCACCACAGTATGACTGTGTAAAAATCTGCAGTGCTGTGGCTAAACCAATGCATAAAATCATTACAACAGTGTGGTAACATGTGGGATTTTACACTGAGCACTATGGAGATATTTGGTAGATTTCTACACTGCTTTATTAATAAGCCCTGAAAGGCTCAACTTCCTGCAATGACTACAAGCCCTAATCATGTGCAGCAGAAATGAACATTGGTAAAGTGTAAGCTTGTGGCATCTTACCTATATTCTATGGCTTTCGAATAAAGCTCAGCAGCCAAAATAAAATTTGATTTTGAGAACTCTTCATTACCGTGTCGCTTAATACATTCCGACTCCTGCAGCGAAGAAGAAAAATAGATTTAAAAAATTAAATAACAATTTGCCCTATGTCTCAATTCCAGGAAAAGGTAAGGATGTGGGTCCCCTAATGATTATGACCTATCAATACGCACAGATTTTCTGTCTAGAGACACCTGACTGTAATATGACTGGACAGTTAGGGGGTTATTTATTAAGGGTTGAGTTGTGTTTATAGATAATAAAGCCTATGACTAAGTGCCCCTATGGCACGAAACTCGTTAGGCTTTGCTGTGATTTTTTTTGCTTAAATAAATACTTTTCTACTACATCAATTTACGGTGTGTGGTCTGGTATGTGCCAGCCCTTTATTATCTATTTGCATTATTTGCCTCCATGAGCTGAAGGTCTGGGGTTTGAGCACGTGTCCCCCCCCTTGCTTCCTGGGTAAGTTAACCCCATCATCTACTGCACTCGACACTGCACGCCTTGTTTATAAGTTTCTTGAGTTATGTTTTTCATGAAAATTTAAGTTTGAGTTTATTTTTTTATATTTTCGGGTTAAAAAAATTGAACTTTCGAGATTTAATAAACCCCGACCCTGGAAATAGCTTTTATCCAAAAATACACCAACTAAAACCTGTCAAGGTCATGTAGGAGTCAATGGCAGAGGTCCCTGGAACCAATTGAACATGTTGATAGCCTTCATTATGTTCAAGTTTTTTTCGGAGGGTTTTGCCCTAAAACTTGAACAATGCGTGAGTTTTTTCATGCTGAAAACTCAATCAATTTGAGTTTTTCCCCCGGAACTCAATGATTCATAGTTTTTCCATTTGAGTTTTTTTAAATTAGAAACCATTCGAGTTGTGAGTTTATTCGAGGTATATAAAAATACTCTAAAATTCGACCTTTGATAAATAACCCCCTTAATGGTGAGCAGATATCTGCAGGTATATACAAAATGTATTTTTTTGCCCCTAAATTTACCCACCACACACAAAATAGACAGAGCTGACTGTCACTTTGCTTGATTCAAAGCTTGCTGTTTTTTTATTAAAATATAGTGTGTGCGCGCTCACATGCGTGCACAATGGATCATCGGCGATCCATTCAAGAAACTGACCCAATAACACAAGGACACAAAAAAGAATCTTACCACAGCACATCGGTCGCAAAAATGTTTTCTCCACATAAAGAAATTGTATCTCTGTTCAGCCATAGTGTTTATGTAATGTGCATCTGCAATGGAGAAATAAAAATAGTCTATCAAACAATGCACTGCAAACTGAACAACAGAACAGACAGTGACCAAAGCTGAAAGTGGCAAAATATGAAGTGGCCCAACAGCTTTCCCAGTATGTCCAGCTAAGGAAGCTTGGAATCATATCAGTAGCATAACTACAGGGCACCCCTGCAAAAAAATCTTCAGAAGGGCCCAGCGCACTCTGATCCCCATCCTCGCACCCACTACCCACCCAGACTCCACCCACTCCACACCCCATGCTGACGCACTCTGCTTCCGACCACAGGTAAGAGAGCGGTGGGTATGGGGGGGGCCTCTCTGTCTCTGTGAGCCACTACAACAGAAATAACTCAAACAAGGGGTTCCAGCTTTGATTCGCACCGCCATTCCCTGGACCCTAATGGCTCACTCACAGGTCAAGCTCAATGTCTCATTTTTAAGCCACACTGCCTGACCTGCAAGTGCACCAGCATTATCCGGGTGATTACTATTCTGCCCACCAGCCAACCTGGATAATAAAACTAGTGACAGTTCGCAATCTTTAAAGGAAAACTATACCCCCCAAACAAGGATGGTCTCTATAAAAAGATATTGCAGCTCCTGTGTAAAACCCTCCTTCATGTAAATAAACCATTTTCATAATAATATACTTTTCTAGTAGTATCCTAGTGTCATTGGGTAATCATAAATAGAAAATTTCCATTTTAAAAAATAAGGGTCGCCCCCTGGGATTGTACAATTCACTGTGCACACAAACATACCAAACAAACTATACATGTTAGGTCATATGAGCCAATTAACAGACACGGTTGTGTCTTTTGCTTCAACATTTGTTCCTGTTACAGTTAGTTAGAGTTGTAGCATTTCTGGTCAGGTGATCTCTGAGGCAGAACATAGACCATTACAAAATGGGGGCTTGAGGTAAAATATGTAGAAGGGCAATATTTACATAGATAGATAGATAGATAGATAGATAAATAGATAGATAGATAGATATATTGCAGTTTGGTAAGATTCTTTAATATGCCACTTAATATGATATAATCTGTTGCTTAAGTATTCATTTTGGGGGTATAGTTTTCCTTTAAGAAAGTAATTAATAAAAGGTACAAGGTTTGCTACAGGTCTAGGAGCTCAAGAGAAACCAATCATCAGGCAGCATTTGCTGATCAGCTGTTAAAAACAAGAATCTGATTGGCTGTGTGACCAGACAAGGGCAAACATGGTGCCCTTTATTACATTACTCTACCCAAACTGTACCATGACTCCCTCAAATCCTTAGTGAACATGGTTTGACAGGTGCCTACATTCTATCATTTTATAGTTGACAATATCACTTACACAACAGGGTGCCCATGATTTTTATTTTTTTTTGCATGCAAAAATTGGATTACCACTTACAGTCAATAAATAATATCTGGAGGGGGAAGCATCTGAAATTCTCTTGTTCTTCCAGTTTCTTGCAAACCTGTAGTTCCCCCGTTGATTTAAGCCAGCTCATTGCTTCTGACACATGCTGATAATTTAAATGAACCTTAAAAGAAAAAATACATATAGATTTCACAAGCAGTGAAATACAAATACAAGCTGTTGAATAATAACCTAAATGACTCAAAAACCACAAACAATAAAAAATGAAAACCAATTGCAAATTGTCTTTACATCATACTAAGGGGAAAATGCATCAAGGGTCGAATATCGAGGGTTAATCAACTGGGGAATGAAAATCCTTTGACTTCGAATATCGACGAACGATTTTGCGCAAATACTTCAATCGAACTATCGAAGGATTTTAATCCAACGATCGAAGGATTATCCTTCGACCAAAAAAAGTTAGCCAAGCCTATGGGGACCTTCCCTAACATTGAGTTCGGTAGCTTTTAGGTGGCGACAAATTCGATGAACAGACAACACCACACTTGAGGTAAATTCTTAAAAGGCCTTTATTCCAAAAGGGCTTATTTCAGGATAAACAAATAGCTTTTAGGTGGCGAACTAGGGGGTTGAAGTTTTTTCTTAAAGAGACAGTACTTTGACCATTGAATGGTCGAATAGTCGAACGA
Source organism: Xenopus petersii (assembly GCA_038501925.1). Taxonomy (NCBI): domain Eukaryota; kingdom Metazoa; phylum Chordata; class Amphibia; order Anura; family Pipidae; genus Xenopus; species Xenopus petersii. The sequence goes on along the minus strand of CM076674.1, from coordinate 184,860,934 downwards.
TTTTTAGTTCGAATCGTTCGATTCAAAGTCGTAGTAGCCCATTCGATGGTCGAAGTAGCCAAAAAAACACTTCGAAATTCGAAGTTTTTTTTCTTCTATTCCTTCACTCGAACTTAATGAATGGGCCCCTAACAGTTCATGTAAAGGTGAACAACAAATTGTAATTCTAAGCAATATTCTAATACCCAATACAATTTTAATGAATTTAGTAACTTGCAAATATATTTAGTATTGAAAGCTGTATTGGTCTCTTACTATTACCTCCACTGCTTGTCCTAACTACTAGTACCACTTAAACTCTACTGGCAGTCCAGCTCTCGTCTAGCCAAGAGTCCAGTTCCCACAATGGCTCACATTAACAGATCCGAGATGAATCACAGACGTGTCCAAGGTATTGTGGGAACTGTAGTCTTAGCCACGGCATATATGCATACGTGACATTGTTTACAGCTGCAACACTTGCAAGTAACTAACAATAAATGCAGTTTGTTCTGGGATTCTTCATGGTTGGGTAAGCAACTTCTAATGGCCCAACATGCGTTTGTCAGTTATTGGGTCAAACAGGAGAATCTGTGACTTTTTAGCTCAATCTCTTCCAAAAGGCCTTAGAATTATTTTATCTGGAGCAGTCGTTACTATCAACCCCTTACGACTAGGACACCCACCCCACTGTCAAATGCCATTATCTTTAGTTGAAACAGCTAAAAATTTGAGAGTTTTCTGCATAAAAAACTCCTGTGCGGAGGAGCCCGCTGATAGATGCCATGGGTGATTAAAGGTGCTTCACATAATTCCGACAGTGAATACACTCTTTTATGCCATCAACCCAATTGTCATGTCACTGGAATGAACTATATCAGATGATTTATTCAAAAACAAATTCCTAGTAAAAACTTAACCCACCATTTCCATTGACTTTGCGATCTTTAATAGGCCCTCTATAAACCGTCGCTCATGCTGAAACAAAAAATAGAAACACATTATACACAAGCATTTTTGAAATGATATAAACTCAAAGAGATCAACAAACCATTAATGTTCAAAAAATAAAATACAAACAAAGGCGAAGTGATGGACCCATTCTCACAACTTTTAAAGGAGAACCAAATCCTTGCCAATAAAAACCCCTACCCTACATAGACTCCCCCCCTGCTCCCCCCTCCCAGCCTAGGTGGTACCTTTGGTAAATGTTCCTAACTTTTCTTACCCATCGGTGCAGATTCAGGTCATGAGTTCACAGGCGCCATCTTCTTCTCTTCGGTAATCTTCTTCCGGCACTTCGGCAATTTCCGTGACTTTCGGCGCATGCGCAGTTGTCGCGAAACGTAAGACTGCTCCAACTGGGCATGCTCCATTACATCACTCTATTCCCAAAGATTACCGAAGAGAGGAAACCGGCGCCCGTAAACTCCGATGCCCTGAATCTGCACTGAGGGGAAAGTAAAGAACTAGGGGCATTTACCAAAGGTACCACCAAGGCTGGGGGAGGCAGGGAGGGGGGGTCTATGTAGGGTAGGGGGGTAGGGGTTTTTATTCGCAAGTGTTTGGTTCTCCTTTAAAAGTGTCCTTATGTTTTAGTCAATTTTCTATTCTGCCACTGGTCTGCAACCTCAATCTGTTTGGCTTGATTATCTTACATTCTGATTTCTAAATCCTGTTCAGTTTAAGGTAAATCCAAACAACCAGATAAGAGTTACAAATCCAAGCCTGGCAAAATGTTTTAGGTTGTCTACATAATGCTAAAGGTTCATTTTAAAGATAAAATTACCCCACCCCCATATAAACTTGCTATAAATGAATGTGAATATGATTGTGACATTTCTATTCTATGTGTACTGTATATTGTGAGTGGGTCCCTAAGCTCAGTAAGTGACAGCAGCACAGAGCATGTGCAGTGAATCAGCAGAAAAGAAGATGGGGAGCTACTGGGGCATCTTTGGAGACACAGATCTTTACTGCTAAAGGGCTGTGGTTGCCTTGGGCTGGTACAGAAGCACAAAACATAATGTACAACATTTCTAGCTACTTCTTTAGTTAGGCTTTATTTCTCCTTTAATGATTCCGTTCAATAAACAGAATTCTAATTAATGCTGCAAAAGTGTGAGCAATGGTGCATAACAGATGCATAAAATAGAAATGATACTATAACACTATTATGCACAAAGTCTATATGTGGATTACCCATCCGTACTATTGTGAAATGGCTTGCATATTTGCACTACAAATAATATCAAACAGAATATATAGAGTGGAAATGAGGAGAGGAACAGGTTACACAGCCGTTTCCTTACCGCCACTTTCTTTACTACATCCAGGAGTTCTTCTAACATCTCGACAAAGTTTAGTTTATTAAGACACAAGCCGGTAGAATCCGGATCAACCCTTAAGAAGATATATCAAATGTTTAGTTCTTAAATATGTTTTGGTTTTGACTACTTTAAAAACAAAAGCCTCTCATTACATCTACTGGCATGCAACCACACTGCATTGTAAACATTTCCATTACAGCAAGGACATTCCAGTTCTTCACATCTTAAGTGCTAGGAACTGTAAAATAAACGGCAGCAGCACATAGAAGTACCAGCAGGTCCGGACTGGCAAACTGTATTTTTCTTTAACCGCATCTCATAATGTGGCAAAGCTTAATTGAGGTTATTGGCCCACACCCTTTAGGCAGAGACAAATCACCAGGCCTCTTGAGGACACTTGGAGCACTTAGTTTTCTGAAGTTGCCCGGAGTGCCATCCCACCGGCAATGTAGATTTTAGGCGGCAGGAAGGCAGTTCGGGGAGATTACTCGCTGAAGAGGCGATTTGTCGCCGAATCTCTCTGCCCTAAAAGTTAGAGAGTTCTGCTGTAAGACATGAGTAATCCCCTTATCGAACACTCTTGTAGGCTTACTGGCACTTGCAGGGTTAAGTCAATAGTTCTGCTGTAGGCAAATTGCAATAGGGCAGATCACAGAATCACAATTCTGATCTGGATTTGGGGTGCTGCTGCTAGCCAATTGCATAATATTGTGCAGTCCTGTGCAGAAATGCCTTATAAATTGATATCCCCAATCTTTCTAGCTTTCCTACCGAAATCAGCCAAATGTATGGGCCAGAAGTCAAGAACTTTAAGGATATTGTAGAGGGGAGGGGGATATTATTTTAAAAAACAACCCAGAAAAACTCTACAAATATGCAAGTGGTAACAGTGACTTAAATATCGTATTTGATGTATGTTGCAAAATGTAAACATGCAATGGTTCAACAAAGACTCAAGTTCAGAAAAAAAAGAGCAAACTTTAGCACTTTCAAAACCACCCGATGTGGCTTAACTCATATGTAAGAAAGGAGAACGGCAGCATTCAAAAAACTAAACTCAGAGGGACAGATTCATATTTAGTACATCTAAGAACTGCAAGTATTTAAAAGCAGATATCAAAAAGGTAAAAATAGAAAATGAGTAATTGATTGCTTCACTTGCAAAGACTAAACCAAAAAATGGTTTAATGGGATACTGTCATGGAAAAACTTGTTTTTTTCAAAACGCATCAGTTAATAGTGCTGCTCCAGCAGACTTCTGCACTGAAATCCAATTCTCAAAAGAGCAAACAGATTTTTTTTATATTCAATTTTGAAATCTGACATGGGGCTAGACATATTGTAAATTTCCCAGCTGCCCCAAGTCATGTGACTAGTGCCTGCAATTAGGATGGATCTTCTTTCTGGCAGGCTGTTATTTCTCCTACTTTATGTAACTGAATCAGTGGGATTGGGCTTTTACTATTGAGTGTTGTTCCTAGATCTACCAGGCAGCTGTTATCTTGTGTTATAGGCTAGCAGTGACGTCATCAGGGTGAGACCAAGAACGCGTGTCCTACAAACAACGCCAGGCAACTAACATCCACTGTAGAATGCAGAATTGGGGAACCCTCAGACGGACTGAATATATGCTTATTTTAAGCACACATATGTAAGTGCAACTTGTATTTTATTCCTTATTTATCAAAGAAGTTTTTACACGATTTTAACATATCCTTTTTAGAAACTGAAAGATGTCCTGGATTTGAGGAGCAACTATAATTTATGCTAGTGGTATAAATAAACGTTTGTAAGTATCCATTACTTGGTCACGTATATCGCTAAAATAACACAGTTAAAGGGTAATTAAACCTCCCGGTGGAAGAAATCAAACCACACCACATAGTAAATGCACAAAGAGGAGTAAATTTTATTATAAAATACTACACTATATTTTATTTCTCTGCTTTCTTTGGTGTCTACCCCTGAGCTTGCAGCGATGGTATTTCTTTGTATGAATGAAAGATTTTTATCTTGTGTTAGAGAGCTGCTATCTGGTTACCTTCCCATTGTTCTTTTGTTTGGCTGCTGGGGGGGGGGAAAGGGAGGGGGTGATATCACTCCAACTTGCAGTACAGCAGTAAGGAATGACTGAAGTTTATCAGAGCACAAGTCACATGACTGGGGGCAGCTGGGAAACTGACAATATGTCTAGCCCCATGTCAGATTTCAAAACTGAATACAAAAAAATCTGTTTGCTCTTTTGAAAATGGATTTCAGTGCAGAATTCTGCTGGAGCAGCACTATTAAGAGATGCGTTTTGAAAAAAAAACATGTTTTTCCTTGACAGTATCCCTTTAAATATCTCAGCAAAAAAAGTGTAGGTTGAGAGTGGCTCCTTTAAATAATGGAAAATATTTTTGTTATGTTGTTAATTTCCTTTCCTCAATATATACCATTGAAGAGTTGCAGTATCTACTCCTGATGGCTCAGTTCCAAGAGTTGAGTTGTCTGTTGGCTTACACAAGATAGGACACGTCAATGATTTAGCAAAGTTAGAGATTTTTTTCATGATTTTTATGGTGTAGTTTTTAGCTCTAAATTACATTATTTACACATCAAATAATTCACTCAGCAATATCACATTTTATTCCAGAACCAGCTAGTGTATTTTTATAGTTGTAATATTGGTGTGTAGGTGCATCTCAGGTCATTTTGCCTGGTCATGTGCTTTCAGAAAGAGTCAGCACTTTAGGATGGAACTGCTTTCTGCCAGGCTGTTGTTTCTCCTACTCAATGTAACTGAATGTGTCGCAGTGGGACCTGGATTTTTACTATTGAGTGTTGTTCTTAGATCTACTAGGGAGCTGTTATCTTGTGTTAGGGAGCTGCTATCTGGTTACCTTCCCATTGTTCTGTTGTTAGGCTGCTGGGGGGTATATCACTCCAACTTGCAGTGCAGCAGTAAAGAGTGACTGAAGTTTCAAAGCACAAGTAACATGACTGAGGTCCTCTGAAACTGACAGATTTCAAAATTAAACATAAAAATCAGTTTCCTCTTTTGAAAAACAGATTTCAGTGCAGAATTCTGCTGGAGCAGCACTATTAACTGATGTGTTTTGAAAAAAATATGTTTTCCCATCACAGTATCCATTTAAGGTGGACATACACCATTGAGTATGAAGAGTTAAGTTCAATTTTAGCATGGACACTTGTTCCTTTCAAGTGGAACAAACGGACTGGAGGAAAGGGTTATTTTGCAAATATTTAAAAATCGGATTCAAATCTCAACCTGGAATTTATGGACCTGCAAGTTTCACATCTGTATTGGGAAAAGACATTGGAATGGATAAAATATCACAATCGTGATAAGGTTCTGCAGAATGACATTATAAGCAGTATGGTTTTATAAAGGACAAGCGAATGACTGGGAAGGTGAATACACACACACACGATGCTTACTCACCATGCTGGTCCATTATGCACTGTAGGTGTATCTGCTTTAAGGACTGGCCACAAAATATAAATTTTAATCAAATCACAGTGTTCATGTATAACTTCTAATGGATGAGAGAGCCAAAATGTAACAGGATCCACTGTTTAACAGAAGAAACAAACAAGGAAAAAAAATAAGAATTAAGTCTATTTTATTCTTTTAATACCACTTTGCAGTTAAGAATGAAAGTACATTACGTGAGCTAATACAGGCCTTGCTAGTAAAATAATTCTATGTTTTGTCCTGTTTCAGCATGATGCCAAGCCCCCCCTCTGGAAAGTATTAATATTTTCTTTATCATAAGAAACTCTAGACCTTGCAAGAACCCTGTCTGCTTCCTCTATAGTTATGCCACTGATACCCAGTGTACAAATACCTTTATAGAAGACGATTTATTTAAATGTTGCCAAAAATCAAAACTATGCCATAGCATCCAGTAGCCAAATATCAGCATCAAAGAAAGCAATCAGAGCATAGAAAAATATTTTTAATTTTCTCTCCTTGAAGTAGAATTACCTTTCTCCCCAACAGGTGTAGGTGGTCTTTGCAGAGGATATTCATGACCCTGGCAAAAAAAGAAAAGTATGTTTTATAACAGATATTCAACAAGCACAAAATAAAAATAGCACCTGTGAAAGGCCACTCAGCCTGAAATAATGGTCAAAAACCCTTAGGTTTAGAGTCCCTGCAACAGAGAGCAATGCAACAGGTTGAAGAGCACAGACAGAGAAGATGTTAAGGTGAGATTTGGGGCTTATTTGAGCTCTGGGATCTACTGAAAGTATAGCACTGTGACTGTTACCCAAATGTTTCTATATATTTGTAACCTTGTTATGAGCTAAGGGGGGCCAGCCTGAAGGCCAGTTAGGAGAAGATTTTGGGTAAGTGCTTATTTGTACCCAGGGTACCCCTGGAACTATAGCAGGGTGACTGTTACCCCAATGTTTCTATATATCTGTAACCTTGTTATGAGCTAAGGGGGCCCAGCCTGAAGGCCAGTTAGGAGGAGATTAGGGGTGAGTGTTTATTTGTACCCTGGGTACCCCTGGAACTATAGCAGGGTGACTGTGACCCCAATGTTCCTATATATATCTGTAACAAGGTAAGTAAAGCCCTAATAAAATGCTGACCTTTTAAAAAAGAACTAAAACTGTCATTCACTCATTTCTTGGGGGATGTGTGCACAAAAATGATCGATATTTCCCATTTGTGCAAGCAATGCATAAGGATAGGCAACATCCAAGTCAAAATAAAAAGTCAGCCTTAATAGTACTTACTCGGAAACAAGTGGCAATAACATGTGAGCTCCCATTGTCAATATCTGGGTACCCAGTGCCATCCATTGCTGAAGGGTTCCTTAAACAGAAAAATTACACCATTAAAATTTAAATCAAACATTCCCCCGAGTCAGTACAATTCTGCTCCAATTAATTCAATCACAGAACAGTAAACCAAAAAATAAAGTATTAGTATTTGTGTTTCCAGTATGTTGGTATCCGGTGAAAAAACAACTAGCCTGAGCTGTTATATGTTATATTAGGGACAGAAATCAGTTTTTACTCTCTCAGTGTCGCCTTTCCCACTGACCCCAATAGCTTTTGCAAAGGTGATGTTCCACCCAAAGTCATTTACAGACTCCTCTTTTCTGGGATCAACTGATATCTTTATTCTGGACCCAAAAGTGCCTTAAAGGAGTGGTTCACCTTTATTGGGGAACTCCGGTTTCCAAACTTAAATTTAATAAAGAGACCACACAACACAGAAACCCCTAATATTCCCATCACCGTTATCTATTTCTTCAAAAAGTATGAATAAATGCTGAAATCCAGCTGTGTAACAGTTCTTCTCTTTCTACATCATTTGAAATCCTGGCAGGGAAGGAGGGACTAAACACTGATGTTACAAATTGTAACAACTTCTCCACAGCTTACAGACAACATGCAGGAACTACATAACCCACAATGCATTGCACTGTGATGTTCGTTTCCTTATTGAAATCACATGTGCAGGGAATTGTGGGGTTTGGAGGATGCAGGCTGAGGACAGATGGCTGTTGATACAAAGTAATAAGTCAGTCAGCTCAGCAAAGTAGTCAGACAGATCAGCAGGAGAGCAGGGGGCTAGGCTTAGGGAACTATCAGAAATCATTAAAAATTATGAAAGGCTGCATATTTTTGAACTGATGTATTTTGCAAAATTGCTTGAAATGATGTCTACTTTTCAAAAAGCTTAAGTTATGTATTTGTGGAGTTCCCCTTTAAGTTAAATTGTAGCATGTTATAGAATGGCCAATTCTAAGCAACTTTTCAATTGGTCTCCATTATTTATTTTTTTATACACAAAGAGAAAGTTTGCCAGTGCACAGTTTGCTTTTAAAAATAATTATTACAAAAAATGAGGTGTTAGTACCACACTTTGGACAAAATATGTAAGCTCACGTGCCATATCAAGGCCCCTCCTTAAAGGCAAACTGTGCGCTGGCAAACTTTCTGTCTCTACAAATATTGGCTTTTTATCATTTATAGCAGCCACAGTATGAGTTAGACCAAGCGCTGGTGACTTCTGGGTTTCATTTAGTTTTTTAATTATTTACCTTCTTCTTCGGACTCCAGATTTCAAATTGGAGTGACCCCACCTAAAAGCAAATTCTCTGTAAGGCTACACATTTATTGTTACTTTTTATTACTCATCTTTCTATTTACACACTCTTCCATTCACATTCCAGTCTCTTATTCAAATCAGTGCATGATTGCTAGGGTAATTTGGACTGGAATTAAAACTGAAGAGCTGCTGAATAAAAAGCTATATAACGCAAAAACCACAAATAATAAAAACCAATTGCAAATTGTCTCAGAATATCACGCTCTACATAAATCTAAAAGTTAATTGAAAGGTGAAACCCCATTTAAAGCTGCCCTGCTTGATGGTGCTTTCCCTTGGGAGTAAATACCTATTGTAATCCCTTTTTTGTCCATGTGTAATAGTGATGTGTGGGTTGAGAAAAAACAGAACCAAGTCCCACCATTTATAGACCTGCGCTGATGACATCACAAAAGGGGCGGGGCAGGCGCAAGCCTATAAAACAGGAAGCCGGCAGTCTAAGGTCGCGAACCAAAAGGAACAGCAAGGTCGGCCGAACCTGCCTGACCCAGGTGTATCGGGCTGGCCCTCACATTACTAATGTGTAATTATGCATGATGACAGAATGGCTAGAACCAAACAACATCAGGGCAGGGGAAGGTTCAAAAAGCAGCCATTCACAGCATTAGAAGCCCACAAACCAAGAAACAATCTAGGGAACCCAAACTGACCCATATTGACCAATGTGAAACTGCCCGGCAAGTGCAGTTCCGGAGTAACCAGCAGTCTCTGCGAGGCAGCAAAACAATAAGTGCTTGTTATAATCTTGCCTTTTGTACCTACATGTATCTTTATTTAAAGAATCCTAGTTGCCTTTCGGCATTAAACCCAAATAGACAATATGAGAAACAACGTATCACACTATATGTATCAAGTCCTCACTAATAAGATTACTTGTTTAGGCGTGTTCTGCTAATGACAAAAACCACAGAATTCAATGACTAATTCCAAATGTTCCTAAAACTTGCTCTGCCTGCTTGCTCATCATTCCCTGTGTATCACAATACTGCTGAATGAGCAGCCTATCTACATACTGAAAAGCATCTCATACAAAGTCAATGTCACAGGTCTCCCCCATCCCAATACTCAGTGCCTGGCACCCATAGGTGGCACAATACAGGGGTATTTATTGGTCAAAACGGAGGGCCTTCTATTAATATGCTATTGAAAGGCTAATTCAAAGCAACATTTCAATTGTCTTGACTTTTTCTTTTTTTAAAAAATGTGCCTATTTACTTCTGAATCTATCCAGCTTTCAAGTGGGGGGTCACTGACCTCATCTAAAAAATAAATACTCTCTTAAGGTGGCCATGCACGGGCCGATAAAAGCTGCCGACAGACCGAGTCGGCAGCTTATTGGCCCGTGTATGGGTAAGTCGACCAGATCTCGATCGGATGGGACTGAAAATCCCATTGGATCGCTGCCGCATCTGTTCGTTTATGCTGTCCCGCGATCCGACCGCCCGTAAAGCCACCATTAGGATCCGATCATTGCGCCCTAGGGCCCACGATCGGATCAGCCCGATATTGCCCATCTCAAGGTGACCTAATAAATTAAGTTTTTCCCTTTGCAACAAAGAGGTGCTGCAGCAGTAATTTTTTTCTATTATGTCTATGTAAACCCCTGACAAGGGCTTCCTTCCGCACTGCTTTGCACCCAACTTACAAGGATAATTAACATACCTCCCAACTGTCCCTTTTTCAGAGGGACAGTCCCTCTTTTGACAGCTCAACCCGCAGTCCCTCATTAGTACTGGAAAGTCCCTATATTCTCTGCACTGAACAGCCAGAAAAACAAAAAGTTTCTCACTTAATTGGCTTTTAGCAGAAAAGCCAACAGGTCCAAATAAGATTATTTGTAACAATTTTGAGACACAAAAAAACAGTTTAGATAAGGAGAATTATTTTCAAACTTTCATAACCTGCCAAATGAACACGGTAACTAGGGGGTGTGGCCACATAAAAGGGTGTGGTCAAAAAATCACTGCGGTATGTGCGAAAAAATGTTTGTCCCTAATTTTACTTCCAAAATGTTGGTACGTATGAGTGGATGAAGCACTCACAATATCGACTACTCTTAAGGTGGCCATAGACGTAGAGATCCGCTCGTTTTGCGATGTGCCCAAACAAGTAGATCTTTACCCAATATGCCCGCATTGAAGTGGGTGATATCGGGCTGATCTGATTGTGGGCCCTAGAGCCCAATGATCTGATCATAATGCATCCGATACAGGCGGTCGGACCACAATCCGACGGGATTTATTAACCTGCCAATCGAGATGGCCAGATAGCGACCGGGGAAGCCCGACGGATGGCCCACACAAGGGCCAATAAACTGCCGACAAGGGCTGTGGGTAGCTTTTATCGGCCCCTGTATATGGGGCTTTATTCAAATCAAATGCATCGTTTCTAGGATAATGTAGACCCTAGCAACCAGACGGCTGAAACTACAAACTGGAGAGCTGCTGAATAAAAAGCGAAATAACTCAAAAACCATAGAAAATAAAAACCTATGGCACATTATGTCTGAATATCACTCTCTACATCACACTAAAAGTTAATTTAAAGCCCTTATAAAGAGTTGGTGGGATTCTGGGACTTGCAGTTGAGCAAGAGCTGGAGGGATGTAAAAATATAACACTTGTTACTCATTATAAATCATTTATACCTTTGTCAACCCCCCCCCCCCCAATCCAGGGGCCCCTGTGATGCTGAGGGCCCATTTCTGGTCATGATTAAGGAGGAAGTAGCAAAGGTTCCTCATTATTAATGAATGTTCCGTCTCCAGGACTATCTATCCCATAGGAGCCGCAGCACATTACACTCCCCAATACAGAGAACATAAAAACAACAACTCAGTGATCCCACACGGATAAGAGATCATATTATTCACCCATCCCTGCGGAGTCCCATTTACAGATAAGCCCCACCCCATTCCTGCCTTTATTTACATATTGGCACCCTCGTTTTACCTTGTGGCTCACAGAACCGAACCCTCCGCTCCTCACGGGCTCACGCGGTCCAGGCACCAGAACCTTAAAAAAAAATACAAAACTAAACCGCACGCCCCTCGCCTCCAGCGTTATTCGATTGCGTCCCGCGTAAGCACGCCGCACCATGCCCCGCCTCCATCGCTTGCCTATTGGACTGTATTCGCTCGGAAATAAGTGACGTATTATAACAGGAATGCAGTCTCTATCGCCAACCTATAGCGGCTTGCTTTAAAACCGGAACGAGTCCTGAAACGCAATGTTTGCGTATCACGGAATGGCGCTGTTTTTCACTTCGCACTGGGAGGGACATAAAATCGAGGCGGAAGTCGATACCCGCTGACTAGGTAAGTGTTTGGGGAGTGCTGGTGAGATTCAAGTACAGCGTCCCGAGTTTGAATTCGTTGTTCATGGACTTCTTGTGAATTTGAAAGCTGACTAGTCGTATTTTTATAATATTCTGACCAGAAATGTGTTTTCATTTCCACCCACTCTTTCCCACTAACCCTAATAGTATTTGCAAAGGTGATGCTCCACCCAATTATTTGCTTGATAAAAGAGAATATCATTGTTGGTAACGTTCCCTTATATTTCATTAACTCATTTAAAGGGGCTCCTCACCTTTGAGTTAACTTTTAGTAATAAGTAAAGAGGGATATTCTGAGACAATTTGCAATTGGTTTTCATTTTTTATTATTTGTGTTTTTTGAGTTATTTAGCTTTTTATTCAGCAGCTCTCCAGTTTGGAATTTCAGCCATCTGGTTGCTAGGGTCTAAATTCCCCTAGCAACCATGCATTGATTTGAATATGAGAGGTGAGGTATGGGACCTGTTATCCCAAATGCCTGGGGCTTTCTGTATAACTGATCTTTCCATAAGTTGGATCTTCATATTTTAAAGGAGACTTGTAGGACATATGTACCAACATTTAGAAAAAAAAAAAGTTGCCGCGCGTAGCTTGAACAGGGTTTGACGACGCCCATTTTTGTGTCCTAATTACCATGTTCATTTTACAAAATTTGGCAGGTTATGAAAGTTTGAACATATTTCTGTGGTTTTTTTTTGGTTTTTTTTAGTTATTACAGTTTTGCTAATGAAGGTGAATTGCCCTTTAGGGTAAGAGAGGCAACTGTCAGGTATCTCCTCACTCAGGTGATGTTATCTGCAGCTTCTGTAAATAGAGGAGATGAGTCTTATCAGGCTAAAAGAGTGGAGCTGTGATTAAAAGTCGGATAATATTCACCCCCTACAGCAAGTGTCACTGTGAAATATGGAGGAAAATTAGATGGAATCAGATGTGCTGCCCTCTGTCCTGACCCCTCTCTCTGGAGAAGTCTCAAGTTCGTATAAGAGACCCCCCATTTTTCTAATCAGGTGGTAGAGTCCTACAGTTTTTATATCTTCAGAGAAATCAGTGATACTTCTTTAATAAACAGCAATTAATATATATACCCTATACATAATCAAACACATGTGTATTAAATGGGTTGTTCACCTTTAAATCAACTTTATATATGATGTAGAGAGTGGTATTCTGAGATAATTTGCAATTGGGTTTCATTTTTGTGGTTTTTGAGTTGTTTAGCTTTTTATTCAGCAGCTGTCTAGTTTGCAGTTTCCGCCATCTGGTTGCTAGGGTCCAAATTGCCCTAGCAACCATGCATTGATTTGAAAAAGAGACTGGAATATGAATAGGAGAGGCCTGAATAGAAAGATGAGTAATACAAAGTAGCAATAACAATAAATGTGTAGCCTTACAGAGCATTTGAAACCTAAAAATAGTCAAAAATGGCAAATAATTTAAAAAAAACAATAGAAAATAAACAACGAAGACGAAATGAAAAGTTGCTTAGGATTGTCAGCTCTGTAACTTACTAAAAGTTATCTTAAAGATGAACCGCCCCTTCCTTTAATAACTAGCTGGGGCTTCACTGTCTGCTGATGCAACTTACACAGAAGTGGAGCTTCAGTCCGTACACTCGATTAAATTCAATGAAATGACTGATATCCGTAGAACATGCACATGCCCGAATCCATACAAAACTGCATATTATATGATTATGAAGAGTTCCAACTCTTGAATAAGCTGATTTATTTACCAAGTTATTAGACAGTCAGGTTTCCAGCGGCAACATTGCACTTTCTAGCCACACCATTGCATTGCACTTACTAGCCACACCATTGCATTGCACTTACTAGCCACACCATTGCATTGCACTTACTAGCCACACCATTGCATTGCACTTACTAGCCACACCATTGCATTGCACTTACTAGCCACACCATTGCATTGCACTTACTAGCCACACCATTGCATTGCACTTACTAGCCACACCATTGCATTGCACTTACTAGCCACACCATTGCATTGCACTTACTAGCCACACCATTGCATTGCACTTACTAGCCACACCATTGTATTGTTGATTTTGTAATAATAATTAACTACTTGAGAATTTATCGGTCAGATTAGTGATCAGTTGTCACAAGGCTCAAAACCGAACAGAAACTTGAGACCCAAATAGGCCTTAGAAAAAAAGAACAGATGGCAACCCCAGCTATCTTCCATAACCCTGTATTCCCTCATTTGCTACATAGCCATCCAACCCCTTCTTTAAGGGGAACTATCGTGAAAATGAAAATTTAATATAAGCTTCATCATAGAGTCCTGCAGCGAGGTTGGGTACCCATGGGTTACAGGCAAAAGCCTGCGGTTTGCAGGTAGAAGTTTCGGGATCGGGTATAGAGGCGGTTTGGCAGTTCCCGGGTTTGTGGGTCGCTGGTCTTCTCAATATCGAGTTTTACTTCTTTTTTGTCTGATCATGCCTACGTCTAATGATGTCACTTCCGGTTTACAATGACAGAACTTCCTGTTTCTTGATGGTCAGTGGGTCGCGGATCGGGTTGCAGATAAGGTACTTGCGGTTCCAAGCGGGTAAGAATGTGGGGTGCTGGTCGGGTTTAGCAAATTGGTTCTGCGCAGGCCTCTACTTCATCATACTGACTCTTCATCAAACTCTCTAAATACAATCAATTAAATATTCTGCGTCATTTCTGAAATAATCAAGTTTATATTTACTATTCCTCTCTCAGCATCTGTTTCTCTTCATTCTTCATGCAGCAGTTGGGTGTCGGATATATCCAGTATATTTTAAAGGGGGGGCTTCCTTTCCTAGCAGATGTATTAGAGCTCACTCAAATAACTGATTCCAGTACAAACAAAATCTAACAAAATAACTGCCTGTTGCACAAATTCTGCATGTAGAGAGACGCGACGTCTGGTGATTTTAATAGAGTGAGCTCTGATACATCTTCTAGGCAAAAGGAGCCCCCCTATAAGATATATTGGATCATTCATCTGACACCCAACTGCTGCATGAAGACAGAATAAAGAGAAACAGATGCTGAGAGATGAATAGTGAAGATAAACTTGATTATTTCAGAAACGGTACAGAATATTTAATTGATTGTATTTAGAAAGTTTCTTGTTTCAATATGCTGAAGCTTATATTAAATTTTCATTTTCATAATAGTTCCCCTTTAAAGCTATCTAATGTATCAGCCTGTACCACTGATTCAGGGAGAGAATTCCACATCTTCACAGCTCTCACTGTAACAAACCCCTTCCCAATATTTAGGCGAATGGGTGACCTCGTGTCAGCTGGTAAATAAAGCATTCGAGAGATTATTATTATATGATCCCCAGCACATTTCTGGTGTATTGTGTCTGTCAGTAGTTGGACTGAAGGGTGAGCAGTTCAGGGTGAGGTGAGAAGAGGAGAGCAGCCCTGTTTGGTATGTCACCTACATGAGGTGCTGAGTTGCAAATCTTCAACATACTAAACAGCAACAAACACTTCAGTTGCCCATTGCCCCAGGCACCCCCCTTGTCAAATCTTATCCAGATCAGGTTTCAGTACAGGAGAGTTGTGTGCTCAGTAAAGGTTGGCTGCAGTTCAGGTGCTTTAGCACAAATTGTACATTATGAAGGCTGGTCAGATGAGCCGGCAGTTATACATGCGTCTGGCAGTTTGGGGCAGGTTTATAGATTCTGGGTGCAGTTTAATTCATGTAAGTGACCTGCCCAAAGGGGAGACCTGTATTGTGTGTGTTTGGCCTCCTGTGGGAATGATACCAGTTACACTGCCATGTGATAGGGGGCACAAACTGGTCGTTCCCTGCAGGGTTGCCACCGGGCCAGTATTTTACCGGGATTACAAATTTACTGGCAATGTAGTTGCCGATAAATTTGTAAAACCCTTTAAAAAAGCCCTTGGTCCACCCCCAATTTGCGCAAAAACTAAGTTTTTTTTTTTTCAGTCTTCTGGCCATTGTGCGATGTTGCTCCACCCCCTTGTATCACAATATGTGGCTCCACCCCCATTGCATCACAGCACGCCCCTTTTGTTGCCGCCCCCCCCCCCCCCCCCCCCCCCACCGGCCGGTAAAATTTTTCAGAAAAGTTGGCAACCCTACCTGCAGGCATTGGCCACTCTTGACCAAGTTCCAGCCTGGTATATTGCCCTGAAATTTTCCCCTTCCCGTGAGGACTTGTGATTTAAATTGGACAAGGTGGTAAATCTGATAAGAGATGGACCGTCCATAGCCATTAGGTCAGCTATATGGCTAGCTTGTGCGCCCAAGGGCTAGACTATACAATTTTGGCTCACTACTTGGGTAGCCTGATGGTATGTGAATTAGTAATGTGTGGGTCGGGATTTCCCCTGCCATAACCCGCGCCCGCCCACATCCGACTTCCGCATTGCTTTTATAGACCTGCACCGACCCGCCGATGATGTCACAAAAGGGGCGGGGCGAACAGTTGCAGCGTCTATAAAAGACGAAGCCGGCATTCGACGGGCAACTGCCACCCACGAGGAAGAGTGCAAGGTCAGCCTGACCCGCGGCTAAAACCGCTTGTATCGGGCCGGCCCCGCACATCACTAATGTGAATATTCTCTGCGCTACTGGCTCTGGCTACTGTAACAATGTAGAATCCACCTGATTAAAGTGGTGGGTCAGCTTTAAGTTAAAGGGAAGGTTAACTTGTAGTATGTTATAGAATGACCAGTTCTTAGCAACTTTTCAGTTGGTCATTATTTATTTTTTATAATTCTATTTTTAATTCTATTGTCTTCCATTTCACAAAACATTTTTTGGGTGGAACCCCCCCCCCTTTAGTGTTATATGTAATATTCTAACAGTGAATGACCCTAACTGCCATCTGGCCAGCCAATGACCTTACAGAGACCACTGTCCTGCTCCCGGTGCCTCGGCCGAGTTACTGATTAACCACAATGAACTTTCTCTGACTCGCAGCTATCAGCAGTCACACCTCACATGGAATCTCATTGTTGATACAGTTACATTGCACCACAACAAATTATATTCAAGAGTTTTTTTTTCACAGTGATTTTTATTTTCCTTTCTCTGTATGACATTTCATTTTACCGGTGGATCTTGTCCTTTCTGTTGTGGAGGAATGCCAGAGGGCATAGAGTTGGTTGTATCCGACAACCCATTATCCAGAAAGCTCAGAGTCATGGAATGACCGTCTCCCATAGACTCCATTTTAGCCAAATAATCCAAATTTTTTAAAATTTTGTTTTTCCTCTGTGATAATAAAACAATAGCTTGTACTCGATCCAAACTATGATATCATTAATCCTTATTGGAAGGAAAACCAGCCTATTGGGTTTATTTGATGTTTACATGATTTTCTAGTAGACTTAAAGTATGATAATCCAAATTACAGAAAGATCTGTCATCAGGAAAACCCCAGGTCCCGAGCATTCTGGAAACACAGGTCCCATACCTGTATTGATATTGCCACTTGCCATGCTGTTATTGGGTAAAGGCAGGTGAGTTCTCATTTTCAATTGTTCATCACTTTCTTTTTTTCCCCAGATGCCATAATGGTGGAGAATTCCCCATCTCCTCTTCCTGAACGGGCAATTTATGGCTTTGTTCTGTATTTGGGCTCCCAGTTTGGCTTCAGTGAGTATTAGCATTTGCAGTATCCGCATGCAGTGGGGCGCACAGGCCGAACAAGCGCCACTCATCTTATTGTGCACCCAAATTGTCTGTGGAGAAGTCATTGTCAAAGAAAAAAAAGGAGTTATTTTCTGCGGAGCTTTGTGTTTACACAAAGAAATATGTCTGTGTAGTCCTGTCATTCCCTATTTGCTATTAGTGCTCTCTAAAAAACCTTCTGCTCCCCTATTTAGTTTTGGACTGAGCCTCCTAGGGCCACCAGAGAACCTGACATGTTCTACTAGTGATCTACAGGCTGGCCCTACACCCGCAGGACCTGTGAGTTGATCAGTTTGGCCCAAATTACACACACCATTGTTTGGTCGTGGGTGGGGAGAGCTGAAGGAAGAGCTGAACCCGAACCTACACTCGGATTTGGGCCGACTTCCGCACACCATTGTTGGGTACGGGTGGAGCTTTTCCTTCCACTTTTCCCACCTGTGACCTTCCTCTGCCTGCTTCTACCTCCAGCACGTCTTTTATAGACTCGCACGTGTTTAGCCCCGTCCCCTTCAAGTCTGAGGTGGGGGTGGAGGAGCAGTGGGTTAGGGTTGGGTGCAGGAGCAGTGGGTTAGGGTCGGGTGCAGAAGCAGTGGGTTAGGGTCGGGTGCAGGAGCATTGGGTTAGGGTTGGGTGCAGGTGGAGGAGCAGTGGATTAGGGTCAGGTGCGGGTGGAGGAGCAGTGGATTAGGGTCAGGTGCGGGTGGAGGAGCAGTGGATTAGGGTCAGGTGCGGGTGGAGGAGCAGCAGGTTAGGGTCTGGTGCGGGTGGAGGAGCAGCAGGTTAGGGTCAGGTGCGGGTTGAGGAGCAGCGGGTTAGGATCGGGTGTGGGTGGATGAGCAGTGGCTTAGGGTTGGGGTAGGTGGAGGAGGAGCAGGTTAGGGTCAGGTGCGGGTGGAGGAGCAGTGGGTTAGGGTCAGGTGTGGGTGGAGGAGCAGCAGGTTAGGATCGGGTGTGGGTGGAGGAGCAGAGGCTTCGAGTTGGGGTGGGTGGAGGAGGAGCAGGTTAGGGTCAGGTGTGGGTGGAGGAGCAGTGTGGGTTGAGTTTTTTTTCTACTATCTTCTACCTCCTAGAGAAGGTTCCTTCTTACTTCTGGCCTCATAGTCTCAATTTATCTTGATAAAGGGACATTGTTTGTCTTGAAACGTTGTATCTGTCCAGATTATGAAGCCAAAAAGTAACAAAGAAAGGTTTTTTAATTGAATGTCTGGATGGTGCTGTCTGCTACATTTTGTTCTCATAGTCTCAACACCTAATAGCTACCCCTCAGTTGTGTCACAAACACTGGTCTTGACCAAGTTCCTCTCAGGCAAGCGAGGATCCTTAGTGTGCACCCCCACTGCACTTATTTCATTGCTCTTTCTAGTATTCCGTGTCTAACCACTGAGCTTGTTTTGTACTTTCAGTTCTATATCTGACGTGGGCCTACATCCCAGAGTCTTGGTTACACTCGTTGGGACTGACATACTGGCCCCAAAAGTAAGTGCTCATAATAGAATAATTCCTATACACAGGACAGTACTGTATATACAGTTTATATATGATATATACTGTATATGCAGGTTTATTTGAGTCTTTATAGTCCAGAGGGAGATCATTCACTAACACTGGCCATATATTAACCCCCGGTGCACCCATAGCAATCGACCATTTGCCTTGATCAAAGGCAAATAGAAGAATGAAAACAAATTTGTGATTGGTTACATAACCGAGTAGAAGTAGATTTGCCCAGTGTCTGTAAACAAGTCACAGTATGTTGTGATACATTATGCCCTGGTATAAAGGAAATCAATAGAGTAAACAAGGCTGATATTATTCTATTATTTTTTTTGTAAATTGTGTTTCTAGGTATTGGGCAGTGGCATTGCCCGTCTACCTCCTCGTTGTGTTGGGCATCGCCTATATCTTTCTGTTTGGTATAAACATGATGAGCACTGCTCCTCTAGACTCCATACACACGGTAACGGGTAAGTGTCACTCCATCTAGTATCCGTATACAGGGATATAGTGTATACATGTCATTTTTCGCCAATAAAACAAAAAATCACTAATAAAAAAGTATATAAAATATAAAAAAACACTATAAAATATATATTTTTATAAATCAGGTATGGGAACTTTTATCCAGAATGCTCGGGACCTGAGGTCTTCTGGATAACAGATTTCCATGATTTGAATCTTCATACCTTAGGTCTATTACAAAATCATGTCAACATTAAGGGGCAGATTTATTAAAGGAATTGTTCAGTGTAAAAATAAAAAGTGGGTAAATAGATAGGCTGTGCAAAATAAAAAATGTTTCTAATATAGTTAGTTAGTCAAAAATGTAATGTATAAAGGCTGGAGTGACTGGATGTGTAACATAATAGCCAGAACACTACTTCCTGCTTTTCAGCTCTCTTGGTTTCCACTGATTGGTTACCAGGCAGTAACCAATCAGTGACTTGAGGGAGGGACACATGGGTCATAACTGTTGCTTTTGAATCTGAGCTGAATGCTGAGGGTCAGTTACAAACTCGCTGAACAGAAATGTCCCATGTGGCCCCCCTTCAAGTCGCTGACTAACTCAGAGTTATAGAGCTGAAAAGCAGAAAGTTGGATTCTGGCTGTTTTATTAGACATCTGTTCACTCCAGCCTTTATATATTACATTTTTGGCTAACTAACTATATTAGAAACATTTTTTATTTTGCACAGACTATCTATTTACTCAGTTTTTATTTTCACACTGATCTATTCCTTTAAGGGTGGAATTGAAAATTCAAATTTTCTAACTTTTGTTATGGTCAAAACTGTCAAATTCGACTAGGGAGTTATCCAAATTCGATTTGAGTTTTTTAAAGAATTCGATTTTCGAGATTAATCATACTCTGGCCCTTTAAGAATTCGAATTAGACTATTTGCCACCTTAAACCTGCCGAATTACTGTTCGTCCAGGGATCAATCTGGAGATGTTTCAAGCCTTCCTGACATCTGAGAAAAAACTCGAATCGAATTCTATTTGAGTTTTTGGGTCGTTTAAATTAGAGTTATAATAATTAGATTTTATTAATACATTTCGGCAAGTCGAATTTTGAATTCATTCGAATTTAAGGGAGTTTAAAAAAATTCACATGAATTTGAAATTCGACCCTTGATAAATTTGCTTCTCATAAACCCAATAGGCTGGTTTTGTTTCCAATAAGGATTAATTATATTTTGGTTGGGATCAAGTACAAGCTACTGTTTTATTATTACACAGAAAACGGAAATTATTTTTTAAAATTTTAATTACTCGTCTACAATAGAGTCTATGGGAGATGGTATTTCTGTAATTCTGAGCTTTCTGGATAACAGGTTTCTGGATAACGGTTCCCATACCTGTAAAACATAAACATTTATTATTACTCTCATATCATCTTGGATGTGCAGCTCAACGACTTGTGCCCTCTTTAATAGTGATGGGCGAATTTGTCCCGTTTCGCTTCGCCAAAAAATTTGCGGATTTCCCACAAAAGTCATGGAACGGCAGAAAATTTGCAAAATGTAAATTTTGATGCCAGCGTCAATTCATGCGCGTTAAAATCAACACTGGCGACAATTCCGACGCCTGCGCCAATTTGCCGCGTTTTAAAGTCAATGGGCGTGCATTTATTTGTCACCGGTGTTGGAATTGACGCTGGCGTCGGAATTGTACATTTTTGCTGCAAATTCACTAATTTATTCACCGGCGGTGAAACGTGGAATTTCGTTGTGAAATTCGTGCCTGCTAAATAAATTCGCCCATCACTACTCTTTAGTGCAGGTCATCAGATCTAGCATTTAGTTAAAGGGGAACTATTGCAAAAATGAAAATGTAATATAAGCTTCAGCATACTGAAATAAGAAGTTTTATAAATACAATCAATTAAATATTCTGTACGATTTCTGAAACAATCAAGTTTATCTTCACTATCCCTCTCTCAGCGTCTGTTTCTCTTCATTCTGCCTTCATTCAGGAGTTGGGTGTCAGATGAATGATCCAATATATCTTATAGGGGGGCTCCTTTTGCCTAGAAGATGTATCAGAGCTCACTCACTTAAAATCACCAGACATCATGTCTCTCTACATGCAGAATTTGTGCAAAAGGCAGTTATTTTGTTAGATTTTGTTTGTACTGGAATCAGTTATTTGAGTTAACACTAATTCATCTTCTAGGAAAGGGAGCCCCCCCTATAAGATATATTGGATCTGTCAATGAATATATGACACAGAATGAAGAGAAACAGATGCTGGGAGAGGAATAGTGAAGATAAATTTGATTATTTTAGAAAGGATGCAGAATATTTAATTGATTGTATTTAGATAATTTCTATTTCAGTATAGACTTTGTCTATTGAAGTTATTTGCAACCTCTATAATTAAAATTTCCTCTGCTCCACTGAGCCAATAGATGATCAGCAGTAATGGCACCTGTTCTCTCAACTTTTTTCCTATGTTTTACAGATTCTTATGCCAAGAATCAACAAGAGAAGGAGAACCAAGAAGATGCCATCCCAGCTCTAAAGGACATTTCCATCAGCGAGGTCAATAAGATGTTCTTCCTCACTGAGCGATGATGCAGGAAGAGCTCTTAGACCCACAGAACCCTGTACTCTATGATCATCCGTGTAGCTATATATCCAGACTTAAGATTTATTTATTTGTTTTTTTTTTTTTACTTGGGCCCTTAGTTCTAAACCAGTGGGTGCAGAGGTCTCATTCAGAGGTGCAACAACTCAACCAATAAGCAGAAATAATCCAACTATTAACTAATGAAAGAAAGAGGGTGCTTTGTGCAACATTTTAAAACAGGGGCTCAAAGTGACTCTTGGATACCACAGAGGTCTATGACTTCTTCCCCCCCCCCCCACTGTTGTGCTTCCACTCCATCTTCTGTAGGAACACTGTGAGCGTGAATGCTAAGGATTAGTTTACCTTGAAATTCATTTTCTTATGATATAGGCAGGCAGGTTGCAATCTGCAATTATTCATCACGAGGAGGCACTATTTTGGAATCGGCCGAACCCCCGAATGCAATGAAGGGGCGACTATTGAAAACGCATCGCCGCGTGTGCATTAGCGCAGGCGATTTTGCATTGTAGCCTATGGGGAAAAACACGAGGCAGTTCAGGGAGATAGTTGCGCAAAAGACGTGGCGATTAGTCGCCAGGCGACAAAATCTCCCCTGAATCTCCTCGTGTGGACTGTTTGTATATGACATTTATCTGTTTTTGCTGTAAGCTCCGCCTATTATTCCTTTTGTTCTAGCATTGCCATGTGCACTGTATTTACAAACACGGAAGCTGCTATTTTTTATTGAAACACATTTTATTGGTTTTATTCAAAATCCATTACAGTTTGTTAAAAGGGTTTATTCACGTTCCAACACTTTTTTCCAGTTTCGTTGGTTTCTGATAATTCATCAGAAATCAGAAGACTTTTCCCAATTACTTTCTATGTGTGACTGGTTTTCTAAAATTGAAGTGTAAAGTTTCATGTTTCACCTTTTATAGGGGGGGTCACTTTCAAACAGCTATTTCTTTTCAGACAGTTCACCAGAAATAACGACTTTTTCCAATGACTTTCTATTTTCTATGTGTGACTGTTTTTATAATATCGAAGTGTAAAGTTTCATTTTTCACCTTCTGAAGCCGCTCTGGGAGGGGGGTCACCGATCCTGTAAACTGTTCTAAATTGATACATTTAGTTAATACATTTCTTATTTGTCCCTGCTGAGCAGAATCTCTGGGTTTCATTAAAGGACAACTCCACAAAAACATAACTTAAGCTTTTTGAAAAGTAAACACAATTTCAAGCAACTTTGCAATATACATCAATTAAAGAATATGCAGAATTTTTATGATTTTTTTTTTTTTTTAATTCAGGCATTTTTATTGAAGAAGCACGAACAGTCAGAACAAGCTACAAAGATATCATAACCATAACCATAAGCGTATGAGATGTACATATAGCATGGTCAAGTACAGCAGTAGGTCAGTATATTGGAATCCAAAATGCGAAAATATACCGTATATACTCGAGTATAAGCCGAGGTACCTAATTTTACCTATGAAAACTATGAAAACTTATTGACTCTAGTATAAGCCTAAACACAACTACAGCCCTGTCTCCCAGCAGCGCACATTCTGCCAAAGTGACCCCCCCAGCGATCAACTGGACTTCTTTGCAAAGTTGATGGTGACAGAGAATTGCCAAACGGATTACTGTGTGCATTGTCCCACTGTCCCACTACCATGTGCAGAGGGTGCTGTGTGATATTGCAGTCACTGTTAATCTTTCATATAACCAACAGATGGTGCTGTGGGATATTGCAGTCACTGTTATTCTTTCATATAACCAACAGAGGGCGCACTGTTATTCTTTCATACAACCAACAGATTTCGCTGTGTGATATTGCAGTCACTGTTATTCTTTCATATAACCAACAGATGGCGCTGTGTCATATTGCAGTCACTGTTAATCTTTCATATAACCAACAGAGGGCGCACTATTATTCTTTCATATAACCAACAGAGGGCATTGTGGGATATTGCAGTCTCTCCCCAAGTGAACTATTGGTATAGGAATGATTAAAAGTGACTGCAATCTCAGCTACTGCCCGCTGACCCTAGTATAAGCCGAGGTAGACTTTTTCAGCACATTTTGGATGCTGAAAAACTCGGCTTATACTCGAGTATATACGGTAATAGGATGCAGTAAGTATACATAGTACAATCATACAATGAGTCAGGTTACCCAGTCTGTCCATTTACCCCAGATTTTCTCATACTTGAGGGGGCTGCCTCTGGCTTTGTAGATAAGTGCCTCTAAAGCACAAAGATTTTTAACTTCAAGCACCCACTGAGGACCTGGAGGAGGGAGAGTCTTTCCACTTCCTCGTAATCATTTTCTTGGTTACAAAAAGGCATTTATTGACAAATAAGCATTGGTGGAAGGTAAGTAGGTCTTTCAATCCCAACCCAAACAAGCCCACGTTTATATTCCTGGGAAGCTGCACCTCTAGGATTACATCAAGTGTATTGAGTACCAGTGCCCAGAATGATGCCAGAGAGGTACATTCCCACAGCATATGTGCAAATGAAGCTGGATCAGCGTGACATCTAGGACACTTAGGGGAGGCAGAAGGAAAAATAACGTGAAGTCTCGCAGGGTAATAATGCGCCCTAGGTATACAATACAATTGAATAAGTCTATCTCTATAATTTAAGGAAACTGATAGGGGTGAGGCTAGTAATTCATCCCACTCTTTATCTTCCGGCTGACCCATATCCCTTTCCCATTTTGCTGTAAGGGTGCCCAACGGAGTCTCAGACATCTTAGAGTGAAGACATGAATGCATTTTGGATATAAAGCCCTTGAAGGATCCTTGAGAAATCTGGTCTATCAAATCCAACCGTACAATTCGGATGGGCCTCCTACTATGTTGTATATGTAAGCATCTTTTAACCTGTGCATAATGCAACCACTGATGTGCTGGAGGGTGGAATAAGCGTCTCAATTCCTCAAAAGGGACCATCCCATCATCACCACTCCAAACATCCTTTATTTCAGAAATACCACACCTCTCCCATACCAAGTTAGGTTCCAGAACCGCTACCCCAGGAAAACCTTGGTTACTCCATAAAGGAGTTTGCTTAGGAATGTCAATGCACTGGAGCACTTGCATTACTTTTTATGATTTTTAATGTTTTGGAACAGTTCCCTAATAGTGATGTGCGGGCCGGGCCGATGCCCTCGCGGATGGGTGCGGGTTAAGCTTTTCTCCTGTTCCCCCCGCCCGCCACCTTCAAATGCCAGCTTCCAATTTTATAGCCGCGCACCTGCTCCCCCCGCTGTCAATAACAGCAATGATCAAACTTGTCACAGGGGGTCACCATCTTGGAAAGTGTCTGTGACACTCACATGCTCAGTGGGCTCTGATTGGCTGTTGAGAAGCTAAGCTTAGGGCTCGTCACTAATTATCCAGCAGAAAATGAGGTTGTTCTGTAATATAAGCTGATGCTACAGGGCTGATTATTAAATTCTGATGCTAATTACACTGGTTTCTGTGCTGCCATGTAGTAATTATCTGTATTAATTACTAATCAGCCTTATATTGTGACATTTCTTTTCTATGTGTACTGTATATTGTGAGTGGGTCCCTAAGCTCAGTAAGTGACAGCAGCACAGAGCATGTGCAGTGAATCAGCAGAAAAGAAGATGGGGAGCTACTGGGGCATCTTTGGAGACACAGATCTTTACTGCTAAAGGGCTGTGGTTGCCTTGGGCTGGTACAGAAACCTAAAACATAATGTACAACATTAGTTAGGCGTTAGTTCTCCTTTAACATAAATGCACTTTCCGCCATCAAGTCCATCCCGTCCTCTGAGTGGCCTATTATATATCTGCTTGCTCCACTGTGAAGTGCCCCATACATACTTAAATATATATATTTTTACCTGGTTAATATTTCACCAGTTCCTTAGACGTTTGCAAGGATGACACCTCTGGGAAAAACACACAAAGACCCTTGGAAGGTCTTTAGATGAAAGATCTGTAAGTCACAGTCAGATCCTATCAGTGATGAATCAGCCATTATGATTTCCCCTTTAGACATATCGCAACCCAAACCAATACAAAACTTTGAAGTTAGAAGTCTCCATAGGAGAAATCATTCTTCTGCTGCTCTATTCTAACAATTTGTAGTGGTGATTAGGTCTTAGGGAGAAGTTTGCCTTTAAAAACAGCTCTAGTACGTTACAGATGGACATATTCTAAGCAACTGGTATTTTTTATGTGTTTTGAATTATAAACCTGCCTATTCTGCCTCTATCTGTCCTGCAATTCGAAATGCTATCTACTAAATGGGATCGATGACCCTGGCAACTGGACAAAAATACAAATTTAATTTTTGGCATAATTACTACATGGCAGCACAGAAAACAGTGCAATTAGCATCAGAATTTAATAATCAGCCCTGTAGCATCAGCTTATATTACAGGGGAAGCTCATTTTCTGCTGGATAATTAGTGACAAGCCCTAAGCTTAGCTTCTCAACAGCCAATCAGAGCCCACTGAGCATGTGAGTGTCACAGACACTTTCCAAGATGGTGACCCCCTGTGACAAGTTTGAAGTCCTGGATCATTGCTGCTATTGACAAGCTGAAACTTTAGCCTTGTGCAATAAGTTCAGCATTTAAAACATGACATTTTTATCCATATTCATTTTTATTGCTTAGTTCTCCTTTAAAGAGCAATTGTACCAGCAGCCTTGATGTCCTATGAACCTCGCGCCAGATAATAAATCCAGTGCAAGGTGCAGAGCGCAGCATCACAAGGAGCACTTCCATGGTTGGACTGGGCCGGCGGACACCAGCAAAAAAAAAGATGGGCTCCACCTGCCCAGATTCCCTCGGGTGCGGCCACCAGAGCTGCTTCCTTCCTGGCCTCCCCCCTCCATGACCACAGAGCGAATTGGTGCGGGAAGAACGGTAAGAGGGGAACAGAGGGGGTTATGCCCCAGAGCAGGGGGCCCTTGGGGGGGGTTGCAGTCCCCTCATGTGGCAACCTCAGTGGGCCCACATCCCTCCTGTGCACTTCAGCCATCGGGCAGGTCATAACTGGGGCTTATTGTGCTCTAGTTGTACGTCTGAATGATACGAGGACACCTGTGAGCCTCTCCTTATCTTCAACCCCTTATTAAAAAAAAAACCTACCCTACATGTGTGGGTCTCTGTGTTCCAAAATTCAATACAAATTATGGCAATTCATGCTAGGTGTAAAGTGCAAAAACATGGCAGATGGTACCTAAGTTTTTTTTGCACTTTGCACCCTGCTCTCTATGTCATAAATAACCCCAAATATATATATATATATATATATATATATATATATATATATATGTATATATATATATCTACTCTGCCAAAACCATACTGTTTCTATGTGCCAACTGTTTTTTGCTTAGTGTTTATAAGTAAAGTGTTGTGGGATATATATATATTCATATTTTATATTAAAGAGCTGGTACTTGTAGTATGTTATAGAATGGCCAGTTCTAAGCAGCTTTTCATTTTTCATCATTTATTTTTTTATAATTTTTTTTAATTACTTGCCTTCTTATTCTGACTCTTTCCAGCTTTCTAAAAAGCAGATGTTTTAACTCCCTTCTAACCCCATATACCATATACAGACATTTTTTGTAGGGATGCACCGAATCCAGAATTCGGTTGGGGATTCTGCCTTTTTCAGGAGGATTCGGATTTGGCCAAATCCTTCTGCCCAGCCGAACCAAATCCGAATCCTAATTTGCATATGCCAATTAGGGGCGGGGAGGGAAATTGCTTGACTTTTTGCACAAAACAAGGAAGTAAAAAATGTTTTCCTCTTCTCAACCATAGCATAGCATAGCATAAGGATTCAGGGGTTCGGCGGAATCCAAAATAGTGGATTTGGTGCAACCCTCATTTTTTGCCAGCATAATTGCTACTCTATATACACTCTCCCAAGTGCACCTTCTGTAGGGGCAACACTGGGTGTTTTGATTCTGTATTTCAAACAAGAAAGAAATGTTGTGGATAAAATGCCCGTAACCCACTTGTGATCTTTTTCTTTCACCCCAGCATTTCCCCTCTTCCTCTTATCAGCTTTCCTTTCATTACTTCTATTCATCCCTGAAAGCTGCTGAATTTCCCCCCATGCCCACTGATTGGGGCACATCCATCTCTCGTCACTATCTGGGGCTTTATATATAAATAAGAAACTCACACACACCCCTCTTCCATCAAACACTGGAGCTGATATAAACTCTCCTGCTGCTGAGACACAGCCGTGTAATGATTTACTTGGGACCTTGCTGTAAACGAAGTCAGATCCAATATCGACTCTCCCATAGAGACCAGCCTCACTATTCCCACTCCCAAACTTGCCCTCGTCTTCACCTCCTGACCTCCCCTTATCACTGGCCTCTTGACTCCATCAAGATTAGCACTAAAGGGCAAGTGAAGCCTCTGCTGAGAATGATGATAGCCACAGGGGACACAGGGCATATCTTCCCACCGGTATGAAATGATTGCACTACAAGAGGAAAGAATAAATGGGCTGCAGAAATGATCGTTTACTTCTGGCATCAAATTAAGGAACTGCAGCGCCTAGGAAATTCAGAAGTTATTGTTTGGTGAAGCGATCAAGCTTTTTGTCATTATAGCCACTGAGTGGCGCTACAAATGAGCATATGTGTAATTGCCAAGGGTGCTCATCCTTAAATCAGCAAACACAAATATGCAAGTAAAAAGGTTCCTTCAACAATACCCAACTGTACCCAATTTACCCCTACAACAGGTGGAGGTGTTTAGATTTTTGGGAGTATGGATCAGTCAAGATCCACTTCAAATTCAGAGACCCAACAATACGACAATTAAGCACAAACTTCACACACTGGGCAGGCCTCCCACTTAATATATTGGGTCGTATTAATCTTATAAAGATGGTAGTACTCCCCAAACTACTATATTTATTCCATAATTCCCCTACCCCTCTCCCTGCCAATATGTTTGCCAAGCTAGATTCCCTGACTTGTCCTTTATATGGGCCAATAAGCCACGCATAAGCCTTAAGACCTTAATGGCCCCCAAAAGCAAAGGTGGGCTATCAATGCCTCACTATTGTCTGTATTACTAAGCCACACAGTTAGTCTATGTAACGTGTTGGTTTTTCTCCCCAGCCGACAATACAGCCTTTCCTTTCAGTAGAGGCAACTGGTTCTATTGAATTGCTTGCTAACATTCCCTTACGGGGGACTGCTCAAAGAGGATGCCCCCCATCTACCCTAAGCATGTTACCCAGGATATGGGCAAAAGCCCTCAAATACGACAAAGAGGCACAAAACACAATTTCCCCCTTCACATCTATATGGTGCAGCCCTCACATGAGACACTTCATGACCGTTCCAGACCCAGCACTGTGGGCAAAGTTTAAAATCAAATATTTATATATAAGTCCTATGAAACGCTAGCAACAGAATATAACCTCCCTAGAACCATGTGGTTCAGATACCTCCAACTCAGACATGCAGCAAATAGTCAGTTTCCTACTCCTCCCGGGGTCTCCCTCTCAATCCTAGAGGAAGGGCTCAGGGCTCTTGTCCGGAAAGGTGTAACCTCCCGGATCTAGTCTATCCTCAATAAGCAGAGGGGTAATCCATTTGCACAAAGTTATACTAAATGGGCATTGGATATGCCGCAGTTAAACCCAGAAGTCTGGAAGGACGTTACCCACTCCTACTTACCCGCTGTAATTAGTAGCAACAATACTCCCTTCAGTGAGGCTGCATTCCATGGGCCTAATGGCAAATAATGAGCCAGCCCAGGCACGTTCATGCGCACTTTATGGTCCGGTCCACTAATTGATACATATTGGGAAAAAGTAACAACATTCATGGAACAAATGCTGGACTTGCCTAATGTGCGATCACAAGAAGCATGTCTCCTGGGACTGGTGGAAAATATAGTGCCCGACAAGCACAGACTCTCCCTGTTGCGGCTTTTATATTTCTATGCTAGGAAAGCGATTATTCTGTTGCCCAAACTACCCATCCTGAAAAGATAGAAATCCTTGATAAATGAGGCTTTGCCACTCTATACAGTAACGTAACTAGAGGGGGGGTGCTGGGCACCCTGGCCTGCATTTCAGTGGCGCGCAAGCTGCAGGGGGGCCCTGATGGGGTGTGGGCCCTGGCCCGCTTGCACCCCCTGCTCCCCCAGTAGTTCCACCACTGACTCTATAAACTGACTTACTTGAACCGCAGCTTCTTTTTTGAAAAAGGGCAGAGACAGAAGTGCAGATTTGGGGAGATTAGTCGTTGGGCAACAAATCTCCTCTTCTTTGGGGCGACTTATCTCCCAAACTGCCTTCCCGCCAGCTAGAATATAAATAGCCGGCGTGATGGCACTCGGAACGATTCGTTTCACGAAGTCGTCCGAAGTTTTCTCGTGAGGCAACTTTGGAAAATGAAGAGCACCAATTCCCATTCCGCCGGCGATTCTCATTCTAGTTGGCGGGAAGGCATTTCAGGGGAGATTAGTCTCCCCAAATCTGCATGCGTGTCTCTGCCCTCAACTGAGTAACCTTCATGGCCTAAAGGTGGCCATAGACGTAATAATTACGATCTTTCTTGGAAAAGATCTTTCCAAGAAAGATCGTTCATTTCAATACACACGTGTAGAGCTGAAGCGTCAAATATACAGGTAGATATACAGGAAGAAACAATAGAATTCTACCTGTATCTGGCGATTCAGCACTAACAATGGGCGATGTCTGAGTCCCTTTAAAGGCAACCGATCAAAATTTTGTGTCCAGCCCGATCGGCTCTTTTTCCACCATACACGCAACGAATATTGGACGAAAATTCGTTTCGTACGATATTATCTGTGCGTCTATGGCCACCTTAACCCCCCTTCCCCCCTTTATTTGTAGTGTCTGTTATAAGTTAAGGGAGAAAAAAAAGTTTTGTCCATTCATATGTACTCCACCTTGCCAGGGAAAATGTACAAAAGACATGTATAAAGAAGGAATGCTGTTTTGCTAAATACAGGGTACAAGTATCAGTTATCCAGAAACCCATTATCCAGAAAGCTCGGAATTATTGAAAGGCCATCTCCCATAGACTTCATTTTAGCCAAACAATTCAAATTTTTAAAAATGATTTCCTTTTTCTCTGTAATAATAAAACAGTAGCTTGTACTTGATCCCAACTAAGATATAATTAATCCTTATTGGAAGCAAAACCAGCCTATTGGGTTTATTTAATGTTTACATGATTTTTTTTTTGTAGACTTAAGGTATGAAGATCCCAATTACGGAAAGATCTGTTTAAGCTTGCAGCTATTATCCTGTGGATCCAAGAATCCTTCACCTATATGTTTGGGGTGCTTCTCCATGATCCCATAATTCAGGCATGTCCAAAGTGCGGCCCGGGGGCCAATTGAGACCCGTTTTCAAATTTACACCGGCCCTCAGCCACCATCATGAAATAAATAATAATGCGGCCCGCCATCATAGTGCGATCAGGATTCGTGTAGATGTAATATTTGGGCACATTAGTGAAATGATCTGGCACTTGGTCTATACTGCTGCCTGTGTGCTGAAGGTGTTAGTAATAGACATGTACTGGCACATAGTGACGCACCGCTCTCACATACTTCTTTAGGGCTGAAGGTGTCAAAAGACATACTGACGTGCCAGTACAGTAAACTAAATACGTATGCGAGAGCGGTACTTGTACGCGATTCCTTGTTTAAATGAGTTAATGGTTCAAAGAATGTCAGGCTGAATGATCAGCCCCCACACTTTTTTACCTCACGAAACCTTGCCCTTGTTGCAAAAAGTTTGGACACCCCTGCCCTAATTACAGTAAATAAAGAAAAATTGTCTGTCCCATAGGTGCCCTTCTGCCACCCATATATGCGCCAATAGTAGAACAATCCAGGAAGCACTCGCACGCACTGGCCTTCCCGAAAGGTAGAGACCCCTGGTGCACAGCAAAATGGAGGAAACTGCAACCTCACTATCCAATTCACCGGCACACAGGTAATGCAAGCAGGTTATACCTTGCTAAGTATTTATTGCAGCATGCAACGTTTCGGGGCTACCCCCTATATCAAGCATCAATAAAGGGGGTAACCCCGAAACGTTGCATGCTGCAATAAATACTTAGCAAGGTATAACCTGCTTGCATTACCTGTGTGCCGGTGAATTCTTGTACCCATATATGCACCCCATAAGGTGATAATAATCTACTTGTCTCTATTTATCCAAAGAACTTTCTCCCCCCTCCCTTGCAGTGCCACATTATACCGGCTCTCTAAATATCTACCAATCTGTAGATGACATTTCTTTTGTCCAAGCTGCCATCTTTGTTAAAAGGAAGCCATTTTTGCTGAGGGCCCTACATTGTTTTCACTGGCAGAGCCATGACCTTGCGATGGGCCATGTAAAGTCCTACGGTCTGGAGCCAATGTATGGGGGGGGGCATCATTTGCTTCCTGGGAATACATTCCATTCTGGACTGAGCGAGTAATAAGAATTTCATAACCTGCGTGAGTGAAATCCACACCAGCCCTGCTGTTCCTCCGACTCCTAAACACTAAGAAGCCACCGCCCATCCTGACTGACATTTCACCAGTATCCCCCGAGTTCCTTTCAGTAACACCTCAAGTGCTTTTACTTTGTCTTCTCCTTTGTTTGCTCTTACAGAAGCACTTTCATTAGGAGCTGCATGTATAAACCATTCAGGGAGGAAAATGGGTCAAAGTTTTGACCAGTCAAGGGCCTATTAAAGGAACAATTCAGTTTAAAAAGAAAAATTGGGCAAAAAGATAGGCTGTGCAAAATAAAATATGTTTCTAATATAGTTAGTTAGCCTAAAATGTAATGTATAAAGGCTGGAGTGACAATATAAGTTTAACAACTTAAAGGAGAAGGAAAGCTACGGAGGCATTTTATTGCCAATAGATTAGCTGCAATAGTGCAAGCTAGAATGCTATATTTATTCTGTAGAATGTTTTACCATACCTGAGTAAAAAGCTCTAGAAACTCTCTGTTTGTTTAGGATAGGAGCTGCAGTATTAATGGGGTGTGACATCACTTCCTGCCTGAGTCTCTCCCTGCTTTGGGCTCAGATTACAGTAGAGAAGGGAGGGGTGGGGGGAGAGGAGCAAACTGAGCATGCTCTTGCCCAGGGCAATGAGGTTTAAGCTGAAGGCAGGAAGTCTGATACAGAAGCCCATGAGTACACAATAGAAGGAAAGAAATGCTGTGTTTCTTTTAACAGGGGACTCAGAGCAGCATTACTTTGAGGGTTTACTGGTATATTTAGATGGACCTTTCTGATAAGGCTTACTTAACCTTTCCTTCTCCTTTAAAGGCAGTATAATTACAGACCTCCATGCGGGTGACTGTGTGTGTACAGGTACATAGGTTACTTTGAGTCAGTATCCCAGACCTCTTTCTGTGTCTCTCTTAAGTTGGCCATACACGGGCCGATAAAAGCTGCCGACAGACCAAGTCTGCAGCTTATTGGCCAGTGTATGGGGCCCCCCGAGGGGCTTCCCCAATCGAGAGCTGGCCGAAAGCTGGCTTTGACTCTGCTAGGGGGCAACAAGAGCTCCCAGCCTGGGGGTGCTCGATGTGTTAATTCGGGCCATAATATGTATTGTCTAAATATATGCCCTGATTTAAAGAACCACCCATCCACAAGAACTTCCACGGGCAGTTTGCTCACCACTTGTGCCATAGTCTTTACTGTTTAATTGGTGCTGCTGTTAGTCTTCAATGATGTGCAAGATAAACAGTTGGATGTGTGTTGTGTCCGACTAGAATAGGATAATAGGAGGCAGTATATTTAGGGGCAGATTTATCAAGGGTCGAATTGAAAATTTCAAATTTTTAAATTGGAGTTTATTTTATTGTAATTCAACCAGGGATTAGAACAAATTCGATTCAAATTTAAAAAAAATGGAAATTCAAATTTTGACGTTTATGTTCCTTTAAGAATTCAAATTTGCCATCTAAAACATGCCAGATTGGTGTTTTAGGCTATGGGAGACCTCCTACAATCAATTTGGAGGCGTTTGGTGGACTTTTGTTTTGGTGAATAAACTTGCATCAAATTCTATCAAATTTGCAGCTCGATCATATTCAACCATTTTTTAAAAAATTTGATTTTTTAAATAATTTTCAATTGTTGGGGTTTTTTTTTGAATTTGAGTTTATGGGAGTTGTCTGATGGGAGTTTTTAGAAGCTCCCAGAAACTCGAAACTCAACCCTTCATAAATCTGCCCCATAGTCTATAGCAGGGTGCTTCATTTTTTGGTTCTCTGATGTTACTTGGTGACATGTACAGTGTTGGGGGGTTACTGTAAAATGCCCCACCCTCCAAAATAATTAATAATACTTGTGAGCAAAACTATACCCCCCAAACAATGTAGGTTTCTATAAAAAGATATTGCATAAAACAGCTCATATGCAAAATCCTGCTTCATGTAAATAAACCATTTTCATAATAATATACTTTTATAGTAGTATGTGCCATTGGGTAATCATAAATAGAAAATTGCCATTCTAAAAAAATAAGGGCCGCCCCCTGGGATCGTAGGATTCACTGTACTCACAAACATGCCAACAAACCATACATGTTAGGTCACATGAGCCAATAAACAGACAGAGTTGTGTCTTTTGCTTCCTCCTGTTACAGTTAGTGGCAGATTTATCAAAGATCGAAGTGAAAATTTTAATTCAAATTTTTTTAATTTTGTCCTAATTTTTGTGTATTTCGACTAGGGAATAGTTGAAAAAAAAATCGAAAATTTGAATATCGAAATTTATCATGTACTGTCTCTTTCGATTTCGAACATTTGCCATCTAAAACTTGCCGAATTGCTGCTTTAGCGTATGGGGGACCTCCTAGAACCTACTTGGAGTCAATTGGTGGATTTTGAAAAATCTAAGGTTTTTTTGGGGATAAACTTTGATTCGTACAATTTAAATCTGCTATTACTTCGATCTATGTGATTCGAATTCGGACGAATTCTAACAAATATGGACTATTCACCCACAAAAAAAACTTTTTTTTTTAATTTCGGTTAAATTCAAACTTCGACCCTTGATAAATCTGCCCCTTAGAGTTGTAGTATTTCTGTTCAGGTGATCTCTGAGGCAGCACACAGACCATCACAAAATGGTGGTTCAAGGCAAGAGATGTAAAAGGGCAATATTTACTTATATATACATTCCAGTTTGATAAGATTCTTTAATATGCCACTTAATTTGATATAAAGTATCTGCTGCTTAAGAATTCATTTTTTGGTATAGTTTCCCTTTAACATAGTTCTGATGTTGTAGTGAGATAAAAGTAATTTAACATGAATGTGAGTGTTTCCTTGTGTTTGTTTTTGTCCCATTCTGCCCTGTTGTGTTAGACCCGTGTGAACTGTCAGCTTTGTAACCCAATGACTGGGAGTAACCTCAGAGCCATCCATCATAGTGATCAGGAGTCAGAGAGAGAACCTACAGTGAGCGGCCAAAACGACCCCTCTCCCGGGCAAGGGCAAGTCAGCCCCAAAATAAAAATGTGCCTAGTAAAAGAAAACATAATTCTAAACAACTTTCTAATATACATAAATTTTCAGTGCATTGGTTCCCCAGCAAAGACAGGTCTGTTAATCAGCTGCCTTTTCTTACATTGTATCAACAGTCTGAACCATCAGTGCAGAGAATAGACAGGGACAGACACTGCTTTCAATAGCAATACATATATATACAAATAACTTAAAAACCAAAGAAAATTTGTAATGAATGAATATTGCATAGTTGCTTAGAATAAAGTTTTATTTTATTAGGCAAATTTTTATTTTGGGGTTGACTTGCCCTTT
The DNA here is from genome assembly GCA_038501925.1 of Xenopus petersii. NCBI lineage: Eukaryota > Metazoa > Chordata > Amphibia > Anura > Pipidae > Xenopus > Xenopus petersii. The sequence goes on along the minus strand of CM076674.1, from coordinate 184,825,058 downwards.
AAGTTGTGTTTTTCATGAAAATTCGAGTTTTCAAGGTTATTTTTTGGTCAAAAATCTAATTTTCAGGTTAAATTTTTTTTTTCAAGATTTATTATACCCCGACCCTGGAAATAGCTCAAATCCAAAAATACACCTTCTGAAACCTTTTGAGGTCATGTAGGAGTCAATGGCAGTGGTCCCTGAAACCATTTAAAGATGTTCATGTTCACAGTCTTCATGACGTTCCAGTTGTTTTCAGAGGCAATTGAGTGAAAAACTCAATTAATTCCAGTTTTTGGGTTTCGCAACTCAAACTCACTGAATTAAGTTTTTTCCATTCAAGTCTTTTCTTAAATAAGAAACCATTCAAGTTCATTTGAGGTATAAAAAAAACCTCTAAAATTTGACCTTTGATAAATAACCCCCTTACACTCCCCCCATCACTTGAGAAGAGTGTGACAGACAACTGATATGACACCAAACATGATTGATTGCCCTTCCGAGAGGGAAATATAATATTGTATCCGTGCCGGTGAGTGACTTTCTGCTCTTCCTCTTTATCCCTGACCCAGAGAGGCTAAATCACCCTTGAAAAGTCACTCCCCTATACGTCTCTCCTCTATACATCACTCCTCCTCTATACGTCACTCCCCTATACGTCACTCCTCCTTTATACGTCACTCCTATATATGTCACTCCTCTAAACATCACTCCTCTTTACGCCACTCCTCCTCTATACGTCAATCCCCTATACGTCACTCCTCCTCTATATGTCACTCCTCCCTTATACGTTACTCCTCCTCTATACGTCACGCCTCTATACGTCACTCCTCCTCTATACGTCACTCCTCCTTTATACGTCACTCCTCCTCTATACGTCACTCCTCCTTTATACGTCACTCCTCTATACGTCACTCCTCCTCTATACGTCACTCCTCCTCCACATGTCACTCCCCTATACGTCACTCCCCTATACGTCACTCCTCCTCCAAACCCACTCCTCTATACGTCACTCCTCCTCCACACGTCACTCCTCTATACGTCACTCCTCTATATGTCTCTCCCCTATGTGTCACTCCCCTATACGTCACTCCTCTGTTCGTCACTGCTCTATACGTCACTCCCTTATACGGCACTCCTATATAAGTCACTCCTCTATACCAATAGACCAATCAAAAAGTTGCTTAGATTTAGCCATTCTATAACATACTAAAAGTTAAAGGGATACTGTCATTGGAAAACATGTTTTTTTTCAAAACACATCAGTTAATAGTGCTGCTCCAGCATAATTCTGCACTGAAATCCATTTCTCAAAAGAGCAAACAGATTTTTTTTATATTCAATTTTGAAATCTGACATGGGGCTAGACATTTTGTCAATTTCCCAGCTGCCCCTGATCATGTGACTTGTGCCTGCACTTAAGAAGAGAAATACTTTCTGGCAGGCTGCTGTTTTTCCTTCTCAATGTAACTGAATGTGTCTCAGTGGGACATGAGTTTTTACTATTGAGTGTTGTTCTTAGATCTACCAGGCAGCTGTTATCTTGTGTTAGGCAGTAGTGATGGGCGAATTTGTGCCATTTCGCTTCGCAGAAAAATTCGCGAATTTCGTGCGCAATTCGCGAAACGGCGAAAAATTCGCGAAACGGCGCCGGCGCCCGTTTTTGACGCCGGCCATTTTTTTCGGAAATTTTTTTTTGACGCCGGCGAATTTTTGACGCGAATTTTCACGGGAGTTTCGCAAATTTATTCGCTGGCGGCGAATCACGCAAATTCACCGCGAATTCGCGCCTGGCGAATAAATTCGCCCATCACTATTAGGCAGCTGTTATCTGGTTACCTTCCCATTGTTCTTTTGTTAGGCTGCTGGGGGGGAAAGGGAGGGGGTGATATCACTCCAACTTGCAGTACAGCAGTAAAGAGTGACTGAAGTTTATCAGAGCACAAGTCACATGACTTGGGGCAGCTGGGAAATTGACAATATGTCTAGCCCCATGTCAGATTTCAAAATTGAATATAAATAATAATGTTTGCTCCCTTTAATTTAGAGATGAACCACCACCACTTGAAAAATAATTTTGGCCCAACTCAAACACTTTATGTCACTGAAGGTGGTGGAGATATTGATTGGAAAAATGATTCTTTTGTTTAGGGTGGATGATCAGCTGGAAAGTCGGCACCTTTATAATATCCAATAGAGTGCATGTCTGTGGCAAGTCGTGTTCTTTTAAGGACTTACATAAAGCAGAAGGTACTTGTTGATCTTGTGCAATATGTTTATTGCCTGACAGTATAAATCATTTACATTCAGAGATATTATACAAAACATATTTACAATATATTTACAACATATTACAGATGTGCAAGTTTAAGGGGGTTATTTATTAAAGTCTGAATGTCAAAAAAGTATTTTTTCCGAGATTTATTGTACCCCGAGTATGGAAAAAATCGGAATCCGAAAATCCAGCATCTCAGACCTGCGGAGGTCGTATATAGGTCAATGGGAGAGGTCCCTATTCTATTTGGAGGTTTCTCTGGTCTGAGCTGGAATTAGTCCAAAAATCCAACTATTTCTGACTTTTTGGGCAAAAATTCTGAAATATTCAGACTTTTGGGGAAAAATCACAAAATTTGGATTTTCACTTGATTTCATTGTTTTCCCCTGATCCAATTAAATCGTGCTTTTGTAATACATAAGGTCAAATTGTGGATTCTAGTTTGCTCAGACTTTATAAAATCATCAGAAAAAGTCGGATTTTGATAAGACCCTAAATGTACATATTCCATATGAATGAGAAGCTTTGATGGGGTTCAGCCCAAGGCCAATGCTGGAGTTCCGGGGGGGGAACGTGATGGTTTGGGGCAAAGAAATTGAGTGAAGCCGTTCTGTATATACCACAGTCTATGATAGAAGGCTATTAACACATACCCTTGCATTATTGTCCCTTTAACTTAAAGGGCAAGTAACAGCAAACCAGTTTTTATCTATAGTGTGTGCTCTGCTGTTTTCAGCCAAAGGGCCATAGACAAAAGCAAAAATGTCTGGAAATGCAAAGTCAAAAAGTCTTTTACACAAGCTCCTTTCATGCTAAGCGCTTCCGGTGTGGCTGCTGATATTCCTCTTGGGACCACCTTGAACGGAATAATCGTCGTTACTTCCCCTTGAACTATTCACACCATTGGCCGCACAGTTCTGGTAGTAGTTATAGAATTCCATCTCCTCGTCTTCCTCTTCAGAGTCCGAATCATCGTTGTAGAAATGAATGGTGGCTTGGACTGGGAAACTGGCTAAGACTTTCCTGCCCATGTGTTGTAGATATTCGCTGGTTTTAGACTTGGGCATATACAACCTGCACGATACAATAGAAGTGGATTAGAAACACTGTCAGCCCAATGAATGAAAGCTCCATAAATCTAAAATACAAGCTGAATATATTCCAAAGTCATTACTGTAACAATAAATATTGTAGATAGGAAAGGCTGCAGGTCCGGACGTAAGACTCTTGAAAGAGAAGTCAGTTCTCCTCCAGGTCTGGCTGGCTGCTACATTGTTTTAGGAGTCAGAACCAGCAGTGGAAAAAATATCAACATCCAGATAGATACTGCTGCCCGTAGCAATTACATGAACAAATAACTTTAAAGCCACAGGGCTGTTCACCTTTAAATACTCTTTTAGTATGATGTAGAGAGTGATATTCTGAGATAATTTGCATTTTTTATTATTTGTGCTTTCTGAGTTATTTAGCTTTTTATTCAGCAGCTCTCCAGTTGCTAGGGTCCAAATCCCCCTAGCAACCATGCGCTGATTTGAAAAAGAGACTGGAATATGAATAGGAGAGGCCTGAATAGAAAGAGGAGTAATAAAAAGTAGCAATAAATATACATTTTAAGCCTTACAGAACATTTGTTTTTTAGACGGGGCCAGTGAAAGCTGGAAAAGTGTCAGAAGAATAAGGCAAATAAATAAAAAAAACTATAAAACAATAAATAATGAAGACCAATTAAAAAGCTGCTTAGATTAAGCCATTTTATAACATGGAACCTGTTATCCTGAATGCCCGGGATTTTCTGGATAACAGATCTTTCTGTAATTTGGATCTTCATACCTTCAGTCTACATTAAATAAACCCAATAGGCTGGTGTTGCTTCCAATAAGGATTAATTATATCTTAGTTGGGATCAAGTAAAAGCGACTATTACAGAGAAAAAGGAAATTATTTGTAAAAAGATGGATTATTTGGATAAATGGAGTGTAAAGGAGATTGACTTTTCCTAATTGGAAGCTTTCTGGATAGTGGGTTTCTGGATAACAAATCCCATACCTATGTTAGAGGTGTTAGAGATACAGGTATGGGGACCTGTTATCCAGAATGCATGGGACCTGGGGCTTTCCAGAAAATGGATCTTCCAATAATTTGGATCTTCATACCTTAAGTCGACTAGAAAATCACATGAACATTAAATAAACCCAATAGGCTTGTTTTGCTTCCAATAAGGATTAATTATTTCTTAGTTGGGATCAAGTACAAGGTACTGTTTTATTATTACAGATATGGGACCTGTTATCCAGAATGCTCGGGATCTGGAGTTTTCCGGATAACGGATCTTTCCATAATTTGGGTCTTCATGCCTGAAGTCTACTGGAAAATCATATAAACATTAAATAAACCCAATAGGCTGGTTTTGCTTCCAATAAGGATTAATTATTTCTTGGTTGGGATCAAGTACAGGCTACTGTTTTATTATTACAGAGAGAAAAAAGGAAATCATTTTTAAAAAATTTTGATTTGGACAAAATGGAGTCTATGGGAGATGGCCTTTCCGGTATTCAGAGCTTTCTGGATAATGGGTTTCCGGATAACAGATCCCATACCTGCTACAAGGTAAACCACCCCTTTAATGAGCTTTAAATGAAAGTTCATCTCTATGAGGGTTGGTAACTAATTCCACTTACCGTACGGGGTGCTGAAATCCCAGCGCTCCCTTGGGACCAGTGTTTCTGGGATCCCCATTATCTTCCCCCGACTGTGAAAAACAAAATACGTTCATATCAATCAGCAACAAGCGAATGAAAAATAATATTATTTCAGTATCAAGGGGCGAAGGCAAATACATGGGCACAGAGGTTCATTCTAACGTATGAACGGCAACAGCCGGACTGTTTTCTCTGCCTAAATAAAATCCAACAGTGGCCAAAACAAATGTAAAAAACAAATAAGGACCAGCTGCAAGGCTGCTGAGATGAATTCAAATATCCCTGAAAGATATTTTTATGATGAAGTACTTCTTTAAGATGACAGGGGCATAAAAACAGAAAACAACGGAGCACTTGAAGGCACCTATTGACATTAGAAGAGAGTAGGTTTCATATTTAAAGGGGTCCTGTCATCGGAAAACATGTTTTTTTCAAAACGTATCAGTTAATAGTGCTACTCCAGCCGAATTCTGCACTGAAATCCATTTCTCAAAAGAGCAAACAGATTTTTTTATATTCAATTTTGAAACCTGACATGGGGCTAGACATATTGTCAATTTCCCAGCTGCCCCAGGTCATGTGACTTGTGCCTGCACTTTAGGAGAGAAATGCTTTCTGGCAGGCTGCTGTTTTTCCTTCTCAATGTAACTGAATGTGTCTCGGTGAGACATGGGTTTTTACTATTGAGTGCTGTTCTTAGCTCTACTAGGCAGTTGTTATCTTGTGTTAGGGAGCTGCTATCTGGTTAACTTCCCATTGTTCTTTTGTTTGGCTGCTGGTGGGAAAAAGGAGGGGGTGGTATCACTCCAACTTGCAGTACAGTAGTAAAGAGTGATTGAAGTTTATCAGAGCACAAGTCACATGACTTGGGGCAGCTGGGAAATTGACAATATGTCTAGCCCCATGTCAGATTTCAAAATTGAATATAAAAAAATCTGTTTGTTCTTTTGAGAAATGGATTTCAGTGCAGAATTCTGCTGGAGCAGCGCTATTAACGGATTCATTTTGAAAATTTTGTTTTTTCCATGACAGTATCCCTTTAAGTGCCAGAAATGATCTTTTCCAGTGAATTCTCTCCCTGTAGATACATTAGATAACTTTAAGAAAGGGTCAAGTGTGATTTTTAGCAAGAGGAGAAAGTGCCTAGAGACTGAAACCCCTTCTGAAAATACAGTGACCCTGTTTAGAGACAAAAAAAAACGCAGAACGGCTGAACTGGTTGTGTGTCTTTAATCTACAATAACCACAAAATAATGATATTCTGATGGCCTTCTATTTAAAGGAGTTGATCACCTTTGAGTTAACTGTTAGTATGATGCAATTGCAATTGGTTTTCATAGTTTTTGGGCAGCGCCATGGGTGTCCGCAGAAAATTTTCCAGAGGGAAACAAGTAATATACAGGTATGGAATCTGTTATTCGGAAATCTGTTATCCAGAAAGCTCTAAATTACGGGAAGGCAATCTCCTATAGACTTTTTTTTAAAAAAAGATCCTTTTTCTCTGTAATAATAAAACAGTAGCTTGTACTTGACTTCAACTAAGATATAATTAATCCTTATTGGAAGCAAAATCAGCCTATTGGGTTTATTTAATGTTTACATGATTTGTTAGTAGGCTTAGGGTATAAAGAGCCAAATTATGAAAAGATTCGTTATCTGGAAAACCCCAAGCATTCTGGATAACAGGTCCTGTACCTGTAATATAAGGGTAACGTCCCACTGATGATGAACCTATTTGTGACAATGTAACAAAATAACTAAGGCTTGCCTTGCGGTGGTTTTAAAAAAACATTTTGTATAGGAATGTCTATACCACGATATCCATTGATGAAATACTGTCAGAAGGCTCCTCTCTTAATTCTCTTTTACATACACCATTAAAAGACATTCCCAAAAACATGCAAGATAACCCACTTTTCATCCACACCTATAAAACTTGGCATACTATCCGCAAAAAAACGAATATATCTTCTTTTAACTCAATGCACCTCACTTGGATCAGAAATAAAAAATTCACTCCAGGTCTAAATTCTACCATATTTAATTTATGGCAAACACAGGGCTTGCAGAATATCAAAGATTTAATTACAGACAAGTTCACCTTACAGCCAATGGCGGACTCAATACAGAAGTACCCGTTTTTACAGCTCCACCAATTTCAGTTACTACAGTTGACTCATTTTACTTTGCAATACTTGGCCAAACTTACTGACAAAGATAAAAACAACCCGATAGATTTCTTATGGCTTAGAAGGGACACCATAAAATCTACATCCCAAATCCACAGACAAATCAGATCTACGTTAGACATACACAAGTCCAATCTCCAGAAATGGGCCACAATAATCCCAGAAGCAGATAATGCAGACATTCTTCAACTTCATACACGAGTTATGAAGAAGTTACCAGCCAGCACTTACCAGGAGATGGCTCTACAAACACTACATCAGACCTATCTAACCCCCCTAAAAAGATATCATATTGGCACAACAATTTCAGATAAGTGCCTAAAATGTGGTGATGCCAGAGCAGACTTAATTCATTGTTTATGGTCATGCCCACGTATTCAAGAATTCTGGGGGGAGGTCGCCAACTATTGGAACAATGTCTCTGGGAAAATAATGTTACCTACAGCAACATGGGCTATATTCAGTAAATCTCCTTCTGATACCAACATTTCCAAACCAGAAAAAGCTTTGGCTGACCGCTTAGCAGCGGCAGCTAGAAAAGCGATACTCCACAAATGGCTATCGCAATCCGCTCCACCTATATCTTTGGTGTTACAAAAATTACAACACATCTTTCATATGGACACCTGGTCCACCTATATTAACACATTACCGCACGCCACCAGACAATTAACCATACAAATATTTCAGTACACTACATGGTATGAATCGGAATTACTACGTGGAGCTGTACCTGTCCAGGAGGCGGACCAATTGCTGTTGAACACCACAATCTCACAGACCACTATGGAGGCCCCCAGGAGTCACTACCTTAATAGATTGCTACTGAATCAAGGTACCCGTGAATGAAAATTAACAATTTAATACCATTACCTACAGAGTTTTAGTTGATGCAGGTTGTCCATAAAGCTCAACTCTGGAGATGGAGATATTTTGTAATTTTGTAATGGTCACTTTGACAAGGTGCAGATATGTTAATTACTATCTTGAGTTCATATTCACTTGACTTGTTCTGACAATTATTTGTTATTTTTTTTTTTTTTTTGCTTTATGTATAACCTGTGTACATAATCATCAAGTACAACAGAAATAAAAACATTATTGGAAAAAAAACATTTTGTATTGTTGGGAATTAAATTCACAAACAATTTCTTGGAACTAGCTGTAGAAGTCAGGGTGCCCCCTCTTGCCCACTTCTACGGACACCCATGGGCAGCGCCGATTCTGGGGCTGCTCCGCACTTAAAAATCAGAGACGGAGTAGGTCAAAGGGGGGCAGATTGCTAGTGCATTGAGCACAATGATGTTCTCTGCAATAGCGGAGCCAAATTCCCGGGTTAAAACCTGGCAGTTTGGCTCTTAAAGTTACAAGAGGCGGCTTTTTGCCCACCTTGCCTCATGTTTTTGGGTTATTTTTGCTTTTTATTCAGCAGCTCTCCAGTTTGAAATTTCAGCAGTCTGGTTGCTAGGGTCCAAATGATCCTAGAAACCATGCACTGACATGAATAAGAGACTGGAATATGAACAAGAGAGGCCTGAATAGAAAGATGAGTAATAAAAAGTTGCAATATCAGCACATGTGTAGCCTTACAGAGCATTTGTTTTTTAAGATGGGGTCAATGACCCCCATTTGAAAGCTGGAAAGAGTCAGAAGAAAAAGGCAAATAATTCTAAAATTATAAATAATGAAGACCAATTGAAAAGTTCATTAGAAATAGCCATCTTTTAAGACACTATGGGGCAGATTCACTAAGGGTCGAATTTCGAAGTTAAAAATACTTCGAAATTCGACCCTCGAATTGAAATCCTTCGACTTCGAATATCGAAGTCGAAGGATTTAGCGCTAAACGTTCGATCGAACGATCGAAGGATTTTTCGTTCGATCAAACGATTAAATCCTTCGAATCGGACGATTCGAAGGATTTTAATCAAACGATCGAATGAATATCCTTCGATCAAAAAAAGCTTAGCAAGCCTATGGGGACCTTCCCCATAGGCTAACATTGGCTCCGGTAGGTTTTATCTGCCGAAGTAGGGGGTCGACGTTTTTTTTAAAGGGAAAGTACTTCGACTATCGAATGGTCGAATAGTCGAACGATTTTTACTTCGAATCGTTCGATTTCGTTCGATTTCGATCGAATTCGAACGAATTTAACCAATTCGATGGTCGAAGTACCCAAAAAAAACTTCGAAATTCGAAGTTTTTTTCATTCGAATCCTTCACTCGAAGTTAGTGAATCTGCCCCTATAAGTTAAATTAGAGTTGAACCACCAGCCCTTTAAAATGACTACATGATTGCTCCAGCCAACACTGCACACTACACCCTTTGCCTTCCTGAAGATGCACCATACATCAGAATTCCAAAGTATTGAATTTTATATATATATATATATATATATATATATATATATATATATATATATATATATATATAAAATATACAAGAGCCATGAATATCCTGTAAATGATATCCTTATAAACGGTGCTTAGTGATGTCCTTCAATATAATCGGAGCTTAGTGATGTCATTTCTGACTCACATGACCCACTGAAACTTGTGTATTATAATAAATAAAGTTCCCCTTGCTGTAAAATATAAGGATATTAGAAGTTATCTCGGAGTTCCATGACCTGTATAAAAATACTCAGCCTTTGGCCTCGTGTTTTTATATGGTCATGGAACTCCGAGGTTACTTCTAATATCCTCATATTTTACAACAAGTGGTACTTAATTCACTATATATATATATATATATATCAAAAACGGAACTAGAGGGGGGCGGGCCCTGGCGCAGGACGCGCAGCCGGGCCCCCGCCCCCCTCCGTAAACCCGGAAGTGGCTGCCGAACATGCGGCGGGCGGACTGTGGGGGGGCCCTGAGGGGGTGCGGGCCCTGGCCCACTCGCACCCCCTGCTCCCCCGGTAGTTCCGCCCCTGATATATATATATATATACAGGACTGCCATCAGAAATCACAGGGCCCCATACAACAACATTTCCTGGGCCCCCTGGGCTGCGCCCACCACAAGCCCCACCTACAGGTCCGCCCTCCCCACCCCACAGGTCTGCTCCCCACCACACAGTACAAAAACAAAAAAAATATTGGTGGCTAGGGTTTCCACATGTTAATTAAAAATAAAAAGATATTGGTGGTCAGGGCCCCCCATAAAAAAACATTTGTGTCCAGGGCCCCCATTAATAAATATTGGTGGCTAGGACCCCACATGAGAAAAAAAAATTGGAGGCCAAAATTGGTGGCCAGGGCCCCCCCATTATAAGAAATTGGTGGCCAGGGCCCCTTAAACTTCCGTGCCTTCCCGAAGTCAGTAGCCCTTAGAAAGATGGGGGGCCCGGCTAATCAAGTAAGTGTGGCGTGGTCGGGCCCCCCCCCTAACCCTCGGGCCCCCTACAACTCTCCCCCTGTCCCCCCCTGATGGCAGCCCTGTATATATATATATATATATATATATATATATATATATATATAAAAGCCGTATTGTAATCTATAATCACTGTAAGTTGCTGCTTCTGGTGCATAAATAGCCCTTCAGACGGGTGTCTATTTTGCTGTCAGCACCCATGTGGAACTTACCCTCCTCTGCTGCACATCCAGCTCCCTGTCTCCAGCTCTGAGCAGCCAAGGTCTCCATAAAGCGAGGCTGCTGAAAAGATGAAGGTGTAGAGAGTGAGTAAGGGCACGGCTGTGTCTCCTATGTATCATTCTATGTATCATCACTTTCAGTCTTTATCTGTCTGTATCTGTCTCATCAGCCTCTCAACAGCTCCAGCCATGGGATGACACACATCAGAGACTGATCATTTGCCCCCCTCTGGATAGAATTACACACGTTATAACTATAAGGCAGCCCATTGCTTACTGGGAATGTTCTCTTATGGCACCACCAGTCTAGTTATATAGGGAAATATTTATCCTGCAGTTTTATTCTTACCCTTTTATCAACAATTTACCTCATTGTTTCTTAGTGTCACGTCTTAAAGGAGTGGTTCACTTGAAGTATGTTATATAATGGCCAATTCTAAGAAACAATTCAATTGGTCTTCATCATTTATGATTGATAGATTTTTAAACATTTGCCTTCTTCTTCTGACTCATTCTAGCTTTACATTGGGGGTCACTGACCCCATCTAAAACAAATGCTCTGTAAGGCTACAAATGTATTGCTATTGTTACTTGATATCCCTCATCTTTCTATTCTTCTTCCTCTCCTATTCATATTCCAGTCTCTTATTCAAATCAGTGCATGGTTGCTAGGGGAAATTGGACCACCCGATTGCTGAAAATGCAAACCGGAGAGCTGCTGAATAAAAAGCTTAATAACACAAATAATACAAATAATAAATAATGAAAACCAATTGCAAATTGTCTCAAAATATCACTCTCTACATCAAACTAAAAGTTAAATCAAAGTCAGAAGGTAGAAGAAAAAGGCAAATACTATAAAATATAAATAAAGAAGACCAATTGAAAAGTTTCTTAGAACTGGCCATTCTATAACATACTAAAAGTTAAGTGAACCACCTTTAAGGCAGGGGTTAATTGCAGTTTTTAATTGCTAAAAGTATAGAGTAGTGTGAATTGACACAAGTATCTTTGTGAATAGTATTTTATGACATACAGTTTTGCACTCAGTTGTTGCACCTTGCACCAGGAGCTGAACGCAGTAAATTACAATTTTTTAACCTTCTTTAAATGGGACATGTCTGGACCCAAGATCCAATGTAAAATGATTTATCTCCTTTTAAAGGGGTTGTTCACCTTCCAACACTTTTTTCAGTTCAGTTCCCCAGAAATAAAGACTTTTTCCAATCACTTTCTATTTTCTACGTGTCACTGTTTTTCTAATATTGAAGTGTAAATCTAATTCTAGGAGGGGAGGGGGGTCGCCAACCCTGTAAACTGTTCTGAATTAATACATTTAGTTGATCCATTTATTATTTGAGTCACTGCTGAGCACAATCTCTGAGTTTCATTACAGACAGAATTGATACAATAGTTGCTAATACTCCAGAGATGCTGCTGAGAAATGGATCAACTAAATGTTGTAAAATTGTAACAGTTCAGAATCTGCATCTGAATTACTACTGAGCTGTCAGACTCAAACACCAGAGACACCAACATTCAACTTTACAGTTGGAAAAACAGTAAAAAATAAATAAAAGATGGAAAGCAACTGAAAAAAGTCTGTATTTCTGTAGAACAATCTGAAAACAACTTAACTGAAAAAGTGTTTGGAAGGTGAACAACCCTTTTAATTAACATTATCTATTGCAGAAGGAAATTTCGCTGTACTAGGGCCAGGGAACACGCTCAGATTCTGGGAGATTAATCACCCGGCAACAAATCCGTAGTCACCCCAAAGTTTCCTCATGAGGCACGAAGTGCTCCAAGTGTCATCCCGCCGGTGATTCACAGTCTAGCTGGCGGGAGTCAGTTCGGGGAGATTAGTCGCCCTGAAGAAGAGGAGATTTGTTGCCTGGCGATTAATCTCCCCGAATCTGAGCATGTGCCCTGACCCTTAAAGGGATACTGTCATGGGAAAACATGTTTTTTTCAAAATGCATCAGTTAATAGTGCTACTCCAGCAGAATTCTGCACTAAAATCCATCTTTCAAAAGAACAAACACATTTTTATATTCAATTTTGAAATCCGACATGGGGCTAGACATATTGTCAGTTTCCAAGCTGCCCCCAGTCATGTGACTTGGGCTCTGATAAACTTCAGTCTCTCTTTACTGCTGTACTGCAAGTTGGAGTGATATCACCCCCCTCCCTTTCCCCCCACCAGCAGCCTAACAACTAGGGATGCACCAAATCCAGGATTCGGTTCGGGATTCGGCCAGGATTCGGCCTTTTTCAGCAGGATTCGGATTCGGCCGAATCCTTCTGCCTGGCCGAACCGAATCCTAATTTGCATATGCAAATTAGGGGCGGGAAGGAAATTGTGTGACTTTTTGTCAGAAAACAAGGAAGTAGAAAATGTGTTTCCCTTCCCACCCCTAATTTGCATATGCAAATTAGGGTTCGGATTAGGTTCGGTATCCGGCCGAATCTTTCGCGAGGGATTCGGGGGTTCGGCCGAATCCAAAAAAGTGGATTCGGTGCATCCCTACTAACAACAGAACAATGGGAAGGTAACCAGATAGCAGCTCCCTAACACAAGATAACTGGTAGATCTAAAAGCAATACTCAATAGTAAAATCCAGGTCCCACTGAGACACATTCAGTTACATTAAGTAGGAGAAATAACAGCCTGCCAGAAAGTAGTTCCATCCTAAAGTGCATGCACAAGTCACATGACTGGGGCAGCTGGGAAACTGACAACATTTCTAGCTCCATGTCAGATTTCAAAATTGAATATAAAAAAAAATCTGTTTGCTCTTTTGAGAATTGGATTTCAGTGCAGAATTCTGCTTGGAGCAGCACAATTAACTGATGTGTTTTGTAAAAAAACATGTTTTCCCATGACAGGATCCCTTTAAAGGCATCATGGAGAGCTTAATGGAATGGGGGCCCAACCCACAGGTTAAGAATAACTGCTCTGTGTCTTCAAAGGGAAAATTAGTGTATCAACAAAAACCCGACACAACCCTTGAAACACAATGTCCCCCAGCCTCAGTTTAACCCATAAGAACACGGGATTCATTACATGCACACGTCCCAGTAAGTCAATATTTCCCTGAAACGCAGTTCTGCGCGGCTTGTAAAGAAGTTAAATATTAACTGTTGTTTCTATAAGTGAATTCTGAGTTGTGCCCTTTCCCCGTCACACCCCGACGCTTGTGCACAAATGAGTGGGATTCGCTTAATCCTGAGCCTAAATCACTGTACTTATTGTCACATGGGGAGATTGCTCCTGGATTGCAAAGGGTAAAGCTCAGGGATGATCTTTTCTTTGCATTCGGCCCCCAGAATTAACACAAAAATGTCCAATGTTTGCACTTTTTTTGCACTGTAACTCCCAGAACCGGTTGTAGTTCATTTGTGCTGCAATATACAGAAGGCAACAGGGATAGGGGCAGAAACTAAGCTGCACATAAATTCTTCACCCCCAAAAGTATAAGGTGGCGCAATCTTGTCCCTTGTGGAAAATTAAACCTCCATCTTCTATTCATCACACTGGAGACCCCCTAGCATGATGATGCAATGTCTTACATCATTATGATGTCATTGTGCTACAGAGATTTACAGTATCTGCTGGGCACACAGTACCTGAACTAATATTAAAATGTATTTATAAAGCACTAACCTATTCCACAGCGCTGTACAATAGACATAAGTCCAGGCACCTTCATCCTTTTATCTCATTGACACTGAGCACTTAATCTGTATTGTAACTATACTTTATATGTATTTGTATTGGATTTTGGTACTTATTTATATTTATTATTGCAATGACCCCCTATTTGTTCTATTAATTTATAGTTCTGCTGTACAGTGTTTTGCCCTCATGGAGCGCAATACAAATAAAAAAAGCCATAAATACATTTCCCTGATTTTACATTTTCCTGGATGTTACACCATTTTATTCTGGTCCCCTAAAAAACTTAAAATACGGGTTCTTCTGTATTTATTAATACACTGTATGATAGAGCGAATCATAGCTGCACCCTCTGAACTGCAAGCTCTTGTGAACAAGGTTCTGTACTAGTCACTTCCATGCATTATTCTTCAGTTGTAGGGTCATTGGATTAAAGGCAACATCGAGCTGTCATCTTTACAGTTCCTCCTGCATTTTATCTGCACAGAGACAGACACAACCATAGTCCTGACTATAACTTGAATCACCAGCGGGAGACTGTCTAACAGAGGATGATGGGAGTTGCAGTCCAGTAATAGGTCAGCTTTCAGTTCTCTTTTGATTGCATTGCCCTACTGCTAAATTACTTGTAAACAATAGACTTACCTGTCCTGCTGCTCAGGATGCTCTGAATTAACATTTCCGACTCCTCTGGAGCAGAGACACATTTGGGTTAGTGTTGCCTTTAGCATATACTGGGACGAGTCCATTGTGCGGTGAGTGTGGGACAGACAGACCCTGAAGCTGCGGCTGCTGAGTAGCTACTGCCAGTTCATTTAGGAGTCGGCACCTTTATCTCAGGGACTCTCTGCAATGTGCAAACAAGGCTCCAGGTAAAGGGAGGGGTCAGATGAAAAGGCCACGCCTCTAAAGCCTAAGAGGCCTCCTGGGGGAGGGGCAGGGAACCCTATCCATGTCAGGCCCCTTATACTGGAGAGCAGGGAAGTTTATCATTCTCTCCTGAACATACACACGTCTGTAACATGGAAACCAACATCTCTGATCCCTAAATATAGTCACATAACAGGTAGTTGTCATATCTCAATATTAAAGGGGAAACTCACCCAAACAATGACATTTTGCAATGAAATACAATTAAAAGCAACCTTTACCTTATACATTCAATAAAGATGTCCCTGTCATTTGTAGGTGTAATTGACGCATCTGTCCCTTTGTATTCTTTGCACTGCTCTTGCCTGATTCTGGAACCAATGTAGCTCTTCATCCAGCCGAGGCTCCACAGAGTCTGCTTGTATGGGCAGCGGGTTGAATGAGACACTGGAGGAGGAATAAGAGAGGCCTAAATAGAAAGATAAGTCATCAGGGGCAGATTTATTAAGGGCAGAGACGCACGTGCAGATTCGGGGAGATTTAGTTGCCCGGCAATAAATTGCATCTTCGGGGCGACTGATCTCCCCAAACTCCCCTCCGCCGGCTCGAATCTAAATAGCTGATGGGATTGCACTCGAATCACTTCGTTTTCCGAAGTTGCCCGAAGTTTCTTTGTGGGACAACTTCGGGTGACTCTTGGAAAACGAAGCGCATCGATTGCCATCCCACTGGCGATTTACATTCTAGCCGGCAGGAGGCAGTTCTGGGAGATTAGTTGTCCTGTAGAAGAGGAGATTTGTCGTTGGGCGACTAATCTCCCCGAATCTGAGCGTGTGTCTCTGCCCTAAGGATCGAGTTAGAATTTTTTTTTTTTCCGAGATTTATTTTATCCGACCCTGGAAATAACTCAAATCCACAAATAGACCATCTAAAACCTATCGGGATCATGTAGGAGTCAAAGGCAGTGGTCCCTTGAACTACTTGAAAGATGTTCGAGAGTTTTGCCCGAAAACTCAATCAATTCTTAATTTCAAAAAATCTTAATTTGAGCGATTCGAGATATTTTTTAGCCGATAAACTTGATTAAATCTAGTTTTCGGGTGTTACAACTTGAACTCGCTGAATCAAGTTTTTTTCCATTCCATTTTCTTAAATACAAAAACCATTCGAGTTGCAAGTTCATTCAAGTTAATTTGAAAAAACTCTAAAATTTGACCTTTGATAAATAACCCCTTAATGTAACAATAACAATGAATTATCCATTTACAATCTATGGGCACTGGTGCAAAATAAGGCCTGACTGCTACCTCATTGTTGCCTCATTGTTGCACCCCAATACTCTTAACCTACTCTAATCACCAAAAGTGTATTAATCCTGCCTAGGGTTGCCACATTTCTGGAAAAAAATACTGGCTTTCCTATATTCCTATATATTTATCTTTTTTTCCTATTAGTAACATTGGGATCAACCATCATTTTTACCGGCCAGGTGGCAACCCTAATCCTGCCTTCTCTTTCCACCCATTGGGTGCTGTGTGTTTGATAAAATGTTGAAGTTTTTTTTAGTCAAAGCTCTTATTCTTATTGAGTAAAATCACTTTCCTGTTATGCTAAATAAAATGTAAATCTGTGAATGTCACTGTGTTCTTTTTCCCACCAGAGAAAGGCCTGTGCTGTCGCCTCTGCAAGTGCAACCCATTCATGTAGCAAACTGTCAGCCCCTGAGCTGCCACTAGGAACTATATCTACCCCTCTGCTTCTCCTCATTGTCCTGCTGTCTGTGACTCTCTCATGCCAGGACACACACCTGCCACTCTCTTCCATTTATTGTGTTATTATACATCTTTCATTTCATTGGCTGCCTGAGGCTTCTGGGAGTTACAGTCCAGACCAAGCAGAAGGCTGACAGTTTGGCACAGCACACTCAGGTGCAATATGATATTGCTTTCTGAGTGATACACCCTCAGTTTTTTTCAGATAAATGCGGATAACGTCATTCTTCTATTAAATAACAAATTCTCTGAACTGCTTCCAGTATATTTTGATATGCATGTGCTGCCACATGAAATCCATGTGCCTAATAACTTATATAAAATTAATTTACATACATTTTGCTTTGTTGCGCACAAATAGAGGTTTTGGACTTTTGAGTCAGAAAGGCTCACTTAGCTCATAACAGATATATAGAAACAATGGGGTGTCACCCTGCTATAGTTCCAGGGGTACCCAGGGCACAAATAAGCACTCACCCCAAATCTCCCCCTAACTGGCCTTCAGGCTGGGCCCCCTTAGCTCATAACAAGGTTACAGATATATAGAAACATTGGGGTAACAGTCACCCTGCTATAGTTCCAGGGGTACCCAGGCCACTAATAAGCACTCACCCCAAATCTCCCCCTAACTGGCCTTCAGTCTGGATCCCCTTAGCTCATAACAAGATTACAGATATACAGAAACATTGGGGTAACAGTCATTCTGCTATAGTTCCAGGGGTACAAATAAGGAACTCACCCAAAATCTCCCCCTAACTGGCCTTCAGGCTGGGCCCCCTTAGCTCATAACAAGGTTACAGATATATAGAAACATTGGGGTAACAGTCACCCTGCTATAGTTCCAGGGGTACCCAGGGCACTAATAAGCACTCACCCCAAATCTCCCCCTAACTGGCCTTCAGTCTGGATCCCCTTAGCTCATAACAAGGTTACAGATATATAGAAACATTGGGGTAACAGTCACCCTGCTATATTTCCAGGGGTACCCAGGGTACAAATAAGCACTCACCCCAAATCTCCCCCTAACTGACCTTCAGGCTGGGCCCCCTTAGCTCATAACAAGGTTACAGATAAAAAAATTAGCTGCAGCTAAGTGTAAGGGCAGAGACACACGCAATAGATTCTGGGAGATTTAGTCGCCCAGCAACAAATCGCCTCTTCTTCGGTCGACTAATCACCCCTGACCGCCTTCCCGCCAGCTAGAATCTAAATCTCCAGCGGGTTGGCACTCGGAGCACTTAATTTTCCGAAGATGTCCGAAGTTGCCTCGCGAGGAAACTCCGGGCGACTTCAGGAAGTAATTTCAGGGAGATTAGTTGCCCGAAGAAGATGCGATTTGTTGCCGGGCAACAAAATCTCCCCGAAACTTCGCATGTGTCTCTGCCCTAAGAAAACGGGCAGAAAAATTACAAATACAGTCCCCATTGTTCCAGACTGAGCTACAAAGCCAATATTAACACACAATAACTTTCCTGAACAGCTTCAATCTCCCATTGGATGACAGCTGTAGCGCTGTGTGTTCTTTCCAGATGACATTATTGAAGAAGAACCTGCTTTTCTGAGCCTAATTGTTAAGGGGAACAATGTATATAAAGGACATTAGATTGGGACGACAAAACAAACATTATTTATGGTGCATTTTTTCATAATGCGATTTGGTTCTTAGTTATATATGGGAGCTTGGAGTGCAGCTGTACCTGCATGAATGTCACAGTACAACAAAAGCAGTGATATCCCGTTTAATAGGATGTACAACTGGCAGTTTCATTAGTGCCTATGCAAATATAATAGATTTATTTGCCAAGCCAACCAGAGTGTACAAAAAGAAAAACAGGCTGTAATTGGCGTTCAGCCAACTCTTAATTATTAATATTATTAAAAGGTTGTTCACCTATGAGTTAACTTTTAGTATGATGTAGAGAGGGATATTCTGAGACTATTTGGAATAGTTTTTCATTTTTTATTATTTGTGGTTTTTGAGTTATGTAGCTTTTTATTCAGCGGCTCTCTAGTTTGTAATTTCAGCAATCTGGTTGCTAGAGTCCAAATTACCCTAGCAACCATGCACTGATATGAATAAGAGACTGGAATATGAATAGAAGAGGAGCCGAATAAAAAGAAAAGTAGTAATAACAATAAATGTGTACTTTTAAAGAGCTATGTGATTTTTAGATGGAAGGGTCAAAAGAAGTAGGGAAACAATTAAAAATAAATGTAAAAAATAAATAATGAAGACCAATTCAAAAGTTGTTGAAAATTGGACGTCCTATAACATACTAAAAGTTAACTTCAATGTGAACCATCCCTTTAATATAATATTTACTGAGGATTACTTAAAACTTATACGCATGGACAATGTTATCTAAATATGTGTCTGCAAATGTTTTTTACTTTAGTTATATTTTCCCTTTTACCCCTTGAATCTTTTCTCTTTTGTTATCTAAGAGCAGTCCTGTGGCCCAGTGTATATGATATCATGTCCATTCTTCGCTCCCTTATGTTGCGCTTTCTTCCTTTCAGCCGCAGGGGAGCGCAAGAGTAGACGCACTCAATTATTGTCAAGCGTGTGTAAGAGCCATAAAACCCTCGCTAAAATTGATTGTTAAAAAAGTGCAACAAATGTGACCTATTTTAATGAATTCACATAAATAAAAGGATGGCTCATTTAGTGCAGTGTGCAAAGTGCAATTTCAGGCACAATTTGTCATGTTCTCTTGACCTCAATTCAGTGTTTATTTCCACAATTCCAGCATCATTGCAACATTTTCCTGGTGTATTCTCTGCACTGGTGGTTGAGACTGCTGACACAATGTAAGACAAGGCAGCTGATTAACAGACCTGTCTTTGCTGCTGGGGAACTCAGACTTTTGCAACATTGTTTAGGGCTCTTACACACTGGCGTTTTTTCCTTCGTTGCGATTTCTTCTGTTCAGCCGCAGGGGATCGCAGGAGTAGACGCACACAATTATTATGGAGGGGGTTGTACTCACACAGACGCATGTATGCGCCGAACACAGGTGAAATGCAACATGCTGCGTCCCACCTGCGTTTGGCGCTTACATGCGTCTGTGCGAGTACAACCCCCTCCATAATAATTGAGTGCGTCTATTCCTGCGCTCCCCTGCGGCTGACCGGAAGAAAGTTTTAAGTAAGCAAATTCTGCTTTCAATATCAATTGTTTTTACAAATAACTTTAATAGCACTGAAAACTTGTTGTATATATTGGAAAGTTGTTTAGAATCATGTTTGCTTGTATTAGGCACATAGGCACACTTTTATTTTGGGGTTGGCTTGCCCTTTAATAAGTATTGCTTGTATGTGCCAATGCCCTAAATATTAATTATATCAAAGCAATTATCCCTGGGGACAGCCGCACCCATAATGCTTTAATAACCTGCAGGCCTGAAGGGCTTCCTGCCACCCACAGAACTTTCCCAAGATCCCAAAACATCAAGGGTGGATGTGCTGTTTTGCCATAAACACTAATAAGGGGTTGGGGGGTAATGTCCGTTTCCTCTCCTGCTGTTGTGTAGTATCCTGCGTATCCTGTTATCTGCATCACATACTTATCTGGGAAAGGACACTGCTCCGGAGAAACTGCAACCCCTTCTGTTTGTCCCTAAATAATCTCCTTTAAATTGCACAGACTCCGGATATTTTAGGGGAAAAAAAGCCATCAGGTAAATTCTAACACTGACACACAACTGTGCTTTTATATCCCACTACTACTGGTGCTTATGGATTAGTGTGGATTCCTACTGCACGCTTGGGCTTGTTCCGACTGGCAACTTTGCACTTTCCCTGCCGGAAAATATCATCAATGAACCTCTGTGATTGTATGTGTGTATCAGCTTTAAAGGGGTGTAAACTCAAACCTTTGATTAGGAGTATTAGGATATTGCCATGAGACCAGTGCAAAGAAAAAAACAACAAATTAACATTTAGCGGCCCTTTAAAGGGATCCTGTCATCGGAAAACATGTTTTTTTCAAAACACATCAGTTAATAGTGCTACTCCAGCAGAATTCTGCACTGAAATCCATTTCTCAAAAGATCAAACAGGTTTTTTTATATTCAATTTTGAAATCTGACATGGGGCTAGACATTTTGTCAACTTCCCAGCTGCCACTGGTCATGTGACTTGTGCCTGCACTTTAGGAGAGAAATGCTTTCTGGCAGGCTGCTGTTTTTCTTTCTCAATGTAACTGAATGTGTCTCAGTGGGACATGGGTTTTTACTACTGAGTGTTGTTCTTAGATCTACCAGGCAGCTGTTATCTTGTGTTAGGGAGCTGCTATCTGGTTACCTTCCCATTGTTCTTTTGTTTGGCTGCTGGGGGGGGGGGAAGGGAGGGGGGTGATATCACTCCAACGTACAGTACAGCAGTAAAGAGTGATTGAAGTTTATCAGAGCACAAGTCACATGACTTGGGGCAGCTGGGAAATTGACAATATGTCTAGCCCCATGTCAGATTTCAAAATTGAATATAAAAAAATCTGTTTGCTATTTTGAGAAATGGATTTCACTGCAGGAGCAGCACTATTAACTGATTCATTTTGAAAAAAGAAATATTTCCCATGACAGTATCCCTTTAAGATGAACCGAATAAGGGGCATAAGAAAAGTTGCATGGGATAGGATAAAGGGGTGCAGTGTGTTCATAGTTGTTTAAAGGGGTTGTTTACCCTGACATTAACTGTTAGTATGATGTAGAGAGGGATATTCTGAGACAATTTGCAATTGGTTTTCATTTTTTTATTATTTGTGGCTTTTGAGTTATTTAGCTTTTTATTCAGCAGTTCTCCTGTTTCAGCAGTCTGGTTGCTAGGGCCCCAGTTACCCTTTGAACAATGCATTGATGTATCAGAGACTGGAATATGAATAGGAGAGGCCTGAATAGAAAGACGAGTAATAAAAAGTAGCAATAACAATACATGTGTAGCCTTTCAGACCATTTGTTTTTTAGATGGGGTCAGTGATCCCTGTTTGAAAGATGGAAAGAGTCAGAAGAAAAAGGCAAAGTATTTAAAAGCAATAAGAAATAAATATTGCAGACCAATTGAAAAGTTGGCCATTACATACTAAAACAACCCCTTTAGGGTCAGGCCACACAAGCAGATTCAGGTAGATTAGTCGCCCCATCGACAAATCGCCTCTTTTTGGGGGCAACTTCAGAAAATGAAGGGCCACGTGTGAATTGCCGCAGGCTATTTTCATTTTAGCTGGCGGAGGGCAGGGGGAAGGCAGCTGTTGCCCCGAAAAAGAGGCGATTTGTCGATGGGGCGACTAATCTCCCCTAATCTGCTTGTGTGGACTGACCCTTAAGGATGGAAGGGATACAAAAAAGGCAACAACAGAATGCAATGCTGCTGATATGATTAGGAACAAGGAGAAGTCAAACATTAGCCAAAGGCATTTGTGTTGAGTCAACAAGGTTCATGAGTGCCTGCAACAAAAGCAATAAGGGGCCAGTAATCATTGTTCCTTATTATTTCTTTCTAGCTTTTGGGCTTAGTCACTGATGGGTTCTGTGACCATATATACAGTTATACAGAGAACTCTGAGTATCACTCGTGTATTATAAGGGATAATGTACCCCCTACTGTAAATGATAAGGATATTAGAAGTCACTAAGGGGTTGTTCTGTGACCATATAAAGGCACAAGGCTGCAGACTGAGTTATACAGGGAACTCTGAGTATCACTCATGTATTATAAGGGATAATGTACCCCCTACTGTAAATGATAAGGATATTAGAAGTCACTGAGGGGTTGTTCTGTGACCATATAAAGACACAAGGCTGCAGGCTGAGTTATACAGGGAACTATAAGTATCACTCATGTATTATAAGGGATAATGTACCCCCTACTGTAAATGATAAGGATATTAGAAGTCACTGAGGGGTTGTTCTGTGACCATATAAAGGCACAAGGCTGCAGGCTGAGTTATACAGGGAACTCTGAGTATCACTCATGTATTATAAGGGATGATGTACCCCCTACTGTAAATGATAAGGATATTAGAAGTCACTGAGGGGTTGTTCTGTGACCATATAAAGGCACAAGGCTGCAGGCTGAGTTATACAGGGAACTCTGAGTATCACTCATGTATTATAAGGGATAATGTACCCCCTACTGTAAATGATAAAGATATCTTAAGAAAAACATAAACTGGAAAGGGGAATTTTGTATGAAATTTTACTGTGTCTATTTCTAAATAATTCCAGATTCTTCGCATTTCTGTATTTTATTTCCGGCCACATAAAACTGGCATAATGTTTCATATCTGCTTGTGGGCTAGGAGACTGGGGGCAATACTGACAGATTGATTAAGCAATAGTATCAGTGCTGGGGGGGAGGGTGAGGATTGAGTTCATTATCTAGACAGAATTCTCTATGAGGAGATAAGGATTCTGACAAGTGGGACTGAGGCCTGGGGTCTCTAGAATAACTCGTGAAAAGGTTGATAAACAGACAGTGCTGATGAGATTCAGTTCTGTCATTGCCTGGATGAAGAGTAAGCTCATTATGGCTCTGTACATTATATACGTGTAGAAATGTGTCTTCAGCAACCAGCAGACAATATGGAGTCTATCTTTCTGCCGCCTCCCATAATCTCTGAATTCTGTAGCCCAGGACTTTGGAATGGGGCAAAGGAAAATGAATGTACATACCTTGTAGTTATTACAGGGAGATTGTGCTTCCAGAGGTCACTGGATTTTGTGGCATTAATATGGCTCCTGCCTTCTGATCCCAGTATCTCCATTAAATGTTGGCGCTCTAAAAACATGTTATTAATAATAATAATAATAATAATAATAATAATTGATCTTTTCTCATGGGGCTTCATAAAAAACAAGGAAAGCCATTCTACGTCCCCTGCTTACAACAAAGCCAATCATTCCCTATAGTTTATTGACACTTATTTTCTTGTGAAACATAATACAGTTATGGGATCTGTTATCCAGAATGCCTGGGAATTTCCAGATAATGGATCTTTCTGTAAACATCTTAAGGCTACTCAAAAATTATATAAAAATGAATTAAACCTAATAGGATTGTTTTGTAAGCAATTACTGTATATCTGAATTTGGATCAAGTACAAGGTACTGTTTTTTTTTTTACAGATTAAAAGTAATATTTTTTAAAAATCAGAATGATTTGGATTAAATGGTCTATGGAAGATGACCTTCCCTTAATTCAGAGCTTTCTGGACAACGGGTTTCCGTATAATGGATCCCATACCATAGCAAAAATTGTTCAATGTTATACATAAGCTGGCCTAACACTTCTACAGGATTCGGTTTGGGATTCGGCCATTTTCAGTAGGATTCGGGTTCTGCCGAATCCTTCTGCCAGGTCGAACCAAATTCCGAATCCTAATTTGCATATGCAAACTAGAGACGGGGAGGGAAATCACATGACTTTTTGTCACAAAACAAGGAAGTAAAATGTTTTCCCCTTCCCACCACTAATTTGCATATGCAAATTAGGATTTGGATCGTTATTTGGCCGAATCTTTTGCGAACGATTCGCGGGTTCGACTGAATCCAAAATAGCAGATTTGGTGCATCCCTAGTAAAAAGCAAATGTATTCACTGAGAATTCCAGTGGCATACCTTTGTGGGTCATAGGTCCCCCTCCAAATTTTTTATTGGATTCCCTCTCCCCACACAAAAATAAGCACCTGCTTTGAGGCCATTGGGAGCAACAGCTAAAGGGTTTGTGAGAAACATGGTCTTGCGAGCCTCTGTTGGGGATTTTTAGGGCAGAGACAGACGAGAAGATTCGGGGAGATTAGTCGCCCGGCAACAAATCACCTCTTCTTCGGGCAACTATTATCTCCGAACTGCCTCCCCGCCGGCTAGAATCAAAATTGCCTGCTGGATTGCATTCGGAGGGCTTCGTTTTCCAAAGTCTTCTGAAGTTTCCTTGTGAGTCAACTTCAGGTGACTTTGGAAAATGAAGCGCTCTGGGTGCCCGCCCACTGGTGATTTCGATTCTAGTCGGCGGGGAGGCAGTTTGGGGAGATTAGTCGCCCAAAGAAGAGGCGATTTGTCGCCAGCCAACTAATCTCCCCGAATCTTCTCGTCTGTCTCTCCCCTTACAGTGAGAGCTGTGAAGATGTGGAATTCTCTCCCTGAATCAGTGGTACAGGCTGATACATTAGATAGGTATAAGAAGGGGTTGGATGGTGTTTAGCAAGTGAGGGAATACAGGGTTATGGGAGATAGCTCATAGTACAAGTTGATCCAGGGACTGGTCCCATTGCCATTTTGGAGTCAGGAAGGAATGTTTTTATCTTCGGTATCCGCACTCCAATCAAGCAATCTCAGGGGTGCACGGCCAATTCTCAATCATATAATCAAAGTTTGGAATAAAGCATTCCTGGGCCAGCACTTCCCTTAGTGAAACAAGTGTCTTTTTATTTTACACACATCACAGTGTCCACATACTGCTGCCCCCCGCCCCCTTATCTTTCCGGGGTTGAGGCAGCAACGCTAGTGCGGAGAGCGCAATATCGATCTCTCGCACTCGTTAACCCGAATTTCCGGTTTAAAAAACGTACATTCGGCTCTTAAAGGCACAGGAGCGGCTTTCTGCCACTCCCCTGGCGCTGCCGCCTGAGGCAAGTTGCTCAACTCATTGGCGGAGCGCCCCTGCTTACCCTTTAAACAAGTTGGCCAGCTTAAATATATTGCAACATATGGACAAAGAAAATGGGGTGCCAGTCAGCTCTTACAAATGGGGAGCCCCCAGTGTTTAGGCTTCCCTCCCAGCGCTTTCAGTTCCAGCTGAAGGGAATTAACAGCCATGGAGGAAAACTGATTTCTGCTACATTGTTTCAGAACCAGAAAGGGGCAGACTCTGCTTTCAAGAGCCATTACATTTATAAATAACATCAAAACCAGTGGAACGTTGCTTAGAATGATATTATTTCATTATGTCACTGGAATTCCCCCTCAGACTATATTTATTTAAAAACGCTGCAGTGCAACCAGTTCTCTTGTCGTGTGTCGATTCGAATTGTCGCAAAAACAAGAGCACCAAGCCTTGTGCGGCACTTCCACAGCTCAACATCCTCTCCCTTCTCCTCTATAACAGACACTGCACATAGATCCCTACAGAAGTGGGCAGGGACGGCTCAGCCAATAGACAACGAGTTCCCTGAGCTTGCCCGAAAAGCACCAATCAGACGTCACGTCACACGCTTCCTCTGTATTTCAACTTCTTACATACAGCTCCAGGGATTGGTTGAACGTCACCATGTGACAGCCTCGGGGTAATGTGTCGGATTCAGTCTGTCAGAAGAACTTCTTGCTTTGGTTTTGCTTTCCAGCCTGGGAGCCTCGTACCCGCCGGCAACCAGGAGAGCGTGTGAGTGATCTACAGTTGTTCCTGTGCAGAGTATCGCCCCTAAATGCATTGTGGGATTATCAGACCCCCCTCCCCACCTTGTTACTTAACTACAACTCCCAGCATCCTCTGATAGACTCTCTGACCACCTGCATTGAGGCTCTTATAGATATTCCTATAGTGAAGAGCAGTCACAGCTAATTGCCAATAGAAAGGGCAACAAGGACATTGCTTAGTGCTTCTCAGTGGCTTTACCTGGGCTGGGCCCAATGATACAACTCCCTGTAGCAACACCAAGAGCAGGAGGGTTGGCCTGTCCCTGGTCCCCTGGTCTATAACTGTGACCCTGCAAATAACTCACCTTCAGGGCCTGTCAGTGTGAGATTCTGCCCCGCCCTAAGCAGTGTTTAAAGGGGAAATAAATCTCACAGATAACATTTAGCATTTTACGCAATCATTCGTAATCTCACACAAGTTGCAGTTTTGTGGACTTCTTTTGGTTAAATGGGAACTCCACCCAGAAAGTGAACGAAAATGTAATACTGGGCAGCTTTCCACTATTCATTTATTAAAGGGGTACAATGTTCCTCATACACCTGTGCAGAATAAATAGATAATTAATAATTATTTTTTTAATTTGCTGTTAAAGGTAACACCAAATAAACTAAAGTGTTTTAAGGTAGTGAAAATATGATGTACTTTTGTGCTGCTGTGATAAAACGTACCTGTTTGCTTCAGAAACACAACTATAGTTTATATAAACAAGCTGCTGTGTAGCCACGGGGGCAGACATTCAAGCACAGGATACACAGTAGATAACAGATAAGTACTACTATAGTTTATATAAACAAGCTGCTGTGTAGCCATGGGGGCAGCCATTCAAGCACAGGATACACAGTAGATAACAGATAAGTACTACTATAGTTTATATAAACAAGCTGCTGTGTAGCCATAGGGACAGCCATTCAAGCACAGGATACACAGTAGATAACAGATAAGTACTACTATAGTTTATATAAACAAGCTGCTGTGTAGCCATAGGGACAGCCATTCAAGCACAGGATACACAGTAGATAACAGATAAGTACTACTATAGTTTATATAAACAAGCTGCTGTGTAGCCATGGGGGCAGCCATTCAAGCACAGGATACACAGTAGATAACAGATAAGTACTACTATAGTTTATATAAACAAGCTGCTGTGTAGCCATAGGGACAGCCATTCAAGCACAGGATACACAGTAGATAACAGATAAGTACTACTATAGTTTATATAAAAAAGCTGCTGTGTAGCCATGGGGGCAGCCATTCAAGCACAGGATACACAGTAGATAACAGATAAGTACTACTATAGTTTATTAAACAAGCTGCTGTGTAGCCATGGGGGCAGCCATTCAAGCACAGGATACACAGTAAATAACAGATAAGTACTACTATAGTTTATATAAACAAGCTGCTGTGTAGACATGGGGGCAGCCATTCAAGCACAGGATACACAGTAGATAACAGATAAGTACTACTATAGTTTATATAAACAAGCTGCTGTGTAGCCATAGGGACAGCCATTCAAGCACAGGATACACAGTAGATAACAGATAAGTACTACTATAGTTTATATAAAAAAGCTGCTGTGTAGCCATGGGGGCAGCCATTCAAGCACAGGATACACAGTAGATAACAGATAAGTACTACTATAGTTTATTAAACAAGCTGCTGTGTAGCCATGGGGGCAGCCATTCAAGCACAGGATACACAGTAAATAACAGATAAGTACTACTATAGTTTATATAAACAAGCTGCTGTGTAGCCATGGGGGCAGCCATTCAATCACAGGATACACAGTAGATAACAGATAAGTACTACTATAGTTTATATAAACAAGCTGCTGTGTAGCCATAGGGACAGCCATTCAAGCACAGGATACACAGTAGATAACAGATAAGTACTACTATAGTTTATATAAAAAAGCTGCTGTGTAGCCATGGGGGCAGCCATTCAAGCACAGGATACACAGTAGATAACAGATAAGTACTACTATAGTTTATTAAACAAGCTGCTGTGTAGCCATGGGGGCAGCCATTCAAGCACAGGATACACAGTAAATAACAGATAAGTACTACTATAGTTTATATAAACAAGCTGCTGTGTAGACATGGGGGCAGCCATTCAAGCACAGGATACACAGTAAATAACAGATAAGTACTACTATAGTTTATTAAACAAGCTGCTGTGTAGCCATGGGAGGCAGCCATTCAAGCACAGGATATCCTGTCCTGGGACAGTAACCTATAGCAACCAATCAGCAGGTAGAATTTCCTGGTCACATGTTTAAAAGCAAACATCTTATTGGTTGCTACTGGTTACTGCTCCTGGGCAAACGTAGTGCCTTGTATTACATGTGGGGGTAAATGTCTTAATCAGTCGCTTTGCTGTTAAAGGGGAGATTGGCTCTGAGAGCAGTGTTTTTAACCCCACTGATTGGAAATGCAACTAACATCTAATTATAAGGGAGTAGGAGTTTTACCCAGGGTATGAAAGTAAAAATGTCTGACCTAATCTCTAATTACCTTTATTTATATTAAGGCTAGAGAACAATATTGGTTTGGTGCAGGAATTCTGATAGTACAAGTATGGGACCTGTTATCCAGAATGCTTGGGAGCTGGGTTTTTCCAGATAATGGATCTTTCTGTAATTTGGATCTTTATACCTTAAGTCTACTAAGTCTACCGTAACTTTGAGTTTACCAGAAAATTATTTAAACATTAAATAAACCTAATAGGCTGATTTTGCTTCCAACGAGGATTAATTATACAGGTATGGGATTGGTTAACCCGGAAACCCGTTATCCAGAAAGTTTAAAATTATGGAAAAAGGCCGTCTCCCATAGACTTCATTTTATCCAAATTTTGAAAAATGATTTCCTTTTTCTCTTTAATAATAAAACAGTCGCTTGTACTTGATCCCAACTAAGATATAATTAATACTTATTGGAAGCAAAACCAGCCCATTGTTTTTATTTTAACGATTTCATGATTTTCTGGTAGACTCAAAGTATGAAGATCCAAATTGCGGAAAGTTCATTTATCCGGAAAAAATCCCAGTTCCCGAGCTGTTCTGGATAACAGGTCCCATACCTGTATATTAGTTTGGATCAAGTACAAGGTACAATTTTATTATTACAGAGGAAAAAGGAAATCATTTATCATTTTATAAAATATGGATTATTTGCATCAATTGGAGTCAATGGGAGACGGCCATCCTGTAATTCAGAGCTTTCTGGATAACGGATCCCATACCTGTACCATTTGAATTACAGGGGGTTGGTTTCTGACCCACCCTGATAGTAACTCTTTGAGGCCTTTGCTATTCACGTGCCATTTCACCCATCACAGTTGTGTTATGCTTGTTTGTCTCCTAGAGCAGGTTATCGACTCAGCGCTGAGGATTAGCTAAGATTTCTAAGTACGGGGGCCTGTGATTTGTCATTTGCCCATGACGGATTTCTGAACAGAGGCCATTGGGGCGCCCAACCACCTTCCCACCCCAGCAAACGTCATGCTCATTACTCTCTGCTACGTTTATATGTGGCTGCGTTTCAGATCTTCATACGCTTTGCTGATCCGCAGCTGTGTGCGTCGGCTGCACAGGACCAGCTCTTTCACCTTTTCTACTCAACCCACTCAGAGCTATAGAGGAATCCAAGAGACAAAGGAAGATAAGTTCTACCTGAAAGTGGGCAGAAAGCTCTTCCTCATTGAGGGTTCCCAGGTATTGATATTTGATGTACATATCCTTATTCCACATGTTCCCTGTGAGACTGCAGCAGGGACACATCGTGCAGCAGCTTTAGGGTAAGGGCACACGGGCAGATTCGGGGAGATTAGTCGCCCCAGCGACAAATCTCCTCTTCTTCGGGGCGACATTCTCCCCGAACTGCCTTCGCCTACCTTTCCGCTGGCTATAATGAAAAATCGCCAGCGGGACGGCACTCGTGTGGCAACTGCGGGCGACTTTGGAAAACGAAGCAACGCAAGTGCCATCCCGCTGGCGATTTTTCATTATAGCCGGAGGGAAGGTAGGGAAAGGCAATTCCGTGTGCCCTTACCCTTAAAGGAACAGTTCAGTGTAAAAATAAAAACTAAGTAAATAGACAGTCTGTGCAAGATAAAACATGTTTCTCATATAGTTAGTTAGCCAAAAATTTAATATATAAAGGCTGGAGTGACTGGATGTGTAACATAATAGCCAGAACACTACTTCCTGCTTAAGGGGGGCTACATGGGACATAACAGTTCAGTGAGTTTGCAATTGATCCTCAGCATTCAGCTCAGATTCAAAAGCAACAGTTATGACCCATGCCCTTCCATCAGCCTTTAGACATTACATTTTTGGCTAACTAACTAATATTAGAAACATATTTTATTTTGCACAGCCTATCTATTTACCCACTTTTTTTTATTTTTTTTTATACTGAACAATTCAAAGGGGTTGTCCGCCTTTGAGATAACTTTTAGTATGATGTAGAGATCGATATTCTGAGACAACTGGTTTTCATATTTTATTACTGAAGGTTTTTGAGTTATTTAGCTTTTTATTCAGCAGCTCTTCAATTTGCATCTTAATCAATCTGGTAACTACGGTCCAAATTACCCTAGCAACCATGCATTGATTTGAATAAGAGACTGGAATATGAATAGGAGAGAGTCTGAATAGAAGTTCAAGTAATAAAAAGTAACAATACATTTGTAGCCTGACGGGAGTCAGCAACGCCCTTTTGAAAGCTGCAAGGAGTCATAAGAAAAAGGCAAATAACTATTAAACTATAAAAAATAAATAATGAAAACCATTTGAAAAGTTGCTTAGGATTGGCCTTTCTATAACATAATAAAAGTTACTTTAACGGTGAACCACCCCTTTAAGCAGATATCTGTTGCAGATACATTTCTAAATTAGAGTCCCAACAGGAATAGAGAATACTGAGGATACTTGTATTTACAAAGATATTCTGGGACAACATAAAATGTTCACCCAAAAATAATGCTATAATTTTTACTGATATTACCTGGCTATATCCACAGTGGCACAGATTTATGTGGTCTCTCAGGACAGGCAATGACAAGCCATTTACCACCATGTAGAATTGGCCATGCACTCATGCTACACTCTGAACTGATAGACCTTCTCTGGCCTCTCTATGGCCAGCTACCCAGAAGAAAAATCCATAGGGAAAATGTAAAAAAAAAAAAAAGCAAGGGCATCTAATCGAATGAACATTTAAAGGCACATTTATCAAAGGTCGAATTTCGAATTCATGTGAGTTTTTAAAAACTCCCATGAACTTTAAATTTATTTGTTAAACTCGGGTGAATAGGATCGACCTGTAAACTTGAATCGAATTCGATTTGAATTTTAAAAACTCGATTCGAGTTTTTTCTCAGAAAAAAAAAACTCTGTCAGGAAGGCTACAAACAACTTTGAATTTTTGCCATAAAAAAAACGTGAAAATTCGAATTTCGAATTTGAATTTTCAATTTGACCCTCAATAAAACTGCCCCTTAGGGTACACATAATATACAGCATATCTAATCTATCACAATGCTCCATCAAACTATAGATGTAGGAACTCTTGGAGAGGGAACTATTTCTCTAGAAACCCTAGGCCTCAGTGATTGTAGACTAGTGGCATCAGCTTATGAGGAAAGAGTGTAACCCTCAGCACTAAACCATGTCCCTCTGTAGCTCTGTGAGCATGCTCAGTGCCAGAAAGAGGACAACCATGATGTGGACATGGGGGACAGCTTCAGAGGCATGAGTCTTTACTATGATGGGACTGTAGCGCCTATGGGCTTGCTCAGTCCTTTGTATAAAATATATTCTACCTGGTCTCGAGATTCAGCCAGGATTCTGCCTTTTTCAGCAGGATTCAAATATGCAAATTAGGGGCAGGGAGGAAAATCACATGACTTTTTGTCACAAAACAAGGAAGTAAAAAATGTTTCCCTCTTCCCACGCCTAATTGGCCAAATCTTTCGCAAAGGATTCGGGGGTTCAGCCGAATCCAAAATAGTGGATTCGGTGCATCCCTAGTCTGTATAGATTTTATAGCATTAGAATATTACTTGAACAATGTACTTCAGAAACCAGGTTAGATAAGGTTACTTTTTGGCTTGGTTCTGTTTGCCATGTGTAAAATTATGGAGATTGGTTATAGGTCAGAATATTGAGGTCAAAGGACATGTAAAGCCTACATTTTCCTACCATGTATATAAGTTGGGCATATCTTTCCCACCCAAGCCTCATCATTTGTACTGCATATTCCCCCTCCATTTGCCGGCGCCATCACATTTTCCTAAAACAAATAGCAGCTTTCACCCGGCGGCCATTTTCCATTTTCCCTCATCAGTCAGTAACATTGATATATGGTTACCCTGTGCCTTAGTTGCCTTTCTCTCACTCATCAGGGCCAAGTTTCATTTGGGGCTATAACATATTTGACACATTTTTTCAGCCCAGCAACTGAGAAGTGTCCGAATGTACTGTATGTCTTTGGCTCACATTGATGTGTAACACCTGATAGCCCAAATGTTTTTACTAGACTAGGCTTATGTTGCACGGGCAGTTTGTGGGACCCATGGAAGGACATGGTATATGTGTATATTATATTTGTCTGAACCAAATTCCTGATTAATTAGAAAAGCAGAAAGTGATCAGTCGGAATGTTCCATTCCAATCTGCCAGGATTGCAGGATTACCTTTAAACCTGACTACCAGCCAGATATGCTCAGGTGACTGGGCGGTATAGTCAAAATTGAACAAACTGCCCAACCAAAGCTGTTCATGTAGGGCCGGCTAGAAGTTGTGTCCTTGCCCCAAAAGAAAACAATGAGACCTAAAGGTGGCCATAAACACACCGATAATATCGTACAAAATTCATTTTCGTAAGATATTCGGTGCGCGTATGGTGGGAGACGAGATGATCAATATCGACAGAAGACTTGGATCTCTTCTCGTCAATCAGGCTGGCTGGAAATTTTTCATTGGGCGCCTTTAAAGGCACCTGAACATCGGCCATTGTTAGTGCTGAATCGTCAGATTCTATTCTTTCTACCTGTATATCTGACAATTCAGCTCTACATGTGTATTGAAACAAACCATCTTTCCTGTATAGATCTTTTCAGAAACGACTGTAATTGTAACTTCTACGGCCACCTTAAAGGAGAACTAAAGCTTAACTAAAGAAGTAGCTAGAAATGTTGTACATTATGTTTTGTGCTTCTGTACCAGCCCAAGGCAACCACAGTCCTTTAGCAGTAAAGATCTGTGTCTCCAAAGATGCCCCAGTAGCTCCCCATCTTCTTTTCTGCTGATTCACTGCACATGCTCTGTGCTGCTGTCACTTACTGAGCTTAGGGACCCACTCACAATATACAGTACACATAGAATAGAAATGTCACAATATAAGGCTGATTAGTAATTAATACACATAATTACTACATGGCAGCACAGAAACCAGTGCAATTAGCATCAGAATTTAATAATCAGCAAACCTGTAGCATCAGCTTATATTACAGGGGAAGCTCATTTTCTGCTGGATAATTAGTGACGAGCCCTAAGCTTAGCTTCTCAACAGCCAATCAGAGCCCACTGAGCATGTGAGTGTCACAGACACTTTCCAAGATGGTGACCCCCTGTGACAAGTTTGAAGTCCTGGATCATTGCTGCTATTGACAAGCTGAAACTTTAGCCCCGTGCAATAAGTTCAGTATATAAAATATGGCATTTTTAGCCACATTCATTTTTAGGGTTTAGCTCTCCTTTAAGCTTAGCAAGCTGCAATTAGCTATTGCTAATGAACTCTCTGAATTACATGTAAAATTAGCTGGAGAGTGTCCTGGGGGCTTCCATTAATGGTAGGGGTGTTACCGTAGGTATTCATATGAACTAGCTCTTTCACTTGAGAAGATTATGCTGCATTGTGGTCTCTTCCCCCATTCTAGAGATGAGATAAGGGTTGGGCAACCAACAGTGTGGAGATGCAAGTGATGCTGGAAAAGTAAATATTAGGCAAAACCAATGTTTCTTTATGTTAGGGTTGCCTGCAGCTAACCAACAGCATGCCTTGACTGCAGTCTACAGCATGTACAGTGCTTGCAGTACAATATGAATATAGACATATATAGTCAATAAAATACCCCTTATTGTAAAATATAATGATATTATAAGTCACCTAGTAGTTTCATGACCATATAAAAGCACAAGGTCATGGAACTCGGAGGTAACTTCTAATATCCTCATATTTTCCAACAAGGGCTACTTTATTTATTATAATACACAAGTTTTAGTGAGTCATGTGACCAATAAACTGATAACATCACTAGTCACCGTTTATAAGGATATAATTTACAAGATATTCATGGCTCTTGTGTATTATATATTATATTAAAGACTAATGGAATGGCTGCATTGCATGTCACTGCACGAATGAGCATATTGTTGTTATAATATACAGTGCATTTATATTAAAGGCTGTATGTACTGACAGACCTACAGACTTAATTGCTGGAGTCTACCCCATCCCTCACCCAGTGTCACACTTTATTTTAGCTCTTTGAAGATCTGAACAAATGGAATCTTCTCCTTGAATCCCCCGGAGATAGTGATCTGAGAAAAGGACAGATTACTTTTATCACTGAGAGTGTCTCTTTACCAAGTGAAACCTTATCAGCCTCATCAAACTCTTCCAAAAAGGTGAGCTCTATATGTCTCCTACCTGGGCTGTTGTGTAAACCACCGCAACTGCAAAAGAAGCGCAATGCATCAAATGGAGGTTTGCAATACAAACACAGGGAAGGAACACGGCCCTTTCCTGCAAAGGCCAACTTAGATCTTTATAACAATTTGTATTGCCTAAATATTTCCCCAGATTGATCTTCGTTTAGTGCAATCAAACATCAGGTGGCTCCTCCCCAACACTGGTTTCCTAAATGTTTGCCTTGTATGCAGTATGATCAAGACATAATTAGTTAATACACCTACGAGTATATAAATGCACCAGGCTGCATGGTGAGTTATACAGGTCACTTATGTATTATAAGGGATACCCCCTACTGTAAATGATAAGTATATTAGAAGTCACTGAGGGGTTCTGTGACTATATAAATGCACAAGGCTGCAGGCTGAGTTATACAGGGAACTCTTGAGTATCACTCGTGTATTATGAGGGATAATGTACCCCCTACTGTAAATGATAAGGATATTAGAAGTCACTGAGGGGTTGTTCTGTGACCATATAAAGACACAAGGCTGCAGGCTGAGTTATACAGGGAACTCTGAGTATCACTTATGTATTATAAGGGATAATGTACCCCCTACTGTAAATGATAAGGATATAAGAAGTCACTGAGGGTTTCTGTGACCATATAAAGGCACAAGGCTGCAGGCTGAGTTATACAGGGAACTCTTGAGTATCACTTGTGTATTTTGAAGGATAATGTACCCCCTACTGTAAATTATACATATACCTGTATTAGAAGTCATGAGGCTGGAGGCTGAGTGCTTTTAAATAGGGCATGCAATTTTAAGGTACTTTATGATATGCTTATAAATTTAAGAGGGGGTATATTTTCTTTTATACCATACAAGGAAAACATTTAGCAGCATGTCCAGAGACATTAGAATATTAGAATATTTTTTACATTTTGTTCATTGTACTGTTCAATTAAATTTGGGCATTAACAGGAGTACGTTGATGACATAACAATTTTACAGGGAATAAAGAAAGCAGGATGGTAGTAATAATAGGTAATACTTTTTTCGTTATTCTCTGTATTGCTCTTTATATTGCAGGCCCTACTACTCTCAGCATCCGTTTCTCTTCATTCTGTCTTCATTCAGGAGTTGAGTGTCAGATATTCATTGATAGTTAGATCCAATATATCTGATAGGGGGGCTCCTTTTGCCTAGAAGATGTATCAGAGCTCACTCTATTAAAATCACCAGACATCATGTCTCTGTACATGCAGAATTTGTTCAAAAGGCAGTTATTTTGTTAGATTTTGTTTGTACTGGAATCAGTTATTTGAGTGAACTCTAAGTCGCCTGCTAGGAAAGGAAGCCACACCTATAAGATATATTGGATCTAACTGTCAATGAATATCTGACACCCAACTGCTGAATGAAGACAGAATGAAGAGAAACAGATGTTGAGAGAGGAATAGTGAAGATAAACTTGATTATTTCAGAAATAATGCAGAATTTTTAATTGATTGTATTTAGAAAGTTTCTTACTTCAGTATGAGGAAGCTTATATTACATTTTCACGATAGTTCCCCTTTAATGATCCCAATGACTATATGAGGCTCAGCCTGGCTGTTGTATATAGATATTTTACTTGCCCTGCCCTGAGGTTACCTGCTGTGTGTGTGTGTGTGTGTGTATATATATATTCTCTTGTGGGACAAAGCAGCCACTGTCTGTGCTCATCTGTCTGACCAAAAGCTTATGTTCCCAGGAAACAATGGGTTTTGCCTGCTGCCCGTTGTGGGAAATCCTCTTGTTTGGGGCGAGGCCTGACTTCCCTTGCTTTGATCCTCAAGCATCGGCTACCTGCTCATTTTTCCCATTTAGTCACAGGAAGACTTTGAATATGTCCCTGTTTACCTTTATCTTGAGTGAATGGGTCTTGTACTGGGCCTTCAGTGCTACATGCCGCAGCTTTGATCACATTACCCTGCCTTGTTGTGCTTGTATAGAGGTTCATGTTCTGACATTAATGGCCACGGAGGATGCACTTAGCAGCAAAAAGGCTGTACCACTCGGGCAACATGATCCGGGGAACATTATTTGAATGACAGAGGCTGATCTGTATTGCCTTAATGGCCGGGACGTCGTGGAACCTGTCTGAAGTGTCTAAATCACTGTATGCCAGAGTGGCAATCAATGAATCTCTAGGTTAAAGGTACAAAGAGACCATTTTTAGGGAAACAGATCCCCCCCTGTCCATTATATAATGCTTAAAGGGGTGGTTCACCTTTAAAGGAGAAGGAAAGCTACCAAAGCAGTTTATTTCTAATAGATTAGCTACAGTAGTGCAATCTATAACACATCTATATTTATTCTGCAGAATGCTTTACCATACCTGAGTAAACAGCTCTAGAAGCTCTCTGTTTGTTTAGTATAGCAGCTGCCATATTAGCTTGGTGTGACATCACCTGCCTGAGTTTCTCCCTGCTCACTCATGGGCTCAGATTACAGCAGGGAGAGAGGAGGGTGGAAAAAGGAGAGAGGAGCAAACTGAGCATGCTCAAGCCCTGCCCTGGAGGATTAAGCTGAAAACAGGAAGTCTGATACAGAAGCCCATGAGTACACAATGGAAGGAAAGAAATGCTGTGTTTCTTTAGACAGAGGACTCAGAGCAGCATTAATTTGAGGGTTTACTGGTGTATTTATATAGACCTTTCTGATAAAGCTTATTTAATTTTAGCCTTTCCTTTTCCTTTAAACTAACTTTAAGAATGCTATAGAATGCCTAATTCTTAGCAACTTTTCCACTGGTTGTCATTGTTTATTTTTAATCGTTTTTAAAAAATTTTTTAAAAATTAAAACCAATTTCAAACTGTCTCAGAATATCACTCTTTACATTATACCAAAAGTTAATTTAAAGGTGAACAGCCCCTTAAGAAATACAATAAAATATATTGGGGTTAATGCACAAGTTGAAACAAGAATTGTTAAAGGGGAACTATCGCGAAAAT
The DNA here is from genome assembly GCA_038501925.1 of Xenopus petersii. Classification (NCBI taxonomy): domain Eukaryota; kingdom Metazoa; phylum Chordata; class Amphibia; order Anura; family Pipidae; genus Xenopus; species Xenopus petersii. The sequence continues at coordinate 184,786,886 of CM076674.1, read as the reverse complement.
ATAAGCTTAATATAATCTTAATATAAGCTTCAGCATACTGAAATAAGAAACTTTCGAAATACAATAAATTAAATATTCACTTCACTATTCCTCTCTCAGCATTTGTTTCTCCTCATTCTGTCTTCCTGCAGCAGTTGGGTGTCAGATGAATGATCCAATATATCTTATAGGGGGGCTGCTTTTGCCTAGAAGATGTATTAGAGCTTATTCTATTAAAATCACCAGACATCATGTCTCTCTACATGCAGGATTTGTGCAAAAGGCAGTTATTTATGTACTGGAATCAGTTATTTGAGTGAGCTCTAAATCATCTGCGAGTAAAGGAAACCCAACCTATAAGATATATTGGAGCATTCATCTGACACCCAACTGCTGCATGAAGACAGAATGAAGAGAAACAGATACTGAGAGATGAATAGTGAATATACACTTGATTATTTCAGAAACAATGCAGAATTTTTAATTGATAGTATATAGAGCATTTATTACTTCATTATGCTGAAGCTTATATTGTGTTTTTATTTTTGCAATAGTTCCCCTTTAAAGATAAGCTGTCTCCGAAATAACTTTGTGGCTGCCATTCTAGAAGAGCGCTGATCATAAAACATGGTTTGGCATGACTGATAATTGTCAGAATGTCTCAGGGCTTCAATTGTTTACATTTAGAACGCTGTGTCACAGAGAGGGGGTTTGATAGACTGCAACAGAAGAGTGGTAGAGAGAAAAAAAGCAAGCAAAATCAAAGCACACGTAGATATTTTATTAGATCCGTTTTGCAGAAAATGAGACCCCCTTCCTTCTGGTTTTGCCTTGGGTGCCACCACAGAAGACCTTCAAGCCTATAATTTACATATTTCCATGTGTGTACGGAAGAAGAACAACTCATAATATCTTAACCCCAAGCCAAAGATTTGAATTCCTCAGTGACTTTTGGCATCCTCATACAGGTATGGGACCTGTTATCCAGAATGCTGTGGACCTGGTGTTTTCCAAATAACAGATCTTTCTGTAATTTGGATCTTCATACCTTAAGTCTACTAGAAAATCATGTAAATATTAAAAATTAAACCCAGGCTGGGTTTGCTTCCAATAATGATTAATTATATCTTAGTTTGGACCATGTACAAGATACTGTTTTATGATTATAGAGAAAAATTATTTATTTGGATAAAATAGAGTCTATGGGAGACAGCCTTTCGGTAATTCTGAGCTTTCTGGATAACGGGTTTCAAGATAACAGATCCCATACCTGTATTATAAAGTCGGGGATACTTTCATACGCGCGTTTCGTCGAGTCATGTGACATGAGTGACATCAAAATGATGATTATAATCGATGATGATGACATCACTAAGCACTGTGTATTAGCCTATATGCAACTGGTTATTGTATTAATTATATACATACCATAGATCAATCAGGTCTAAAGGTGGCCATACACGGGCAAATTTTTCACTTCCAAACGACTGATTCCAGAACGTTCCGATAATATCGATAACCTATCGGATGGTTGATGGTGTACGAATGATCGTCGGACAAACGATCGTCTCGATATTATCGTTTGCAAAATTGATTGGATGAGTTTAAAAATTGTAGTCGTTCAGGGATAAAATCCTTCTTTGTGAATGTCATGATTGTAGCACAAGCCAACGAACATATACGGAACAACGAACATATACGGAAGGACCCGAACGTTCTTTGCTGACAGCTTCATTTGTAACTACCGTATATACTCGAGTATAAGCCGAGTTTTTCAGCCCCCAAAATATGCTGAAAAACTCTACCTCGGCTTATACTCGGGTCAAGGCAAAAACGGTCGCCGGCGTCTAAGAATAGTCGCCGGCGCCTAAGAATAGTCTCCAAGAATATTCGCCGGCGTCCAAGAATGCTCGCCGGCATCCAAAAATTAGATGCCGGCATCTCCAATGGGAGCAGAAACCCTCAATTTTTTGAAACTTACCAGAAGCTGCTGCATTTCTCACCCTAGGCTTATACTCGAGTCAATAAGCTTTCCCAGTTTTTGGAATTAAAATTAGGTACCTCGGCTTATACTCGGGACGGCTTATACCTGAGTATATACGAACCATGTAAAGAAATAAATTAGTGCTGACTGCAGGAATATCACCCTATCACCTCATATGTGAAAGAAGTTTATTATGCCATAGCAAGATATAAATCCATATGTCTGCATGGAGCAGGGAAGGAGAGACTGACTATATACTACAGACAGTAGTAGCACCACTCCTCGTTATTGAACAGCGTTCGTCCGTACACGAAGCAAACAATACGGTTATATCTGTTCATATAATCGATCTACGTGGATGGCGTATCGTATGGTAAAATAATCGTCAGACGAACGTTTAACGTTACGATCGTTCATCGCAGAATGATAAAAGTATGCCTTTTTATGGCCACCTTCACTGTGGAAGGGGTTTGCTTACAAGACAAAGAGGTCCCTGTGGGTCTTACCAAACATTGGGAGCTGCAGAGAACAAGAAGCCACCTGTGATGGAAAGATAATTATTATTAGAGACTCATATACAGAGCTACTAATTATACGCAGACCTGGGCACAGTAATTTCTTCCTGCATGATTATTACGGAGGGCAGTTCATAGAGGTTGCATCTCACTCTACACAGAAAGGTATATAGCATAGCAATCTAAATCTTGCACAAAAATAAAACACTGGATGCGCAAAGTACAAAGGGATTCCGCCCCTAAAATAATATTAAAACATTTGGTTTTGTATGCGCTTCCGTTTACAAAATAAAATACACCAACTTTTGTGTCCCCCAAATGTCTCAAAGATTCCCTGTTTTCTACAGGGATCCGGAGCCAAAGGATTTGTCCCAATATTACATTCACAATCCCTGCAGCCAGCGATCGTTTCTTATCTTTAAAACAAAAGAAAAGAAAAAAGGCACACCAATGTGAAATATCGTAGAAGCCGGTATCAGGGCCCTGCTTGGTTAGTACTTACAGGATTTCCCGGACACGGCTACAAGTAGATATAGATCCGCAGTGTGGTAAGGCTCAGCCCGTCCTTCTAAGCTGTGACGCTGTTCTCTTCACGATTTCACAATATGCTGCGCTCGCTGTCCTTGCGATCTTGCTCATGGACACATTAGTTGCCTCGTGTCCCACAGTCTCGGCGTCGAGACTGTGGGACACGAGGCAACTAACTACTTGTAGCCGTGTCTGGGAAATCCTGTAAGTACTCACTCTACACAGCAGTAGTGTTATGTGTGTTCTGGAGAAGCACAAGGAAATGCTCGGGAGAAGTGTTTACCTGGCCTCATGGTAAAAACATGCTTAGTGGTTCATTTAACATGTCGGTCTACGTACAAATGAAATAGGACATGAATTTAAAGTTGCTTGTGATCATCTGCCATTAAAAGAGAAGGAAAGTCTTGCAGCACTTGGGGGTTCCAAATGTTAGGCACCCCCATGTGATTGTAGTTACTCAGAGATGTAACTAGAGGGGGGCAGGCCCTGGTGCGGGACGTGCAGCCGGGCCCCGCCCCCTCCGTTCGGCCGCAAATGGCCGCATTTCCCATTTACGAGCGGCATGCGAGCTGCCAGGGGGGCGGTCCCTGGCCCAATCGCACCCCCTGCTCCCCCGGTAGTTACTCCACTGTAGTTACTTACCTAATACCCCAGGCCGGTGCTCCTATCAGCAGAAAACTGCACCGGCTCGGGGTTATACCAGTGAGCACCACGGAGCGATCTTCTTCCTGTATCCTCCTTCTTCGCGCGGCTGCACATGCGCAGTAGAACGCAAAGCCGAACTTTAACTAAAAAGTCGGCTATTTCGTTCAACTGTGCATGCGTTTGCTCCGGGAAATTTAAGTAGATGAAAGTGGATCGCTCTGTGGTGCTCATTGGTATAACCCCGGGCCGGTGCAGTTTTCTGCTAATAGGAGCACTGGCTTGGGGTATTGGGTAAGTAACTACAATCACATGGGGGTGCCTAACATTTGGCACTCCCAAGTGCTGTAAGCCTTTCCTTCTTGTTTAAGGATCAGAAATTTAGAACATTTGCGACAGTGCCTCAATCCAACATGGCCATGCCCCTTACCAGAAAGCCCCACCCCTTAATGCAACTTCCAGGGTCCCCCCAAAAAGCAGGGTTTTTTTGCAAAATAAAGTAATTCTAAGCAATTTTCCAATATGCATGCATTAAAAATATTTAGTAGTATTAAAGTTATTTGTAAATGTATTTGCAGTATTTAATTATCCCTTTTCTGTCCTTTGGTTCAGACTCTTGAATCAGTGTAGCAGAATTCGGTTTTTCTCTAGGTCTTTAGACAGCTACCTTCTGCTATGTTGTTTCAGGAGTCACAGCCAGGAAGGCCAAGTATGTAATTCCTGATTATACCAGAAAATCAGGACAAATTCAAATTATACATCACATATCTCTTCATTCTGTCTTCATGCAACAGTTGAGAGTCAGATAGTCATTGACAGTTAGATCCAATATATCTTATAGGGGGCTCCCTTTCCTAGCAGATGTATTAGAGCTCACTCAAATATCTGATTCTAGTACAAACGAAATCTAACAAAATAACTGCCTTTTGCACAAATTCTGCATGTAGAGAGACATGGTGTCTGGGGACTTTAAAAGATTATTAATTATTTCAGAAACGGTACAGAATTTTTAATTGATTATATTTAGAAAGCTTCTTATTTCATTATTGTATTAATTTTTAATGTTCATGCTAGTTCCCCATTAAATAGATTTGTCTAATTCCTTATTACATTTAATCTTTGCATTAGGTTCACAAACTGTCTGAATACTGTTTGCTTCTGGCCTGCTATCAAGAGGATCACTCCAAGCTGCTTGCGGAAGCCAGTGTAGATAACTTCAGCGAGCTTGGCATAGCGTTTATGGAAGACAGACTGCTAATGGACAATGGGTCACCACTTCATAAAATCACATGTAAGATGCTTATTATTCACACTTTTCACTCCACCCAAACACCACAGTGACTAATAAGTTACCCTTTGCCTGCAAGCATGTGGCCTTTAGGGTCCAGACTGTCGATTCTCTTTACTGGCTGAACTATCCGTGTTCAGATTCACTGGTAGATAACAACATATTCAAGAGCCAGGAATATCTTGTAAATTATACCCTTATAAACGGTGAGTAGTGATGTCATTTTTGTCACATGACTCATTAAAACTTGTGTATTATAATAGATAAAGTACCCCTTGTTGGAAAATATGAGGATATTAGAAGTAACCTCGGAGTTCCATGACCTGTATAAAAGCACTCGGCCTTCTGGTCTTGTGCTTTTATATGGTCATGGAACTCCTCGGTGACTTATAATATCCTTATATTTTACAATAGGGGGTACTTTATTCACTATACAACCTGAATGAGGGCTTATTACTGAATTTGTTGCTCTGTCGTGCATGTACGCAGTCTACTGCAGCGAGGATCACAGAGACCAGACGATAGGTGACAGCAAGCCTGGATTTGTGGTGAGGCCACTAAGGCCCAAGCCTAAAAAGGCCCAAGTCTAAAAAAAGCCTAAGTTTTTAGGGACGGCATGCTGCCCAGCCGTAACCTAAGGAGCACTGGGGTCTCTGTAATACCCAGTGCTCTGGCACTAGGACCCAGCGGCTTAGGGGTTCTGAAACCTAAAACCCGGACCCGGGTGCCAGCACAGCTAGCTGAGTCTAAAGGCATGCCAGTAAAACAATGGAAAAAGGGGCTCAGCTGTAAAACAACGGAAACAGCCATTTCTAATGGTTTAGCAGAAATTAAAACTTCACAATTAGGCAGATGTTATCTGTAATGTGATTAAAGGAGAACTAAAGTCTAAAATATAATATAGGTAGGTATAGGTAGAAATGTACCAGCCCAGAGGTCCAACAGCCCTATAGTAATGATCCATGCCTCAATATGGTCAACCTCCATCTTGGTTTGTTAAAGGAACAGTAACACCAACAAATCAAAGTGTTTTAAAGTAATGAAAATATCATGTAATGTTGCCCTGCATTGGTAAAACTGATCTGTTTGCTTCAGAAACACTGCTATTGTTCATATAAATAACCTGCTCTGTAGCAATGGGAGCAGCCATTCAAGCACAGGATACACAGTAGATAACAGATAAGTACTACTATAGTTTATATAAACAAGCTGCTGTGTAGCCATGGGGGTAGCCATTCAAGCACAGGATACGCAGTAGATAACAGATAAGTACTACTATAGTTTATATAAACAAGCTGCTGTGTAGCCATGGGGGCAGCCATTCAAGCACAGGATACACAGTAGATAACAGATAAGTACTACTATAGTTTATATAAACAAGCTGCTGTGTAGCAATGGTGGAAATTGAAAAGTCTATATGGCACAGGTTAAATAGTGGATAACAGATAACACCATTATGTTCTAGAGAACTTATCTGTTATCAGCTGTGGGTCATAACTGTTGTTTTGCTTAACTAAATATATCAGAAACATTTTTTTTACGCAATCTATCTATTTACCCAGTATTTATTTTCACATTGAACTGTGAAAATAAGTCATTGCAGAGGTGCGCGGCCCGTGTGCCATTACTAATATTTCAATATGGTGGGTACACTCTTCATGAGACTGTCTTTGTTTTATATCCGTAGCTGTTTATCTAAAGGAGTCGTCTCTGAATGCGCAAGACACAAAGGAGACCAACCCCAACACCCTAGAGAGCCGAACTGACCCAGATTTGACTCAATCTGTTGAACAAGAAACTATGGGTACGGCTGAGAGCAGTGCGGCCTCTGATAAAGTCGAGGAGGTGGAAGTCCACCGTCATCTTCATCTGTCTAGTTGCCATGAGTGCTTGGAACTGGAGAACCGCACCATAGAGTCAGTCCGGTGTGCCTCCGAAGAGAACATTCCTGACCTCCCAGATGATTTCAGCAGCATAGATGACAGTTTAGAGCAGGGTGAAGAAAAGAACCATGGCAAACTTAATGTGACCGGGAAACCACCCAATGTCCTTATATACTGTGGCCCGGAAACCGGGGGTCGATTCCAAGAAATCAAGTCTGTTCTCCTACAGTGTTTCGATTCTTCTAGGTACGTCATTTATCCTCTTCCGGAAGATCAGGTTCTCAAAGCTCCATGGACCGATAACTGCTTGTTATTGGTGGTGGCCTCTGACCATCCAGTTTCAAATCAAATTATTGAGCAGTTCCTAAGTTATTTGTCCAAAGGTGGAAAGATTTTGGGACTTTCTTCCTCCTTTACTTTTGGCAGTGTATCAGTAACCAGCAAGAGTGAACTGGAAGGGTCTATCCAGCCTCTGGTTTTTGAGAGACCCAACTGTGACCTTGTCAGTTTGCATGCGGTGACCAGCGGCAATGTCTTCGAGGAACTTTCTAGTGAAGACTCTACCCAGGTGACTGGATGGGGTTATTTAAACAATGACAACAAAGACATGATTCTGGTTCACCAGACCTTTGGCGAAAATGGAGGGGAAGCTGTTCTTTGCCAGGTACTGGCTTTCTATCGCTTCTATTTACTATTTGTGTGCTGTTTTAAGGAAATGTAAACCCCTGGGGCCACTTGATGTTCAGTTTGGTTGATTGGCTACCATGGGCTGAAAATTACATTTGTGAGAAAACATCTGGGGGTTATTTATTAAAGTCCGAATGCCAAAAATTAAAAAAATTCTATTTTTTTTTAACTATAAAATCCAAATTTTTAGTGATTTATTATACCCCAAGGATGGAAAAAGGCAAAATCCAAAAATCCAGCATCTCAGACCTGCCGAGCTTGTACAGTACAGTAAATAAGTCAATGGGAGAAGTCCCGATGCTATCCTGATCTGCACTTTGTTTCATGCAAAAATCCGAAGACTTTGTGGTTTTCGGGCAAAAATCTGAAAAAATTGTACGATTTGCATTTTCATACGTTTTTCAGGGTTTTTACCCGCACTGGAATTTTTCGGGAAAATGTATTGATAAATAACCCGTGCAGATTTGGTCGGAGTATATTTCAGAAAATAATGAGATATTTTTGGATTTTGATAAATAACCCGCCCTAGAGCAAAACAATATCGCAGGATTTTACTTTTCTCAAAAACTTAAATAACAGCAGGTGGCATGTGGTTTTTACCCGCACTGGAATTTTTCGGGAAAATGTATTGATAAATAACCCATGCAGATTTGGTTGCGGTATATTTCAGAAAATAATGAGATAATTTCGGATTTTGATAAATAACCCCCCCCCAGATTCGGCATAACCGAATCCTAATTTGCATATGCAAATTAGGGGCAGGAAAGGAAGAAAACTCACGTGATTTCCCTACCTGCCCCTAATTTACATATGCAAATTAGGATTTGGATTCTGTTCGGCCAGGCACAAGGATTCGGCCGAATCCAAATCCTGCTGAAAAAGGCCGAATCCAGAAATTTATTATATGCAGAAAATAAAAAGTCAGATGGCACACACTTCAGCAATTGTGCTACAAATTCAGTGGTTTGTTTGTCGTGCAGAGATCTAAAATAAACCACTGAATTTATAGCACAATTGCTGAAGTGTGTGCCATCTGACTTTTTATTTTCTGCATGGAATATTGAAACCTATTTATGCAGCAAGGTTTCCGGATAGAGCACCACAACATTCATATCACAGTCTTTTAAACTATTGTATATTGGATATCAACTTTATTATATTAGCAGTGTAACTATCTTGCAATGTACATTGCAAAACTAATCAGAAGAACACACTGAATGATTTTACATTACTTTCTTTTGAATAAAAAAAATTATTTGCTTGCACCACTTAATGCAGGGAATAAATTCTGTATAATAGACATGACACGGAGCAGTTTAAGAGTTTTTTTTGTATTTGGATTATCAGCCACCCCTCCATTGATGGCAGGAATCCCGCAGGATTCATGTTTGGGGATTATTACACTGCAGGGGTTGTTCACCTTTGAGTTAACTTTTAGTTAACCCATGTGGGGAGTGATATTCTGAGACAATTTGCAATTGGTTTTCATTTTTTATTATTTGTGGTTTTTACTTTATTTTGCTTTTTAATCAGTATCAATTTGGTTGCTATTGTTCAAATTACTCTAGCAACCATGCATTTATCGGAACAAGAGACTGGGATATGAATAGGAGAGGGCTTGACTAGAAACATGAGTAATAAAAAGTAGCAATAGCCTTACAGGGCATTTGTTTTTAGATGGGGTCAGTGACCCCCCCAATTGAAAGCTGGAAAGAGTCAGAAGAAAAAGGCAAATAATTAAAAAACTATAACAAATAAATAATGAAGAGCAATGGAAAAGTTTCTTAGAATTAGCCGTTCTATAACTAAAAGTTAACTTAAATGTGAACCACCACTTTAACAGAACCTAGAGAGAATGAATCCAGCAGAATATAATGATACTGTAGCTTAAAGATAGGGTTTGATTTGGAGAGAATGTTGATACTCAGAGTTCCCTGTATAAGGCTTGCAGCCTTTATATGGTCACAGAACCCCTCAGTGACTTCTAATATCCTTATCATTTACAGTAGGGGTACATTATCCCTTATAATACATGAGTGATACTCAGAGTTCCCTGTATAACTCAGCCTGCAGCCTTGTGCCTTTATATGGTCACAGACCCCTCAGTGACTTCTAATATCCTTATCATTTACAGTAGGGGGTACATTATCCCTTATAATACATGAGTGATACTCAGAGTTCCCTGTATAACTCAGTCTGCAGCCTTGTGCCTATATATGGTCTCGGAACCCCTCAGTGACTTCTAATATCCTTATCATTTACAGGTGGGGGTACATTATCCCTAATAAAGCATGAGTGAGTTCCATGTATAACTCCGCCTGTCTCCTTATTTGTCGCAGGTAAAACTTGAAGCCTCTCCAGAGTCTGTTAGTGAGGATGACACGGGGACCTTTGAATCTCTCAAGAAAAGCAACCCCCAGAGATACGAAGTTCTGACCCAGATCCTCATCAGCCTCGGTCTGGATTGTGAATTGGCCTCGCCTCCTGCGCTGACTCCTGTTTACTTACTCACTGCTGAGCAGGTAAGGCTGCACTGCTGCTAAGGGCTTCTCAATTTGAAGGCTCATTGCCTGATAGTACCTGCAGTCTGGGACAGAACCTTGTGATACTGTTTCACTGGGATCTATTTCATTACATTTAGCCCTGGGCATAAATACAGGTGTAGGATGTAGTATCCAGAATACTTGGGACCTGGAGTTTCCTGGATAAGGCATCTTTCCATATTATGGCCCTTCATACCTAAGGTTTGCTAAAAAAAACATTTAAACATAAAATAAGCCCAGTAGAATTGTTTTGCAACCAATATGTATTAATGTGTCTTAGTTACCATCAAGTACAAGGTACTAGTAGTGGAACTAGGTATCACTGGGCCCCACATCAAATTATTTTTCAGGCCCCCAAAATGTCTAGAGGTTGATCTGTTTTACCAATGTTTATTGAAATTGTATATGAATTAGGGCCTCATGGGGCCCCTATACCTCCTGGGCCCCCCTGCAGTCGCAGGGTATGTTTCTCTGTAGTTACACCCCTGCAAGGTACTGTTTTATTATTACAGAGAAAAGAGAAATAAAAAAATAGAATTGTGTGCTTAGAGGGGACCCGTCACCCAAAAAAAATATTCCAAATCCTATTTTATCAAGTTAGTCAAGCTAAATGAACTTTAATTACACTGTATAAATTATTTGAATCTTGTTTCCTTCAGTCTGGGAATTCATAATTACAGCAAGCAGGCAGGAGCCATTTTGTGGACACTGTTATTAAGACAAGTCTTGTATCATCTCAGAATCTTGTTTGTGCATCAGGGGGACCTGATGTCCATCCCCATGTCCTGGTTACACAATTAAATGGTGAAGAGAGAGGGGGAATGTGGGGAGAGCAGTGACATCTAGGAAGTGCTGAATGGAAAGTGAAAGTAATTGCTTGCCCCGCCTCTCTGCCTAAGGCATAGAGGAGGGGCAGACAATATTTGATTGACAGCTGAGATTTTTAAATGAATGCTTTGTTACAAAAAATAATTTGGCTTTCATGTTTAATATAATTAAATTAATAACTTTTATTATACAGCTTTTTGTGTCTGGGTGACAGGTCCATTTTAAAACGGACTCTACAAAGTGTTTGTACTTTTCATTCTGTATGTGGCTGTTTTATTGGATTATAAATGGAAACGTGTTTCATCTACCGCCTTCCTATATATTTATCATGTTTCCCTATTAATAACATTGGGATCAACCATCATTTTTACCTGCCAGGCCGGTAAAATACCGGCCAGGTGGCAACCCTGGTTTCATCTGTTTTTTTCCGTGAATTTTTCTGATTTCAGTTCATTCAATTTTATAGGGCCCCCTGTTGGTCATGTGTAGCATTTAGCAGCTACTCCTTTCTAATGCAGTAACTTCAGGTGGTCTTTTTATTTTGGTGCAGTGACATCTAGTGGTCACATATATATATATGTGTGTGTGTGTATATATATATATATATATATATATATATATATATATATATATATATATATATATATATATATATATATATATATATATATTTATAAAAAACATTTGCAATGATTTCCTTTTTCTCTGTAATAATAAAACAGTCGCTTGTACTTGATCCCAACTAAGATATAATTAATACTTATTGGAAGCAAAACCAGCCTATTGGGTTTATTTCATGTTTACATTTGATTTTTTTTTAGTAGAATTAAGCCATGAAGATCCAAATTACAGAAATACCCCTTACCCAAAACTCCCAGGTTCTGATCATTTTGGATAACAGATCCCATATATATATATATATATATATATATATATATATATATATATATATATATATATATATATAGAACTTTCTTTAAAAAAATATTTTTCTGAAATCGATGTTTCAGTCCTCACTGGGGACCTTTATCAAGATTCAACATATAATACTAACTTAAGTGCTTTATAGACTCACCCACCAGGAAACCATCACCAAGCCACACCCATATTTCAATTGAGCGTATTAACCCACATGTGACCACAGGATCAGTAGCCATGAAACAGTCACATTAAGGAATAACCTGCAAAATAAAGTGTGTAGTGCTATGATCATATATGTTATAGAAAGCTATAAACCTATCCTATTTGCACCCAGGTATATGGTTATATAGGTGTGTGCCTAAGCCATATGATATATATATCTCACTGTTAAAGTTACACAAATATTTTGGCATTGGACAAAATTCCAATCAATAAATTGTGTTGCCTGCAATTTTTTTTGCTATATCTATACTGTTTATTATGTCAAAATGCTTGAATGCAGCACAAAGGTTCCATCACAGCAGTTCCAATTGGCATTGAATGGGGGGTTATTTATGTAGTATTTTGTCCCTCTCCTTTGGAGCGATAAATCACTGAGGGAACAAAACACTACAAATCGCCCATGTGCTATTACCCTTAGTTTCTGTTTTGCTCTCCTCACTAGGTATGAGCTGCCCTGAAATGTGAATTACTCCTAGCCAACAATTTGCAAAAACTGCCATCTACTGGTTCCTTTTTGTCAGGCTCCACAGGTGCTTTAATATAGTAAATCACTACAACTTCCCCTGACAATTATTAACATGTTTTTGTTATTATTATTAATAATAATAACATGTATTTATAGAGCGCAGACATATTGTATAAAGCACCAACATATTCTTTAGTACAGTACTGATCGATGATCATAGAGAAGGATAAATGCTTACTCTGTGGGTCCCTTAGTGATTGATGCTAATGGGGAAGAATAAATAGTTACTCTATGGGTCCCTTGGCAATCGAGGATCACAAGGAAGTAGAAATGGTTACTCTATGGGTCCCATCATGGAGAAGAAGGAAGAAATTGTTAGTCTATGCGACCCATGCGATCGATGATCATGGGGAAGGATAAATAGTTACTCTATGGGTCCCTTAGCGATCGAGGTTCATGGGGAAGGAGAGATGGTTACTCTATGGCTCCCTTAGTGATTGATGCTCATGAGAAAGTAAAAATGGTTATTTTATGGGTCCCTTAAAATTAGAAAAGAGAGTGCGCACCCTTAAAAATATAAAATGTGAGGTGCTAATCCAAAGGGAGACTCCCCATGTGGGTCTCCAAGTCTCACATATATAAAATCTGGAAAGGATTGCACACTCAATTTAGAAAAATTAAATCATATATTTATTACAAATATGAGCCCAACGCATTTTGACCATATTGGTCTTCCTCAGGGGCACAAATAACAAAAAAACAAAGAAAAAATGCGGGAACTCTATGGGTCCCATCATGCAGAAGAAGGAAGAAATTGTTACTCTACGTGACCCATCCGATCGATGATCATGGGGAAGGATAAATGGTTCCTCTATGGGTCCCATCATGCAGAAGAAGGAAGAAATTGTTACTGTACGTGACCTTTACGATCGATGATCATGGGGAAGGATAAATGGTTACTCTATGGGTCCCATTATGCAGAAGTAGGAAGAAATTGTTACTCTACGTGACCTTTACGATCGATGATCATGGGGAAGTATAAATGGTTCCTCTATGGGTCCCATCATGCAGAAGTAGGAAGAAATTGTTACTCTACGTGACCTTTACGATCGATGATCATGGGGAAGGATAAATGGTTACTCTATGGGTCCCATCATGCAGAAGTAGGAAGAAATTGTTACTCAATCGATGATCATGGACAGAGCCTCAAGTAGGGGTAGGTAGAAGAAGCAGCTTCCTAGGGGGCAATGATTGGGGGGTCTAACTTGCTGGGGACTAGCTGGCCGGCTGGGTTGCCTAGGGTACCCAGCCCGCCTCTGATCATGGGGAAGGAGATATGGTTACTCTATGGGACCCTTAGTGATCGATGTTCATGGGGAAGGAGAAATGGTTACGCAATGGTGTTTGATGCTTATTGCTATCCTGTACATTCAGAAAAATTGGGGTTATTTCTGTGGTAGCTTGGAGCTTAAGGGCTAACTTGTATTCAGAGGAGGAAGAAGTATTTTATCAGGGGCATTGCTACTCATAGTAAAAGCTGAAAAAAAGGTTACTCTATTGGCACCTCCAAATACAAACAGGATAAATCTCCCTCTTGCTGCTGCTGAACTAAAGCTCCCAGCACTCCATTTGTTAACTGCATTTCAAAAAGTGGTACTAGTAGCCATTACTCAGCCTTTTCTGATAACTGAACAAATCTAAACTGGTGAAACAGACATGTTAGGAAAGCATCACCCTTGCACATCCACTCACATAAATACACATACAAAACTGGGTGTCTTTGAGTCAACATTAAGGGGCAGATTTATCAAAATGTGAGTTTAGAACTTAATAAATAAAAATTCACCCACGTTATATTCATTCCTGTGGAATTTTTAGAACTGTATTTATCAAATGGTGAGTTTTAACTTAAACCTATTAATAAATACAATTTAAAAAACTCCATAGGAATGATCATAACGCAAGTGAGTTTTTATTTATCAAGCTTTAAAGTCACATTTTGATAAACCTGCCCCTAAATGCTTGGGGTTCTTGCTCATTCCTATGGGAAACTAAGTAAGTAAGGTGTCAGGTTAAGTCACAGCCTATGTAACCCTCTGGTATAAAGCTAACACAGCAAATGAAGCTGTCAGAAGTACAGTATGATGAAGTGATTACCATACACATGAACCCCAATCCACAAGGGCCCAGCCCCAGAGTAAACTCATCCTTTATTGGCTACATTTTGTAATGGCCACACTGTTTAGTAAGGTGCCAATGGACTGAAAGTAGATTCACTGTCAGTGTATTGTCTCAGCTTTGTAACTGTAGACCTGCAAGTCTGATGTCTGTAGTGTGGAAATGATCTTGTCTGGCACATTAAATACAATACAATAGTAAACTGAAACAATGTCAGTGTGTGTGGGCCATTTAAGGGGATAGCCCATCGTTCATTTAACTTTTAATATGATGTTGCCATCTATATTCTAAGATAATTTGCAGTTTTAATATTTGTGGTTTTTGAATTATTTAGTATTTGTCCCACATCTTTCCAGTCTGGAAATATATTTAGTGCGAATCGTGTCTTTGCAAGCTAGCACCTTTAATTAATGGTGTCAATGCATGCAAAAATAAACTTGTCTGGAAAACCCCCAGGCCCCAAGCATTCTGGATAACAGATCCCATACCTGTTGATCATGACAGGGCCATCATTCCATCTTGAATTAGAAGTACTAACTCCCATTATGTATTTTTTTTTTTTTTTTAAAATGTTGTCTTAAATTCTATTTTAATTCGTATCGTGTTTTTTTTTTTTGTAGAAAAGCAAATCCTTAAAATAAGTGAACAGATATTGCAGAATTTATTTCTTAAGTATGTTTATATTTGGGTGATTTATGCTCGCCGAAAATGACACAATTCCTTACAGAAACCTGTGCCGCACTATTTTTCCACGCCATGTGATTTGTTACCTTTTTAAACTGCACATGCAGGAAAGCGTTGCCCCATTAGGGTTTCCGAGAGACCATTAAAGCCTTGATTAACGTTTGTCTAGTTTAAAGTCTACTAAGGAAATTTATTGTGTAGCAAATCATCTGAGAAAGTTTTTCTTCCACTTTGGCTATTCCCAGTCTCCTTGTAACGGTACCTTTCCTGGCTACCAAAAATGTTGTAAAATAAAATAATTGTTAAGCGAGTTAAGGCCTAAGGAGACCTATAACTGCTCTCCATGAAAAGTGAACCTGTATAACAGGATGGGGAAAGACTAAACTTAATACCACAAGTGAAAGGTTCTTAGCAAGGAAAGGAATTGGCTAAGAAATTCCTCTTAAACCTGTGAACAGATGGCTAGACAGTTAGAACACTTTGCTTGGGAAAAAAAACAAGGCGAAAGGGAACTTGTAACCCCTTGTTTGCTTGCTTGGCTTTAGAAGTTCACATGGGTATATGTAGTAAGTCTAGTAGCCTTTACCCTAATAAATCTACAGCCAACCAATCAGAAGCTGGTTTTCATTGTTCTAACTGTACATGACCAGCCAAAGCTAAACACTGGTTGGTTGTTCTGGGTTTTTCTGGACTAAGGTGCATCTGAGCAATTACTTGGTAAACAAAACCCTTATTTCTAAATCGCCATATTATCCCATTGCAGATCTGTTTTTATTTACCTGGTGGAGCAAGGGTTGTGCCAATGATATAACAGGGGGGTGACGGTAGCATGGATGTGGCCCAAAACCCTCTTATAGATGTCTCTGTAATTGTGAGTATATTCCTTAAAGGAGAAGTAAAACGTAACTAAAGAAGTAGCTAGAAATGTTGTACATTATGTTTTGTGCTTCTGTACCAGCCCAAGGCAACCACAGCCCTTTAGCAATAAAGATCTGTGTCTCCAAAGATGCCAAATACCTATAGCCAATATAAGGCTGATTAGTGTTGGAACATGGTATCTTAATTAGTATCAGAATTTAATAACCATCCCTGTATCACCTTATTTTTTGCTTGATAATTCACAACAAACCCTAAGCTTAGCTTCTCAACTGCTGCTCAAAGCACACTGAGCATGTGAAAAATTCAAAATGAGATGCTGGTGTCTCTGAAATTGATACTGCGTCCCTTTAAAAAAAGATCCCAAATTTGGCCGCTCTCTCCATACTGGAGACCCAGATTTATAGGTAGTCATCAGTTTTTATACCTCTGGGTTTGACAGACCGAGGTATGTGTTATAGGCAAAACTGGGCATGACTATTTCTTGGAGGTGGCCAAAAACCTTCCGGATTTCAGAGATTGGTGGTTGAAGTCTCTGGAGTTGGCAGTCTATCCCTCAAACCAGAGGATAATACTGCCTATTAGTGATGTGCGGGTCAGGAAAAACTCAGCCAGCCCCTAACCCACAAAACCATAACCCGCACCCAATCCCAAACCGCAAAACTTTAACCCATACCAAAACTTTAACTTGCACCCGACCCTAACCCACACAATCTTAACCCGTACTCAACCCCAACCTGCAAAACCTTAACCCGCACCTCACCCTAACACGCAAAACCTTAATCTGCATCCGACACTAACCCACAACATCTTAACCTGTATGCAACCCGAACCTGCAAAACCTTAACCCACACGCAGGCCTGGACTGGTAGTCAAAATAGGCCCTGCCATTCCAAGTCCACAGAGGCACAAACAGCCCCCTACCAGCCCACTATATGGTAACTTTCTATGGAACCATACAGCAGCCCCTCTGGCATTTGCCAGAACTCCCAGATTGCCAGTCCGGCCTGCCCACACCCAACCCTAACTCCCAAAACCTTAACCTGCACCATATCCTAAAGAGCAAAATGTTTCCATTATAGGACCTGTACCCGCATTTTCTCACTCTGTAAGCTATTCTGTGCGCACTTCTGGTTCCAACACAGGGAGCAGTGGAGAAGCATATTTCCCCAATCTGACCCACACCCAACTCTAGCCTGCAATGGTTGGCCAAATTGCAACCCAAACCCGCCCAACCAGTGGTCAACCTGTGGGCCACCACTGATTTTGGGTCAACCCACACATTGCTGCCATCTATCTCAAATTCAGCCCCATTTACCATCTTGCCTGTGCTCCTTCTACTTCCCAAGCCACACTGTGTGTCCAATCTCCGCACAGAGCTCTGGACAATGTTCTGACAACTGGAAATAGTCCTTACATCTACTCCAGTCTACTGGACCCTTGCACTGACTTGGTTTGAGTAATGAATAGACATGTAACTGAGAGTTGATGGGGTAAACCTTGACTTTGGAGGTAGGAGGCTGAATTTGAAGGTGTAAGGGCATTGAGACAATATCCATATGCAATAGGAATGTGTTAGAATCCTTTTCATTCCTACTGTGGGAGCAGTATATAATACTGGATATTTGATGAAGAGAGGACACAGGTTTAAATATTCTAAACTGATGTAGCCATTACCCCCCCTCTTTCCCAATTAGGGGTGCCAGACTGTGAATAGCTGAGCTTTGTACATGCAATGGGAGAATCACCAGAGGCTTTTGTGGCTGGTGTCAGAAAAACTCACATTTCTCATTAACACATTTTTATTTTGTTGATACAGATGTGTGTTTTTATAAATGTAATAAGAACATGGGAAAAAAAAAATGAAAGAAATGCCAATGATACTCCCTCACATTCTGGCACTGCGCGAGGGCTAAATCTACTTCAGATTGATGCATTGGAACAGACAAGTCTGTAAAAGTCTTTCAAGCCATTTGCCAAACAAGTATAGATTTCTGGGTAACAGACAGATGAGCCACCTGATTATTTTAAAACAGAACTAAAGCCTAAACAGAATGCGGCCAGAAATGCTGAAATACTGAACTTACTGTACCAATCCAGAGCTTCAGCAGCCCTATAACCATAATGATCCAGGCCATCACATTATCCCCAGCAGCTTGGATCTTATTAGACATCTTCTGAGTGTCCATGACACTGCACATGCTCAGTATGATCTGGGCTTCTGTTGGAAAGCTTAGCCTAGGGGTTGTTGTGAGGTTACATCTGAAGCTGAAGCTACAGGGCTGATTATTAATCAATCCTGATGCAGAATGCAATGGATTATATGCAACATTTATTTAAATGTATTATTAATCAGCCCAGTTTTATGAATTTTATATTGTGTGTCTATATACTGTATTTTGCGATTCAGTTACTAAGCTCAAGTTACTGACAGTAGCCCAGAGCATGTGATTTAAATCTGATGTGCATTGAGAGCTATGCCATGCACTTTGGAGGATACTACACACTATCCAATGGGCATTGCAGGCTATATATTGTATGTAAGTGAGGTACTACATACACTCTGATGGGCATTGCAGGCTATATAATGTATTGGTACTACATACTATCCTTTGGGCATTGCGGGCTATATATTGTACGTTAGAGGGTACTGCATTCTCCCTGATGGACATAGCAGGCTATGTAATGCACTTTGGAGGATACTACATACTATCCAATGGGCATTGCGGGCAGAGCTGTGGAGTCTGAAGCAATTTTGGGTTCCTGGAGTCGGAGATGGAGTTGCCAAAAATGTACCGACTCCTAATAACTTTAAAAACTAGAACTGAAAATAATCAAATCAGATTTAAGAGTTTATATGAAGGAGGATCTGGCACAAGCAATTCTGTTTCTAAAAACAATACATGAGTTAATTTCGGATTGTGTTTAGGAGCTATTCTACAGCTATATGCCAGGTTCAATAAATATATAAGTTGTTTTAGGTTTTCCAATTGTTTTTGGTTTATGTAGTTTTAACTTTGATTTTGTTTTAGAATTGCCAAAATATGTGGTATATATTTTTGAGCTTTGGCAGTGATTAAAACGCCTTGCATGTTGTGTACTTCTTTCAATCAACATAGAAAGTATATTAAAGGATCAGTAACACCAAAAATGCATTACTATGTATTTATTATTTATTACTGTTAGCATGCACTGGTAAAAGCAGTGTGTTTGCTTCAGAAAGAATACTATTTATTAAATAAGCTGCTATGTAGCCCTGGGGGCAGTTATACCAGTGCAGAGCAACGGTTCATAATATTTTAATTACTTTGATACACTTTCAGTTTTTGGTGTTACTGTTCCTTAAAAACAGAGTCGAAGTTGGAGTAGGAGGTACCATAAACGGTAGAGTCGAAGGATTTATGCACCGACTCCACAGCCCTGATTGCGGGCTGTATAATCTACCCTCGGGAGTACTACATACTACCTGAATGGCATAGCAGGCGATGTAATGCACTTTGGGGGGGGGGGGGAGACTACATACTATCCAATGGGCATTGAGTGCGATATATCTTGGCAAGAACTGAAACTGAAAAGGGAGTCGATCTGATAGGATCTAGGCTTGGGCCATTGACATGGGGTTGGATCAATGACATTGGGGGTGAAACATTGACATCAGGGACAGATTGGCTATGTAAGGGGTGGGGTTATGACAAGTTGGGGTGGGTT
Source organism: Xenopus petersii (assembly GCA_038501925.1). Classification (NCBI taxonomy): domain Eukaryota; kingdom Metazoa; phylum Chordata; class Amphibia; order Anura; family Pipidae; genus Xenopus; species Xenopus petersii. The sequence goes on along the minus strand of CM076674.1, from coordinate 184,766,954 downwards.
TGTAATAAAGTGGCAACCCTAGCTACTACATACAATCTGATCGGCATAAACAGACTGTATAATTTACTACAATCCAATCTCTTAAATCTGTAGATTACAGACTTAAAGGAGAACTAAACCTTAAAAATTAATATGGCTAAAAATCCCATATTTTATATACTGAACTTATTGCACGAGGCTAAAGTTTCAGCTTGTCAATAGCAGCAATGATCCAGGACTTCAAACTTGTCACAGGGGGTCACCATCTTGGAAAGTGTCTGTGACACTCACATGCTCAGTGGGCTCTGATTGGCTGTTTAGAAGCTAAGCTTAGGGGTCGTCACTAATTATCCAGCAGAAAATGAGCTTCCCCTGTAATATAAGCTGATGCTACAGGTTTGCTGATTATTAGATTCTGATGCTAATTGCACTGGTTTCTGTGCTGCCATGTAGTAATTATCTGTATTAATTACTAATCAGCCTTATATTGTGACATTTCTATTCTATGTGTACTGTATATTGTGAGTGGGTCCCTAAGCTCAGTAAGTGACAGCAGCACAGAGTATGTGCAGTGAATCAGCAGAAAAGAAGATGGGGAGCTACTGGGGCATCTTTGGAGACACAGATCTTTACTGCTAAAGGGCTGTGGTTGCCTTGGGCTGGTACAGAAGCACAAAACCTAATGTACAACTTTCTAGTTCTCCTTTAAATGACTGATGTTTTCAGTTGCTGAAATACAACTCACTGTTTGTCAGATCTTATGCCCAAGGAACTCTCCTCATCTCAGCACCTTCTCACCCACATAGCACCCATAAGCATAAGATAATGTATTGGCAATTATTTTATTTTGTGCTCTGTAAGAAGCCTGTAAGAGTCATGTTGATGAGTGGCAGGGATTGAGATTGTTAGTGCTAAGGGGCTTGTTCCTCCTGACACCAGGCTTTGCACAAATTGCCACTTGGATAAACATATTACGAAGCATGCTCATTCACAGTGAGAAAACTATACATATACATGTATATAAATATACATTTTTTTCACCCTATGGGTAGGAATATGATTTTTCTTCTATTAATCTCCTGTTTTCTTATGCAGTGGGTGTATCATTACGTAGGTCTATTTGTTCTCACATAGGGCTTAGCTCTTGACCCAGCAGCTTTCCTACAATAAACATTGTCTGATGATGAGGCTCGCTGAGTGCCAATTACTTCCAGATCCTTCTCATGCAGCTAAAAATGTCGCTTAAAGAGACGGCACCCTCTTAGCACCCCTCTTACATTCCAATGGGACCACAATGATATTAAGTACTGGTTATATCAAAATGTGATCAACATTAATTAATCCCCAAAAATGTATCACAGTGTTAAAATGAAGCCAATTTATTAGTTAGTTAACGGTTTAAAAAAAAAAAAGTGTTTGCCTGTTGGCATTAATTATCACCTTGCAGAAAAGAGCTTGGCATAAATATATATATATATATATATATATATATATATATATATATATATATATATATATATATATATATATATATATATATATATATATATATATTTATCTATAGGGTACGGGTGCAACAAATCTACTATTTTAGGATTCGGTTCGGTATTCAGCCGAATCTGTCACAAATGATTTGGTATTTTACCGAATACCGAACCGAATCCAAAACCTAATTTGCATATGTAAAATGGCGTAACGAGCGGGAAAGTGAAAAAAGAGTAAATCAATTCTGAATTCCTTCTTTGTGTGCTGAAAAGTCACAAAGGCTGAATCCCTAACCAAATCCTAGATTCGGGGGAACCCTAATATGGGGACTCGAAGACTTGTACCTAAGGTGGCAGTTTTTGGGGTGCCAGTTTTAGGGGGGCAGCACTCAAGATCCCCGCAGCCCTCTACTGGACACTTGCAGCATAAAATTCAAGTGGAGTTGATTGGAGGGTTTTTCTTAATTCTGTGATTGAGCATTTGCTTAATCCATATACAGATCTTGGGGCACACAGGGGCAGGGGCAGATTTAATTGACTGCAACTCATGTCATAAAAAAAATATATATAATACAAAAATAAATAAAAATCACAGTTTTAGGTGGTAAGTTTTTTTTTTGTTTTTTTTTAATTAAAAAAAGAAGTAATCTTGGGAGCTAAAATTATATATACACACGAATATATTTCTATATGAATGAATAACGTTAAGAAATGAGCATTAACCACCTAGATTCCCTGGCTGTTGTTGCCTCTTGGGATGAGCAATTCATTTCAAATCCAAAATCAAATATTTAGGGGGTTATTTATTAAGGTTTGCGTTGTTTTTAAAAGGAATATACAAATTTTTGAGGTTATTTTTTTGTCAAAAATCTAATTTACTGGTTTAAAAAAAACTAAAATTTTTTAGTTTTTAAAAAAAAAACTTGAATTTTTCTAGATTTATTATGCCTCGAGGCTGCAAAAAACTCAAATCTGAAAATACACCATCTAAAACTTGTTGTGGTCAAGTAGGAGTCAATGGCAGATGTCCCTTGAACCATTTGAAGATGTTAATAGCCTGCATGATGTTCGAGTTTTTTTTAATGAAAAATCAAACAATAAGTGGGTTATTTACTAAACTCTGAATGCAAAAATCACGAAAAATTGGTGATTTTTTAAAATAAAATCGGACTTTTAAAAAATCACGAATTTTTCGGAATTTATTAAACCCCGAAGATGGAAAATTCAGAATCTGAAAATCTGGGATCTCAGACCTGTCGAGGTTGCATATAAGTCAATGGGAGAAGTTCCAATGATTTTTTTGATGTGCGCTGGGTTTCGTGCAATACCCTGAAGTTTTCAGGTGAAAATTCCGAAAATTTGTGAAAATCAGATGAAAAAATCCAGAAAAAATCGTGAAAATGTGATTTTTTTGGCTGCAAAGCAAATTGTTGGAAATATGTAATAATAAATAAGCACAAACAACCTGAGAGAATGTGATTGGAGTTTGTAGCAGAATATATTGAGATAAATTCGGACTTTCATAAATAACCCTCTTCGCTGAATCGAGTTTTTTCATTCAAGTTTTTTCTTAAATTATCATCATCATCATCATCATTTATTTATATATTTATTTATTTATTTATTTATATATATATATATTATAAATATATTTATATATTTATTTATATATTAAATTAGAAACCATTCGTGTTTTGAGTTCATTCTTGGTATAAAAAAAAAACTCTAAAATTCGACCTTTGATACATAAGCTCCTTAATTTGAACACATCATTAACTTATACACTTTTTGTACTTGTTTAATTTCGCTGTCATTTCGATGCCGCTAATGCCGTTTTCATAGTCAAACGTACAAAATATCACCATGCATTATAAAATATTTAAAATGTGTTCTAAATAAAAGTTAAAGGCCAACTAAAGTCGGCTGCCTGAAACCCTTTCAGACATGGGCAGCGAATTTAAAAAGCGAGTTGTTATCTAAATATATAATCTTCATGATCGGATTTCCATAATGAAAGTCTCAATATTTGCGTATATGTTTCCAAACTATTTTTTGGAATCTTGATCTATTTCATAATAAATATTTACATCTTCTGGTTGTTTTAAACGAATACACAGCTTGTTATTTAAGGGAACAGCCAACCTTATAATTCAGAGAAAATACAGAAATCATACACTAGAGGGCACTGTGGGGATGTGTTTGTGGATGAGCAGAGTTGTGCGAAACAAAAACATTCTGGATGCATTTGAAATCCACTGATTGTGTTTGTTAACCAATAACAAATACTATTAAGGCTGCGACACGTGCAGAAATTTAAACGTCTTGCCCACCATGTTTTTATAATGCTAAAAAAGAGGGAATCAGAACGGGCAGATCTGCAGACTGCAACAATTGTATACAGATGCCAATATTTTCATGTAGTTCTATCCTTTTGTCCAATTTCAGAAAATATTGCACATTTTAATCCAATACTTTATGTAAAATTCCCTAAACTGCTCTCTGCGCTATATGCCTGAAAGGACTTCATGTAAAATTGGTCACATCCCATTTTTGCAATTAAGTTTATCATTTTTTATGTTTTTCAACAGTTTTTAAACTGCTGTTGCTCTCAGATGTTTGGCTACAGTTGATGGAAAATGTATTTTGTGAGAAAACGAACGACTTTCATTTTGCTCTTCTTCAGAGCAGAGAAGTCACCTGAAATTTTTGTGGTCTATATAATAGCTAAAAACAAGATATGGCGACATCAAATTTTTATAAGGATTTACTTGTTCTTATTATTTCCACTGGAAATAGATACGTCTTTAAAGGAGTTGTTCACCTTTAAACTAACTTTTAGGGGCTTATTTATCAAAGGCTATGTGAGTTTTTTTAAGCCTCAAATGAACTCACAACTCGAATGGTTTCTTATTTAAGAAAAAACTCGGAACAGTGAGTTCAGGGTTAACAACTCGAAAAATTTCTAATTGATTGAGTTTTCGCTGACAAAAAGTTGAATTGCTCAAATTGATTGAATTTTCAGGCAAAACCCTCTTCAAATGGTTCAAAGCCTCTGCCATTGACTCCTACATGACCTTGAAGGAATGCAATCAATCTATTTCCAGGGAACTGGGCATAATATATCTCGAATAATGTGTTCGAAAAATTTGAGCTTTTTTTTAACCCGAAAGATGGATTTTTGATTTCAAAATAACCTCAAAATCACAATTCTTTTTGTGGATAAAACACAACTTAAACCTTAATACATTTGCCCCTTAGTATGATATAGAGAGTGATATTCTGAGACAATTTGCAATTGGTTTTCATTGTTTATTATTTGTGGTTTTTGAGTTATTTAATTTTACATTCAGCAGCTCTCCAGTTTGCAATTTCAGCAATCTGGTTGCTAGGGTTCAAATTACCTTAGCAACCAGGCATTGATGTAAGTGAGACACAGGTAAATGAATAAGAGAGGCCTGAATAGAAAGAGGAGTAATAAAAAGTAGCAATAACAATACATTTGTAGCCTTACAGAGCATTTGTTTCTTAGTCGGGGTCAGTGACTGAAAGAGTCAGAAGAAGAAACAAATAATTCAAAAACTTTAAAAAAATAAAATAATGAAGACCAATTGAAAAGTTGCTTAGAATTAGCCATTCTATAACATGCTTAAAGTTAATTGAAAGGTGAACCATCCCTTTAGATGAGACCCAGTCTTACATTAATGGCAAAGTTGCACAATTAACCTGCATTTTGGATTAGGCCGAACCCCCGAATCCTTTGCGAAAGATTCGGTCGAATACCGAGCCAAATCTGAATCCTAATTTGCAAATGCAAATTAGTGGTGGGAAGGGGAAAACTAGGGATGCACCGAATCCACTATTTTGGATTCGGCCGAACGGTTCCAGGGACCTCTGCCATTGACTCCAACATGACCCTGACAGGTTTTAGATGGTGTTTTTTCAGATTTGAGCTATTTTCTTTGAAGAAAGAAGAAGAAGAAGAAGAAAACATTCGCTCCGAGGTGCTCACTGGAAGAATTCTGGGCCCACACTAGCGCCCAAGCCCCACCCCAGATCCCGTCCACTCCACATCACTGTTAAAAGACCACACAGTCATCAGCGCTAAAAAAGTAACCCCCCCCCCACACACAAATTATATACTGTATAAGCTATTGATGGTTAGGGCCCCCTTAAAAGTTAAAAAAAAAAAAACCTTGGCGCCAGGGCCCCCATAAAAGTTTTTTTCTTTTTTAAATAAAAGCATTGGTGCCAGGGCCCCGCTTACAAGTTAAAAAAAAATTGGGGCCCAAAAGAATATTTTTTAGAAACAACATTGGTGCCAGGGCCCCTCTTAAAAGTTAAAAAAAGTTTGGGCCCCAAAAAATATATTTTTTTTTAAAAAAAAACATTGGTGGCAGGGGCCTATAGAACATTAAAATAATACATTGGTGGCCAGGGGATTAAAAAACAAATTGGTGTTTAGTAGAATTGAACTCGTGGCTTCAGGACTTCAATTTCGCCTCGTTTCGTGGCTTCGGGTCTTTTCGCCGCTTCGGGACTTCGGCTTTTCGGCACTTCTGCATTTCGGCTGTTCGAGACTTCAAAAATGGCTGCAAAGCTTCAGCGCTCTCAAGTTGGGCCTGGCTCTTTCAAGGGTGTAGCACTGCCGGGCCCCCCCTTCATGCCTGTCACCACCATGATGGGGGCCCTGCCCGGGCTGGTACAGTTTTCTGCTGATAGGAGCTCCTGCCTGGGGTTTCATGTAAGTAAATACAATCAAATGGAGGTGCCTAACTTTTGGCACCCCCAAGTTTACTCAGCCTTTCCTTCTCCTTTAGTGGAGAATTAAAGTTGAGACAGAGCAAAACAAAGATTATTATTATTATTATGATATATTTTAAAGGAGACGTCCAGTTTACGGAGTGATTCAGCGTAACCAAGTGGAATTATAGCTTGGATTCAGTGCCGCAGGATTTTGGATTTGATAAAGCCCCACTTGATAGCTCCCTGACAGGGCCTAATGTGATAGGATCCAGATCCCCAGCTTGCTGCCAGTGGGATACCTGGCCTGTAGTAGCCATGAAGCAATAGACCTCATGCAGAGCTCATATGCTGGTTACCAGCCCATCCATTTACTAGTCATGCTTATGAAGCCTGCCCGGGGATTCGGCACGTAGAACTGCATCATTCTCAGTTGTCTTACATCACTCCGCGCCACATCTCGTGTCGGGGGACGTTATCCTTCATTATTGTCCTCGTCCATCAACTCGTTTTACACCGGCTGGATGAGAACATTTTGTGTAATTCAATAACTGTAGAGAAATCGTTATGTATCCTCATTGGAGAGCGGAGCCCGCGCTACTGCTGCTGGAGGCAAATCGGACACACAGTGGAACCAATTCAAGCACAAACATATTATATTTATAAAGTGCGGAGACAAGATGGAGTTGTCGCTTCCAACACACGAAGACACACTTGGTTATTAAACTGCCTGCTGACTTCTGTTGCTGTAATGTCACCACGGGAAATCATTTGTTATATTCATTCATATTAAAGGGAAATATATTCTTAGCTATTAAAATGAATAGTAAAATTACTGAGAGGGGTGTAGTTTGCACTATTTTAATAGTCCAGCCTTTGTGCAAGATGGGGTATCCCTGTGTATTGGCCTTTCCTTTAAGTACCAAAGTTTCGTAAAGGGGCTGTTTACCTTTAAATTAACTTTAGTATAATGTAGAGTGTGATATTCTCAGACAACTTGCAATTGGTTTTCTTTTTTTATTATTTGTGGTTTTTGAGTTATTTAGCTTTTTTATTCAGCAGCTCTTCAGTTTGCAATTTCAGCTATCTGGTTGCTAGGATCCAAATTATCCTAGCAACCATACACTGATTTGGACAAGAGACTGGAATAGGAGTAGGAGAGGGTCTGAATAGAAAGATGAGTAATAAAAAGTAGCAGTAACAATAAATCTGTAGCCTTACAGAGCATTTGTTTTTTTTAAATGGGGTCAGTGACCCTCTTTGAAAGCTGGAAAGAGTCAGAAGAAGGCGGCAAATAATTTAAAAACCATTAAAAAAAAAAGACCAATTGCAAAATTTCCCATAATTGACCATTCTTTAGCATTAAAAGTTAACTTGGTGAACCACCCATTTGAAGGGGACCTGTCACCCTAAAAAATAATTCCAAACCCTATTTTATGATGTCAGTCAAAGAAAATAAAGTTCACTTTCACTACCTAAATCATTTAAATCTGGTTTCTTTTAGTCTTGGAATTTCACAATCACAGCAAGCAGGCAGGTGCCATGTTTTGGACACTGTTATTAAAGGACCAGTAACATCAATTTTTTATTTATTTTTATATTCGTTAGTATACAACGAAAAAAAACCCACAAAGACAAATGAAACTTTGAAATCGCTAAGTCTTTATTAAGAAATAACTTACCGAAACTTCGCTTGCGCTCCTCTTTGGAAAAGGCGACAGGGCGACTATCCATTGTGCGGCGTGCGATTTTTCCTCCCTGGCTATCTCCTATAGCAAGCACCGCACGATGGATCGCTGGATCACCTTTTCAGAAGTGAAGAACAAGCGGAGTTTCAGTAAGTTATTTCTTAATAAAGACTTAGCGATTTCAAAGTTAAATTTGTCTTTGTGGTTTTTTTTAAAAAAATTTGATGTTACTGGTCCTTTAAGGCAAGCATCACATAATGCCCAACTCTGGTTTATGCTCCAGAATGCTGCCCCTGATGCCCATGCACTGGCTGCAAAATTAGAAAAGATGGGAATGTGAGGAGGGCAATGACATCTAAAAAGTGCAGAATGGAAAGTGAATGTAATTAGCCCCGCCTCTATGCCCAAAACGTAGATAGAGAAGGGGCGGGCAATATATGATTGACAGCTATGACCTTTAAATTTGTTTTTAACAGGTATGGATGCTTTACTAGCAAAAGGAATTAAGGTTTCATCTTTAATTTGAAAAAGACTTATTGCACAGCTTTTTTTTGCATGGGCGATTCAGGTGATGCGCAAAAATGCAGGCGTCAAGTCGGATACGACGGAAATTAGGTACGAGATGGAAATGTCGGATGGTGTTGCATCATTCGTCGTACGCACCACGACTGTCGGATGTAGACACTGCACGCTACGTCTGCATCAGACAGTCATGTCATGTCGGATGAACACTGCGACTTCATCCAACATTTCCATCTCTTACCTTATTTCTGTCGTATGCGACTTGATGCCTGCGTTTTTGCGCATTGCTCCTAAATCGTCCGTGTAGTTCTACCCTAATACAGGGATTTTAAGGTGCTGTCTTTTGATTAGCGATGCACCGAATCCACTATTTCGAATTCAGCCGAACCCCCGAATCCTTCTTGAAAGATTCGGCCAAATAATGAATTGAATCCGAATTCTAATTTGCATATGCAAAAGGGAAAACATTTTTTACTTCCTTGTTTCCTGACAAAAAGTCACGTGATTTTCCTCACTAATTTGCATATGCAAATTCGGATTTGGTTCGGCCGGGCAGAAGGATTCGGCTGAATTTGAATCCTGCTGAAAAAGGCAAAATCCCGAACCGAATCCTGGATTCGGTACATCCCTTCTTTTGATGCTGCGAACTCTAGGGGGTATATTTATCAAAGAGTGAAGTTCCGCCACTAGAGTGAAATTCCGCCACTTCCCATTCATTTCTATGGGGTTTTTAAAGGCGTATTTATCAAAGGGTGAAATTTCACTTTCACCCATTGATAAATGAGCCTTTCAAAATCCCATAGAAATGAATGGAGAGCTGCGGAATTTCACTCTAGTGGCGGAACTTCACTCTTTGATAAATTTACCCCTAGGAGAGGAACCCAAATAACCGGAGCTTGTTGCATTCCTAAAGCAGTAAGGACACATCGAAATTTATAGACTAGAAAAATGTAAGAGGGGTCACTCCAAAGGAGAATATTAAATTAACCAACACTATATCTGTTATTTTGTTAGCCTCTAAACGACTTGTTTAATATTTAACCACAGGAATGGTGATTATAAACCCCAAGCATACTGACCAAGTACATCATTAACAAGGCCCTGAAACGAAGAGCAGGTTTGTTGGAAAGTATTTATCAAGAGAAGAATTAAGCAGCCAGATATTTTAAATGGGTTGTTAACTTTTAAGTTAGGGATGCAACGAATACAGGATTCGGTTTGGGATTCGGGTAGGATTTGACCTTTTTTAGCAGCATTCGGCCGAATCCTTCTTCCCGGCCGAACCAAATCCTATGCATATTAGGGACGGGGAGGGAAATCTGGTGACTTTTTATCACAAAACAAGGAAATAAAAAATGTTTTCCCCTATCCACCGAATTTGCATATTCAAAATAGGATTCAGGTTTGGTATTCGGGGGTTTCGCCCAAATCCAAAATAGTGGATTCGGTGCATCCCTATTTTAAATTAACTTTTAGTATGATGTAGAGAGTGATATTCTGAGACAATTTGCAATTGTTTTTTGTTTTTTTTTATTTGTGGTTTTTGAGTTTTTTTAGCTTTTTATTCAGCAGCTCTGCAGTTTCAGCAGTCTGGTTGCTAGAGTCCACACGTTACCCAAGCAACCATGCATTGATTTGAATAAGAGACTGGAATATGAATAGGAGAGGGACTGAATGGAAAGATAAGTAAAAAAATTAGCTAGAACAATACATTTGTAACCTTATACAACATTTGTTTTTTTATATGGGGTCAGTGACCCCCATTTGAAAGTTGGAAAGAACCAGAAGAAGGCAAATAATTAAAAAAACTTCGAAAAAGAAAAACTGATGTCTCATTTAAAATGTTGCTTAGAATTGGCCGTTCTATAACATACTAAAAGTTAATTCAAAGGTGAACCACCCCTTTAACTTCAGAGAGCAATATCATCTTCAATTGTTTCCACTTTGCCCAACGAGTCCCCTGATATTAATAATACCCCTGATATTAATAATACCCCTGATGTTAATAATACACCCACTGCGGCTTCATCAGTTCAGTATTCCAGCATTTTATACGGCAACAAATAGTATATTCTCTACTGGGTTCAATATTGATATCACCTACCAACTCAACTTCAGCCCTAGTAACCACAGTCATTTATATCTGTCATTGTCTATATATTAGGGATGTGCGAATCCAGGATTTAGTTTGGGATTCGGCCAGGATTCGCCGAATCCTCATGCTTGGCCGAACCAAATTCAAATTTGCATATACAAATTAGGGAAGGTTTTTTTTCCCTTACTGTCCCTAATATGTTATTTTGGATTCAGATCGGTATTCTGCCGAATCTTGAAAGATTCGGGGATTGGGCTGAATCCCAAAAAAGTGAATTTGGTGCATCCCTACTATATATGTACTGTATGTAGACATATTTATATAAACAGAGTATATATATTAGGGATGCACCGAATCCACTATTTTGGATTCGGCCGAACCACCGAATCCGTCGTGAAAGATTCGACCGAATTACGAACCGAATCCGAACCCTAATTTGCATATGCAAATTAGGGGTTGAAAGGGGAAAATATTTTTTACTTCCTTGTTTTGTGACAAAAAGTTACGCAATTTCCCTCCCGCCCCTAATTTGCATATGCAAATTAGGATTCGGTTCGGCCGGGCAGAAGGAATCAGAATCCTGCTGAAAAAGGCCGAATCCTGGATTCGGTGCATCCCTAATATATATATATATATATATTATATATATATATATATATATATTTTACAGTGCAAATTACTCAGACCCTTTAGTATAAAGAGCAACATAGAGCTAAAGAGAACTCCAATACTTTTACAGAGGAAGGACAAGATCCTGAAACCCGATATTCAGAAAACTCCCAATTACATGGGAGGCTATTCACATAGAGCCCATTTGAAGAAAATATTTCTTATTTGTTTGTGGTTTCTCTGTAATAATAAAACAGTACCTTGTACTTGATGGTAACTAAGCTGCATAAATCCTTATTGGTGGCAAAACAATCCTGTTGGGTTCATTTAATGCTTATTTGTTTTAAGTAGCCTTAAGGTATGACGATCCAAATTGCGGAAAACCCCTAAGCTACAATAAAAAAATATTTAATGTTGTGCTTTACATTTTGTATTTACTCTAGTGCAATTGCCTAGAGGAAGTCTATACCCGCTTATGTACTGTCGCAGAATCTGATTTCTTTTTTTTTTTTTCGGTTCGGCATCTCGAGTAGTTTTGGCCTCTAACCGTAGCAGTAACTATAAAAATCTAAATCTAAAGTTTATTCTGGCTCAGCATCTTTATTTAGAAAGGTATAAAATGAAATGGCTTACAAATTGGTCTTGCTGGAAAGATACACACAGAGTGAGGCGCTGGGAGAATTAAGATTTAAGAGGAGACAGGGGAGAGAGGAATTCGTTCCTTACATTCATTACAGAAGAAGACTTGGCCCAGCAGAGTGGAGTAGCGTTTGCATGGGAGCAGTTCTATAAAAGGCTAATGATAGATCATTTGTTGGGCCATCCTATAAATTGGTAGAATAAAAAGTGCAATGTGAAGGAGCTTATGGAGCTTTATGGTTCTACAACAAAGATCATTGTTCTGTTTAATACTGATGTCACCAGGGCCGCAGTTAGAAATCACAGGGCCCCCGCACAACAACATCTTCAGGTCCCCCTGGGCCCTGGCCACAAGACCCCCCCCGGATCCCGCCCACTCCACATCACAGTTAAAAGACCACATAGACATCAGTGCTAAAAAAGGTAACCCCCCCCCCACACACAAGTTATAAAAAGCTATAAGGGCCAGGGCCCCCTATAAATTTTTTGTAAAAAATGGCGCCAGGGCCCCTCATAAAAGTTTTTTAAAAAAACACTGGCGCCAGGGCCCCCTTACAAGTTAAAAAAAATTGGGGCCCCAAAGAATATATTTAAAAAAAATCATTGGTGGCAGAGGCCTATAGAGTATTAAAATAATACATTAGTGGCCAGGGGATTAAACAAAAAAAATAAAACAAAATTGGTGTTCAGAGGAATTGAACTTGTGGCTTCAAGACTTCAACTTCGCCTCCTTTCGTGACTTTGGGTCTTTTCGGCGCTTCAGGACTTTAACTTTGTCTGTTTACGTGACTTCGGGTCTTTTCGCCGCTTCAGGACTTCAATTTTGGCTGTTTCCATGACTTTGGGTCTTTTCGCCGCTTCAGGACTTCTATTCCGTCTGTTTTCTTGACTTAGGGTCTTTTCGCAGCTTCGCGACTTTGGCTTCGGCTATTAGGGACTTCGCCTGATGGTGGCCCTGGATGTCACAATCTGTAATCTTGCTTGTGAAAAGAGCATAATAATAAGTTGGTAAGGGTAGGGTAAGAAGATGACTAGTTTAGTGGTAGAGGTAGGATCTGCCATACTTCATGCTTCATTGGGAATATTCTGTTTTTTCTAGTGTCATTCAGCTGGCCTGTTTATGGAACCAAGGCCATATACTTCCTGATTAGTGTCTGAATGGGGCAAGTTTGGGTAGAGTTTGGGGGAGATGGGTTTAAGAACACATTAGGTATTGTGGAAATTCAGATAAGCACCACATTTAGCTGTTGGCCTGAACACCAAATGTTCAGATGAGCTTACATACTTCTAGTGTAACTAGAAGTTTCTGGGCCCCACAACAAATACATTTTAGGGCCCTCAACATATCCAGAGGTTGACCTGTTTTACCAATATATATCTTGAAATTACTCATTAACTAGGGCTTCATGGGCCCCCTGTACCTCCTGGGCCCCCTGCAGTGCATTGTCTGCTTCCTCTGTAGTTATGCCCCTGGCTACTAAATAGGGCCACCACTTGTTATATTTCTTTGTTAAATCACCTTCAGTGTCAACAGGCCCGGATTTGTGGTGAGGCCACATAGGCCCGGGCCTAGGGCGGCACATTTTTGGGGGCAGCATGCCGTCCAGCCGCCTGTGCTCCCAAGTGCTTCGGCGCTCGCACGCTGGCGCTTTTGCGCCATCGTGCGGGTGGGAGCTAGGACCGCGCAGAGCGCACGGCTAAGGGCGCCCCCCTGTGAATCCAGCGCTGAGTGTCAATGGTTAAGAACCCAGTCAATCCTGGTCATTATGGACCAGAGTAAATTGCTGTTACTGTTGATGGATCAGGTTGGCATAGAACAGTGCTTCTCAATCCCTGAGGGCAGAGGCATTTGTGCTTACAGATCTGGTGAGGCAGGAGAGGACTTCTTATTCCAAGCACACACCAATGGCTTCTGCCCCTCATTGAGGTCTCTCTTCTTCTATGCTGAATGGGATTTCAGAAGAACCTTTCTAAGATGAGACATCAAATTTCACTCTTTCTTCTTACCACCCTTTGTTTGGGTCAATGTGAGATCAATGTTGGTATAGACCAGAGTATGAGTATATCGCGTTCTTCTTAAAAACTTTTGTTTGGGTCAGTGTAAAATCAATGTTGGTATAGACCAGAGTATATCACTTGTTCACTTTTTCTTCTAACAACCCTTTGTTTGGGTCAGTGTTAGGTCAATGTTAGTACAGACCAGAAGCAAGTGAGATCTTGTAAAATACGCTTGAGAAACAAGTCCTAATGTCTTGGTTCCTTACAAGTTTGTGAAAAAGGTGTGTGTGTGTGTGTGTGAATGCATGCAGTAACTTCAACTAATATCCCATCCCTGTATCAGTAGTGCCCCTTAAGGCTTGTTCTTCAGACTGATGGCATTTTTGCAGATTTTTAGGTACAGTGAATGACCCCTAAAATCCTATTGTAAATTGGAAATATTTTTACAACAATATCGCATGCAATTTTAGTTAAAAAAGTGGGCCTGACATTTCTTGGAGATTACTGGGTGACTTGTATTACCACCTTTTACCTGTTGACAGCAGACACCCCTTTCCTACTCTTCACCATTTGACTTGCATCATCCCGTCACAAATACCTATGCCCGTGTATGTGTGTAGAATACCCTATGACCATTTGATGGAAAATAAAGTAAACCCTAATTCTGTATATTTTCCTTGTAACGATAATACGTTTTTTGGCTATAACGTTAAACTTTTCAACCTTAAAGTCCATAATTTCCCCCCAAAATATATTTGAAATATTATCTGCACAAATTAGTACCAAATTTTACTTGCTACTGCATTGTCGGTCTAGTATAACCCCTCGCATGTAGACCTGGCCAACATTCTGCCCTCTCCCCCGAATGAAACCCTACACCAAGGCATGCATTAAAAATCAGTGTTAGCCAAAGCCCTGTTTTATTTTCAGTATTACACTCTAATCTGTACAAGTCTGGAAATCCAAAATAAGAGCAAAAAAAAAAATATGGAATTTTAAATAATGTTGGGCCTGAAGAGCGTCTGGAGCATAGCTCTCTAATTTGCCCAGAAAATAATGTATCCACCCATGGGACCGAGCATAATTCTTTACCTACCGTTAACATCCCTTTATTGCTAACACTACAGCCTCCCCAATTTGAGGGCATATTTATACAAATATAATTATGGCTATTTTACTCCCCTGAAAGGTTAAGATTTTAATGAGATGTTTAGGTTATTTGTCAAGCGAGGGTTTGGTACAACTGCGGAGGTGATTACATTTCTACACATTCGACTTTCCTAAAATACACTCAAATCAAATAGCACATTTTCTTCTGGGCCTTAAAGGGAAAGCTTCATATAAAAACATGTTTGTCAACATGAATTCTCGTGTGTACAGTTGGTGAAACCATTATTTATTTACAAGATGGAAGGGCTCCTTTACAATGGTTACAAGTGCTGGAGTGCCATGAATAATGTATCAACCATTTCCCCTTAGACATTTGAAAAGTCCACATGGAACAGGGCTGATTTGTAATTATTTCCACCCCACGTGCCACGGGACTTAAGGCGGCCATAGACACATCGATAATATTGTACGAAATAAATTTTTGTGCGATATTCAGTGCGTGTATGGTGGGAGACAAACCAACCGATATCGGCAGAAGACTTGGATATCAGTCGGCTCGTCGAACGGGCTGGTTGGAATATTTTGATTGGGAGCCTTTGAATGCACCCGAACATCGGCCATTGTTCTGAATGCTGAATCGTGAGATACAGGTAGAGTTCTATTGATTCTACCTGTATATCTGACAATTCAGTTCTACGAGTGTGTATTGAAACTAACAATCTTTCTTGGAAAGATGGTAATTGTTATGTCTATGGCCACCTTTAGGGTCATGCTTTTGACAATGGTCATTTTAAAAATAAATTTGCAGACTTAGAATACTTAGGAAGTTATTTATCAAAACTGACCAAATCTGCTCAGGTTATTTCCCCTTATTTATCAATCACTTTTCCCGAAAAAATTCCAGTGCAGGAAACACAAAATAATCACGAAAATCGTACAAAAATTCGAAACGTACAAAATTTTCAGATTTTCCGCCCGTCAACTCAGATTTTTTAACATTTTTGCCTGAAACCCCACAAATTCTTCAGATTATTGAACGAAACCCAGCACAGATCAGGATCTCTTTAGGACTTCTCCCATACAACCCCGGCATGTCTGAGATGCCGGATTTTCAGATTATGACTTTTTGCATCCTCGAGTATAATAAATCCTGAAAAGTTTGAGGAATTTTTTCCACTTAGAATTCAGATTTTATAGTAAAAAAGTTTCAATTTTTCTGCATTCGGACTTTAATAAATAACCTCCTTGGTGTTGTGCTGAGGTTTTTCCCTACAATTCCCTACAGTGATATGTAATTATCCCTCGTCTAGAGTGGACAGAGCATGTAATTACCATGTTTTCTTGCAATTGGACCTCATCATGGAAATTATTTCCTTTTTGGAGATTTTATGCCTTTTGTAACTACTGATTGTGTAATGGTTTCAATTAGTTTCCCTCTAAGTGCTTTATTGAACACGATAGCTTACCAAATTATCGAGCAATGCTAACTAGAGTTCAAAACGGCAATATCTTTGAAAACCCTAAAACAATCATTGAGTTTAATGGCAGATTAAAGAAACATGAAACATAATCATATCTAGAGAGCTCCAATTTAAGTAATATTTTCAGCTTCCAGGAAATATAGTTTGTCCAGATAGGAATGCTAGGTCACCAAGCAAGCAGATCTTTGCCTGATTTGAGCACCCAAACAATAATCACATCATATAGTAGCCTATGGAGACAAATCAGACAAGGACTACATCAGTGCATTGCTTTACAAGGTTTTTAAAACTGGCCCATTCTTGTATTTCGCTGATTTTTGGACAAATATCAGCCAAGCTGGCCCCATTTAAGGGCCAACAATTTGACAAATTGGTCTGGAAAGCTGAGTTGAGCTTTTATCAACCCCTGTAATGGAATATCAGTCACAAGCACATACTAATGTCTATCATCAACCAATCAAGAATTGTATGGGTGGCACTTAGATCAGCTACTGGGCCATTCATGTGTGTTCACTGAGATATATAGAAGTCAAGAATATAAAGTTACTATGTGCTATGTCCAGTTACAGTTCTTCTTCTTTTCCAATATAGAGTCTTCATGCTGATGTTCTCCAGTGGCTCAAAACTCGCACAGACAGCAATGGGTTGATAAAGTCTGCCAAGATGTCTCTGAAAGTCTACCCATCACTCCAGCCTGACATAGATGTAAGCCCATCCTTGGCACCTCTTTTTACCGACCCAAAAAGCTTTTCATGTGAAGAATTCAGTGTAGAGAGGTACAATGAAAGCCTCTGCACAGAAAAGCTTGGCAAAATTGTGCTCTTTGCTGAAGTTACAACCACAACGTTCAATCTCCTGGAAGGGTAAGTGCCCATTTGATTGTTGTAGCCTTAACCAACCTCAACATAGTCTAGATAAAAATTAATAATAAAGAAACCTCCTTTCCTCAGATGCAGCATCTGCTCATAGTGTGCAACAAGGGCATCGCACAACCACCTCAATATCCTGCATACTCCATGGAAATGCATTGGTCTTTGGTTGGGCCTTTACTGCTAAAGCTGTAAACATATTCAGCAAATAGTTTCATATGACAGTTGATATTTGTATGCTGACCTGACTATTTGGACCATTCTCTCTGTATTATGGATATCAGTTGGTTGGTTGATTGGACAGGTCTGAAAATTCTATCTGCTAACTGTTGTCCAGTGGCTTATTGGCAAAGAGGAAGTGAAGAGGAGCCATGTTTCTTCTTATTACTTTCTGGTGATCCCATTGTTGACCCAAATGGATGAAACAGTAGTAAGGTAGCCAAACCACGTATGGCTACTCATACAGCATAAGTTCTATATCTTTTGGCCATCTTTTGTCAGTCAGTACAGCCAGTATAAAGTCTAAGCAAGTATAGTGGCACCAATTGGATGAGAGTGTGTCATGTGGATGAGGTCCATGGAACCTAAAATGCATGCCCTGCATACCAGCTCTTATAATACCAATTCCTCCTTTTATAAAGCCTACTGACTTATTCTAGGGCAATGTGCTCTGTCTACTTGGCTATTTTTGTTTTGCATTCGTGTGAGGAAACCTTTAGTCCTCTAATTGGGGAGCTTTTGTAGGATTCGTGCTTGTTTAATCCTATGAATATTATTTTAAAACAAACGCCACATTCCTTGCACTTTTCTTTGAGCGCAGCTGGGAATAAAATCAGGACCCTCTTTTATTTTTGGCAAAGAACCTTCTAACTCCATGGTACTGATTTTGTATACAACATTGCAATGATTGCTCTCTGTATTTCAGGCTTTTTTGGTGACTGTGTCTTAAACAGATGATTTCTCGTAAAGGAGAACTGAAGCTCCAAAAAAATGTAGATAGAAATGCTGCAAATTGGGGGTCATTTAAAAGGCAAAGTGCAAGAAAAGGCTATAGTTGGACATGTTTTGCACTTTGGCCATGGCGTGGGGGTATTGTGAAAATAGCTGCAAGTAGTGATGGACTAATTTGCGGCGAATTTCTGTGTTTCGCCGCAATCGAATAAATTTGCAAAACTGTGGCGAAAATTCGCAATGAAAAATCTGTTTTTTTGGCGAAGCACAGATTCGCCCATCACTAGCTGCAAGTCATTTCAAAATGTAGAGACCTGCGGATTATGCCCTGAACTAAGTGCTGCCTGTGCTATGCAGTGCTCAATTCAAGAGACAGTGTTGGAGGTGCTCTAAGGGTCAGTCCACACGAGCAGATTCGGGGAGACTAATCGCCTCTTCTTCTGGGCGACAATCTCCCCAAACTGCCTTTGCGTGCCTCACGAGGAAACCTTAGGCGAATTCGGAAAATTAATCGCTGCGTGTGCTTTAGCGCTGGCGACTTTTCATCATAACGGACGGGAAGACACGTGAAGGCAGTTTGGGGAGATTGTTGCACAGAAGAAGAGACGATTAGTCGCCAGGCGACTAAATCTCCCCGAATCTGTTCGTGTGGACTGACCTTAAGGCAGGCAGTAAGGACAAGACTAGAGTGTGCCTCCTGAAGAGTGACTCGACTCTTGGAAGGTAGCGCCAGATTTTTGATCCAGTGTTCCATGCAATAAGCAGCAAGTATGTGGACACAAATGCTGTGTAAATTAGAACTAAGGGGCACACTCTTGCACCCCCTCTCAAGGTCTTAAAGGGATACTGTCATGGGTAAATATGTTTTTTTCAAAAGCATCAGTTAATAGTGCTGCTCCAGCAGAATTCTGCACTGAAATCCGTTTCTCAAAAGGGCAAACAGATTTTTTTATATTTAATTTTGAAATCTGACATGGGGCTAGACATTTTGTTAGTTTCCCAGGATCCCCCAGTCATGTGACTTGTGCTCTGATAAACTTCAGTCACTTTTTACTGCAGTACTGCAAATTGGAGTGATATCACCCCAGCACTCCCCCCCCCCCTCCAGCAGCCTAACAACAGAACAATGGGAAGGTAACCAGATAACAATAACAGCTCCCTAACACAAGATAACAGCTGCATGGTAGATCTAAGATCAATAGTAAAAATCCAAGTCCCACTGCAACACATTCAGTTACATTGAGTAGGAGAAACAACAGCCTGTCAGAAAGCAGTTCTGACTCTTTCTGAAAGCACATGACCAGGCAAAATGACCTGAGATGCACCTACACACCAATATTACAACTAAAAAAATACATTTGCTGCTTCAGGAATGAAATATTAGATTTTAGAGTGAATTATTTGCAGTGTAAACAGTGTCATTTAGAAATAAAGACTACACCATAAAAATCATGATAGAATCCCTTTAAGTGACCTATTATGTTTTAGTCTTCTTTACTAACCCTGGGCAACCACAGCAGGGATGTGCAGGCCAGCAAAAAATTGACCCACACCCAACCCTAACCTGCCCGCATCCAACCCATTTTATTTGACATCATGAAGGGGGCAGGGTGGGGCAGGCACACACCTATAAATAAAATCTGACGGAGGTGGAAATTGGGCAGAGTAAGGTTGCGGGCAGGGAGGGCGAAATGAAGAGCTCAGTCTTAATCCACCTGTGACCCAGTAATCTTGTGTGAACGTCCGTCCGAACCTGCCTGACCTGTGGGTCCGTGCCCGCACTTCATTAAACCAAAACCCTGTAGCAGTGAAGACCTGTGGTTCCAAAGAAATATATTATTATTGTAGACATTGTAGAAAAAATGATGTTACTTTGAGACTTTGTGGGAGTTAGTTGGTTGTCACTTGGGTGCAGGGTGGCAGTTAAGCAATAGCTAGAGAGCTACAGGTTGGAGATCATGTGTATATAAATGCACAACTGAAGCACCGATCGTTTTTCTGAAATAAGGAACGCTGTACATTTTGTCTCTCTTTTTCCTTTCCATGTGTTGAGCCAGCAGTGATAATACCGATGCAGAACTACCCATGCACATGCTAACCACAGAACAAGGCTCTGCACGCCAACAATAATACAACATATATATATTAATATGTAAAACATCAACACAGGCCATCTGGAGATCTAATGAATAATCAAGGGATTCCAAATTAAACCGTAGATTTCCACCCCCCTCCCCGAATCTTTAGGACAACACTGTCAAATTCAATCTAGTCAGCCTGCGCCGAGAATCAATTTTTCAAACTTTTATGACAGGCCTAATAGCTTCCACCTGTTGTTTGAGCCTGAGCCTTGACTGGCAACGTTACCAGGGAGGGTGGATGCGTATACACAGAAAGCCTTATTAGGCTCCGGCTGTTCCTCCACTGTGAGGTCACTCAGCCATTAAATTAGTTCCATCCTACTTCTCCCCCTTGCCCCGCGCTGATTTCCATCTATATATTCCTGACAGTCAGCACGGGCCTAGGCTTTGTTTGGAGCGGTTCCTACACTTCCAGCACTGCCTGTGGCCTGTGACTTTAGGGGTACTTGGAATGAACCCCCTCCTCATTCCGTTCAGTGATGATGAAGCGATGACTGAGTTTAACATAATACCAGTTTTAGTTGCCATACAAATTTTATCTTGTGATATAAGGGAATGAAAATAACACGAGCACGTTGCATAGGAGTGTAAATGCTAGCACCGCCATGTTTGTTTCTGGCAGTCAGGGCAGACACGTTGGGGATGGTATAAACATAAGATTTTGGTTTTACATAAACATATCTAGTTATTTATATTTTGCAATTTGAAATATTGTGTGCCTCCGTAGGCATTACACCCCTACACTTGACTTGTATGGAATGTGCAGCACCTCATATCAATGACTTCTTTCAAGCTTCTAAATAGATTTGTCCACTTTTCAATTTTCAATCAGGGCAACATCTCCTTCTTACCGAGACAGAGAGTGAGTGGAATTGGGTTTGGAGCTAGGCACAAGCCATGAGTCATCTTGAGAAGCTTTTGGTTCGGTGTCTGGGCCTTGAAGTCTAGTTAATAAAGCTGCGACACTGGTCAGATCATGGTGGCAGATCAGGTCCTTTCTGTTCCCTCTTACACCTCCGATGTGCCTTAAAGAGGGTTGCCGTGGTTTAAGAAGGTCAGACGACAATTGAAACCCCCTTGAAGTCACTGAGTAGTGATAATTAAGACAGTTTAGAATGCTCTGGTGAGGAGCGACCTCAAGGTGCGGCCATCTTGGATTACGCTACACTAGCAGCCACTGGGTTTTCAACTTTTCAGACAAAATTCCAGGCATTTCTGTATTTCAACTTCATTCCCCTTGTCAGGCCAGTCTGGTGCGGTATAATAATACTGATTAGCCTGTTGTCTCAAATCACAGATACCATATGAGACCATTCACGTTATAGCCACATTTCTCTTGTTCTGTTTATTTGGGCTGACATTCCGAATATATGGAACAGTAGGAAGTGATGTAGCTCATCTCATTTACCAATTCTTCATGCACTGGCCAACATGGTGCATCAACAGATTATGATTTTGAACATGCTTGATTGTACCTGGAGGTGGTTTTCTTTTTTTAATAAACTAGGGATGCACCGAATCCACTATTTGGGATCCGGTCAAAGATTCGGCCATATACCAAACTGAATCTGATTCCTAATTTGCATATGCAATATGCAAATTAGGGGAAGGGTAAAAGTGGAAAAAACATATTTTACTGCTTTGTTTTTGGACAAAAAGTTATGTGGTTTCCCTTCCTGCCCCTACTTTGCACATGCAAATTAGGATTCAGATCGGACAGGCATGAGGATTTGCTGAAAAAGGCTGAATCCTGGATTTGGTGCCCCCCTAAAATAAACAGATCAAGCCAGAAGGTGAGCCTCGAGCATCCTAGGGGACTTTTAGTGCTATTTGTGTATTAATTGAGGCAAGCGATGGCACAGAAATACATTTTTCTGTATGAGCATTTTGCTATTCAAGATGCTGAAAAGCAACGTTCCAGCTGCAAGGCAAATTTTATGTTGAAAGCCACACAAGTCTAGTTTACATAGAGCGCGCCATTGTTAGGAAAAATGGTAGACTCGTTTTACTAGGATAGTTTACTAGATTTTTTTCAACTTAGACTTTTATGGTGTTTAACATAAGTTCATCTATCACACGTTTAAATTTGGGATATTTACATTATTGGCTGAATCGGCAGGCGGCTTCTCCACTGGAAAACCTCTTTACATATCCATCAGTCCCCATTCAGCTGTGCATATCAGGTCAAAATTAGTTTTTATCGGAGTCTAAAATCATGGTTACCCTGCGGCCCTGTAGACATGGTGGCCACCATGGAATCAGCTCATGCTATTGCTACTAAAGACACAAAATTGACATCACAGCATTGTGTACTTAAAGAGGAAGGTTGCTCTGAAATTACTCTTGTATCTTGCAAGAATTGGTCTTTTTTTTATTATAGTTTGGTTCTGTTTCTCTGGTGTGAAATTTGAACTGCTAAATGCAAGTTGCCGCGTACTGTATCCATAGCAAATGGAAAATATATTTGTTGTGATGGCAGATTTTTATTTTCCTTTTATCTCTATTACATATTTATATTCTTGCCCTCTCTTTATCTTCCATATTGACATGTAACAATTACACCTAGGAGCAGATTTATCAAAATGTGAGATTAGAGGTCGCCACATAAAAACTCACCCACTTTCTATTCATATGGAATTTTTAGAATCGTAGTGGGGGTTTGGTAACATTTTCTATTTTGGTGAAATTTCTAGTAATGAGTGAAATTTCTCGCCAGATTTTGCAGCAAAAATTACACCCATGGACTCTAATGGGTGAAATAATTTGTTGCCCATTAAAAACTTGTTGTGCAATTTGTAGCACTATGGGGCCGATTCACTAAGGGTCGAATATCGAGGGTTAATTAACCTTCAATATTCGACTAGGAATTAAAATCCTTCGACTTCGAATATCGAAGGATTTAGCGCAGATAGTTCGATCAAAGGATAATTCCTTCGATCGAACGATAAAATCCTTTGAATCGTTCGATTCGAAGGATTTTAATCCAACAATCGAAAGGAATATCCTTCGATCAGAAAAAGTTAGCCAAGCCTATGGGGACCTTCCAACTTCGGTTGCTTTTAGATGGCGAACTAGGGGGTCGAAGTTTTTTTTAAAGAGACAGTATTTCGAATATCGAATGGTCGAATAGTCGAACGATTTTTACTTCAAATAGTTCGATTCAAAGTCGTAGTCGAAGGTCGCCCATTCGAATGGTCGAAGTAGCCCAAAAAAAACTTTTTTACCTTCGAATCCTTCACTCGAAGTTAGTGAATCGGCCCCTTAGTCTTAGTGACAATTTTTTCGCCCATAGTCTTCAATGCATTTTGGTCGAATTTTCAGTTTTGCAAATTTTCGGCGAAGCAAAACGGGCCAGATTCACCCATCACTAGAAATTTCCATTCTGATATTTGGAATTGAAGTTGGTCAACAATTCAGAAACAAGGCTGTTAACGTAAGGTAAAATTAAATCTTTGTGAAAGAAAAGGGGGAATTCCTACAAAATTTAAAAAAAGAAATATCAGTAACATTTTGCCCAATATGAAAAGGCTTCGGGAAATATGCTCACAACAAAATCTGTAAGTATTATGATTAAAGGTTGCAAGTGTATAAATACTTTCAGCGCAGTATGGAACACGCACTATTTACAGGAGCAATTTCTCTTGACTATGCAAAGGCATTTGATACATTTGATCGTAGCACTCCATGCTGATTCAGCTGAAAAACTGTGGAATCTGACCCAAAGCAATAAGCTGGTTCCATTTCGACTTGCCAGATTGGTCTCAATATGTCTCTATATCAGTGTCCAGCTGTTCTAGCCTCCTACTACATCCAACACGTGGTGTTCCTCAATGCTTTATGCCTGGACCCCTGCTATTCTCTGTTTTTATAAATGATCTGCCTAAAAGCTGTAGGATTGCGATAAGTACAGAGAGCATATAGTACTGTGTGTGTGTGTGTGTATATATATATATATATATATGTATATATATATATATATATATATATATATATGTATAAATACAAGCACGTAAAGGGATTCTGTTATCAGAAGTCTGTCATCTATCATAATATTGCCTTTGAAAGCAACTTATAACTTTGCCATAAAGTATTTGCACAATGCTTTTACATTACCTGCATAGCACTGCGTATCTTGACAGCGCTATATACATAAATGATGATGATTACCTGTCTGATGCCCCATGTTCCTGTATGAGGGGGCTGCCATATTTGTGCAGCAGGAGTCCGTTAGCATTGGAATCTCTGACAGTCAGGTTGGCAAAACAGTCAGATTTAAGAACTTCAACTAACAATTACTTACAAAAACAAACCTCTCAGCAAAAAACGATCAACATGACCTATAGGTAACATTTAATGTTCATTCATATTTCAAAAAGTAGTTTTTTAGGGTCAGTATCGCCTCCTCGTGCTTGAAAACAATGACCAGTACTGTACCAAGTAGAGTTGCGAGGCATTTCTTCCCATAAAAGTTAAATTCATCATTTGTGCTTGCATGAGATAAAAGTATTTCCTGATTCATTTGTGACTGTCAATGTTTCCTTTCTGGCATCAAAACCAGCAATCCTGTCCTGCTTTATGGCAGAAGTTTGAAAATACATAGAATACAATGTCCTCTGTCAACCCTCCTAGACAGGATGGAGCAGGCTCAATGTCAGGACATCACTGGGCAAGGTCAGGACCTTGGCGGAGCGTAATGTGGTTATGGCCCAAACTCCTAGAAATGGCTTCCAGGAGGTTGACATCTCAACTACAATGATGTTTTACCCCAAGTTTAGAAGTACTGTACAGTATCCAACCCTGGCTACAGTGTTTTGAAACAGCCGCCCTCAGGTGGCATGGCAGTCCAATGCATTGCTTACAACACTAACCCTAACAGGAGAAAACGGGGCTTCGCTAGTGAGAATACCCTAAATACCAGCCCATCTGTAGCTACGGTAACACTTCTTGTGCAAAGCCTTATTGCCCATACCGGATACCAGAAAGAATCATCTATGGGGATGGGGCTTATGCTCCTCCAAAACGATTACTTTAGAAAGTTCTGTACATTCTCTCATGGTTTTAGCAGGTTCTCAGAATGGCCCTGTCTGTTCCATGAACCCAGGGCTTTACATGTGACAGGGCCTGGAGAAAGCTGAAGGACAATTCCTTGTAAAAATAAAATGGTCCATCAGTTGTGGATAACTACAGTTCCCATGAGCCATAACCTGTTCGTGAACTTGTCCTTCCACAACATCTGAACAATTAGTTTCTATCTTACCCTTCTGTCTAAAACTGCCATCATCGTGCCTAACTGTCTCCATTTTGGTCTCCTGTCACCAGCCTTTTGCATCTTGCCCTCTTGTTCCACAATCTTGCCACCTATAATTCAGAGCCCTGTTTTGTTTTGTGGAATCTTAATTTGCTATTTTCAGTCCCTGAATAACCAAACTTCTTAATTCCCTGAAAATTTGTAGTAACAGAGAGAAGTAGAACTTTTTAACACAGTTTAAAATATTTATTGTTTTTTGAACAAGGTGCCAACTGATGGCAAAAAATTCTGCAGATGACCCATATATGCTCTATGTTAGGGTCCCCCAACCTTTTGAACTGGTGAGCAACATTCAGAAGTAAAACGAGTTGGGGAGCAACACAACCATGAAAAATGTTCTTGAGGTGCCAAATAAGTGCTGTGATTGGCCATTTAGTAGCCCCTATGTGGATTATCAACCTACAATGAGGTTCTGTTTGGCAGTGCACCTGGTTTTTATACAACTAAAACTTGCCTCCACGCCTGGAATTCAAAAATAAGCACCTGCTTTGAGGCCACTGGGAGCAACATCCAAGGGGTTAGTGAGAAACATGTTGCTCACGAGCTACTGTTTGGGGATCACTGCTCCAGGGGATGGGGGCCAGAAGCCATCATAGTTTAATTACAAGGACTATGCACATTAATACTCAAGATCCATGAATATCCTTTAAATTATATCCTTATAAACGGTGCGTAGTGATGTCATCAGACATAATTGGTGTTTAGTGATGTCATTTGTGTCATATGACTCTTTGAAACTTGTGTATTTTAAAGAATAGCATACATACATAGCAAAACAGGAGGATATTGGTAGTAACCTTGGCGTTCCATGATCTGTATGTGTTCTTAAACTCCTCTGTGACTTATAATATTATAATAAGTTACAACATAGGGTACATTATTCCCTATATATAAATTGTGATTAGTGATGTCATCAGTTATAATTGGTGCTTCGAGATATCACTTGAGCCATTAACACCTGTATATTACTAGCAATAATGTACTCTCTGCTTTAAAATCTAAAAATATTAACGGGAACACTGGATAAATGTAACAATAGGGGGTACATTATTTTCCACAATGTACTTCAGGCATTTTATACCCTACGTTGAGTGTATACCAAGGTGTACTTTAAAACAAGAATAATTGCAATCTATCCCTAGTTAAACATTTCCTAAATAAATATATATATTCTCGTTTTTCTGAGAGAGCGGTGGAAGATCCCAGCCCATCTATAAATATTATTCTAATAGCCAGTTCCTAAAACAGTGCAGACTTGCTTTAAGACCTATTTTGTGCTCGGAAAATCTGGAAAATGCCTTTTTTAAGTAGTCAAGGTCACCGGTTCGGGAGTACTGAGTAAATCATTTCATCTGAAACAGGTTAATTTGAATTCGACTTTTCATCTGCCAGGAGTCAAAGGCCACAGGTTAATTTTGTTTGCAGATAATCAAGTGATTGTGTTGAAATGCAGCTCCCTGAACAGAATTCGGTGACACTGACCCCTTGTAAACGCATTGGAAATATAGGAATCTTTCACTTTTGTTTTTCCAACTCACTGTGGCCTAATTTTCCTCCAATTATGCCAGGAGTGCAAATATTTTAACAATCTTATTTTGTATTCACAAGAAGTTTTCAGTCATAACACCTCGTATCGTTCGGGCTCAAGTGTCCTTTTAATTGTAAAAGGAACACTATATTTCCGCGCTCGGTTTGGGAGCCTGCGGGATTGCTATAAAACAGCATTCTCCTCTCCCCACCTCTCTCTGTAGAAATATTCGAAAGTCTTGTTTTTATGTTATTTTAAGTGGAAAATTAACAAAAGTTGTTTTCTTTACATTTGGGAAGAGACATTTGGTTGGGGGGCATCTTATAGTTTTTCTATAAGGTGCAGCAAAACGTTTTGGTGTTGGTTATTCTGGAAAAGAGACCGTTGTTTATCGGTATGCATTTTATTTCTACAGGTAGAAGTTTTCATAGTGTTCTTTGGCTCTGCAAACATGGCGTCCAGTGAATCAGTGCTATTTGAAATGGCCACACTTGGTGAATTTAATTACCCAGGGGCAACATAAAACAATAGAGGACCTTAGTGCTTCCATGTCCCAGAAAAGTGAATTGGAAAGTTTTAACATTTTTAGGGGCAAATTTACTAAAGGGCGAATTTATGTCTCAGCCTCACTTTGCGCTACTTCGTCAGCCGTTAATTCATAGCGAACACGCTTATTTATCAAAATGCAAAGTTTCGTCTCGGCTGGCGAACGTTGTTAGATTTTTTTGCACGTCATTTCTAAGTGAATTTTCGCTAGCAGTACTTTCTTCCTAGCGAAACTTCGTTAACATGCTTACGCTTACTTCAATTTAAATAAGGCGGGTACATATAGGTCATATATGTCTTTATTAGTGATGATGAAATGGCTGGAAGTGGTCACTTATTATTAAAATGTCAAAGGAAGCAAAATAAAGACAAAGGAGATCCTCTAATGTCCTAGACATGAGCCCAACCTGAAACAAATGTGGCATGAGCTTCAAATGGTTAAAAAAAATATATATATATTTGACAAAAGATTGTTGAGGATGTAGCTTCATCTTATCAATTGGCAGGTATAACCTGGCAAACCAGACTCTCGAAAAGGGTAACGTATTGTAAAGTTCGCATATGAATTCGCAGAGTAGCACTTGAGCAAAAATTTACCTGGTGAAAGGGCGCAAAACTTCACTAGCACTGAGCTCTTTCACTAGCGCTGAGCTCTTTCGCTAGCGAATTGTCATTTTTGCGAATTTTCGCTAGCGAAGGCAACTTCTCCCATTAGTAACTCTGCCCCTTAGAGTTCACTGGGACCCACAATTTTTTTGGCTCCACCAACATTGTCTCAACCTATAGTTTTGCCCCTTACTTTTATAATGGCACATACTGCGATACATAGTTAATTATATCTTATTTCTGTGCCCCAAAGTCAGTAGTAGGAGTAAAAGAGGAGGCCCGAGTTGTGGCGTGGGGAGGACAGGTAGTTGAAAACAGCATACATACTTTATTACTGGAACAGGCAGGTAACTACTCAAGGTAAAGAGGCAGGCAAAAGACCATAACAAAGGCACAACAGGGTTTAACAGGTACATAGTCCAAGTCAGGGCAGGGAATGGACAGTAAAGACCAATAGTCAAAACGAGAAGATCAGGCTAATGAGGAAGCAGAAGCACCATTGGCGACAGTGGACTTTAATTTCATGCCATTCAGCATTGTGCTAGAGATATCATGTGCTCCTGAGCTTATCCTGTGTCAAGGCCCGAAGGCACAGTTTGGACTGCGGACCAAGGATGAAGCAACTAAGCAAACACAGTTCGTGGTACAAAGGATAAGGCAGAAGAATCGTCAGTTCAGGCAAAGGTTGGTCCAGGCAGTAAGATATCGTGGTCGAGGTTTCAGGCAAAGGTCGGTCCAGGCAGCAAGATATCGAGGTTGAGGTTTCAGGCAAAGGTCGAGAATCAAGAATCAATAGTAGAAAACACTCAGGAACTCTAGATAGAAGAACCTATACTCGGGCGCTGAGAGAACCTTCTGGCGTCTTTAAATAGGCAGGATTTCGCGCCAAAACGTGCCAGATGACGTCATAGGATGTGCGCCAGAATGCGCGCCGGTGCCTGAACGTTTTGGACGCCAGTGTCAAAAGGATGTGCCAGCGTTAATACGCTGCCCGTAACGCAGGCGTCACACTGGCATTCGCCGGCCGCATGGCCTCTTCTGGGCGCCGCCATCTTGGAGGCGCGGAGGACGGCCAGGACGCCTTACATCCTGTCTTTCGGCATGGCCCAGTGACATCATTAATTGTGCAGGTTTGAAATTCCTATTGGGTGAGGAGCACATCAACATACTGATGTGGTCCCTGTTGGACAGGGCTCCGTAGGCCCCTTTGTTTGTTCAGCAAATCTTGGACCCAACACATGGATGACCAAATCCAAGCCAAATTTGCTCCTTTGGTGACCTCGCAGATATGTCAGTGTATGGCAAGCTTAACTCCTCCCCTAATTGTGGGCAATGCTTCTGTCTGACGGGCAGGCGGCATTGTTGTCTCATCAAGTTGCTGCTAGTTGAAATCCTTTTTATTGAAAGTCGCAGCTTGCGGCAACGAGCTGTGACTGATGCAGTTGATGTCACAATTACTCATTTAATTTATCATGTTAAACAACCCATTTTTCTTGCACAGGATACTCTGCCAATTTCTGATGCACAGAGAGGAGTGTTGCAGGCGATGACTACCTCAGGGTTAAACCACAGTAATTTCCTTTTTTTCTTTATTGTTTATGCTGGTGCATTATAATAGATACCTTTACAAGCTGAGTACATTGAATATGATATGTCAGGATTGGAGAAGGAGTTTAATTTAAACAGAATAACGAGCCACTAATCAACTGCTGTAATACCATGTAGTGCAGGCAGCCAAGACTCGCAAGGTTAGCATTTGGCCTCTAGCCTCTTTAGGGATTTAAAGTTTTTTTTTTAAATATATTGAGATTTTTTTTGGCCGGCTGCTTTTATACAAAGTCTAAAAATGAAAATATTGATTTCCACATGCTATTGTGTTGCATATTTGAGATTTGGTATGCAGTGCTTTTATATTTGCAGGCAAAATAGAACTCATTTATGAGCGGATACCATTGCCTATTTATTCATTAATATAATAGTTCCTACAGTTGGCCATACTACGTGACTCAATTCAAAAATTTGAATTTTTCTCCTAATTCAGTTCCAGTTTTTTCCCATGGACTTCAATAGAGTTTTCACACGTTAAACCGTGAGATGTTTTTTATCTCATTCTGGGTTTTCTCATCTCTGACTCTCTAGAGTTATATAAGCTTTTGAATCAGGCCCATAATGAGGACATCTACTGCTTAGGGTTCCTCAAGGGTTTAGTACTATATTTTAATGCAGTAATATGCCATAATAACATTTCTACAGAGCCAGGCCAAGTAGTGTTGGCACCCAAGGCAAGACTACTTGGCTCAGAAATCCCCCAAATTGTATTTTAAAAGAGAAGGAAAGGTCATATCGGTGGGAGGTGACAAATGTTAGGACACCCCCCAAGGATCGTAATTACTTACCTAACACCCTGGTCCGGTGCTCTTGATAGCAGAAAACTACACCAGCCCGGGGTAAATGCGAATGAGTGATCCTCTTCCTCCCTTCTTTCTTCATGTGGGTGCGCATGCGCAGTAGCGTTAAATGCCAGACTTTAACTAAAATGTTGCCTTTTTCTCTCTTCTTTCTTCTTGAAGAAAGAAGAAGGAAAGAAGAGGATCTCTTACTCCTAAGTACTCCGGGCTGGTGCAGTTTTCTACTAACAGGACCACCAGCCTGGGGTAACTTATTACAAATCTAGGTAGGTGCCCTAACATTTGGCACCCCCCATGGATTGGACCTTTCCTTTTCCTTTAAACCACCATTATAGATATGATACCAGTGTTAGTGTTAGCAAAGAGAAGCCTTGCTCATGATCCAGCTGTATCATTGCCTTGCAACCTTGCGTAGTTCAATAATGATGACTTTAGTGATGTTTGTATATGGTTTGCCAATTATCCAACATAAACTATGTATGAGGAACAGATTATATTATAATGATGAGCCCTATGACTGGGGGTAATAAAGATCACTTGGAGGGCAGCTGGAAAAGCCTTGTTCTCAATAAAGATGCCAAAGGACTACTAGTTCCATTACCCATTCATTGGTAACCAAACTGGCACTGATTTATAATACATATTAGTGGAGTACATTTTCTATTCACTACATTTCCTATTCATCTATAAAGTACCAGTTGTAAAAAAGGAAATAGCGAGTAGCTAATGAAGGAATCTGCTTGGGGTTCAAGAGTCATCCTTCAATATGTACGTGACAGTGATACTAACCTGGATATATTATTAGGGCACTGTCTGATAGGGTGATTATTGGAGCTACTGCGGGCGACCAAATCTCCCTAAAATGCTTCTTCACCGGCAATTATTGAAATCACTGGTGGTAAAACCTACACGGTGCTTTGTTTTACCAAAATCTCGCAAGGCAACTCCGGGCAACTTTTTCGTCATGTAGGTTTTACCACTGGTGATTACAATTATTGCCGGTGGAGAAGCATTTTAGGGAGGTTTGTAGATTTGTGGCAGTAGTTTTTTTTTTTTAATCTAATATTTTAATGTTCCCCATGCTACCTGCTTTGCTTTTTAAATATGGAAGAGTTCCTTACTCAGGTGTACTGGGAGGGAAATTTAGATTAAATAATGCTCCTTTCGTCCAGTCAGGGTGATATAGTATCTAGAAGGTGGGAGGCATTATGAATGTACCATTTATATACATTAATATGTTTGATAGGTTGCCTGGTTATATTACTATATTACATAGAGTGAGCTGGAGCTATAAAATGGGAATTTATTATTATTATTATTATTAATAATATAGGAAAAATGTCTGCATTCACCGGTCGAGTTTTTTTTAAAGTTTTTTTAGTTTATTACTGGGAGACTAACATTTCGGCTAGCAATCAGATTGCTAGCCGAAACGTTAGTCCCCTTATAATAAACTAAAAAAACGTTGAAAGATTATTATTTTAAGATCTGTGAGTGGGAACCTTTTTTTCTTTATGTATAGCATCGGTGTGGCCTTGCACCCAGGCAAGTGAACATTTTTTTTCGTGAGTGCCGGCATTGTACAGCTCTGAAGAATATGTTGGTATTTTATCAATACATATTTTTAATAATACTGTCCTAAAATATAAGTGGGTAGAAACGTTAAACATACAAAAAAACATACAAAAAAACAGCAAATAACAGATACAGGAGGTTACATTTATAAAATGCCTGCATATTCTGCAGAACTGTATGAAAAATGGGTATATACGTTACATATGCAAGAAACCATATAGGACCTTGCCCTTCTCTGAAGGAGTATTAATGTCTATGTTATGATAAAAACAGATTTAGGGCAAGGCTAGACATGGTGTTTTTACGTTGTGTTTTGTAAAAAAGCTCAGTCGAGTGTAAATGCTCCACTGAAACCACACGCGACAACCAACATGCGTTTTTCATGCGTTTCTTCAGCATGTAGGTTTCTTTTCCCAACATGTACTTCTCATTGTTCTCATTCCCCATAATTCCGCTGGCTGGAAATAGAAAATAGAAAAGCTATTTAGAAATAGAAAAACTATTTACATGCCAAATGGAGCCGGAATGATCATCAATATGCAATGTAATTACGTCACCAGCCTGAAAAACGTATATATGCGTCATTTATTCATATGCGGCCGCCAGCATGCGTTTTTCAGCACGTAGGTTTCTTTTCCCAACATGCACTTTGTCATTGTTCTCGTTCCTCATAATTCCTCTGGCTGCAAATAGAAAAGCTATTTAGAAATAGAAAAAACTATTTACATACAAAATGGAGCAGGAATGATCATCAATATGCAAAAAACGTGTATATATATATATGCGTCATTTATTTAGCGAGAATTTGGACGCCATATTTAAAATACGCTGCTTATTTACGTAAAGTGTGGTTTCAAACTTGCAGATCGGATAGAGTCTATTGATTTGGTAGTTTCTTGAAGTATTGGCGTTTTCTGCTAAAAAAACGCCAATACTGACGTCCCGTGGCGCATTTCAACTTGCAAGCGCCCTGTGAGACAGACTGAGCTTTTTTAAAAACACCACGTCTGGCTTTGCCCTTAAGCTGGGGTTTAATAAGGCATCCACATAACTAGAGGTAGACACAAGAGGTGGAGCGGTGCTAGGCAGGGCCGGCCTTAGGCCAATTGGACTCCGCACCTCTGGGGGCCCTGCACTGCCCCTTTCCTTTCTATTTTGTGCCTGTATGCCCTTATTTTCCTAAATACTTGCTGTGTCAGTAGCCAGCAACACTTTGTCTAGGGGCCCCGCCAACTGGTCCCAATTGGGCCCCACATTTGATAGGATCAGCCCTGGTGCTAGGCACATACCTCTTCTGTTGTGTATCTCTAGTCTGGGCCTTTGTTGCCCAACGTCAACAGCATGTTTAGGGGGTGAGGTGGCCAGCCAGGTTGCCTAGGGTCCTCGGCCAGCTTGGCCTGGCACTATCTAATATATATTTTACAAATAGTTGAGGACTCTTTAAATATAAAACAAGATCCATCTGCTTTGATACTAACCAATACACTTCTAAAGAAACCCATGGGTCATCGTTAAACGGAGATATGAAACACAATCTGATATTATTTGCCTCACTTATTTTTTCATTTTCATCACATCTTTGGAGATTTGAAACCCAATCAGGCAGGTTGATGGGGGCTCGGCCTTTTCTTTTGTCTTTTTACTAGACCAAAACCATGTTTTATATTAGAGGGGAAAAAAAAGCAATAATAAAACTAGACTCAGCACCTCATGTAAATCGCAGGACCAGATGTGAGTTCTCTTAGACGTTCTGCTGGTGACCACCTGCTTTGTGTGTATTAAAAATCCTGTGTGGTAGCTGATGTCATATCGAATGCATGTGATCAGGAATCATTTTAACGACACAGACCGTATCAGGTTAGCGAGGATCAATGCAAACGGAATGTGTAGAATTCTGAGTTATTTTCTCTCCATCTGTTGTGGCAGATACTGCCCTAAATTGTTTCTAAAAGGGAAAATATACACAATATCTATAAGAATGTCTGTGCTCCAATTTCTTTTCCCTTAAACATGGGAGTTGTGGCTATAGCTTAACGTTTCCACAGAATATCCCATCATACATATTAGCATTAATAGGGTGCTGCCATATTATTTGATTTGGTGGAGCCATTTACCATAATTACGAGTAAACAGCTCAACTCTTTGTTGTAGATAGATCCATTAATTAATATGTTGCATTAATACATTTAATTGCAAATGTACATGGAAAAGCAAAACTTCCTTCTACTATAAATAATATAAATGTTCACTATTGAACCTGTATGTGTGAGTAAGCCGTGACATAGGTAGGTTGTACGTAGGTAAAATCTCAGGTCTACCTGCAAGTTTAAACATAAGATCAACAAAGCTTTAGCCAATTGATATTTCAATAGGAGGTTGGTACCATACTCTAAAAATGAAATGTTGGGTATAGAAAGATTTGCCATGAAATTAAATTATGTCATGATTTTTTTATTCCTCAATTACACTTTTTATGCTGTAAATAATTCACTCTACCATGTAGAATTTTATTCTTGAACCAATAAATGTAATTTTTTTTAGTCGTAATTTTGGTGTGTAGGCAGCCATCTCAGTGCATTTGTTGTGCCTGATCCTGAGCTTTCAGAAAGAGTCAGCACTTCATGATGGAACTGCTTTGAGATAAGCTATTGTTTCTCCTACTGAATTTAACTGAGTCACAGTGGGACTTGGATTTTCACTGAGTTCTATTCTCATATGAACCACGGAACAGTTATCTTGTACCAAGGAACAGTTATCTTGTGTCAGGGAGCTGTTATCTTGTCACATTCCCATTGTTTTGTTAATAAGCTTTTGGGGGGAGGGAGCTGGGTTACCATTTAAACCTGCAGTGTAGCAGTAAAGAAAGTTTATCAGAGCACAAGTCGGATGGCTGAGGGCACCTGGGAAACTGACAACATGTCTAGCCCCAGGTCAGATTGCAAGATTCAGTATAAAATAATCTGTTTGCTCTTTTGAAAAATGGATTTCAGTGCAGAATTCTTCTTGAGGAGTTCTATTAACTAGTGATTAGTGAATCTATCCTGTTTCGCTTCCCCAAAAATCATTTTTTTTTTTTTTTTTTTTTTTACTAGTAACAATTTTTCTTGCTCTAAATACATTTAAAGTCAATGGGAGTTTTTTCTTTTGGCAACTTTTTTTGTCTCTGCGACTTTTTTTGTCCAAAATGCATTGAAGTCAATGGGTGTTTTTTCTTATGGCGAATTTTTTTGTACAAAATGCATTAAAGTCAATGTGTGTTTTTCTTATGGCAACTCTTTTTGTCCAAAATGCATTAAAGTCAATGGGTGTTTTTTCTTATGGCGACTCTTTTTGGTCAAATTCATTAGTCAATGGGTGTTTTTGTCTCTGCGACTTTTTTGTTGCAGCAAATTTATGCTGCAGTTTAGTGAAATAATTAGCAAATGGCAAAATGCAGAGTTTTGCAGCGAATCCATAGCTGCCAAAAACATTCGCTCATCATTACTAATAACTGATGTGTTTTTTTTTATTATTAGAAAACACGTTTTCCCATGACAGAATCGCTATAAATACCTGTATATAAGTACGTTTTAAAAAAAGTCAGTGCTCCTAATTAGAAATTCCTTTAGTAACAGTTAGGGTCATTTATTGATCACAGCTGGATTACTATGTGGCGGGCTTTGTTGCTCTGTTTTGTCCCTGTTTAGTAAAATTTCATGGGAAACATCTCATCATGTTTAGGTTGGGGTTGGCAAAATGTTGCAGCAACTCTGCTATATGAAAAGGTCAAGGAGTTGCAATTGAGTTGACTTGATTCAGGCCGAGTACAGAGTTATCCGACTGAGCAGGTCACAAGGGTATTGGCCAAATATGTTGGACACACAACTGGATGGTCATTTTGTATCGGCTGCATAACTTAATGGAAATGTGGGGAAGCCTAGGCCAATCATTTCTTGGATTGGTTGATGATATAAAGGGGTGCATTAACTTTTAGTATGTTATAGAATGATTTATTCGTAGCAACTGTTTTTTTTAGAGTTTTAGAATTATTTGCCTTCTTCTTCCGACTCTTTCCCCTTTTAAATGGGGATCACGGACCCCATCTAAAAAACAAAAGCTCTGTAATGCCACACATTTATTAACATTACAACTTTTGATTATTGTTCTTTCTATTCAGGCCCTCTCCTATTCATATTCTCTTTTTCAAATCAATGCATGGTTGCTAGGCGAATTTGGACCCTGGCCACCATATTGCTGAAATTTGCAAGCTGGAGAGCTGCTGAATAAAAAGCTCAAAAATAACTCAAAAACCACAAATAATAAAAAAAAATTAAAACCAATTGCAAATTGTCTCAGAACATCATACTAAATGTTATTTCAATGGAGAACAACCCTTTTAATACACACATAACTGTGTTGCCAGCATACTTTTTCTATTTGGCCAGTCAGCTTTGGAACATTTAGAAGTTAATCAGTGCTATTGCTCTGGATGGGGCACAGTGTTGAACCAACGATCATTTATCTCAAGAGCATTAAACACCATGTGGTCTAAAGTACAGAGTCAACAGAATTGCTTGTATATGTAAATATTTTGAAATCAAGGATTATTTTAGACTCATTCAGCAAGAAGTGAAGTCAACGGAAGAAAATGGTAGACTGAATCAGGGGCAACCAGTGGCCAGTTACACAAGACGAATGCAGTCCTTAAGCTGGCCATAGACGCAAAGATCCGATCGTACGAATCGTGGATTCGTACGATTTTCGGACCATGTGTGGAGAGTCCCGACATTTTTCGTCCGTCGGAGATCAGTCGTTTGGTCGATCGGACAGGTTAGAAAATTTCTGTCGGCTGCCGATAATATCTCTGCGTGTATTGCCGATCGTACGATTTTCAGAGGGAGACTGTCACTAGTGTTGTCAGACATAAGTATCGTACGATTGCTGTCAGGGGCAGAACATTGGCTGATCTGTTCTAATTTGATCGGAATGGTAAAGACTTTGATCTGAATGGTTAGTGGAGGGTCGGGAGATGGGGAAAGTCCGATCGTACGTTGATTCGTACGATCGGATCTTTGCGTCTATGGCCAGCTTTAGAGATTGTCCTTCACAAAGGTACAATGATAATGGATAGGGAAGGCTCACCAGTGACCTGTTGGCATCTCTGCATATCTTGCAGTCCTTTATAGTCCTATATATTCTTTTAATAGTCTTTCAGAAAGGGTAAACTATGTTTTACCATGATGATAGCCTGTAGGTAGCATAAATTGGGTCTACAATAACATACTGTAGGAAAATAAACCATGTTCGTAAAATGCATGCAGTATTAAAATAGGTGTTCAAACTGCAACATAAGCTTCATTACTAAAATAAATCAATTAATAGCAGTGACGTTGGACCAATATTTATGTAGCTTTGACTTTCTCTGCCTGCACCATAAAATAAGCAGTTGCGCCGCAGTCTACTAATAAAAATACAGAATTACCTACACACCTGGTCGATTCACTGCAGTTTATTAGTGTAAAATTTAAACTTGTCTCACTATGTCTGTGAAACAGGACGAACTGTATTTATGCACGAACAAAGCCGGTACTAATGGTTATGCTGCGGTCATATACCTGGGTGTTATTCAAATTATTTACACAGCATGTAAAGGAAAAGGCACACAAGGGACCTCGGCGAGGTGGAAAAAAGAGTATGTTTCTTTTGGTCCCTGTGCTTTACATTTGTCAAAAGAAAAATTAAGAGAAAGAGGGAAAAATAACCTTGTGTTTGGGAAAAACAGTGCCTCCACTCAACAGGGATCATAATGAAGGTCCTATAATACTGTTTAACCTTGTTCACATAATAAACATCTCTATTCAGTAAACAAAAGTTCCCTTAGCGTCTCTTCTTGTTTCCTTCAAGTCTCTTTTATTGGTCTTGTTCATCTTCATTGATGGATACCTGATGGTAGAGTCCTGTGCGGAACCTGTTAAACCCACGACCCGGACCCACAACCCACATACTTACTTGCTTGGACCCGCTAACCGACCTGCAAGTACCTTATCCGTAACCTGATCCGCGACCCGCTGACCATCAAGAAACAGGAAGTGCTGTCATTGTAAACCGAAAGTGACATCATTAGAAGCAGGCGTGATTCGAAAAAAATGAGTACAACTCACTATTGAGAAGACCCGCGACCTAACTTGCAAACCCGGAGAACCGCCGACCCACGTCTATACCGGCTCCTGAAACTTCTACCTGCAACCTGCAGGGTAGCGCAGGTTTTTGCAGGTACCCAACCCGCTGCAGGACTATACCTGGTGGTGCATTTATTTGATGACATAGACTT